>JAXCHB010000101.1:3137570-3816338 GCA_036926305.1 Uropetala carovei | reverse complement strand
AAATATGTGGTGTAATTGAATTTTAGTACTCAACGCATCGAATTCTAGGATGTTCCGTAATGAGTCTTGCGACCCAGTACTGGTATGAGGTCAGTAAATGGAAAAACACTCAAGTCAAGAAAGAATTGATAATTTCCAGAGGCAGCGAATATTCCGAGCTGTACGTTATCCAAGCTTGGATAACGTACAGCTCGGAATATTCGCTGCGTCTGGAAATTATCAATTCTTTCTTGACTTGAGTGTTTTTCCATTTACTGACCTCATACCAGTACTGGGTCGCAAGACTCATTACGGAACATCCTAGAATTCGATGCGTTGAGTACTAAAAGGTAACATTGGACCAGAACGAATTTCTTCTATTGGGTAAATAGTTTTATTATAGCATAAGTCGCCTTTGTGGTAAGTTTGTCTTATATTTTTGGGAGAGTCGAGTTTACCACTGTAAAGGGTTTCGAAACGAAATGTTTGAAAAAACACTCCCTTAGCGGATATTATGATTACATATTTAAACGCACATTCACACGTCAGGATATTTCTAGTGTTTACGTTGATTTCATGATTATTCCTTTGATTGTCTGTGACGTAATTGTTGAATAACGTCCAGTAATGTCATCATTATTTTTCAAATATGACATCGTGACCACGATCGGTCTGGATTTTGCGTTTTTTATTTCGGCGAACCTAGTGTTTAATCGAGAAATAAATCTAAATTCACAATCTCGTCGGTTTTTATTTTTTCGTCGTAAAATTTTTTGCCCTTCGCAACCCGTAAGGATCGTTGCATCGTGGTCTCTTTCGTCACGTAATACGCGTAATTCATCTTTTGCGGAATCGCGGTAATATCAACGGTTTCGAAATACTCCATCAACTCACCGGGAGCGATTTGGAAAGTTACGAACCGACTTTTTGGATTGCTTCTACCGTTTGTAATCCTTCGGCAGAACTCCTTTTCAGGGCTGAGTTAGCGATATTACCTTAGATAAAGCGAATTTATGGGCTACATTTGTTTGTTAGGTATAGTAATTACCCATAACGTATGTTGGAAGTCATGTGTGTTGACATTTTTGACTCTGTTATTTTATTTATTTAAGTTTCTCAGGAAGGAGGTCCTGCTGCATGGCCTATTTATTGTGTGTATAATTGTTGAAATTTGGTTTTGCTGTGCTCATTTTAACCTTTAAGGAGGGCCAAAAATATATCTTCTGTGAGAGAAAAAGGGATCGTGAATCATTCAAGAAGTGTTCCCATGAAAACACCACTCATATGCTGATTTTTTTTCTTTTTTTTTCTGTTTTCTTTGTACGAATCCAGACCACAGACTATAGAAAACATGCAGACGTGGTACATTCAGTGTTGCGTTTTTATTTGAAGTTCGTTGTAGAATACGTTAAGCGAAAGAGGTCCGCGTCGAAACCCAATCCACAGCATTTATATAGCAACGGCGTTATAACGCACCCCGCGTTGCATATGAAATTTCTTATGCTCTTTTCTGAAAAAGTTGGAGAAACCGTGAGCCTAACACAGCTTGACTTAATAAAAATTAAAATCTCTTTTTTTAAATTTAGTGATGTGATACATTAAGCCCGGTTTAATCTCACTGCCTCTTGATACAAATGAAATTCAACTGCATACAATTTAGTGATGTGTGATACATTAAGCCCGGTTTAATCTCACTGCCTCTTGATACAAATTAAATTCAACTGCGTACATACTACTGTGTAAATTAGGTGTAAACAAGTAGGATAGAATTAAATCAATGGACGAGATCGAGATTCCGTGGATTCCATAATGTGGAGGAAATGTGACGTTGTTAAAATGGATACCAAAATTAAAACCACAGTTTTATTATACTGACACTTCTGCCTATTCCACGTAACGTTATACATATAACAACCACCGGTTTCGATTAGATTATTAATCACCATTATCACGTTCTTTTATTTTTTATTTTAACAGCGCCACTTTTCATCCATAAGGTATAATTATTGAAAATTCGAGATAGAAACTTTAACACTTGGTTGATTAATGCTTGGAAAAACGTCTTCTTCTAGTCCTCGCGCTTCAGTTGTATTTGAAGTTTCAGATCGACCGTACGTTTGTGGACTAAGTTAATTATGATTGTAGCATTCGTGTTTTTTTGTTAACGATCTCGTAAGAGCGAAGGAGGAATCGGGTCAGCTTTTCTCATTTTTTAAAGCGCATTTTCCGGAAAAAAAACGTGGAAGTTATCATGTTTGAGTCCATCGCGGGAAATTTTGAAACAGGAAGATCCCGGAGATTTAAGAGGAGAAAACAGCAATAGAGAGTTTCTTGCTTTCAAATTATCTTTCTAAGAAAAGGCCGCATGTGACCTTTCTGCGTCACCTAATTTTCTCTGTTTCCTCGGTCTTTGTCTTCTCAACTTAGGAACGAAGAGTCTAAAACATTTTTTCGTTCCTCCCTCGCGCGTTGGCACGAAGATCTTATTCTTTCGTCTTTCCGGTTTCGCTGACACTCTCCCGTCACGATATCTTTTCTTTTAAAGGTGAGGGAGAAAATATATTTTGTTCGGGTCGTGGAATGATTCCATAATGTTTCTTTGAGTCATTAACCCAGTGCTTTTTTGTGACGGTACGACGTAGCGGCACCTTTTTTCAGAGCGATGTCTAATTTCGGTACATTTTCATTTTTTTTTATTCTTTAAAACTTAAAGTAATAAACAGCTTCCATAAATGTTAAACATTTTTATTTGTATTATCAACTTTGTTGTTAAAAGTTCATCACAAATTCGATAGAGAAGGGGGAGAGGGTGCAGGAAGAGGGGGATGTGAGTACCGGCACCTCTTCTTTTTTTAGAAAAAAAGCACTGACTAAACCTAATGTCTACAAGCAGGTCAAATTATTTTTGAAGGCATTGTTACGGAAAACCTTTTCATGGGAATTTCTGTTAAATTGAAATAACGGAAAAGTTTTATAATGTCACGGAATTTGTTTTGCGTGGTCTGATTTATCTTGTAAGAGTCTTGAGATTTTGCGAGCCTGTAGTACACGTCTTTTTCTTAATATACGAGGGTGATTCAATAAATAAGGTGAGTTTACATTACCATATATATACTGTGTTGATGCTATACTTAAATTCACCTTATTGACTCGCCCTCGTATTTTCTTTTAATAGGCTTCCAACTCTGAGCTGTTAATTAGAAAAAACGAGTTCAAAGTTTTTGATACGATATATAGTATAAACCCTATGTATTTCGGCATTTATTAACAAAGCAGATAGCCCAGTGGGAAGTGAGGCGTACTGGGGATGATCGGTTTGACGCTTCGAATCATATTGTTGTACTAATTGGATATTTTATAACCTTTTCTCCCAACTTTGACGTCATTTAAAAGAATATTAAACAGAAGTGGAATCCTTTCTTTTGCGATGGGAGGAAATAAAAATGGCTTATTTTAGGCTCGCCCGGTGAATGAAATTGAAATTATATAAGGTGTTTGTTAGTGACGTCATTGTTTACATTGTGTTCATTAGTGATCAATGCGAAATTGGTATGGCTCCATTGAAAGAATTATGGTCTCGATAAATATGCGTGAGAGCAAAAATGAATTTTATCGGCAAAAAAATTAGAAAGAAAATATTTTTAAAAATAAATGAATATAACCTGAATAATAAACAATAAAAGCTATTAATTATATTAGAAGCATGCCCGTAAACGTGGCTTTAAGTGATGGAAAAATTGAAAGTGTAGTCAGGTGGTGGTATGGTTGCCATTGAATTTACTCCTGAAGGACTCGAACGTAATTGAGCGATACGCCTCTTTACCCTTTTCGACGCGAGCTTTTTCATTCTGACGCTACTGAATTGAGCTTATTTGCTCTATCTGTCAGTAACTGTCTGTTATAGTGCATGTTTGCGTTCTCGCTAGATATGTGGTATTTTCTCCTGAAATCTCCCGTTTTGGGCTTCGTTTTATCGAGGTGAATCTAATTAACCAAGTTCGAGCTGCAATTTTTTTATAAAAAGTACCCGTACCAGATTTGGTACTTCCTATTAGTATTAGTCATATCAAAATATCTTTCAAATAAAAGTTGAAGAACAAGATAAGAAGAGTATTTCCTTTCCTATACATTTTTATCGTAGGAGTAGCCGTTATCGTGAAAATCAAACGAGAATGTCTTAATTCGAGTTGAACTTAGAAATTTTCTTGCATGGTTACTTCTTCATTGTTGTTAACATAAACATTCTCACAAACAAACGTTTAATTTCCTTACGTGTGCGTGCAATATTTTTAAGTAGGAAGAAAATGGATTATTTATGACGAAGAAAAAACTTTAAAACGCTATTTCCCCTACGTACAGGCATATAATTTCTTTCTAATACTGCATTGCACGAAACGCGCCCATTTGTGATACGTTGTACACTTTGCTAACTTGTTTAACTTAAACTCGTTTTTTCTCGTGTTATAAAAACGCAATTGTAGGCAATCTTTCGCACCATCATGTTTAATCTGTTTTTAAAAACACTTCGTGACTCGTCGTTTTGCAATATAACTTGCGCAACTACTCTTCTCCAATTTTTTTTTGTGAAAGCCTATTATTGGGCTGGATTGCTTTGACTTTCATCGCCTATCAATTTTCCTATGTTTTTAAAAAAACTAATCTTTGATTGCTCTTTCGTCTCATATCTCTGTTCACCTTGTCACATTTGTTACTGTCATTATATTTCTCATTCGTCCTAGAACGGTCGCAACTGAATGAGGAAGAAGGCTAGTTATAACATACTTAGCCATTTCCTTTTGAATCTGGTGGTGTGTCGTTCTGATGGTGTAATGTTTGTACTATTTCCTGTATTGCTTTTACATTTGTGACTAAATAGTTCAGAGAAATTTTTCAGTGACACTTTATTTATGAGTATAATAGTCCTTTTTGCGATTAAAAAAATGTTTATAGCGGTATATGAAAAAGAAGCTCAATCGACACAACTAGAAACAGTAGATTCATACCGGATTCTGTTTTCTTGTTTATGGCAGTTTGAAGCATAGTAAACGTTTCGACCGCTGTTTAACTTGCTGACATCTTAACGCTTCGTTCGTAAGAGTGTTATTTTCATTTGGAATTTTCCCAGCATTGCGGATGGTTGTTTTAAGTGTTTACTAATTATCACATTAGAAGTTGTCAATCTTCGATTGGTGTTCACCAATAACTTTAATTTTGAAGCAAATTTTGCTCTCCCTAGACTTTCAGAAGGCATGTTTTATCAGAGAAATATATGTATTATTACGAGCAATATAAATAATTGTGCTGTAAGAAACTTCGGATGTTATTAAATAAACTTTTTGGTGAATCCTCTCGTATGTGTTTTGTTGCCAATTCTAAATGTTTTTTTTTTTAGAGAAAGGTCATTCCTTCACTGCTGAAACACGAACGGAAAGATTCATGGTCGAAGAAATTATGGTCCATCTTTTATTTCCATTTCAAATATTTATGTCAAAAATAATAAACGATTCGAGCAAAAAATTTTTTTCGCCAATACGAAAACCACCTATATAGTATTTACAGCGCAGTTTTAAGATCAAGTTGACTTCCGGCTCTGTTAGGTCATTGCATCGTAATAAAATGCCCCGTCGGCTATTATATATTCTCAAGCCTCGCTCCGCGTCGGTAGGTGAACACTTGCCATCTCCTCCGCTGGAAGTGGTTCCAACTTCTCTTTCACTTTTCTCGATACCATCGGAATGGAATTCCTACAGCGAACGTCACTGACATCACGCCTCTCTTTCTCCCCAACTTCTCTTCTCTCAAGTCATTTCGTTTGCACTGTGGAAACCTGTTAACACGAAATGTGCGGAATCGCCACAAACGTTTCATTCAATTTCAATTGGGAGACCTTGTGATTTCAACAAACTACTTCAGCGCTAGTACGCTTTTTCAGTCTAAAAACGAAGCAAGAGATTAGAGGTAAACTCGGTGCCGGCATTAGCCTACGCTTATCGAGAAGCACCAAGTGGCCCGAAGGCTTTAACGTCCCTTCCGAAGGACGGAAAGCTGATTTGCGTGTTCTCCTCAACCACGCTAATATGGGGCCGCGTGGCCTCTGAAATCTGAAAAAATCATACTTTCGCAGGATTTGTACCCGGTTCGCCCCGGGTATGTTCAGCGTAGCGGGTATGGCACTACGCCACGGCACCCCCTAGTAAGAAATTGAACTAGGTATAATACTACGTACATAGTCACAGCATTCTTTTCCCCTATGTTAGAAGTGATAGCGGGAAATACATATTTCAACGTGAGTTGTCATTTTGACCAATATATGGCGAGATAAGTTATAACGTTTAATTGTACAAAAATTTTAGCGTATTTCTATTATGTCATTTTATACCTCTATAATGTTCACTGTTAGTTTAAAAATTTGAACTTTTCCATAAAACAATTGACAGCTCGTAATTAGTGGATGGTTCCTATGGGAAAGTATTTTTATTCCTCACGCTGCGGTAGATAGCTTCTGGGTGGAAAGTTTTAAAACATGCATGGTGGCTACGCTGAGCATACCCGTTGAAAACCTGCGGAAGTAGGATTTTTTTCAATAGATCTTGCGGCTCCCTATTTACGTGTTTAGAGGAGAGCACCCGAATCAACGCTTCATCCTTCTGAAGGGACGTAATGCCGTTGGTCCTCCTTGGTGCTTTTCGAAAAGAGTAGGCCTATGCCGGTACCGGGTTTCTCATTTTATTTGCTTTGTGTTTTAGACTGACGAGCCTACTAGCGCTAGAGTCGTATGAAGTCACGAAGTTACACAAATCACGAACTTTGACATTAAACGTAAGAAAGCGATTGATGTAAATTATTTACGTTCGTTATTTTTCATTGGATGTTACTCGTTTTCGCTCTTAAAAGATGAAAACAAGTAGGAATTTTTAAAAAATTCAAAAATAAAATCCTTTTGCTTTACAAAATTGGCGGCCTTAAAAGGATAATACAAGAAAAATTTCAGATTTTGTTCGTTATAAAAGATTTTGGTGTCATGTTATTTTCATTGCCATTGCTTTAAATATCATTTACGTAATAAACCCAATCGATAAACTGGAATAAATGGAGTCTGAATACAAAGTTAATAGCAAAGACATTTCTATTTTCTCATATATGAAGTATATTGAGAAAATATTGTAGTCGCGAATAAATTCGATCTCGATATTTTAATTGAAATATACGTTTTAGGTGTACCTGAGTCCGAAAAAGTGGTTTTCGCAATTCCGTCAGCTTTTCTGTCCATCTTTCCGTGGCTCTAGAGTAGGGTGACCAGATCTCCCGGTTTTCCGGGATTCGTCCGGGTTTTCAGTTTTGTCCCGCTGTCCCGAAATTTTTTTTCGGGACACATAAATGTCCCGCTTTTTATTATGATCGTAATGGTTTACCCAGCAGTTCTTTCATCTCCGTTTGTACGAAATCATTTTGAACGTCAAACTCTTATCTACCAAATACGACTTCATAAAAGGGATTGCATTTGAAGTGTTGCGAAACCACTGATGCATGGAAGTTCAGATTAAAATGCTAAAAATTGAATCTCTATCTAATGAAACGTGTGATAGCATTGTAGATTTCATTATTGGCACGTTATCGAGTATGGCGTTCATATAAAAATAATGCATTGCTTATAGAGCTGATAACGCAAATACGGTTTCTAAAAGGCAAAAACAATGTCTTTTATAAATTAGACAAAAAAATCAATCGCAATTTATAGGACTTAGGATGCTCAGCGCATATTTTGCATAATGCAATACAGTCGGGAGCCAAGAGATAGTCTTGTGATGTGGAAGTGGTCGTGGTGAAAATGTTTTCATACTTTTCAACCTATGCAGTACGTACCAAGCGATTAAAAGAATTTTATTCTGTAGTAGATGTGCATTATGAAAAGTTATTGACACATTCATAAACTCTCTGGTGAAGTTTATACCATGCGATTGATCGAGTATTAAAACTGATCGATGCGCTGAAGGTAATCTTTCTTTCAGAAGAAAAACTCCCGAAATTTATAGTAATTTTTTAAATCACCATTAAATGAAGCTTACTTCCGTGTTGTACATAGAGTGATTGGCATTTTCAACAAAAACTAGTAAAAATCGGATATTCGCAAAATTGCATAATAGAAGTTATGAGTTACTTGCAAGTGAAGATCAATATGCTGACATTACGCAGTAAAGAAAAATTTGTTCCCTTAAGTGCCAACAAAGTTTTATCTGATCACAGTATTCAGGGGGAAGAAATAAAGCATTCAAAGAGGAAATATTTTATATGTATAAAACAACTAGTGACTATCTAGAAAAGTGGGCGGAACCCTTAAATAAATTCAAATATATGGATGCAATTAAAAAGTACACCAGTTTGGGAAGAAGTACAAAGTATATGTAAAAATGTTACTGACATGGGATTTCAAGTTGACGAAAACTTATTATTAATCAGCTTTGTTTTGTTTTATTAAAAATGTGATTTCAAAAGAACTGAAAGAAAGGAATGATGGCTGGATTAATAGTTCTTGTTACGGCCGGTGGTCATTGGTTTTTTCGAAGTTTTAATTTCAAGAGCAGATCCCGGAAGTTGAAAAACTATGTAGCTTTTTGTTTGCCATTGGAATGGCAAACAATGGGAATGTGGGAAGAATAATTTCATAAATAGATATTCAGTGGTCTGATGAACGAAACCCCCTGGATATATAAAAACAGTCAATTCCATTGTGTTATGTAAAGTTAACTTAAATTTGAACTGTAAAGATTTTTATGAGATGATTAAAAATGATAAAAAATTTGATTAAGGCAGACAGAAGTACTCCAAAATATGATTAAAATACCTTTGGCTCCTGTTATACTTTATTGCAGTACTGCTTAATTATTCATGAAATAGGTAAATTTAATTGCTATTACAAACAATAATTAAAACTGTGCTTTCTCCTTTCTAAACGTTTTAAATTCAAATTTGACAACACACACACGCTCATACAGAAGGGTGAGGGAAGCCTGTTGCCAGGATTAGCCTATTTTTAGGAAGAGTAGCAAGGGGGCCAAGTTGCTTTTATAAAGACTAATGCCGCACAAGTAGGGGTTGAAATCTCCGCCGGATTTGAACCAGGGACCACTGAGTGCAAGGCCAGCGCTCTATCCACTCCACAACAGCAAACCCACAATCCATAACGATTAATGACATTAATTAAATGCAGTCAGTTTATGTATTTAAAATGTAGTCCTTCATTACAGGATGTCTAATTTTTAGTATAAAATTTTAATGAATTTATCGATTACTGCAACATATAATTCGCGTCTGATGGTATCAGTCCCTACTCTTTAGTTTAAAAAAAACAATTTTTTCTGTACTACGTATTTGGGTTTTGGGGTAGAAAATGGTAGTTAAGAGAGGAAGGGAGTTGGTGGGGAAGCCTGCTTATCTCAACTGCCATTTTGGTTTTTTCTGAAGGGTTTTTTTGTATTGAATGATATTCTCCGAACCGGTCTTATTTTTCGTGCTAAACGATAATGTCATGCCATCCACTTCTCGTTACATGAATGAACATAATACGAGAACTGACGAAACGTACGTTTGGTGTTAACTAATATTTCGTCTTATCCGTTGTCGTGTCAAGCGGTCGCCATGGCCTTAATTTTATCAATGGAAGATGATTAGCTCCTCTTAAAGTGCCTCAATAGCATTTCTTGGAGATTAGTCTTCCTCTTTCTAGCTTGGTTTTATTTTTATTACGCTTTTAATTTCGCAATTCTGCTCGACTTTGACACAATTACACTTGAGGAAAAAAAATATATATATATATATATGTATGTATGTATATATATATATATATGTTGTGTGTGTGTATGTGTGTGTGTCGTTTTTTTTACGTTTTCTCAAGTTCATAACGATGAGGGGCATAAGTTGAAGTGATCAACACTACTGATTTATTCAGTACTGCGCTGATTTTGAGGATGAAATATTGATTTATTTCCGTTACATATTTTGTAGTGATTTATAGATACTATGTGCACTTATTTCGTATTCGGTCACTTAAATCGCTTCTCGGTATTTTTCTCAACTGGGTTTCTGTTCAAACACTTTTTTTTTGCTTTTTAAAGTCGCTTAAAATATTCATCGATTGAGATTTAATCATAGAATATTCTTAAACATTGATGCCAATTTTTTTTATAATTTGTTAAATACGTGCACTGCCTTATAGTGAAAGAAGTTTGTACTGATTTTTGTATTTTATCCCGGCATTATTTTAGAGTTTATCGTTTTTTTTATGGAAATAAAAATCCACTTATGCTGACTTGGGCTCAAAAAAATTGTCGGCAACCGATTTTTCGGAAATAACCGCTCTTTTCCGATTTAATAAAAAATCCAACATGAAGAGAATCGGTGAATAAGACGGTTCTTCTTTTTTTTTTTTTAAATAAAACGCAACTGACCTTTCAGAATATTATTATAAGTAAGCGCGAACTTTCGATAATTGAAGTCACAAACGGAATAGACGTTCTAGTCGCTTTAGTGTGAGAGAAAATGTTGGTTCAGTGACCCGCACCCATGTCTTTATAGGGCCTGCAGGTTGTCATCCCTGAAACTTCAGATCTCATCTCCATCTTTATCTTTGGATTCTACGTGCTCTTATTATCTGTCACGCTTCTATCTTATCTGGGTATCACACGGATATGTCATGGTTACTGTGGTGTTTTCTTCCCTTCTTAATTGTTAAATGAGCTGCCTCTTCTTATCCTGAAAATTTGTGGTGGTCTCAAAGTTCCTCCGAGTTTTTTTTTTTAACCGCCACTGCCTCTGTTGAAATTAACGACCGAATTCATCAAGAAAGATAAAAAAATCAGCTGATTAATATAAGTATAACACGTGGAATTGCATCGCAAGTGAAAACCGATAAAGTGAATTTCATCGTGTAAGATAGAGTCTATACGGGATCAATCACAGGTGTCTTATCGTGTGTGTATGTGATTAATACTTATTTTTAGTTAGTTAATGGTATTTTATTTGCCCTTTGAATATGTTCCGTGGCGTTAACCTTCCTGATCTAGAATCAAGGCCGGCCAATTGGAGGTTGCGGCGGATGCGAGGCATCCGGGTTCCCGAATAATGGGGGGCCCAGAAGTTCTCAATTATTTAATTATCGAGTAGTGATGTACCGGGTACTAAAAAATACCGGGTATCCGGGGAAGCAAAGAAAAATTACCCGGCCGGGTATCCGAGTACCTGGCCGGGTAGGTTGAACCAATTTGGTTCAAGATGTGTGGGCATGCTTAAATGAAATTTTGTTTGAAAATTAAAGCAAACAAGAAGAATTTCGTACTGAGGATAATACGTCTTATTCTAAAGAAGAGAGGCAGTTTGAAAATTTCCTTAAATGTCCTAACATCCCTCATAAAGAAAATCCTTTAACTAGCTGGGCAAAAAATGCAGCTATCTTTCCTGAACTGTGAAAATTGGCCAGACGTTACTTGCCATCACCTCCAAGCAGCATACCCAGTGAAAGGATGTTTAGCGAGACTGGAATCATGTACGAAGAGCGGAGGAATCAACTCCTTCCGCGAAATGCGGAAAAACTATTGTGTCTTCATCATAATTGTTGAAATTTAATTATTAAAATTTTGACTGCACTTTTATTTCATTCTTTACTTAAGAAGATTTTATAAAGTTTATAAGATTTTACAATCTGGTACTGTTAAACGGTCGTTAAGTATAATTATGCATATTATGTAAAATGTTATTTCGTAGTTCAGTTTAACTTTTGATAGAGTAATCGGTTTTTAAAAAGTTTATTATAATTAAAATATCGAATCCGCCCCTGCCAACTGCCCTATATTTTGAAAATCCATAACCCTATCAGAATCCTTCTTTCTTTTGCTATACAGACCTAATCTGCGGAATGAATTTAAGAAAGCGCCCAGTGGAGTGCAATGGGGTTATCCAAGGAGGGGGCGATCGCCCCCTTCCCCCCCCTGGATCCGCCACTTCTTGGAAGACCACAAACAAAATAAATTACTCTACAGATGCGAACAACTCCCTCGATGCCGCTTCGCCTTAAGAAATTTAAGCGCCGTCGACTTTGAGAACCCGACCGACCAAATCATTGGCATAACGATGATTCCGCGATTTCTTTCTCTCGTGCGTCATTGTTCCTTGAATTTACTCTCTGATAACATTTCCTTTTTTTCGTTCCTTCTTTATCTTTTGATGCACGTCAACTTAGTATCTTGTTGAGTCACGGCTGCCTGATAGACATTCTTGTTGATCGAGGCTTATTCAATTTTGTTGCCGATGTCATATGCCAAAAATTTGTGCTTCAGAGTCATTCTTTGAAATTTCGGGTGGATATTAAAAATTGTGACCGTTTCATAATGATGTTCAAAAACACTGTTTTTTTAAAGGAAAGGCGAAGGTAGATTTATCTGTAACTATGATCAGGATGACGCGATTGTTTTTAACGGAACGAGATCGGCTCTTGTGAATTTTCTTATGGTTTCTTATAAGTTAACTTGTAAAAAATAACAGCAGAATTTCTTACCAAGCAACTTTTAGACGTTTCGCCAAATATAAAAACAAAAAATTTCATGACTGACCTTTTCACTGTTGGTTAAAGCACTTACCCGGCAAGTGGGAGACCCGGGTTCGAGTCCCGGTCAAGTTCAGAATTTTTCTCCTTCTCAGTCTTTTTATTTGTGATAAGTATTATGCACTCACGCATATAAGTTAAATTTCCATCATTTCACTCTTGTTGTTAAACATATCCATTATGTATCCTTAACCTTTAATTACTAAGGTGAAATTATAAGCACGTTGTATCTGAAGTGCGGTAGCCTAGAGTTTAGGGCCTAGACTCTAGGCCTAGGCTATCGCACAATAGCGGTCTAGGCCCTATACTTCTATTGTTAGCGGTTTTTCACAATTTTTTAAGGAAAAAACCGCCAATTACTATCTGCTATTTTTAGTATATTATTGACTAGCTGTATCTGCAATTGTATTCTCCGTGTTTAATAATGTCATGAAGGTTAATAGGCATTTAAAAGAATGAAAAAAACTTGATATCCTAATTTTCGATGAAAATGTAAATTTGGTGTCTCACATACCGCACTTCAGTAGTTTAACGTTAAAACTAGGCTGCCATGGAAACATTTGATATGTTTACCTCCTTTTTATCGCCAAATTCCTGAGTTGTTTAAAAAAGTCAATGAAATGTTTTTTTTTAATTATTACATTTCGGCGGTCACTTATAAATGGCTGCTTAATAGTTTGTTTCAGACTTAAGGCTGTTCATGCGCCGTTTTTAGTGGCAACTAACTCACTCCCTGAACTTCGACACAACCGTTCAAATCGCACAGAATATTTAGACTAACATAACCGCGACGCGAGTCTTTGTTAATCACTCCGATTTGCGACGTCGCCAAACTTTTATCGCGTGGCTGGTAGGTAATTATAATTCCCACAAATTACGATGCGTCAGTTATCGTAGTTTATGGTTTTAAATATCTCAGGTCAGTTAGAAGTACTTCATCAAAATCATTTTTGTCCCTGTAGAATTGGATTTTGGACCACTGCGCGCCGTTACTTCGGAATGAATTTCTTCATAGTCTATTAGACCTAGTGCTCCTTTGAGCTGTTTTTGCTCCATTGGGTCACGGACTTGGATGGCACTCGAGCGTGACAAAAAGGTTTTTTTTTGTTGTAAGTTCCACGCTAAAGAGCGAGGCGAAAGGAGTGTAGTCGACATTTCTGGAGTGCTTTCTCCCTCCCTCGTTCACGTTTCTTCTGTTTTATTATTTTTTTAATTATGAAGATTGTGCCTTGAACAAGTGTCACAGGTTGGATTTCTCCTTTCAGCTTTCTTTCTTTCCTTCCGAAAAGGAATCACGTTTTTTTTATTGGACTTTACTTCTATTCGCGCGGTTTCAACCTTGCAAATCCTTTTTCGATATATTTTCTCTAAATGTCGCGAATAATCCCTTTGACCGCCACGTCAGTCATGCTGCAGCTGACGTGCATGAGGTCGTTTCGAGCCGTGTCAGACGTTTATTTTTTTTTGCTGACAGACAGAATTTGTATTGGATTCGTAAAGCGTGGCCCCAGGCGACGTGTTTTTACGTATGTGGCGCTATATTGCCATTTACGTTATGAAAAATTCAGACCCCTGAATGTGAAACGTCTGTTTTTGAGAAATCCGATTTATTTTTTTTTTAACAAAAAGACTTGGGAATAGCAAAAATATTCTTTTAATCGTCGTAAAATAACATTACGTAAATTGTACGTATTCAGTCATCTAAATGCGAAACGTGTTATTCTGAGAAATGCGTGATTTTTTGTAACGAAAACACTTCGAAATTGCAAAGAAATAAAAACTCGCCAGTAAATATTGGTACGACAAATTATTGCAAAAACATTCCTTATGAAACTGTAGCAGTCATTTTCAAAAAAGTCTTTCGACTGTAGTAGGAAGCTAATACAATACCACTTTAGGGCAGGGGTTGGGAGCCTACGGTCCACGGGCAGTTTGTGGCCCTCGAGCGTTTTTAATGCAAGGCTATGATGAAAAATCAGTACGTTAAATTTGGTACGCAAATTTTATTTTTATCGAAATTATGTTAATAAAACCTTCTATATTGAAATTTTAACCCAAAAAACTTATTTCCTAAGAATCTTTAGGTAACTACCTACGTAAACTCTTAATGCATTCCGCCGAAGCATTGACAACTCCGAATCCGGTCCGTCGAAGAATTATCAACCGCTAATAGGGTCCACCATATAGAAGAGGTTACCCACCCATGCGTTAAGAAAATCTATTTGTGATGCACGACGAAACAATCCATTCACAAATAGGGCACCCTCTTCCTCTTTTTGCTGGCTTATTTTTACTTTCTCCATATACATAGTATAAAGTATTGTTTTCATGAAAAAAATCTAATTCGAGATTTCAACGGAAATACACGTTTTGAGGTTCCCTGAACACGTTTTGACCGTTTTCTCGATGATGTCTGTGTGTGTGTGATCGTATGTGTGACAGAAATTTTGCGTGCGCTCTAACGCAAAAACTATTCATATCAGCATTCTATATTTGTGATTTTATATATATTTTTAAGATTTGAAAAGATTTTGATAACAATCGGCCAACCGGAAGTATCGGTTTACTCTTGTAAAATTTTAGTTTTTCTTAAATATATCGCTTAAAACTGAATATATATATATATGTGTGTGTGTGTGTGTCGCCATGAACGTCCACAACACCAAGTAAGTGTCCACTGGCTCCCTCTTATCCCTCTCAACTACTAGTTGCAATCTTATATATATAGAGAGAGAGAGAGAGTAGTGAGTATTTTGGGGAATAAAAAAATTTCTCCCCGGCGGGGAATCGAACCTGTCTCCCGCGTGACAGGCGGGGATACTTACCACTATACTACCGAGGCGATCTGGCTTATTATATCCTGACTGTCATTCAGCAAAGATTTCCTTGCGGAACTCCTTGCGAGTGTTTCAGAGGAAAATCTTTAGGTTATGGAATCATTATCATTTCCGCCCTTTTTATCGTCGAACGAGCACTCACACAGCGTTTATAATTACTGCGCCATCTTACCATTTCATTGGATACGCGGTTTGTACTCGATGTTACATAAAGGTCTCACTGCACTGTTTCGCAATGTCGTAATTTTAAAATGAGTAATTAGCTGTTAAAGAAATTGGGCGTGGGGCAGGATTGGCCGAGAATAACCGCTGCCTGCTGTTGTTTATACTGATGCTTTTATGCTATTACGCGTTTATAATTACTGCGCCATCTTACCATTTCATTGGATACGCGGTTTGTACTCGATGTTACATAAAGGTCTCACTGCACTGTTTCGCAATGTCGTAATTTTAAAATGAGTAATTAGCTGTTAAAGAAATTGGGCGTGGGGCAGGATTGGCCGAGAATAACCGCTGCCTGCTGTTGTTTATACTGATGCTTTTATGCTATTACGCTTTTGGGCGGGAATGTTTTTATTGCGTGTAAATTAACAGGATCGCATGAAATGGGAAATGCGAAGTGTTTAGTGATGTCGCGCCATAAACAGGAAATTTAAATGAAAATGTCATGTTGTATGTTGTCTTTTGCTGGATTGATACGCGTTTTTCTCTTTGAAATGACTGCATCCGGCTTTTGATGAGAAAATTGCATCGTGTGTTTACACTGCAACCTCACCACCCAATGAAATCAGTAGCGAAACGGCAAAAATATCGTGATTGTCTCGTCTACCTGTCTATATCCTTGCCCTTAGGTCATGACCAATTGAATTGGCTGTGATTGGTAAATAAGGGTGTGTCCTGTTCGCTTGTCAGTCTTAGCACATGAATTGATTAATTGTCCAAACCCCACGTGCGCATGCATTTCCATGTACCGCCGAACTGAACCTCGGTGAAGAATGCTTACGTCATGCCAATTTTCTGTATTAATTTTCTTAAAGATAACGACGTGAAAGATGCACCTTTTTCTGTGGATTCTCAGCGCTGTTTTTAGAGCTATGGTATCAAGACTTAAAACGTTTCCGTCGATATAATTTGATACAAAATTTCACATTTTTTGTTTTCATAAAATTGGTGTCGAAGGAGTTTCGGATTTTGAAATCAACTTCTTTTCCTATCCTTATAGCGAAAGTAATTTCGACAGCTACGAGTATAACACTGAAAGACCATAAGCTATAATCCTGTAATATAGACGCCATGAATTCCTTAATGCATTAATGCTGTCGAATTTCGTTTTTAGTGAGAATTAAGGTAAATGTCAAACTGTGAACTTCATACTTTTGCCTGCCTGGCGAACACGGATTAATATTTTACACCATTTTGTAATGACGTCCACTGAATTTAACTCTGCGGAGGGCAAATTGAAAGGTTTAGTTCGAACGAATTTAAAAATCGTCGCTCAGTTTAAAAAGCATAGCCATGTCCATCATCTTGACCACTCAGCCGAGCCACGAATTTTCAACGGAAGGATTTTCCGAGAAAAGTGAGAGGGCATTCGCGTTATTTTGGGAAGGCGAAACTCCTCTTGAGATGAAAAAAGAGAAATTCCGTGCTCAAGATTGAGACGCGCCTCTTTCTCTCTCTCTTGGCTTATCGCGTACTTCAAAAGATGGTTTTATATTTTTTCCTTCTCTCCTTCCATCCTCGCTCTCCATTCTCCTCTTCTCGCTTTCTTCTTCTCGCCTCTTCCTCCCTTCATTCCCCCTTCTCCACCATTCGCATTTTCCCTCTCTCTCTCCATCCTCTTCTTGGACTAAATTTCATTCTGTCTTACAGCTCGTCTCAGTGTACCCTATAGTTATTTCTCCTTCTCCTTCTTTGTTTTTCCTCTTTCCTCCTCCCTCTTCTCCGACCTATGTCTTTTTCCCTTTTTTCTTACATTTTCCCTCGCGTCCTTTATTTTCCTTCCCTCCTTGCCTCTCTTTTCCTACCTCTCTCCCTCTTTCCCTTTTTTCCTCTCTACCTCTCTTTATCTTTTTTCCTCTATCCCTTTCTCTATCTCCCCCTCTTTTCCTTTCTCTCTCTATCTCTCCCCCTCTTTTCCTTTCTCTCTCTCTCTCTCTCTCCTTTAATCTTTCTCTATTTCTCTTTGTATACTTCTTCCTCTCTCTCTCTCTAAACCTCTCTTCCTCTTCCCTCTATACATCTTTTCCTCCCTCTCTCTCTCCTTTTCCTCTCTCCCACTTTATCTCTTTCTCTTTTCCTCTTTCTCCGTCTTTTATCCCTCTATCTTCCCCTTTTTTCCTCTCTTTCTACCTCTACTTATTTTTTTCCGTTGACCCCGGAGCTTCGCTTGAGGCGGATGAAGAGGTGATGACGTCCCAAAATTGATCCACCGCGTCCTCCGCTCTCTCTCTTTCTCTCTCTCCCTCCCTCCCTCTCTCTCTCTCTCTCTCTCTCTCTCTCTCTCTCTCTCTCTCTCTCTCTCTCTCTCTCTCTCTCTCTCTCTCTCTCTCTCTTTCCATCGCACCCTCCTTGTTCCTCGACGTTCTCTCTCTCTCTCTTCCCCAGGGTGGAATTTTTCGGCTCGTCCCTGTAAACTGCGGGCGACCGTTCGTTTTTTACTTTCTCCATACGTAGCATAGGGAAAGCATTGTGATCACCAAAAAATCGACTTCGAGATTTCAAGGAAAATACACATTTTGAGGTCCCTAGAACATGTTTAGACTATTTGCGGAATGATGTGTGTGTGGATGGATGTATGTGATTGAGCGTCCAGCTCTAACTCAAGAAGTACTTGTCATATTAATACCAAATTTCATACATAACACTTTAGCATGAGCACAAAGTACTGATTAGTTTTTGGACAATACCGGTTAACCGGAAGTCGAGGTTAATTCGAAAGCCGATTCTGTTTTTGCGATATTTCCCCGATAATACGTCATTATTGTATACATTGACCATTACAAAAAATGTAGAAAATATAATTTCCTACATCTTTTATTTCAAACAATTTTCCATAGCAGTTATTGTTTAGGAATTATTTATAAATAATCGGTTTTTTCGGTTTCCGTCAAATATCTCCTTAAAAACGTCGTAATTAGTAATCTTCGTGAGGACCAAAGTTGTAGAGAATAATATTTCATCCAAGTTTTGTTTGAAACAAATTTTCGTAGAACCATCCATTTCGGAGATATTTTGATTTTTCTTAATACCAGTATACAGCGCCACCAGCATGTAGCAGTGAATTCTGTAAACATTCAAAATATACGTAATTTACGGCAATAAGCAGGACTGTATTCTTTTACGATACGAAATAATAATTTTGCCTTATAATGCTATTCATAGTAATTTAAATTATTATATCCCAAATATGGAGAAAGTCATGTGTTGGCCACATCAGATTTTTTCTCCCGAGTGGTCGGGTCGCAGTCTTTTTCTCACGAATACGCGGTTATTTTTTTCCGTGCTTAATGAAATTTCACGTCGGAGACAGGAATCTGCGAGTAGTTGGCTCGCAAATTTCGTGCTGCATTTGTTTTCTTTAAATCCGGTGCCTTTCGTTATAGATATTTTTTTTAAAAATCCTATTTCATTTAGGTGGCGAAATAATTTATTACGGTTTTTTTACGAATTTCATTATCTCGCTGAAAGAGGAGTAGTGGCCAAAATATTTCTCTGTTGTGGGTGTGCAGATGTGACTTCTGCTTTCTCCAGCTGCGGTTGCTGGTATTATAACGCTGATAAGAGAGAACAGAATATTATTCATTCGATTTTATTGTCGTTATTTTTATTATTATCTCGTTGGTACGCTTTTATTAAAAAACAATTCGACGACTTTCTTCGATAGAAAGTATATGGTCAAACACGTGCCTGTTGGTTACTAACGTGTTATTGAAAATTCTTGCGCATTATACAAGTTGCATTATATATTTATTCATTCACGTACATATTCAAGTTGTCGTTTTCCTTGAAAAATCGGGAAACTATTTGGTAATCCTCATTATTCTCTCGTTTTTATTTCACTTATACAGCTTTATGTTTTATTAAACAACTTCTTTTTAGCAGTAACGTTTGTTTTGTTTTACATGGATTAAATTGCCAAATTTAAGATGTTTCTTCGTATACTGCTTTAGAGAAAGTGATCAGGACGCTTATCCTCTTATGCATATATTAATAATTTCCATACCTTAAAATCTCCCGTTGAACTTTTAGAGCAGCGGTTCCCAAACTTAATACATCTGCCACCCCTTCATAAAGAAGTCCATCTTGTCGTGAACCCTCTATTACGGCAGCCGACCTTAATCGCGATCCCCTTAAATCCACCCAATCTACCAATGAATATAAAATGTAATTTGAATATTTAGAGAAAATATTAATATTAAAATAAAATAATGAAATAAAAAATTAAATAAAAAAATGAAACGTTGAAAATGTGAGGCGGCGCCAAAATTTGACAAAAATGAAAACCTATCAAAATAAATTCATAAGGCCAGCGAGGCCAGGGGGCGCCATATTATATCTCGCCTCAGGTGGCAAAATGCCTGGGCACGGCCCTGTATACATACACCGTTCCTGCTTCGCGACCCTCGGGTTGGGAACCGCCGTTCAAGAATATACGGCGTCGCTTCCTTTCGATTTTCTGTCAAAAGGATGTCGCGTTTTACCTCCCTACCAATGATTGGAAAATGGGTTCGCCATCAGTGTTGTTGTTTTTTTTATGTGATCCAGTTGATCGTGTCGCGCGTTATCCACTCTTTCTGTCTCTATGAAGGGATTCGTCCTCCCGGCTTAGTTATCCTTTAGGGATTGTCAATTTTAAAGGGAATAACCTACTTGATTTTTTCCAACCTTTAGTTTCCTTTTTCTGCAGAGGACAAAGCTCTTTTAAAAAGGGTTTTTTTGTTTTAATTTAACCCGAGAGCGTAATTGTCATTTTAGTTTAATTTGCCATAACTTTCTGCATCGCAGAAGTAACGGGCGACAAAAAAAATCTTTTCGGCCGAAAATTTATTTTGGAGTGCGTTTTAATTTAGGTTTTTGCAACATACTCACCGTTCGACTTCAATGCGAGATGGAGGTTTGGTAATTATTGCGTAATTTCTCATTTGACTTTTAAAAAAAACTATTTGGCGATTCGTGTTCCCATGGCTACTGGCGAGAGAAAGCAAATGACTTTGATTAATCGCTATCCTGTTTTCAAATCTACCTACGCCTCGAAACCATTATAATATGTAGCTGGATTGTGAGCTCTTACTGGTGTACAAGTTTGACTGGAATATCATTGGATTTTTTTGTTAGCGTTGTTAGCGTTTTAACCCTAAAAATCGCTCATGTATTCGATATGTCCGTCCGTACTTTCTTCTGTCTGTGTTTCGTGTGCATGTGTAATCCTGCTTCATGGGGATACCAAATTATTATGATAGGTCTGTCCATACGTGAGTTAAACATGGTCAAATATGTTGCATCTATGATAAACTTCCGGAGAATGATCGAAGCGCCTTATGTATATAATTTTCTTCTCAATTATTCCCTCGCTTGGTGTTGTATTCCTTATCTTTTTGCTGCGAAAAACATTTAGATATGGCTATCTAACCCTATTAACGGTCGTCGGAGCGAACTGTCTTCTGCGATACCCTCTCGATAATCGCTAGCGTGTGTTAAAAGAGCGAATCCTACGTCATATGTTAACCTTGCCTTCCGCATCTCTTAATCAGCAGGGTCGGCAACGTTGGCGAAACAATCCTCGTAAACCGCACGGATATGAAGCGCTCTCTCGTGAATGGAATGATTGGCGATCGTTACTTGTTGAAAACTACATCCTCTTTTGTTTGGCTATGACGTGTGTGTGCTCGTCTTCTCCCGCTTCAGGGGACCACGTCGCTCGACCTTGAAAACAATTTCTGTGATTGACACACTTAGCTAAAGGAGCACTGCTGGAACTCTCTTCTCGACACTCTATACCCCCACCTTTCACGACTGCCATATTTATCGATTCTTCTGCCTGCCGTATCCTTAGCAACCCCTCTCTCCATTACCCCTCACACGCGCACACCGCTATCTCTCCTCTTCTCTATCCAGGCGAGATTTATTCCGAGCAACTGCCTCGTGATCCACCTTGGCCTTCGTGGTACACAGCCAAGGGCGTAAGAGCGAGCTGAAGCTGGGAAACTTTCGGCGCGAAGCTTGTTTTCAGGGTTTGCACTCTCTCTCTCTGCCTTCTCCCCTCTTCCCCCTTCCTCTCTCTTTCGTAATTTTGAGGTCGTCCGCGATCGATTGGGGTCAGCTCTAAAAGAATCGATTTCTGTGTTATTTTCATATAGTGTGTTTAAAGGTGAGGAGGCGTGTGTTTGACCAAACGCCACCTTTCGGTGTTGGACGATCACGTGTAAATTTTTTTAATTGTTGGACCTAAGGTTTCGCCTAATGTATTGCAATGATTTTCATTGTCTTAGGTAATTTCAGTGCTTTCTTACATAAGCGCGAATTGTCGCTTGAAAAAATCCTTTTTTTCATGGAGCAGCAGATGGCTTCCGAGTTTTGTGTATTTGTTTGTCTGTATTCAAACTTGTTTAAGAATGCGATGACGCATTTTAATTCCTTTATTTTACAAATGTTTCGCGCAGTGTTTTATGCTTTTTAAACTTTTTTTTATGTCGTTCTTATTTTTTCCACCCCCCTGGTGTCAAGTTTAATTTTATTGTGAACATAAGAAGTCTTCTTGTCTGCGTTCATTCTTTTATGAAAAAATGGGGTGATTCCCTAAGATAAATGGGATGAAAATATTTCACTCTTTTAATATTTTTGGACGCTTTTTTATGTTGACTATTTCATAAATTATCTCCCTACGGGAATTTCCGTTTATTCTCACAGTTGCGTGTTTTAAATTTTCATTCCTATGAACGCACAAGAAAACTCGACGAGTTCCGCACTTCATTTCCCTCGTTCGTCACAAAATCGACTAGAGCTTGATAACAAGCATTGTTCTCACATAAATGGCTTTCCTTATCGGTGCAGGATCTCGAAGCGTGTTTGCGCTTGCGATATTATACACTCAAGCGAAGGATTGATTTAATCATTAGCCGTTGCTATTGGTTGTTGACATGACACTTTGGCTCGTGTATTTGGGAGGTCGTGATTTAAAGAGAGGTTCGGAAAGTTTCTTAATGAGTTCATTCCTCTTCCGAATACGCGTACGAGAAAGCAATTTACCTCGCCTAATTCACCAAAAATTTAATAGAAGTAAAATATTTGGAAATGGACGTCTCATTGTCAGTCCCCTCCTCCGTCTTTTCTTCGGTTTATTCAACGAGGCCGGAGTTTTCTCATTTAAACTTGGTCCAATCGTCCATATAATGGAATGTAATTTTCGACTTCTCGAAAATTTTGTTTGCAGGATATGCCGTACTCAGACTCTTATTGAATCAAGTTTTACTTAAGAATGAATTATGTTAGAGTTAGATAAAGTTATTAATTATAACTAATATTATTCTCAAATGTGCCTCTGTGAGTTATTTAATTTAACTGTTTGGGGCGTAACTTTGCAGAATATTTCCATTGCCAGGTAAAATAAGTGAAAAATTACTAATGGTTTAAAATTATTTCTGATAGTGTTTTATTTAATCGTAACCCCGACTTAATATCTCCGTTGAAAAGTTATAGTAAGTGGTTTAAGTTCTTTATCATAGAAAACACACAATTTATAGCTCATTAGCTGTTTGGAATTGAAAAAATCATCACTGGTGATGACTGCTTTGTATCTGTAACTCGCATCTGATTTTGCCAACCTTTTTTATGGCTGCTAGAGATACGTAGTTATTCAATTTGATTTCAACCATAAGGTGAGCTCAGTAATTTTTATCATGATGCTTCTTAAAGGTAAGCAGGATTACACAGGTATTAGGAGAAATTCCATTGCCGCGATAAGGTTAAGGTTTCGACTCCAGCCTTGGGGTATTGTTTAACTTGTTGTTAAGGTGAATTTGATTGGTATTTGTTTGTGTTTTTTAAAGTCTACTGTTAAGTAAACTTAAGAAAAATAAACAAATCGTTTGCGTGCGATGATATTCTTTTCAGTTTGAAAACACTGTTGAGGTTGGTAAGCTCGTTTATGTCTCCGTGGGAGTTGGGCTGCTTCAGAAAGAAGGAGAAAGAGGTCATTGAAAGTGGCCAAGTATTTAAAGATGGTATTGATGGTCGTGGTTTAGACTTCTGTGTGTTGTTGAGGTAGAAAGCCGTGTGAGGTTGTCGGAGGCCTGATGGCAGGGCGTAGTTACTCGTATAACAACCTCTCGTGGTGGTAGCTTTGCTGTGAGGCGGACTGGGAAATAAATATCAAAGGTAAATGACTGAAAAATGCTTCAGAAACGAGTCGGCCACTGTTTGTGTTTGACACGATTAAAAATTTGTAGGTAAAAGTGAAAGGCGTTCACCGCTTTTTTTAAACGTTACATATTTTTCAAAATTTAATTTATCGAGCTCGCTTATGGTTAAAATCAACTCGAAAAAAATATGCTGAGTAAACCGGATGCGCGCTTTTTTTTTTCGCTACAAAGCAGTTGGTTCACGCGCAGTAGATTCTAAAATAGAACCAAACTTTTTGCTGTTATTGGAGAAACGCAGTTTTTCAATACATCGTTTCAGGTTTTACGTGTTTGTCTTTTCTTAGCCGAAGAAGATTTATTTCATCCAGTCACTTCCAGTTGGCTGGCTGATAGCCGTCGATAATAGAGATAATAGAGATAAAAGTCTATTGCATTGATCTTGTTCATTCACGTGCTAAAACGGTTCTTTACTATACTAATTAGTACCTCATTCACGGTCGTTATATTTTGCTTTTCTGCAAACAAAAAAGGACACTTTTCAGTTCTATTTCAAATTCTTTTCCTGTTATAATTTGAATCTATACCAAAATTTACAGTTTAACTGTGGTGAAAGCATTGCTTTTGAAACGTTAAATTTTTTGTTTTAACTTTCGCTCCGGTAGGTCGTACTTTTCGAAGTCGATTACAGGTCGTCAGATTATGTAACTTGTAGTTTTTTTTAGTCAAAAAGTCATTTTAAAAGGAATCAGTCTGAGAAAAGGTTTTTGCGCAGTCATCTTATTTGTTCCCGGCCGGGTAATTGTGATAGCGTGTTATTATCTCGCGAAGCTGCCTCACTCACACGCGTGCGAGTTGAGCAACGTTTTCGACATGAAGAAAAATCGAAATTTACTCGCATCTCGCAAGAGAAAATGCTTCCGCGAAAGTATTTGCTTTTTGTGTATTTTGGCCGAGGGTTATTATTTTCGTTCGATTTTTTTCCCGAAACAGCTTTTGGTATTAAACCTTTTCATGAAGGCTGAAGCAATAGGCTGCGAAACATCTTGTATGAACAATCCGAGAAAAAATTAAAAATTTTGACGTGGAAAAAAAATCGGGTAAAGTTAAAAGTGGAGCATCTGAATGGAACGAAGACCGTCAAATGCATACATACAGATTTAAAATTGTTAAGGTAAGCATATTTTTATAAAGACATGCTATAAATAGAGAGCGATAAAAGCAGCTGAGTAATTTTGTTACGCATCCAAGATTATGTAGACGTTAGAACTTTCTGTTCTTCTGAAAAAAATACTACTTTTAATCATTTTTACCTATTTTATAGACTTGGCCAAGTTGTTGTTTATAACGGATGAATTAATCATAAAAATTATTAATTCGGCAGGTTTGAATTTAATGTTTGTTCTTTCATAGAATTATTTTTTCTTTTTGTGCCGTTCATTGATATAGCGCAAGGTTAGGCAATGTAAAGCCGTGGAGAATATTTTCTGCGGTCCTCGAAGTCGTAACGAAAGAGCCATCCGTGAGATTTATTAGAGACGGGATTTAAAAAACTTTCGTTCAGGTTTTATTTTCACATTGACGATACCCCAATAAGTTCTTGAATTTCTTACGCTTCCCGCCGAAAGCACTTTCAAACTGCTGGTGCGACTCGCCGAGTAAAAAGTTTCCACTCGTGGGAATAGGGCAAGGGTGGTCAAACCCACTTTCCTTCGGAGATGCATGCTATATTCTTCAGAAATTCGAGAGCCCCCTAGACACACATTCCGCGCATACAAATTTATGGACAGTGCACCTAACCTGTATTCGAAGCGCCTCGACTCACGTTGCGTCATTGTGTTCTGTGATGGTAAGCGTTGATACGCCATTGAATGGAAATGTGAAAAAAAAGTTGGCGAGGACCGCGGTTCGGTCACCTCTAGCGTAAGGGCCAGTCGATTTACCTATAGGTTAACCCTTTATATCTTAAATTCACATCCTTAGATATACCGTATTAGCCCGAATATAAGGCGAGGTTTTTTCAAAAATTGTCTTTCAGGAAAGTGGGGGTCGCCTTATATTCGGGTCCTTAAGTATGAAGAAGTTACTTTTTTTTGGATTTTCTCATTGGAAAAATAAGGAGTCGCCTTATATTCGGGCTAATACGGTATTTTGCATGTTATAATTGGTTATATAATGTAGTAAAGGCTCATCATGTTGAGAAGTTGGCATTTATCTTTGTTTTAGGTCATATATCGATACTGTGGTTGCGAATTTCCAACCAAGATTGTAAGTGATTCATCACTTGTAATGAAAATTTTATGCATTAAGGGCCTTTTCACACCACGGTCGCGCCACCAATATAGTCAAAGCCACCACATTAGCCACCACAGACGCCACCAAATTTGTCAGTTCCTAATTGGACGTTGAAGAGGCAGCTGCTGTGTTTTAGAAGCAGTGACCCGTCTAGAGCTCTAGAGCATAAACGGTAGAGCGAAAATGAATGAAATCTCGTACTTAGGCATTTTGTAATACAGATTAGAAGCTATGAAGAAATGGCTGATATTGCACAATAATTAAGGGCAGTTTATTCTAGGCAATTTTAACAACAATTTGATTTTCTCAAAAACCGCTCCAACAATTGTAATGAAATTTCGTAAAGTTACTTTAGTTTACGTATACAATAATACTGCATAGTTCATATTTCTCAAAAAAAACAATATAAGGCTAGTTTATTCTTGGGAAACTAATAACAATTGGATTTTCTAAAAAAACGGCTCATACGATTTTCATCAAATTTCGAATAATTATTTAAGTTGACGTTTATAATAATTCTACACAGTAAATATTATTCAAAAGATAACTAAACTTGATTTTCTCTAACAGAATTTGACGGTGCAAAATGACCTTAGCTGTCGACGCACCTAAAAAACCTAATTACTACTACTTACTACGATAACTAAACGACGCATTATTATATTAGAAAGTTTGTACAATGTATATTTTACCGATGATTTTTGTACTGAGCGCTCAGTTGGTCGTCTGAAAGCGCTGTTGCCTTTACATGTACATATCTCGACTGGTCGCGCCAAGTTGAAGTAGGCCACCACAAAGATAGTCACGACTAATCCTACTGGCCGCGCGGCCAAGGTGGTGGCGAAAACCACCGTGTGAAAAGCAATGTTCCCTGTAGCCGCGCCACCATGGTGGCCCCGCGTGAAAAGGCCCTAAATCCTGTAAATACCTTTACACTCTTTAAAATATAATTAAAAACGTCTCGCTATGAAGAAGTGTGTCGGACAAAAATCTCAAAGAAAATCACACTATTGCGTCACCTACAAGTGATAAAGGCCTCCTGGAAAGGTGGAAACTCCTTCCTCATACCTTTACCTATATGAGTGATATGTGCTTCCACCCTCGTGTAACATTAGAGGACACTTAATTGTAATGGGATATCGGAGAATAATCTATTTATTAACGTTCGATTTAAGGTTTATTCTGCTATCTTTTTAAGATTAGGAAAGGAAGTGTTAAAACTATCGTTGTCTCCCGTGGATGCGCGGGAAAAAGTTGCAAAACTTGGACGTTGACGTTTTCGTGTTTGAGTTGACACCTCCGAAATTCGGGATCGAACGTAATCGGTTCTATGTCTGGAGATAAAAGAAAGCGGCAGCCCGGAATGCCTTATGACATTTATACACTCGAGTGTTCCATAGCTTTTCTTATCGATGTGGGGCGTCGCGAGTCAACTTCGAAATAAGGTCATGGCCAAATGCCGATTCTAGCGGGAAAAAAATGTCAATTTCGTATGTGGTTGTCATGTTTCTTTATGATCTGTGCATTATTCCTAAATAACTAAAGTATAATATTGTGATACTTTTACTGAGAAACTGCAAGATATGGCAACGTGGCGCGTCATAACACGTATTAGTTTATTGAGTCATCGTTTTCTCCGCCCCAGACGAGTATTTCGGTGTGAAGTGAGACAGCTATAGTTCGATGAATATGTGACATATTATTCTGCAGCTAGATGGAAAACATAACTACTAGTATGTCCTTTTATTTCGTCATAATCATGATTGAACTGTTTAAGTGTTTTTATAAAATTTTTTATTTTCATTAATGCAGAAGTTGTTAATTTTTAAAAAGTATTTGAATATCGCGTAGACTTAGAAAAACCACATCAGGTGGCAACATTAATTTTCCGTCAAAATGGAGGCAAAACCTTATAGTTTGCTGTATAAGTTGTATTTTTTGCACATACTTGCACATATTTTAGAATCTTTTTGTTTTTCAGACGAGTGTCAACGGTCACGACTTCTCGCGACGCGCAGGGAATTCGACAGAGAAAATTCGACTAATATAAATGTTCTCAAGACGTATTGCGGTACATTGAAATTACTTTGAGCAGATTTAAATCTGATTTTGAAAAACGCTGGAAGCAATGCTCTAGGAGGAGAGATAGAATTATAATTAAATATTCCAGTTGGTTAGAAAAGAAACTGATATTTCCCAAAAAAAGTACATAATGCATTCCTAACCATTTCGACAGTGGATAACTCCTTGCCTTCTGTTTCGAGAATTGGGAGACCCCATAAATCATTCGATCAATGTGAAGCAAAAACTAAACGTATGCAACAACCACTGTTTAAAGAGCATTCTCAACAGGAACTTGTTTTTGCAACGGCGGTGTCTTTAAGAGCCTCGGGGAAAAGGGATGCAGCTGAGATTTTAAATGAGATAACGCAGACAACTCCACATAGAGTCACAAGATATAAGAGAGTATATAAGGTATCACCTTCCCCACCAAGACCTTATAGACCAATTTTTGTTAAAGTTGCCCAAGAATAAACTAGCCTTAAATTCATTCATTGAGAAAAATTAAATACGTAGTATTATTGTAGATGTATACTCAAGTAACTGTACGAAATTTGATCAAAATCGTTATAGCCGTTTTTGAGAAAATCAAATTGTTGGTAAAACTGCGTAGAATAAACTACTATTAATTATTGATCAATGTCAACCATTTCTACGTATACTTTGCTCAGTATGATAAATTGCCTAAGTACGAGATTTCATTCATTTTTGCTCTACCGTCTAGGCTCCAGCGCCAGTAACAGACAGACAGACGGCATTACGAAAACCACTTTTTCGGATTCAGCGACACCTAAAACGTATATTTCCGTAAAAATCTCGAGGTCGAATTTTTTCGCGAAAACAATAGATACTTTCTCGATACTTCGTATGAGAAAGTAAAAACATCAGAAATGTGCAAGAGAGAGATCGATTTGATTGAAAAGCAAATAGAAGAACTTCGACCCACAAAAGTTGACATTCGTGGTAGGAAAATAAAAATTTCCTCAAAATTAATCAGGAGAATGGTAGATGGAAAAGTATGCAATGCTATTACAAACACTTCTGCCCAAAGATGCTACATTTGTGGTGCTACCTCAGTGCTCAACCATCAAAAGCTGTGGAAGACATAACCAAGTATTCTTTCGGACTTTCCCCTCTCCATGCTTGGATTCGTTTTTTCGAATGCCTGTTGCACATTTCATACAGACTGGGTGTAAATAAGTGGCAAGTGAGAAGAAAAGGTTAAAGTCGCTGCTAGGAAACAGGAAATATTAACAAGGTTTAGATCGGAAATGGGCCTACTTGTCGACCAACCTAAACCCGGAGGCAGCGGAACTTCAAATGATGGAAATACGGCGCGCCGCTTCTTCCAAAATCCTCAAGTCTCCACAGCAATAACGTGGTTCAGCGAGAAATTAATTACTCGCTTTTCTACGATTTTGCGGGTTATATCCAGTGGTTTCCCAGTAAATGTAGAAGAATTTAATAAATATTCTCAGGACGCCACCAAACTATATTTGGACCTCTATCCATGGTATTACATGCCTGTCAACTTTCACAAAATCGTCATTCATGGTGGAAGAATCATTGAATCGGTCTTTTGCCAATTGGCATGCTGTCGGAAGAGACACAAGAGACAAGAAACAAGCATATAAGAAAATACATTCACGAAAGTTTTCTCGGAAAGCCAATATGCAAGATAATCTTCTTTTGGTTACTTCCGATCCGTTAATATCCCATATAAATCCATTTCCACAATATAAGAAGACGACTTTTATTGGAGCCAAAAATACCAAGGAGAAATAAAAATGTATCAGATGCAAAGCTATCCGACAAAGAAGAAGAGGAGGAAGAAGATGATGACGATGATTAAGATGACCACAGCAGAGAGAGTGTAGGAGAAATATCATAGTCCTCGGAGATACGTATATTGCTAGGTTTCTGTATGTATATATGCATTTATTATTTTGTTCTTTTATTAACGTACATTATATTTAGTAAAATAAGTTTTCGTTTTATTATACAACTGAAACATATGAATTTAATGTAAATATATGTATTTGACACTTCCTTATAAATACGATATACCAGCTATTTGACACAAGAATTACGGAAGGGGTCAATTTGACCCTTTCGCAATTTTTCACTGTCGTAGCAACTCTAATTTTTTAGATAAAATGATCGTTTTTTTGACTTTTCTTACAATTAGATATGCATGAACTTCATAAATGTTATGTTTCAACACTTTATCTTCCTTCTAACTGAAGATATAGGAATGCCTGCCTAGAATTACTGAAGGGGTCAAAATGACCCTTGTGATGTCTATCACGCGTAGCGTATGTTATTTCATGCCGAATCATTGAAAGCGTTCTTTACAAAATATCGAAAATGTTTCCAATTGTGTGTACAATATTCAATTACCTTTAATTTATTGTGCACAGCAGCGAATGACTATGTAGCGGCAACCTTGTAGTTCGACCACTCACCTGTATGAACCTGTGGACAACGAGCGTTTTCGTATCACGGCTCAGTTTGCTGTTTGCGAGCAGATAGATCGGAACTGTTTCAAATATTGTTCTTCCCTTTATATAACTAATTTGTTTTTCTGTGTTTGCGGGATTGAATGATAGTAATTGTAATAATATTGCCATGCTCAAGCCATACACATTAGGTCGCGACATCACAGATGAAGAGGTTTTAAAATATCTACAGGATATTCCGGATGATAATTCAGATGATGCTGTCAGTGGACAAGAAGAAGACTCTGAATATGAGAACTATGTACATACCTTCCAGCGATTCGGCGTCAGAGTCAGATAATGTTGTTCGTTCTGAGGAAGAGAAAGATAATGATGTCGCCACATCTCTTCAGACTCAAAGTGCTACGGACCACATGAAAGCACGATGTTGAGGACAGGGTCGTGGACACAAAAGAAGACACGATGATTCAATATTTTAGAATTGGCTGCAAGAAACTCTTGGATATTGCACAGAGAAATCACAGGGAGAAAACAGACGAGAAGAAACTTTATTCTCATGTTTTGCGAGGAACTTAGAACTAACTGGACGTTAAGGTGAATCATTTAGACGTTATGAAAAAACGTTCCTCAATAAATTTTGGACGTTAAAGTGAAACGACGTAAAGCGGGACGACGTAAAGCGGGACGACGTTAAGCGGGGACCCCCCTGTAAATGCTTATTAGATATGTAGTAGAGTTCTGAAAAGTGTTCTATATTACATAATCACGTTCTTAAATACTCTTGATATTTTTTCCGTTGATTTTATAAAGAAAAACTGTCGATATACTGCTCAACAGACTCGATTAATACGCAGAGATAGATTCGCACATTTTTCCATTTTCTGCTTTTAAATGTTCATTCATACGCTTGGCGAAATCTAATTTTATTTTACCTCAATTTCATTTCGGTGTTATTTTATCTTGTCTATGAAATATTAATAATGCATAAAAACGTGATAGAAATAGTGTGGCAGAAGCTACCGTTTGCATTCGATTTAATGAACTTAAAAAATGAACTCAAGTTCATTTAACCCTGTGATATTTTACGATAAAGTCGGCCAACTCTTACTCTGTCGTGATTATTTTTACGTGTCGATTCCTTAATTGCCACGCTGAAATGTTTCACGACGAGGTTATATATTGAAATGGTCCTCGTAGCCAGTGCCGATTTAAGGGAGAGGTCGCCCTTGGCGCGCGCCAGGGGCCTCATGAAGTAATGGGTGTCCAAATGTAATCTCAGAAATATTAAATATCCCAATTTAAAAAGTCAGTGGAACCTCTGTTTTCATAGAAAAACGATTGTTCATAAGGGCCACATAAGAGAGTGGTCGTTAGGCAGAGGAGTTTCACTATATGTATGTTTAGACTGCAGGGCCTCCAATTGTTCAGCGCCAGAGGGGCCCCAGAAGGCTTACATCCACCACTGCTCGTAGCGAGGCTTTTCCTGGTCTCTAGCGAAAATATGTCGAAATATTTGTCTAGTCATGAAAGTTCCGGGATGTTTTCCTTTCATAGTGGGCATCAAGGCCATTCAAGAATAAGATTGAAGTTGGAATCTTTGGCCGCTGGGGTCAGATACGGAGTATAGCGAGAGAAGTTCGCTCGGAGATTTAAAAGGGCTTTTCATGCTTCATATCTTTCCACGTGATATATTATCCAACAGTATTCTTCACAGATACATATGTATATATTTGTCGGCTACTGAGGACGTCTGCGCGGAAATTAAAGACATTAAAATTTCTGCGAATAATGATACGCCAACTCTTATATAATTGCAATGCTTACACTGGATTACAAGGGTTTCGAGAAAAGTCTTAATTTGTCTACGTGTACGCTTTCATCCGAGTAGGCACGTTATAAAACCAGGATGAAGTTGGTAAGGAAGACTCCATTTATTTTTGTAAATAATAAATGGAATGAGTTGCATTTGTTAGTACGTTCTCTTAAAAAGAAAAAAACGTACTAATGTGATCACTCTGTCTATCCGTCCGTGGACAATTAACTTTTTTGTTTTAAGAGATATTTGGAAAATTCTTTTTGGATTAGATAGCTCTCTCATCGAGCAATGAATTTTCCAGCTATATTGGATTTTCCCGGTAGTTCGTAGACTTTCTGCTTTTCAAAGTCGGAAAATTGAAAACTTTTGAGTAGTATTGTAGCCAAATTACTCCCAAGGGCGGAGGAAAAATACGTGCTAAAATATTTCAATGTTGGAAATCTTCCTTTAGCAAGTGTGTCTTTGTCGTAGTCTAATCATGTCTTTTCTTTCTTTTATTACGTTAGAAACAGTGTTTACGTGAAAATGCTCAAATTGTCTATTAAAAAAATTATAACGCACCAAAGCACTTCCGAAATCTCCATCATTATATTTTAGTAAGTCTGTATGTCTGTCTGTCTTTTCCTTCGTGCACGCCCACATTTCTCAACCGATTCCTGACAAATTTGGCACGATTGTAGGGGGCACCAAGGGGAAGGTTAATCCGTGGTTTTAGTGTCCGTCCGTTTCCAAATGGCGGCCCATTTTCTGTCTGCTCCCTTATGCACGCCCACAATCAACCGATTTCGGCCAAATTTGTGTCGGTCTGTCCACTTTATTCAAAATGGCGGCCAGTTGTTTGACCGTTCCTTTATACATGCTCACATTTATCAACCGATTCCGACCAAATTTAACGCAGTTGTAGGGGGCACTATTGTAAGAGGAAGGTCAGCGCGGGATTTTGTTTCCGTCTGCCTTTTTTAGTGAAAATGGCGGCTGGTTTAAACATTAAACTAAGCGTATTTTTCCGAGTCCTGCCGTTGATTTGAATCAAATTTGGTATGAATGTGGAGGGCTCCCAGGTATAATTAATAAGCGGTTGTTGTTTCTCTCTTCACCTTTTATTCAAAACGGCGGCCTATTGAATTCTTAAATACCACGTTATCATCTAGAATTCCGATCGGATTTTAACAAAAGTTCCCTGGGCAACGCCGGGTTTTTCTGCTATAGTGTGAAACTAGTGTCCATGCTGATGATCTACCCATCTGACGTCGAATTTCTGCGATAATGTATTGCTTATTAATGCGCAAACATTGTCTCAACGGAACAATATAAATTGCTTTTCGTACGTCGTAATGAAGTGTAGTCACCTTTTAAGATCTGGTTATGGTACGCTCTATTAATTTCTTTTGTGTTTAATGGCGTGAGAAAGCTTTCCTTCCGTCATAATTGCAGAGAAGAGGCCTTCTGATGCGTAATCTTTTCTCATGAGTGCGCTATAAGATATCAAAATTTGATGAATTCACGATATTATAGATCGGTTTCCACGAAAGATATCCAATTTAATTAAAAATCCATTTGAGATGTTTTTGGGTGCGTATTAAAATTTCATTTTGTTTTATTATATTAGAAACATTTTTCCTTACGCACGCTTTCAGATTCGTAAAACCTGAAAGTTTTAATAAAAATGCGGCATTTCTGTCTAAGTGGTATATTCGTTTTTAAGTGAATGGACCCATTGAAGTGTAACTCACAAATTTAACTTAACCTGTTAAAACTATTTTTTTCGTTCATTACAAAGAAATTGTTCACGATTGAATTTCAGGATCACGCGATAAAAAGTCTTGTGTAAGAAAAACGTCTGTAATGTATAGAGAACCCATAGAATTGAATTCGTATCGCTAGGTGGTTATCTGGATTTTATCTTGAGTTCGGTCAGTTGAATGACTTCTTTAGTGCAGACAGATGATAAGTTAGTTAGATGATTATATTTCGCATTGGAAATAATTAAATGACTCTACCTTTCCGAAAGTACGTTTAAAAGTGCTTCTTAACGATCTAACATCTCTGCAAATCTTTTATTTTATTAAATGATTGACAACATAGGGCAGGGATGGCAAATGATTTTTGAGTCGCGTGCCAAGAAAGTAATGTGTGACCCATCAGAATTTTTTTGCGTGCCACTAGTTTACTACTCTAAGAAACTTCGTATTTTATATAGAAAATACAAGCTTACGCCTGCCCAGTAAAATCGCTTGCGTGCCATTTCTGACACGCGTGCCACGTATTGCCATCCCTGACATAGTATATTTTCTTATCTTCCATAATCTTTGTGTAATTACTTAGATCTTTATGTGTATTAACTTCTTCGTATTTGTTAAATAAATTGCAGCATATCATCTACATAATCATTAAGAAAACGCTAAGAATGAGATGCGAAATTCGATTAGTATATTTAAAATAAAACGCGACTCTATAACAATTATTAATTAGAAAATGTCACCATTTCGCCAAATGGCATGGTGGCGACTAATAGAGTTATACAGACATCCTATATACTATACATAAATATCTACAATCTATTCCTCTACATATGTGTGCTATACCCTGATAATTACTACTAGTGCCTAACATGAGGATTTTCATGGGTTATTTGGTGACAATTATTGACTTCTGACATTTTTTAGTGTTAGTTTTTTGAATAGCAATTCGATTGCATTTTTGAGCGCAGATGTTTTGGAGATGCATCGAGAGTGTTTTGCAAACTGCCAAGGGGAGGTAGTTGCGTCGGCTAAGCATTCAATTCCGGTCATGTAAGCAAACAAGGGCAACGTCCCGTTTGACCGTATGCGACCTTCAACTGCGCACAATCGACATTACCTCAAGTCCACTTCATCGCCACGCCGTAGGTAGGGACCACACCTCTCTTTCACCCGATCAGAAATGTTGACCAGCCTTAATCAGCTTCACCTCTCATAGAGTGCGTTTTTTGTGTACAGTTTTTTTACGTGTATTTTTATTCGAAAGAAGTTCAGCTAGCATTACTGATTATTTGAAGTTACGTGTCAGTCAGGCGGTTATTTATGAAGGGGACCATTATGTTGCTATAGTCAGCATTTCAAGGTATACAGAGCGAATTACCTCGTGTGGCGTTGGTGTCGTACACGTTTTCGTGTAAAAAAATTGAGAATATCTCATAGGGGATTATCGTCTTAATTTTTTAAATAAATTAAATCTAATTCTACTACTTTGTCGTGTTTGTGAATATCGATCTTTTTCGTGCCTTTTGAAAACGGTTTTCTCGATAGAAATAGATTATGAGAATCTAGTAGTTACTTGACGATAACTTGCCATATTAAAATTTTTGTTGTAGCCTTTTTTCAATGTAACCACATAAAGAATAACCTTGTGTTTCCATCAGTTTTTATGTGGCTCGTCAAAAGATATTGCGTATCTTATCAAAGGATTTTTAAAACGTGATAGATTCGAGAAATAAAATTGGGAATTTCATCATTCTTTGAATTAAATTTTCATTTGAGAATTATCGACACCGTAACAAGGTGTAATGAATTATTAAGCGGCGAATGACGGCTGTGATGTAGGAGGCAGAGAGTGGATGATATTGTCCTATGTTTTTTTGCGTCGCCAGAGGAAAAGGACGAGGTTCGTTCCATCCCTTTTCATTATGTCTAATATGGCATCATCATAGTTCTTTTTTCACTAAAAGCCCTTTCTCCCCAATCCACTAATGGAAGAATCCCCTTTTTCGGAGAAGCTTATATAAATTTCATCAATTTCCTTTCCCGTTTGCCCATCTATTATTCGAGATTCCCCTAGCTCCTAACCTTTCTACTTTCAGCGAGTTTTATTTATAGCGTTAGTCTGCTTTTACTTTTGTCTTGTCGTTGTTCCCCGTCGTTCACTTTACTGTTATAGACGTTCGTTATCCATTAGGCATCGATTTCGATTTATTTTTTATTTTTAATGCAAAGTTAAGAATTTGATTGAACTGTAATATTTTAACCTTTAAGTAAAAAAATGAATATTTGTTAGTAACTTAATATTTAAAATATTTTAGAGGGTTTAAATTAATTAAAATAAATGATTAAATTTGTTTCATTGGAATAAAAAATGGATATTATGTAAAATTACATGAATTCATAGTCGCTTTCGATTATAGCCGTTAAAAGAATAGTTTTTATGTTCTATAAAATCTATAAAAGTACTTTTATTCTTTAAAACTTTTTTTTACATTTTGGGCGAGTTCAATAAGAATGCTGGTAACATTAAGTAAAATTGTATATATGTAAGCACCTATACAATCCTGTTATCCATGTATCGGATAGTCTTAATTGTTACGCAAAAAAATTCTCTCTTCATACACTGACTATTTGCCTATTTAAGGCCACGTATCGATCGCATCTACTCTGCTCAAATAATACAAATACCTTTGACCATTCATCGGGTACAAATTCTATCCTATTAATTATTCGACCTGATCTTGTCTCGAATGCTGAGTGATTGAATTTAAGGTTAAGTATCTGTAACGGACAAGTTAAAATAAAAGACCTTTGTCGATATCCACGCCTTTCATTTTCCTGAAGCTGCCGTCCAGTCGCTTTCTATCTTGCGCTTTGAGCACACCGTTATTTTGTGCCTATTAGCGTGAACTACGATCCGAAAAGTATGACCCAGTAGCAGCGCCGTACATAATTTCCCAAATTAGTGAACCTTGAAAATTAATTTTAGTGGTCGTATACGAGGACGCACAAATCCCCGGAAGCTGTGGCCATAAGAATCGGAAATTTGTTATTTATTTATTTAAACTTTGTTACATTAATCAATACACTAATTTAACAATTTGGTAAATGGGGGAAATGCAGTGAATGAACTTGAAAATGTAGGGAGTTTTCATTTTGAATCCATCCTGACTAAAACGATAATGAAATAAAATAGGAAAAGCTAGTGGTTTCAAATTGTTTCCACTCCAACTCACAGGTTTAAAAGTTTTCAGTTAAAAAAGTGTGTTGATTGAAAAAAACGATTTAAGTGTTCGGAATTTATTGTTTACCCGAAATATCCTTTTCATCTTTTTTTTTAGCTCCTCTCGTATCGCTGGTTGAATTGCGCGGATGAAAAACGATTTCATGCTTAATCGTCAGAAAATAACAACTCTAGTTCCTTTGATTGTCGAACAAGTAACTAATTCATCTTTCTCCTTGCGTATTTTTTGTTTAAATTTAATGTCTATGGAAGTTAACAGCAAAGTTGCGTTGAGCGATTACGTCGTCATGCTTGTAAACGAACTTGGTTTACGATTTTACGTCGACTAATCAATTTATATCGATTTTTTCTATTATTGTGTCGAGCTTTTGTTAAAGCTATTGATATTAAACCTGATATAATTGCACCTCAAGGCCGTATTTTATTTTCATTATTTTGCGGTGCGATTTTTCCAAAGACGCAATCCTATTAAATTAGATTGTGCGGTTCGTTAATTGGGCTGGAGTGAAAGCAGACATCGAAAAGGACATTACGTGCTAATTCGCTCGCCGTTCGTACGTCGTCGCTCGTTAACGACGGTTTTTCTGTTCTCTTCTGCTGAACAAACTTCACGTCGAAGGCGAGAGCGTATTATGACACCCGGTTTGTTTTCCTCATATATACTGGAGCAAGGCTGGTTCGTCGACTAAGAGCTATTCGCCCTTGAATGGATAGATTCTGAAAAAAAAATAAAGTTATAAATGGGAACGTTCTGTCTTCGGACGCTTAGGTATAGCGGCACCTTGACCCCGTCTTGTTTCCTCTTCGCTCGCTTCCTTTGAAACGGCCAATTTTAAGAATCCCTTTACTCTTAAGGGGAGTTTGACCCTGTGTGGTGTTTTCGTGTCGCCGCGGCGCGCCGGTAGGAATTCCTTTCGCATGAAATCGTACAAGGATTTGCGCTCTGGAAGAAACGTTTAACTGTCACTGTTGGAATGCGTCTGCGTGCGTCCGTTTTTATCGCCTTCCCCTTCTTTAAAAAAATAACTTGGTTATATTTCTGTCTGTTCAATCTTTCCGTGAGTTATTTTTTTCACGGAATGTTTCGTCCTTCGGTTCCAGGAAAAAGGATGAACTGACGCCATGTCTATTCAGGTGTCGTTTATTTTATGTCGAAAGAGAAGACGTTCCTCACGTTGAAAGAGCAGTAGATCGTCAATAATTCGATACCAGTTAATATCGGCGAAAACATGTGCAGTATCCATATAAGAGATATCTGTCGTTAAATTAAATTCGCTATTATCGTCATTTTATCGCTATCTAATTTCTGAAAGTGCAACTCTTATTTTTTTTAATTTCTTTTTTACTGTAACGATTTATGCGCAATAGATTGTGCACAGGGCAAAATTCAAGGCTGTCTTTCTATTTACTGTCCGTACTGCCATTATAAGTCTGTTATCGTTTATTCTTCATAACATTTGGCAATTTTCATAGGTGAAAAATGAAATCTTTTGCTGTTTTTCAATGTTTGATGTGGAATAGCCTAGTAGTTTTCATAAATTTTGTTAAAAAGGCATATTTTGTACGTGCATCTTTCCTTAAAAGTAGTATTTTTCTTGCTTATGGAACATTTTAATAGTTCAGTTTGCTCAAATTGTTATAGAAAATTCAAAAACTCTTCCCAGGTAAATGCTAAAATTTAGTTTAGTACGAATTTCCGCCTTTGTTCGTTCAACTTTCATCCATGTCTACTCTCTGAGTTAACTGTGTGAGGATGCCGTTTGCGGATGAAATATTTACTCGCTTGAGCAAGTAAAAAAAAAAAGAAATAATCGCAATACTTAATGCCAATTCTGAAAAAGTTCGTGTTGACCTGGAAATCGGAGACTAGTCCTTAATTAAACCCCGAGTCCTTAATTAAACCCTGGTTACTGGTCTCATTTGTTACTGCTTTCTTTAATTATTTTTTTCCCGATTTTATCACAGCCAAGTTGTATTGACGGTGGGTGGGCATCTGTTGTATTTCTTTCACTATCTTTTGGCCCTGACCTAATGGCCCAAATCCTTGCGCTGACGGCAGACCGCTTCGAAGACTGATGAGTTTTTCCTTTCCCTCTCTCTCTTTGCGTAGATCGAATCGAAAGTTTTAAAATAATTTCGTCTGGCGGAGCCGTTTCCGGATCTTACTTTCGGTTTGCTCGTTTTTTTGACGAACGCTGAAAGTCGCATGTAAACAAATTTCCGGACTTGACTCGGTTATCACGGTCGACTCTTGAGGTATGTTCCTAGTGCGCCTGCACTCGGTCCCACCCTTGGAGCTATCAGGAGTTACACTTCTGTAATGTATGTCCATATTTAACGATATTTTATTTTTTATTCTTATTTTATTTATATAAAAATGTTGCCTTTTTAACCACTCGGGCCTGTAATATTTTTAAATTCCTGTTCGCCCCTCAAAGCGACCATTTTCATCAATGTCGCCAGTCTTGGCATTTATGTTTAATATTTAGATTTGAGCGAAGAGAGATCAAGGTTCGTCGAACCGACTTGCATTGTTATATGATCATTTTTTTATGGTTTCATTAAATATAAGAATGATGTAAAAGTGTCCCAACGAATGAATTTTGCGCTCGGCCCCGCAAATATTTGAGTCGTCGCTGCTTGGGATAACTATAACCTCGTTAACAGCCCCGGCAGCCACGTCCAAAAGAAAATGCACACAAACATAGACCAGCAAGTGCCGGTTTATCATAACTGGTTTCCGTCTGCAACACTTCGGAGAATTTCCGATAACGATCGAGGCTGGTAACGTTGAAAGTTCACGCCAGGTGTCAAAGAAAAACATCCCCTGGCCCAATAAAGGTGTGGGGAGGGCAACAGGTAATGAAGGGGATGAGGCAGTATCCATATATCACGGCACAGGAAACGGCAGCGAAGACGCTCTTGAGTCACCTGTTGGTACTTCAAGGAAGAATTTTATCGAGCTTTACCTTATTGCTGAAGTTAAAATTGAAATGCTGTGTTTCTCCAAATGGCCATTAATAGTTGTTACCCTTACCCTTTTGGATAAACACGGTTTTTCAATCTTGCGATACTGTCTGTTTCTTATCAAATCCTAACATTGACGAAATGAAGACGATTAATGTTTACATTCAGTAAACTCCCGTGTTGCATTCCTGTTTCGGTTAATTTCATAAACTCGTTGATTGATATGCCTATTTGCGCCTATCACAGTTGGCGCGAATAAACAAAATTCTTAACATACAAGTTTACAAAAGTAGTTAATATGGAAGTCTTTTTAAAAATAAGTAGGAAATCAAGAAAGTGAGGAAAAAACTTAAAAGTCTGATGCTGTTGTTTGAAGTTAGTTTACAGGTCAAGTAATACGATGTATTAACATCTCTATTAGGTATAGGACGAGTAAATACCTTGCGATCAGAGACGTACCTAGAAGATATGGCGTCGATGGCAAAATTTTAGGAAACACCTTGGTTATGTAGGATATAATTTTTCTGCCTTTTGATAAAGAATAATAGCGTTTTTATTACATATAAATTAACGTTTGAGTATTAAAATAATATTTATTTATGGGAAAATGAACTTTTGGCACTTTTTTTTGGGAACGTTTGGCGTCTTTTGCAAGCTATGGCAAATGCCAACTACCCTAGTTACAGCACTTCTTGCGATTAAACCTACGTAATGCAATATAAAAAATAATTTATAAGAAGTGTCAAAACGCTGTACCAATTTTCGAAGGAAATATACTCGACAAATATCCGGTTAATCGGTAGTTTACTGTACATAATTACAATAATAAAGAAAGGAAGGTTGTCATCCTTTTATTAGAATACACGGTTTGAAATCTCGGGTTTTTTATTTCTTGTAGAATGCTAAATGTGAAATTGAAAAAATAAAACTTTTGCAGGTTACTGATATTGCTTTATTTAAACTTCATTGTCGTATACACAACAAATGAATGCCTTATAAGCTAGAAAAACGAAGATTACGCAATTTAGAAAAAGTAGGTGAAAATACATAACTACGTTATATTCACAAAGAAAGAAGGTACCGTTGCATAAATCTCAATGCAGTTTTAACGGTAGCATTTCAGCAGAGATTGCGAACAGGTTTTTGCAAACATCACAAATTAATAGCCGATATTCACTCGGAAAGAAGGCACAGTTACATCACAAATTACTACCTGATAAGAACGCACAGTGGCAAAAATCTTATTGCAGTTCAAACAGAAGCATTTCAACAGAGATCACACATGGAAATGCCACAAAAAATGTGGAAATCCACAATGAGTAATCAACTGGTATTGCATACACAGGAAATACAGTGACACCTTTAACATGATATATATATATATATATATATACATACACACATACACACACACACTCTCTCTCTTGTGCCGAAGAAGGGCGGATGCCTGAAAGATCCAAGAAAAAGCCTTCCTCTATCGCCATGGACGTCCACACAACACCAAGTAAGTGTCCACTGGCTCCCTCCTATCCATCTCAACTACTAGTTGCAATCTTATATATATATATATGAGTAATTCAATCCTTAGATTGGTTTGATTGACTTCGGAATATACACAGATGTTGTGGTGGTTTCCCGTTGCCTTCCAACACCGTCTCTCTTCTCAGTGCTCCTGCAGAATGAAACCCAGTCCAAGCACCTACACATAAAGACATTCATCAACATGAATAATAATAGATTACTAGAAAAATCAAAAATCCCTGAAAGGTTTATTACTTTTCCGAAATAATTGGAAAAGTCTCATTTAGAAAGCATTGAAAATTGTACCTTCGAACAAACAGTGGCATTATACTTCCACACTAAGTTAGTTATGAAATTTAACTGATGTGTGTCATTGTTTAACATTCTTAACATACTTGCAAATGTGTACTAGTTGTTATTTACAACTATATCACGAAATACAAAAATATCACACGATGAGAATAATACATTGGTTATAACAATTAGCAGGATTAAATGCATTATAGGAACTGCTGTCATGTTAGGAGTAAAATTAATGCATCGAAATATATCACTTCCATATATCACATCTGTCTGCACACGTAATTTTCAGTTTTTTTATCTCACATAAGGATGTGTTGAAAAAGTCAATTCAATCTATATAACTATTTGCTGCCCTTTGGATTCTCTTTATTGACGCATTATAACCATAATTTGCGCATTATAACCATAATTTGCGCTGTGAAAGTTTGTATTAAATGCAAGGTAGTTTTTCTCAGTTCGAGGAGGAAATCTAATGTTAATAAATGCTAAAAGGCTAGAAGAATCAACACAGTTATTCAACAGTTTATACAAAAAGATTGTCTGATTTAATTCTTATGTGCTAAAGAGTATCTAAGGAAGGAATCTACAAGAGCATACAATAATTCACATCGAAGCTGAAACCATGTAATTAAAAAACGTAAGAATTTATGCCGTAACATTTCCACAAGATTTGATTGACCCATCTTATATGACGACCAAACCACCGATACAACAAATAAACAGACCAATGCCACATATATCGCTAGAGGATCGCAGAATTAGCGCTAGGTTAAGGTTTCTGGAGAAATTTAGGTCGGAAGTTCTCTTAGAGGAGGTCTCAGGAATATTAGAGGCACCTACGTACATGGGCAGGCACGATCACGAGAATAAAATACGAGAGAGATCGACTGTAGGACCGAGCGATATCAGAGCTCGTTTTTCCCAAGGACCATACGAGATCATAACAGGAGAGTGATTCCCACGAGGGACGTTATTAGGTAGGTTTTGGTGTGCTGCACCCCCTGCCACCCACAAGTCTGGTGATTTGCAGGGTATCATGTAGATGTAGATATATGTCATATACAGTATTACCTCGCTATACGGCGTAGATGCGTTCCTGAAAAATGCGACACAACGAAACAACGTATAGCGAGACAAATATTACCATAAGAACTATGATATAAGTTAGGGGTTACGTTCCTGGCGGATATTTTGTGACACATTTGTTTCCCAAATAATACATATCAATACAGTACATTGGACATACTATGTTACCACTATGCGTTTACCACTCATTGCTACTAGAGATTAATATACATTTTATCGTAACAACGAGTAACCAATTTCAATAATAAATTCAGCAATCATCAAAATAATTGTCTATAGTGTGATGGAGCACAAAAATTGTTTCTTTACTTACACGTACACTGATACGCACTTTAGAGTGCTTTCAAGCAGATTTTGTAATCCAAAGTATATCCAATATCTCATGAAATATCAACGCAAACGTAAACACAAAATGTAAGACACAACTGTTCACAAAGCTCAGAAATAGGTTTTTACACATCGTCATTTTATCCCCTGTGTATGTTGTGAACCACTAACCCGTCGTGATCTCTCAAACACGTGGCCACCAAATATTTATTCTATGATTTTACACGAATTGCTAAACATGAAAATAAATTAATTCATATAAATTATAATAAACATGAAATTAAAAGCCGAATAGAGGGTTTTTATTGTTATAGTTATAATTTATCTACCGCAATTGGAATTTCTGAAATTTTGCTTTTAGTATTTCACAAACGACGTATATGCGAAGCGACACAACTTATAACGAAACATGTTCCTTAATGCGAAGGAACGTATATGCGAAACGTATAGTTGGGCAACGTATAGCGGGGTTTTACTGTATATCAAAGCGAACTGGATAAATAAAATTCAAATTATAAATTTTGCTGTGAAAGGAAAATATTCGTACAAAAAACAACAGTTATAGCTACTAAAGCGACTTATGAACTACATTCATAACTTACGAAAACGCTTCAGCATTCACATAAAAATATTCATTGATATAAATTTACTTACAGTTCCTTAGTCCTTGGGAAATGAAAAAATTTCACCGAGGGATCATCACTCGTGTAGACACATCCCAACACCGAGCACACAAATCTAGCCATTTTTCATATGATCTACACGCGTTTCAGCATCTCTCGATCGGGGAAAACCCCGGAACTTGTAGCGGCACTAGTGACACCTGGCATTGGCTTAGCGCGTAACTTGTAACGTTAATTCAGGCTTTGTTACACAGGGCTGTTCCGACCCTTCCCCAGACGGATAATGTATTCTGTGGCATTTTGATGTGATGACGTCACCGAATCTCCCCTCCCTTCTTTGCCAACCTTCTCCTTGCGTTCCCTTTCGCGCCTCACTCAATTTCCCTCCTCCATTCGCGGCACGGCCCTTTCGAAAGGAGAGAAAGAGTGAAAGTGGGGGATGGGGGTGGCGATGTCGGAGAAATTTCCCTCCACTTGGGGAAAGTATGGGAGAGTTTTAGGGAGGTGAGGAGGAGGAAGATATGGAGTTGATGTACGGGGTGGGAGGATTTGGTCATAATCAGCTGGTTGTTATGAGAGGGAGAGGGGAGGCAGAGTGGGGGCCAGAGAGGGGGGGGAGGGAGGGGGGAGAGGCAAGAGAGATGAGGTCGCCCACATACGGAGGACGGGAAGCATTCGTTATCGTCTTAAACGGGAGGGAAATTGATTTTTTTTAACCATCGGTGGATGCCGGGGAGAGAATTCTCGCCGATTCACCCAACGCCGCAAGCCTCCAGAATCGTTTATCGCATCTGTTCTCCGGGCTATTTTTTTTTTTTAAAGACATACGATGTTGATTCACTGGCTCGGCTTATGGCCGCAAACAGATTCATTTATGAGCACTTCGAGTATCAAATATTAAAAAAGAAAGAGTTATCTTAGGTGTTTCCAATAGCCATATTTTTGGAATGCGCTTTCGTCGATTCATCGTGAAAGGCGGCTGCATTGTAGCCGAAGTGCACGTCTGGTTTTTCGTTACGTTGTTGCGGCTGTTGGAGGTACTTAAGATAAGTACTTATTATTCCAATATTTGGGCACTTAAGTGTTTACTCTTGAATACGGTCTGTTGATACTGCGCAAAATACATCTGTCGATGCGTTCGTTGTGTCACTTGAATTTATCTCTTCTCGACTTTGCTTTTGCGGGTATAATTTCGGTGATGACGTACTTTCAAAGTCCTTTTGACTTATTGAGACACGTTTAATTTTTTGTGTAGATGGAGAATTTGGATATTCCATTATTTTTAAAATGCGATAGTGCAGTTAAATACCTAATTACATTTTTCGCTCTAAACCAAAAACAAACGCCTTGATATTTCCCATGCGAAAACAAGGTAAGTCGAGGAATGATTTCTCTGCTTTGGAACAGGGCATCGAACCGAAACCGAACCGAAAACCCGAACCGAAAAAAAACCGATATTTTTGGCCGGAGTGTAACGGAACCCTAACCGAAAAAACTAAATGTGTTGAACCCGAACCGAAACCGATATTTATTTCGCTCCTTTATTTCGGTTCGCATGAACAGTGTAAGCGAAAGGCGGAATTTTCCCACGGTTCAGTAACCTTCTACCATGTTCAAATGGTCATCGCATCCCTCCATACCCTGTCGCCATGGAGTCCAAACCTCAACCAAGTTCACTAATCCTCAAGTCCCTTGGTTCGTTCCACGAATATGACATTATGATAACATCTAACGACTTCCGGAAATTCCATGGGGAAATTTACCCATTTGAGAATTCCTTGAACCTTATGAATGCCTATTGGGAGAAGGGAAGTTTTCCCCAACGTTTCGTCTGCTACATATGTCCACATCCTTTCATTCCTTCATATGAACTAGCATCCAACAGTCTGGCCTTGCTATTTATTGAAGAAGGAATGCCCCACGTTTGTTCCTTGTGCGTATTTCTGCATTAGTTGCCCTTTGTTACAGGTTAGTAAGTTTAAATCGAAAAATTCAATTTCATATCGGGTGTTAATCGTTATTGAAAATAGGAATAAAAAATTATGTATATTTGTTATTTCCATCAAAATATTTAGCTTATCGGTGTGAATAACGAAGTGTTGCCATCATTAAGGAAAAGATAAATCATCCAGCACAGTATTAGTGTCTCATTTTCTATATAGTATGTACTTTAATTTCAGGAGAATATTTAGTATAGTGAGAAATTAATTCAATGTAATTCATTTTGTGGCTTTGATGCAACTTCTTGTGTATTTGATAATGATATTGAAATTAAGACAAAGTTTCAAGCGTCAAATTTCTGTTTTAAGTGCTATTTTCAAGAATCTTCCATTTATCCTGTTGCTTTTAAGTTATAGTCTGTTCACTTTCTTAAGTCTCTTGACCTTCATGGAGCAAGTAGCCAATCATGAACGTTTCCCCTTCCATCACCCCTCACAACTTTCGCGCGGGAGGACAGATACCCAATCACGAACAGCAACAGCAAGGAAACGGCGGTAGAAATGGCAACGCAGACCGATATGAACGCTTCGAGAGCAAGAGTAACACTGAGTTCCCCCCTGCAGCGATTTTCCCCGCACCTACGCACATAACGAAGCACTTGTCGGAAAAACGCGACGAATAACGCCAGCCCATCGAATATTGCCTCCCTTCGTTATCGCCGCCTTTCGTAATCGCCGAACAGAAACGCCAAGGCTCTCCTCGCATAGGTTCGGCTCCATTGCGACGCGCCTTATATAGGGCGAATATCACCCCTATTTCCCATTTCCTCCTTTTTCCCATGTTTGTGTAATGTACTCAAGCAATTAACCAATACGAAGTCAAGGAGTCGCCCTTTCAAACTACCCGCCGAACCTCCCCTCATCCGCGGCCAGAACGAGACGGCTTACACAGGCAGATACTCCGAGAGACGGAGAGCTGAACGGTCGCAGGTCTACACTACGCGATTGCTGTTTGACGGAGAGAGGAGCTTAAACTACGAGAGACGAGAAGATTTTCCTCGCAAATCGTGTGTGCTGAACTGTTCCTGCGGACACCTTGTAACTATAGACAATACCCATGAAGTGTTTTACGTTGCGAGACAAGCTTTACGTCTCAAGTCTGCTTGCCTTTCGTTATGTCATGTATACGTAATTATAATATATGCTATGTTATTCATGTAATTCAAACTACGAGACATGTGTGCGTCTCAAGACCATTAGTTTTCCTGCTTATAATTCCTGTTTATAATTTGTCTGTAAAATATAGCATTTAGTTAGTAGTTGAAGTGGCGTTTTGATTTGATCGCCACACCCCACTACCTTCCCAAACGAACCGTCTCCTATTGGCTGCTGCTGTCCGTCTTCAAAGTCAAGAGACTTTAGATAGTGAACAGTCTATAGTGTCAATTAATGTTTTCTCTGTGTGTTTGCAAAATTCTGTCATAGTACATTTGTATCGCTAGAGGATCGCAGAATTAGCGCTAGGTTAAGGCTTCTGGAGAAATTTAGGTCGGAAGTTCTCTTAGAGGAGGTCTCAGGAATATTAGAGGCACCTACGTACATGGGCAGGCACGATCACGAGAATAAAATACGAGAGATCGACTGTAGGACCGAGCGATATCAGAGCTCGTTTTTCCCAAGGACCATACGGGATCATAACAGGAGAGTGATTCCCACGAGGGACGTTATTAGGTAGGTTTTGGTGTGCTGCACCCCCTGCCACCCACCAGTCTGGTGATTTGCAGGGTATCATGTAGATGTAGATGTATCATGTTAATAAACATGATACATGGATTTTCGGACCATCAGTTTCCGCGGGCTTCTTCCTCATAAAAATTTTATACATTTTTTCATGCATATACGCGATCTTTGAATAAAAAAATAAAGCCGTGCATTTACAATTTTTATAATATGAGCAGTGCACGTGATCTACAAATTCTTAATGAAAATAACTTAATGTCTTATTCAACTTACTGTCACTATTGAGACAACGCGGTCTCTTATTTTGCCGCACGATTTGTGAATAAAAACATTAATACATAATTCATTATAGGCATTCCAGCTTCAGCGCATATTAGCTTCGGTCTTTCCGTTCTTCTATCCTAATGCAATTCTTTTCTTCAGCGGATTTTAATGAAATTTAGTGCTAAAGACTAAGTACAGTAAATTAGAAAATGAGATGAATGGCTTGCATAACATAATAAGTTTAGAATACTCGATCGCAGCAAACGTGCTTATTTGTAATTCGCCTTACACTTTCCTAACCTGTTGAAATCACTTGCGACGTACGTATGGTTTGTAGTTATTCAATTCTAAATAAATAAAATACATACTAAATATTTACCTTTGAATATTTTTTTTTGGTGTTTCTATATCAGTTTTTTAATATCACCATTGTTATTGTGAAGATGCATTTGATTTAATTAGAAAATTACGTAAATTAATAAGTCAGTCATTGAAAGTCTCCTAAAAATATTTTAAGATCGGAGCAAAAAAAACGGTTCGAACCGGTTCACTGATGATTGCCGGAGCGAAACCGGAACCGAACCGAAATTTTGTTTCTTGAGTGAACCGAAACGGAAATCGGAGCGAAAAAAATTACTGTTCGATGCCCTGCTGTGGAACGAGGAAAAAAAGAGCTTTGGGTGATGTTTATCCAGTCATGCTGAACAATAATACTTCTTTCGTGGTGTCCTGTTGAAGTACAGAAATTCGACGAAAATGCTCGAGTTATCGCCGTTCGAATACGCGAGTTCAACAGGTCGTCTGGCAGACCGATTGGCGTCACATTGTATCAATATCCGTCTTTTAAAAAACCTATAAACAGGCGAACCCTCATAAATCCAACAAAAAGGAAAAACAAAAGAAATTCTGGCCACAGAATTTCAAGTCAGCGTGTAATAATGTTTAGACGATCATGTCCATTCTTACATATAGCCCTGACGATCACAAACATCCGTGTTCTAGGTGAGATTCTAACCTGCGACCTTAGTACCCGTCGGCAGATTTTCTAACCACCCGTGTAGGTAAAATCTGGAAGAAGTGTTTCCCCTAATATGATTTTTTAAAAAATCGGTACAACATACATTGTACAAACTTTCTCATATACTAAGGCGTCGTTTAGTTATCTTTAGAAAATGAAAATCGTATCAGCCGATTTTAAAAAATTCAAATTTTGTTAAAGTTGACCAAGAATAAACTAGCCTCATATTCATTCATTGAGAAAAGTGAAATATGTAGTATCATTGCAGACGTGTACTCAAGTAACGGTACGAAATTTTATCAAATTTTATAAATAATATAAAAATCGATTGTTGTGATTTTCTAATTCCGCAAACTTCTCTTCACGCAGTTTTCCCGCATATTTTTAATATTGAGATATATGACACGAGTATTAATGCCTTTTAATGTTTAATTCTTTCATAACTGCAGCAGTTTACCGACAAATTAAGCATAATGGCTTTCTGTTCGATTCAATGAAAAAATACGATAGTTTCCATTTATCGGAGAACGCCCGGCAATCAACATCTACTTTTCTTTTAAGCGACCTGGGTAATATGTAATTATAACATTTATTATACAATTCAATTTTATTTTAGTGATATTGTTTAGTTCAACAATACTGAAATAAGTAAAAAGAAGTATGTACTGAAATTAGTTAGTTGATCAGCATGAACAAAGCGGTTTAGCTCGGAAAGTTCCGTATATGTTTTAAAAAAATCGGTACAACATACATTGTACAAACTTTCTCATATATTAATGCGTCGTTTAGTTATCTTTAGAAAATGAAAATCGTATGAGCCTGTTTTTAGAAAATCCAATATTTGTTAAAGTTGCCCAAGAATAAACTAGCCTTATATTCATTCATTGGGGAAAATGAAATAGGTAGTAATATTGAAGACGTAAACTCAAGTAACTGTACGAAATTTGATCAAAATCGTTAGAGCCGTTTTCGAGAAAATCGGATTGTTGTTAAAAATGCGTAGAATAAACTACTCTTAATTATTAAGCAATGTCAACCATTTCTCTGCTCAGTATGATAAAATGCCTAAGTACGAGATTTCATTCATTTTCGCTCCACCGTTTAGGCTCTGGAGCCAGTAGCAGGCAGACAGCCGGCATTGCGAAAACCACTTTTTCGGATTCGGCGACACCTAAAACGTATATTTCCCTAAAAATCTCGAGGTCGAATTTCTTCCCGATAACAATACTTTCTCAATATACTTCGTATATGAGAAAGTAAAAATCGAGTAACAGACCTGCCATGCTTTGGATTTAAAAATTATTTTCTTCCGTCGCATGTACGTAGTACATAGACGATAGAACTATTTCGCTCAAATTTCATACTTTTCGAAGAAGGTGCTTTCTTTCTTTCTTTCTTTCGGTAAATATTAATCCGATTCCTTTTTATTTCGAAACGTTAATTCGGTCCTCGGATGTCCTCCACCGTTTTTTTCATTAAATTTAGGTCGTGAAACTGGAGCGTGACTTCTCCATTTTTTTTTTTTTTTGCTTCGGTGTTGTTGTGATTTCCTAATGCCGGAAGTTTAAAACGCTTCATAAGTAAGCAGGTCAGTTTTTCTTCCCTTTGGCGGTTTTTTCTCTCTCTCTATCCCTCTGATCCGCCCCTCGTAATAGCACGCGTGCATCCATCGCACGTGGTCCAGGGGTAAAGTGCAATGGCTGAACATAAGTAATTAAGCTTTCACTGACGCGTTTATTAAGGTACGGCGAAATTACGTTGCGTAATTCTATCCGACGCCGACGAAAGTTTGATGCATTCAGTGCACATATGTGCTCGTTATGTATACTTGAGGTTTGCGCGGACTGGTGAAAGGATCTTTCACTTGCTGGAATATCGGTCGGTGGGAAAGACTGACGCCGTCAAACCAAGGTGTTGTTGACGGCAATGGAGAACTTGAACATTCGCCCTCGAAATATCTCTCGAAGTAGAACTGTGCCATATCTATCTATAACATATAGCTGCTTCTTACATAGGATACAGGAGGATACATGTTATGAAGCACTTCTAAATGTGCTGAAAACTTGAAATTTGGCGCGATTGTTGGTTTTTGGTCACAACCGAAGGAAAAAAAACCGAAATTGCTGAAATTCCAATTTTCAGAGGCTATTTCTGTCCCATGAGAAAAGCACGTAAATCGGTGTAGAGGTTTGTATATCTGCTTTTTAATATTATTTCCCGTCGAGATTCGTGCACGTGACTTTGAACTGTCGGTAAGATTAGAAATAGTTTCTTATTTTTGAAGACGAAATTCAAATCCGTGTGGATTGAGCGTAAATTTATAGTTTTTATCGGCAAAAAGTGGGAATTTTTCTGGGCCCCAACAATCGACTTCCATGGCAACGAGCTCAATGCTTTTATACGGGTAAGCTTTTAATGGGAATCAGAGGGCTATATTATATTGCCATTGACATTAAAATACGACCAATGGAAGAAATCCGATATTGCAAAATTCGAACTTTTAGGGGCTGTTTGGCCCCATTTTCGCCCCATATAAGGCACTTCCAGATGAGCTGTAGACTTGAAATTCTGTCCGGATAGATATCTTTGGACAAAACCGATGGGAAAAATTCGAAACCCAAAATTCTAAATTTTAAAAATGCTTGCGGAATGCAATCACCGTGTTCCAGTTTTATATATAGACCAAGTTCTATTTTCCCCCTAATGGAGAAGCGAGAAAGGGATTAAAGCGACATCTGGGACGAGGCACTTCAGAGTTCGTCAAAATAGAAATTTACGTTAATAAATTCGGAGACGCTGCTTTTAGATCATTTCACATATTGATGTATTTGTTCGCGTTATTCCATGAATCATTCTCAAAGCAATTCGCTTTGCCGCGGTCGAGTTTTTCAAATATAAAGTTAATTAGGTAGATGTTTCTGACCTCGGGTGGTTGTACGAATTACTTTCGAATAAACTTGGTCGGTATATGTGAGTAAAATCAGTTGTTAATATTTGTATAACGCCATACTTTTTATCGAAGACAATTTTATATTTTTAATCGCATGTTGTTTATGAATTGACATGTTTTAGCTCAATGCGATGATATTAAAAGAAATTTAATTAAAAAATAATTTTATCGGTGCAATCTTCTGAATGCATGTATGCATTTTTAGTATTAGGTACTTCGCTGTGAATATCGCACGGAAAAACAATGGAAGAAATTACGGTATCGACTTATTATGCTGCGTTCTAACTTCTTTCAAAGTAACTTTTCCGCAGTTTTCTTTCACATTTAAAGGATTTTCGCGGCCTGTTGAATTTCTGCCCTCTCCGGATTAAATTTAATTGACGTCGATTCGAATCGAATACCACTCATTCTCGCACGGTTATCGACAGTCATTCCGATGAAAGAATTTGTATTCTTGTCGGTTTAAAAAATCATTTTTTTATTTGAACTTTCCCAAAATATGCGACTTTCACCGTAACGGGAGAAGCATCGAAAAATGGTATTTGGAATCGTTAAAATAAATAAATAAAAATTTAAAAAAATTCCTGGTAGTTGGAGCGAATGTTTTGGGGGCGAGTGGGGCTTAATGGTCGGAATTCGAATTCGCGTCAGAGAAAGGATGATTGATGGCGACTTCGGCGCGTAAATTTTTTATTCATCGGCGAATGGCGGCGTGGACTCTCTTATTTTTTTTTGTTGGCGTGTTTAGAGTTCCAGGGAACGTTTTTGTTTGGAAAAGCAGCGTTTGCTTTCACCCTTCGCTTAATCCCATTTTTAAAAGTTTTATCTTCCTTGTGTCTGTATTTACTCGAGTGATTCGGTCACTTTTGCGGTGAAAAATCCCCTTTTAAAAACTTCGGCGTGATTTCTGCGCGCAGAAGCCGACTTAATGTCAGAGAAGTTCGAGGGTTGCAGTAAAGATTTTGTGATGATGAAGATGCCTGAATTGACCCGGAAAAAAAAACAAAACATTTGTGTCTAACAAATGAGCACGCCTTTCCCGTGTTTGTCTGGAGAAAGGCGAAAGTAAATTCCAGTATAAGAATTTTTATGTATATACAAAAGGTTGGAAAATTAAATACTGGGGTATCTTTAATAGCCATAAGAAGGTTATAGTTTTTTATAGTCTTGTTATTTAAGAGGGATGCGTAATTTTTCAATTTTTTAAACTAATTTTAAATGCTTGTTCTGACATTTATTTTCGGCCATAAGACGAGCTCGATAATTTTACGGTAAGTGGTGAAAGCATCCGACGTGAAATGTTCCCGTTTATAACCTAAATACAAGAAAAAGTGTGCAAGACACGAGTATCGCGCATTTTAATCGAGAATGCATCTCTTAAACATTTAGGGGAGGAGGTTCTAATACGATCGAATAACGTTGACGTTAACAATAATAATAATAATAATAATTGGCGTTTTTAATTACGGCGTTAGGCGTGTCGTAATTGTTTTTCCTCCATAAACCGAGAATTCGCCTATATTATATCGGGGCCGAAATAACGGGAAAATGGCAGGTTTCGATGAAAGGCGGAAATTCCAGCCGTTCGTGAAAGGAGAGAGAGAGAGAGAGGGGAATATGTTCCTCTCGAAGTGTTCACCTCTCTCTCTCTAGACATTGATGCGCTTCTTCCTTGTTTGCTTTTGCGAGTATTTGCATTTCGGATCCGGCTCTGGGTAGGGACGTAGAAAACTCCGGTTCCGACGTCGACTGCAGGTATTGTTCTTACATCAGCGTTCAAATGCGTTAATTTGGCATCTCGAGGTGGTAACACCGAACCACAATCGAGTTGATCGGACAATTATTCGCACCCTCTCAAAAATTTTTTCAGCTCGAGCAAACCTCGATTATCGTAACTTATAATCGCCATCATCGTTTCCTGACTCTTATTTATTCGTATATCTTATACTGAATACGATAAATGGATAAATGTTTAGTTTGTTTGGTAGAGACATGTCCGGTATTATGTTTAAGTTCGAATTCTGTTATTTTTTTGCATACAAGCGAAAATCTCTCCTTATTTCTTTGGAAGCAAGTGCTTTTTTTCTTAAAAGACGTCAAAAAAAGAAGAGAAACCCGACTTTATTATTTATGCCCTTGACCGGAAGTTTCTTTAATTTTTTCCCTTTGATGTCTATGACTATTTTTATCCTCGGATATTTTGCGTAAATAAGAGACGTTTGGCACCGCCTCCCCAACGGTTAGTCGTAATACTGTTTCAAGAGGAAGCTTATTGTACATTTTCTCCGAAGGTTACGACTTTTCCTTTGATGCCAAGGGATCCTTTTTTTCGTCGATTATCGACGCGATCGATTCCTTCTATATCGATATTTTTATCGATAATATCCCGTAATTGGTACGTGTCACTGCGCGTAGAGGAATTTTTAAAAATCCAGAATAATTTTTTAGCCAACTGTTATATGATCATTATAACGCTTTAGTGAACCATATGCGCGTTTTAACGGCAAAGCAATTATTGTTAGCAGGGGCGTGTTAAGCTGCCGCGGGGCCCAGGGCACCAGATGGGTTGCGGGGTCCCCAACCCATTGGTTCCGATATATTGAAACCAATCAACCATAACACTATATTGATATTAGAAAGAAATGCAAGGATATTGTATCAAACAATTGAAATATGATATATTGATATTGAAATTTATTATAAAAAATAATTTTCCATTGGCCAGTTTAAGGACAATAATGCCCTGAAAATTGAATCAACCTTGTAATATTTAATAAATATATCAGCAAAACAAAGAAGGCAGAGGATCTAGCCATCATGTAAATGAAAAACACGTAATTATGGAGCATTAATTATGCCAACTTAAGCTTGGAAGAATTTCTTTCGAGACCTTTCTCAAGAGCTCGGGGCCAAGGGCACGTGCCCTAAGTGCCCTGGGGTTAACATGCCCCTGATTGTTGGTGATAATTCGCAGGTGCTATGTTAGTGAAACGTAGTTCGTAGTTTTAGCTCGCTTCAACCTGTCGTTTTGTGTTCGGTGTTGTTTTTTATTACTCGCCTATTACAAACGCAAAAAGCTTGCGTTCTCTGATTCGAATCTGCTGCGCGTTAAAATGGCGTCAGGTGCTGTGCCGTGTTTGTGATTCAGCACATTATCCACGACGGCTATAATCGCTCGCTCGTTACATAAGTTTTTTTTTTACTGAACAGGTCATTATAACATTTCACGTCGAGTTTTCGAACGAGTCCTCGTTGGATCGAAATGGGATTCTTTTTGCTTTGACGGCGGCGCTTCAAAGGTCTCGCGCTCCGAAAGTGGCTCACTTAGGTTACGAATCCATGCAGAACTTTTTTTTCTTGTTCTGAAAATAGCTTGCGAAAGTTAAGAAAGTTCTCTTCTTCCTGCGTCTGTGTTTTATCTCTCTCAGGCTGTTAAGTAAACTTCTCCAATGCTGCAGATAATTTCGATATTTTCGTGAGATGGAGATCCCTCGTTGATTCTTAAAGAATTTTTATTAATCGAACGACAACTTTAAATTTAACGTCGTGAGTTTAATTATGGTGGATGTTAATTTGGGTGGGTTTCTTATACGATTATGAACGTGTCTTTTATTTCTGAAAAGATAGTCCATAAAACAATTTGGGCTTGTTTATTAATTAATGGCGATTCGCCATGCTGAAATAATTTTTTTTCGATCGTTTGATAGGTTTTGATCCAGAATTAGGACCTTATAGGCGTTTCACTGTCGGCTCCAAAATTAACATTTAGTTTCGCGCCAAAAAAATTTGCTTTTGTCGTTTGTAGAGATGTCCCAGTGATTGATTTTGGTTTTTAGTGTAGCCGGGAAAAGATAAATTTACGTTGTAAAAAAGAATAAATTTTTCTTTTAGGATACACGGATTTATTTGAGTAAAAATGCTGCCAGATATCTACCTTTATTATATTTTCGTAAATATGGACTACGACTCCTTCAGTTATTCATAGAGATACTTCTAATAAACCGAAGGAAAGTGGAATGATACGCAGTTGACCTACTGCCTTCCTTTCTGGTCCTTTCCTTGACGTGGATTTTTTGTATTTGTTAATATACTCAGGGTCACTGGTTTTCTAGCGCCACGATTGGGTTAATAAGTAACAAAAATATCGATGGATTTTGCAGCAGGACATTTCGTGAATGTCTCTGGGAAGGAGAAGGACGAATATCTCGACCTTTTTTTAATGAAAGGCTTCTGAGGAAAATGGGTGGGGTCGTGGAAGTAGATTTGATTCCCGGATGTTTTGAAAGTAAAAGGGGAACCGTTGACGTACTTCGTTCGAACTGAAAATTTGAAATTTACCAAATCGCGGGTCCATTATAGCCGCGAATACGAACCCAAACAAATGCTGTGCGAAAAACAAAGTGTTCAATAAAAAAAAAAGAACCTCCCGTGTCCAGTTTTCAGTAAAATTCAGACGGATGAGTTGAAACTTCCTGTTTTTCGATCGTCTCGCTTGAGAGAGCATTTTGGCTCGGATGTCGTCCAAGCAACAGGACATTTTTGAAGGCATGCGTGAATAAGACTATCGATTCCGTTCGATAGGAAAAAAAGTTTTTAATTGAGGGATTTCAACGCTTCGGGTACGCGCGAAAACTTTTAATTGGCCGGAGGAACTGTGATAGAATCGGTTAATGAGGTCATTTATTTCGTTTTTTGAACTTCGGACATCTTTATCTCCATGCTTTTGTTTTTTTATGGGTTACGGAAATCCTAGTTGGGCAATGTGTTCCGACGAGCACGTGATCAAGGAATCGCTATAACGTTAATTAGTTTTTTGTGAGTTTAGGAATTTTTGAATCCGCGGTGCCACTTATCTTTATCATACAGTGATCATATCGCGTTGTAATTTCGAAACCGTAACAATCTTTATATATAAAACGCTTAGGTATGTATGCTTTGTTGATTACCGTTACCAAGTAACCATTTATTACCCCATAAGAAAAGCATTGAAATCGGTGCAAGGCATTTTTTAATTACATTTTAAACTTACTTAAAATTATGATACAAACTCCGGAATTGAAGTATTAAACGGAAAAAAGAGTGAAAATAATTATTTTTTTAAAACAGAACGAATTCATGCCGAATTAGCTTAAACATTTGATTTTAAGTGCATAAAAACGAGAAATTTTAAAATTTATAACAATGGAAAATTTTGTCTACCATGGAAACGCTACAATGCTTTTATATGGAATTCTTGCCTTTTATTAGTATGAACATCTATATAGGTTACGAGCGTAAAAATAACGTGTTTTATAAGCAGTTTAAATGAAGGGAGGGTAAGGGGAAAAGGAGAGGGGGGAGAGATAGAGGGGAAAGGAGAGAGGGGAGGGAGAGAAAGGAAAAGAGGTGAAAGGAAGATAGAGGAAAGGGGAGATGGGGAAGCAGGAGAGAGGGAGAGGGGAGAGAGAGGGAGGAGGGAAATAGGGGAGAAGAAGGGTTATGCAGGAATGCAGTAATAGAGAGGGTAATGGGAAAAGGAGACAGGGTGAGGAAGGGGGGAAAGGAGACAGAGGGATAGGGAGAGAGAGGGAGATGTATCAATAATGCAAGAAAATAGCAAAATACGTCTTTAATAAAATAGTTTTCTATGGGGATGTCGTTTGCACCATTAATTGATTCAAATTAATTGAAATAAATCCGCGTAAACATTACGTGGGTACAGCCGGAATGCCTCCTCATGAACTGAAGCCATTATCATGCTCCTTAAAAACTTAATGCCATTGAGAGGACTATGTAATGGTACAAGACTTACTGTTACTCGAATACAAACACACATAATCAAAGAAAAAGTGATAGGTGCAGGAAACTCAGACACGGTACTTATTCCAAGAATCTCACTCATTCCATCAGATACAAATTTACCATTCAATTTCAAACGAAGATAATTCATCATACGATTGGCTTTTTCAAAGACAATAAGTCACAAGGCTAAACATTTGATAAAATGCCTTTACCTACCTAAGCCTGTTTTTAGTCATGGACAATTATATGTTGCTCTATCAAGAGTCAGATCGTTTGATACACTTACTGTAATGTCAGGAAAGAACCCAGAAATTGAGTTGTGTCTTTAGAGAAATCTTTTATTAAAAAAATATGTCCAAAAAGGTAAATAAATGCCTGAATGTATAATTAAGAACCTTTAAAATCCGCTAGATCGACGTATGCTACGCCGGGTATGGCTACTAGTTATTAATTAAAATCTTAAAATTAAATTAAATTAAATTTTCACTCGAAATTTTTAATCAACAGTAATTTGTTCGTCGTAACATGACTTGATCGTTTCGATTTTGTTTATTTTCAGGCATAGTTATCTAGGTTTAAATCTACAGTTGACCCTTTTAAACGAATAACTTGTTTGGTATCAGCGAGATAAAACTTTGATAACGCCGTTGGAACGAAGGAAAACGTAACTCGCGGCAATTATTTGCGAACTAAATGAAAGCGCGATCCTATCATTGGATTTGCTCCTGCGCGGCAGTCGCCCATGACGCATTCCGGAAAGGAGCTCAAATTGGAACAGTTCGCCCCATCTCGATCACGCCTCTTGATTGTATCGTGGGGGGAACCGACGCCATTAAGTACAATGGATTTATCTTTTGCAATTTAGGATTTGTCATAAACTTGTCTACGGTGGAGCACACTAAACTTCGAAAGACTATTGTAAGTTTTTTGCGTTACTTAACCACGTTTTCGATTTTAAAGATTAAAAAATGATTTAAATCAGTTATTTAGATTTATATAACAATCTCTGTGGTTCATAAGATTATTCCATTTAAGATTCGGTCATCGCCTTAAAAAAAAGAGAAAGCAATCTCAAGGCGCTGTTAACAGCTGAGAGTAACGCACTCAAGTTTCCTCAGGTAACAAAATTTCTTTTCCGTCGTTTCTAAATATAATTCGGAAGGGTCTAAAACGGAAGTTCTCTCAGGAACGTAACGACATTACGCCTGAAGGATACCGCGCAAGCCTTTAACCGCAACTCAAAGGAAGGGAGCACATGAGGTTGTTACACTCCCTCTCTCACTTCATTGAGTTCGGATATGGACGAGGTGTTCGTGCGTGACCTTGCACGCGTCAATGTCACGGGACGCGCGTGTCCACCTTCTACCTTCGCGTCACTTCCTCTCTTCGCGACCGTAGTTGGGTTAGGTGTTCGTGACCTCTAATTATTTGGTGCAATTTCCGTGTTTTTTTTTGTAATAGAGTTGACACACGCGAGAGTTAAGCAAGTATTAAAGAGAGTAATGCTTTGTTATGAAACGTTCGCATCAGATAAGCCATGGCGGCGAACCCTTTCGGTCAATTGACACCGAGCTCAGTAAGATCGGAGCCTCGCAATTGACGACGCTACGTTTTTTTAAAAAATATGCTGATTTTTTTACGACAGATTTGATGAGTTTGACGAATGATAACGCGGATCGAGGTTGTTAGGATTTCAATCGTCCGGTAATTCTGGTCATTGGGAAGATATTTTCGACCAAATCCGTCCTGTTGTAATAATTAATTACCTCTGGATCGTTCAAAACAATTTAGCGCTTCACCGAAACTGCTTTCCGTTTTACGTTCATTCACACGCGTGTCTTCGAATGAATCTGTGAGAAAGGTACAGGAAAGCTGAAATGTTATTCTTAAGTTAAGCCTTCGGTGAAAACCTAATATTCTTTAGTAGTTGAAAAGGAGTCATTAAAAATCCTAATTGAACACTAAAGAAACTCCAATATACAGAACATTATTTACGGCAAACATGGGTGTATTTTTATTTTTTTTATGAAGAACCCCACGAGTCAAATAAACGTGTGAAATAATTTATTTGCCGAGCCAAAATGACTGGTATCGGCGTATGTTAAGGGACATTTCAAAACAAATTCATTTAGTAAGGCGTTGAGCTAATTTTTTTTGGAATTTATTCAAAACTAAGTAAATATTTTGACCTTTTGAAATCTGTGACAGTTATTATATTCCAAATATTAAATTATTCAAAAAATATTTTGATACATAAATGCTTATCTTTAATTGAAATAAAATTAATCAATTACTTATTAGATGTTTAACTTTCATTTGTGGTGTCTTAGCTCATATCATGGAAGAGTAATACATTTCACATAGAATAGAGACGATCATAATGCTATTGATAATTTAGTATTTGCTTAACCATTGTTTTCATATACTTTTCGATTTTTTTACAGTTGCCCAGCTGCTGCTTGAGCACCCAGTTTGTGGCTCAAGACAATATAGATTCAATATGGCAGAAGCTAACGTCAAACCAGAAAGTATGGAAATGGAAATTCCAGTTGGGAGCGAGGAGACCGTAGTGGAGGAGGTGGCCATGTTCGGCTTTCTCGACATGGTGCTTCTGGCCACATTTTTGGGAATTTTATTCTGGTGGTTCGTGCGTCCACGCTTACAAAGCAGGAAGGATGAAGCTACAGCGGCTGCAGCGGCCGCTGCTGCATCTCGATCTTACACTATGCAGTGAGTTTAATATTTATTAATTCTTTTTTTTTGTGGATGCAACGATATTGATAAGAAAATGTATTGAAGTGTGTTTTTTTTCTGTAAGGTCTTCAACAATAGTAGGTGCATCGTCTACGTCATTTGTGAAGAAACTTCAGCATTCAGGACGATCTTTGGTGGTTTTTTACGGAAGTCAGACAGGTACAGCTGAAGAGTTTGCTGGCCGTTTGGCAAAGGAAGGTGCTCGCTATCGACTCAAGGGAATGGTCGCTGATCCAGAAGAATGTGACATGGTAAATTTCTTTTAATCGTATTTGAAGGATTGTTCTGGATTTTCACAGTTTCTAATGATTTTATAGACGTGTACTCTATATGTAGTTTGTATTAAACCAGCTTTAGCAGGTGAGAAATGGTTCTTTTCTGGTAATCCTAATGTCTTCAAAAAAGAAAACCATATCTCCACACACTCCCATTGCATCACAAGGTTTCCCCCCCCTGTTTATGTCGTTATTTTACCTTCTTTTTGCCCATTTTATATATCAGTATCTATTACTGTAACATTTAGAATCGAACTAATCAAATTCATGTGCTAAGAGACAATTTCTCTGAGTCATCAGCAACAAATTCTGAAAGAATTCTTCCTTTAATCTCCCCAAGATTCTTTCCACATTTGAAACTTCGCCCGAATTAATTTTTAATTATCAGCTTCAAATGTAATTGTTTTGTTCTTTTATTCAGGAGGAACTTACAAACTTGAAGGACATAGTAAACTCGTTTGCCATATTTTGCTTAGCCACTTATGGAGAGGGTGATCCCACTGACAATGCTCAGGAGTTTTTTGAGTGGCTTCAAAATGGAGACTGTGACCTCACAGGTCTAAATTACGCTGTAAGATAATATTAGAAAAAAACCAATGATTTGTGTTTGAAATTTCTGTAATTTATTATTCATAACTTTCAATTCTGAATCTTAGGTATTTGGTTTGGGAAATAAGACATATGAACACTACAATGAAATGGCAAAATACGTCGATCGAAGACTGGAAGATCTCGGGGCGACTAGAGTTTTTGAGTTAGGTCTTGGAGATGATGATGCCAAGTAAGTCAATAAAAATTAGTTGCTAACTTTTTTATCGTGGATGTATTTTGCATCCTTGTCTTTCATCAATTTAGATGATTATCTGAGCTTTCCCTTTTGAAACTTTGGGACACCATCCCTTGGTTATATTGTAGATTTCGATGGAGGTGGTGCCCAGCATTATTAGACCTCCCACAGTAAAACTAAAGACGTGGTCCCATTGTTTTAATGCTGTATGGACATGAAAATTTTTATTTTTTCAATTTAATCTTATGTGATTACTACAGACGAAATAAAAAATCATTACTACCTTCGGTACGTAGACTCAAGAACAGTGTTTTTCAACCTTTTTTGAGTGGCACTTTGGAATGGGGAAAAAATTGGCAGAACACTTATATACATATGCATATAGACACACACGCACAGTAAAACCTCGTTATTTCGAAGTTCAAGGGACCAAAAAATTACGACTTCGAAGTATCCGGGTTCGAAATAAACGAACTTTCATAAAAATTGAACTTTTTTACGTTTACTTGGGCAGCTAAACCGCAGTACTGAATCTTATCTATCCGTTCTAGTTAGTGTACAGGACGAATTCGAACAGAGCTGAAGTGAACACTTAGTTTGCGATTCACAGACCACCACGTGTGAAAAAAGGCTCCAGCGAATAACCCGAATTTCCCAGTACATTTCAAATTACTCTTTTATGCCGCGAAGAAAAGACATTCAACCGCGCGCCGAAGGATTTTCACTCATCTTTACTTCATACTGCTGCATACATATATATTACATTGTGCTCTTCTTGTATGAACTGAAGCCGGCTCCCGCTGACTCGTTAAATTTTTAGAAAATATGAAAATTTATTGAATTTGTCCTTTCAAGTACATTTTGCCCTAACCGATAGTCAATTACCGGCAGTGTATGAAATGGAATATATTACGAACCGAACACTTGCTAAGCTAGCGGTACGCTATTACTAAACTAGAACGATCTGGTGCCCCTGGCATATAGGCATCCTGCCACCCTTATCCAAATTTCCTTGCAACTTTTTAGAGAGCCGGTTCTTATTTTTTCCGGCTCATCACTGCGTAAAACCACTAGGTTTTTGTTTTTGGCTCATCACTTATTCTCGGGTAAAACAAAGGCATGATATTTTTAGAGACGAAATTCGGTATAACTTCATACAACGTTATTTAAAGATTGGCTCAGTAACAAAAATCAATATTACACGGTCTTTTCTGAAGCATATCACTTTTTCATGAGAAAAACCTTGCCCAGGTTTGGAAAAGCATGAGCATTGAGATAATAAGGGTTCTTGCAACTTCTGTTCACTTCAGTTTGGTTCTCGAATTTCGCTATCCGATGAGAATGTGAGCATCCACAGTGATCCAAGTATAAGCTGATTCATTTATTTGAATCGTCTATAAGTTTTATTTCCCGTTGACTATTAAATAGGGTGACCTTATTCCAACGAGGTGAAAACGGGACATTTCCCGTCGTCTTTATCCATACGTAGTAATGGGAAAGTATTGTGATCACGAAAAAAATCGACTTCGAGATTTTAACGGAAATACACGTTTTGATGTCCCTAGAGCACGTTTAGACTATTTTCGGAATGATATCTGTGTGTGTATGTGATTGTGGGCACTCTTAACTCAAAAAGTACTTGCCATATCGTTACCAAACTTCATATATAACACTTTAGTATGAGCACAAAGAACTGATTAGTTTTTGGACAATAACGGTTAACCGGAAGTCGAGGTTTATTCGAAACCCGATTCTGTTTTTGCGATATTTCTCCGTTAAAACATCATTATTGTATATACAGTTCGATACAAAAGTTATAGAGAATGTAATTTCCTACAACTTTCATTTGAAAGAATTTTCCATAGCAGTTATTGTTTAGGAATTATTTATAAATAATCGGTTTTTCGGTTTCCGTCAAATGTCCTTAAGGCGAAAGGTGGGTCGGCCGAAATCGTATTTCCAAGATTGCAGCAAAACGGTTGAAGTTATCAACTTGCAGTTTTCACAGTTATATTTCAATTTATAATCAAATTTTCCGTATTTTAGCATATTCTAAAAATAACGAATTAGGAAAATTTTAACAACTTTATTTTTTATATCAACACGTTAAACGAAAATTCTTTCCAATAGGAAATACCTAATTTTTACAAAAAAGCAAATAAAAAAGGTTTGGTGCAATTATTTTAATTATTAACTGAGTTATCATGGAAATAGAAAATCAATTTTTATGTATCGTTCAGTGGCGATCCTAGCGGAACGAGCGCTAGTTAAGTCATTCTTTCAGACCTTTCGCTCGAGACCTTCCTCCCCTTGTTTGAAGTCCCTTGGCCACGAAGGGAAACGATTCCTGCCGCGGTCAGGTGAAGGAAGGCGGGCAATTCCATTCCTAATCGCCTAGTTCAGGGGTGGGCAAACTTTTCTGCATGGCGGGCCGCATCGGTGTTTGAGAATTCTACAGCAGGCCACATTGAAAGATGCCAATGCTTAGGCGGGCCAGATTAGAGTTTAAATCGGAAATTGCTTAGATTCTTAGGCATCATACATAAGTGAAAAACAGCACAAACAAGGATTGTAGGACTAAATTTTCAAAACCGAAGGTTTTATTGTCATAATTTTACAAAAAGTAATATAAAATTGTGTTAAATTTTACAGATTGCTTTTTCACCAAAGCTTCGCGGGCCACGTTAAATGCTCTCGAGGGCCACATATGACCTGCGGGCTACGGCTTGCCCACCCCTGGCCTAGTTGAAGAATATGTGGTTGCTCGACCCTCTCCAATTTCGTTCAAAATCGGCCCAATTGAAGCTAATGTCAGTACTAGTGACGTCCTAAAATATTTTTGCGATATATCAAATATTTCGGCAGCTCCCGTTTTCGCTATTTTCGTAAATATATGCTGTTTGCAGGGCTCCATAAAACACGCTGTGGGTGCCACAGTTATTGTCCGATCGCACTGATTTAAAGTTCAATGGAAAATGCACACTCGAATCTATGAGAATATATACAGGAAATTTATTAGACTACTTAAAAGTGTTACGCAATGCAGTCCAATGATAGCAACTTTTCGTCAGTTCAGGCGAAAAAGTACGGCCCTGACTTGGACACCTTTCGTCGCACACCAATGGCACCGCATGTTTTGATGGACACCTATCCAGCTAACGTACTGGCAACGTAAAGTTAGCCTCGGCAGCTGCAAGGTATCGAAGCGATGCCTTCAAAGTGACGGTCTGGGAAAAGTACGTCAAATTGGTCGTCCAAAAAATACATATTGCCGTCGTTACCCAGACGTCTCTCTGAGCTCAGAAGAAAGCAAACACTTTCCCCTTTCAGATGCAAAAATAAAAAGTTTGGGTCCTTGAGCGCAACATAGGATTGAGCGCTTCCGTTTGGAGCCCTGCGCCCGCTCGCCCGCGGCCGTATTTCAAATAGCGCGCCGCGGCGTGTAGCGTCGTTACAATGTATAACAAAAATGCATACTCTTGGGACACAATGGAATGTTTTGTAACTCAGAAAGGCAGATACGACAGGCCAAATGTATTTTTAAATAAGTGCGTCACGACCGTACCACTACCGCATACAGGAGCTCCTCCAAGGTCGGTGTCTCATCCGCGCATAGGGGTTAACATATCAGTACCACACTGACAAGTGAACTGTGTGTATCTGGGTGTGTTACTCATCGTTTGTGTTGCGCTCTGGTGTTTTGTTTTCCCGTGTTTTCTAGTAAGAGCGTCCAATTTGGCTGTGATGAAATGGAGCGATGCTCTGTTGGGATCCACGTCCAAGAAGACTAACAAATTACATTTTTCGCGTTCCTCTGTGATCTGCGATATAACTGAAGTGTCTCAGTGAGGCACAACACGCTGCCCTCCGTCTCCGGTTGCAGTCTGTCATAAAAACAATATGTACATATAAGAAAAAGTATGTTGACATACTTCGATCTGTTTGGTTCAAAGTGTGCTGATCCCTTCCAATCACATTTGGTTGCTGTGAAATCCGGGCTAAGGGAAATCATGCTGAGGTTACATGAGAATTACCCCCACGTTCGTCTTATTCCGGGACAAGCCTTATGCAGGCGCCGTTGGCAGGCACTGCCCCAGCAGCAGCAAGTTAACACCGAGGAAAATATTGAAGACTCACCTGCTGTTCAAGCAAGCTGTCCAGAGCAAGAGGATTCTCCGGAGGCAAACCAAGACTGTGTGCAGATAGTTTGCTGTGCACTCCCAATGTCACCTGTTGCAATTAGACTGAGTTGCAGGAAAAGGGCAGGAGCTCTCAAGCGAAAGGTGAAGCGAATAGAAGAACGTGTACAAAGAAAAACTAGCATTGGGTACGGATTCAGCCTGGAGGAATTTGAAGATGAGGAAGGACGTGGGAAAGGGGATGATCTTTGCGCGGATTACGATCATCTCATATCCGAATTGAAAATTAAGCTTATCTCAGCAAAGACAACTCAAGAAAAAGTTCATCTTATCAGTTTGACTCCACAATCTTTGTCGATACAAAAAACTGTTCTGGAGATGAACGTGAGTGAATATTTAACAAAATTAACTCGTAGACTTGTTAGCGAGAAGGGAGTCCTACCGATAGTGTTACCTAGACAAGGGACGAATACAATAACAGAAGAAGTTACTCAAAAGGTGAGGGAATTTTTTGAGGATGGTGAGATGTCTCGGCATTTCCCTGGAATAAAAGACTGAGTATTAACACCGAAAATGGAAAGGAAAAAACTCAAAAGCGCCTTCTATTGGGAAATCTCTGGGAACTGTATGCAAAGTTTAGAAGACAAAATCCAAATTTGAAGATCGGATTTAGTAAATTTGCTGCTTTGCGTCCCAAGTATTGCATGCTGGCCGGATCACCGGGCACGGATACCGTATGTGTGTGCACAGCACCAGAACGTGAAACTCATGATTGGGGCATGTGAGACAATGCGTAATTACAATGATTACCTTCAAGCAATGTTACGTCTGAAAACTGCATGCTAGAAGACCGAAATTGTGAGATGTGTCCGGGTGAAGACGGTGTTAGGTTGCTCTTCCCCACAGGGATATGTTGTGCCAGGAAATAAGATACAAACAGTGGGTGATCTCACCTCGCTGTTCTATGATCCAAGTTATGGAAGAGGGAACGGAATTCTATGAAAATTTGTTGCGTAATCTCGCCTACATACCTTAAAGATCATCGTCTTTTTTGACACATAAAAAGAACACCTTAAGTGATAAGGAATGTACTATAATTGTAGATTTTGCTGAGAACTTCAGTTTTGTTGGACAGGACGAAGTGCAAAGTTTTCATTGATCCAACTTACAGGCCACAGTGCACCCGTTCGTGATATACTTCCAGAAGGAGGGTATCGTGCAAAACATCATTTTGCGTTATAAGTGACTGTCTTACGCATGATACGACATTTTGCGCATTCCAGGTTAGTGTCCTAGATCACGTCAGGAGAGATCTCTCCTATGTTGAAAAGATCGTTTACTTTTCGGATGGTTGTGCCGGTCAGTATTAAAACAAAAAGCATTTTGCAAATCTGTGTTACAATCGAGAGGACTTTCAGTTGGATGCTCAGCTTATCGCTCATCTCTCGGCTCTACCCGCCATGGTAAAACCCTCCATGGTAAAAACCCACTATGGTAAAACCCCATCGCGGCAACGTCGCTCGCTTTGCGATAGAGCACCTACTGAGAAGAAACAATATCTATCTTGAAAAGAGGGCGAAGTTTCAATTCTCAACGTATCGCATTTGAAAGTCGAGGTAATAGCAGAACAGACGTAATGTGAATGAAAAAAGCAACATAAAATATATTATTTCTCTGATAGCAATAGCATAGCCTTTTATTTAAGCTCTTATTGCTGTATTTTAATGTTAATTCTTTTTTTACGTCAAAACCAAACTTTTATCATGAAGCATTTTGACCGTGGCTCTCTCCCTTGGTGTGTGGCGTATATCTCCAACCCATTACGAAATTTTATCAAAAACGTTAGAGCCGTTTTTGAGAAAATCGAATTATTGTTAAAGTTGCCTAGAATAAACTAACCTTATATTCATTTTTGATAAGTGTGAACTATACAGTATTATTGAAGACGTAAACTCAAGTAACTGTACGAAATTTGATCAAAATCGTTAGAGCCGTTTTTGAGAAAATCGGATTGTTGGTAAAAATGCGTCGAATAAACTACTCTTAATTATGGAGCAATGACAACCATTTCTATGTATACTCTGCTCGGTGTGATAAAATGCCTAAGTAGGAGATTTCATTCATTTTCGCTCTACCGTCTAGGCTCCAGAGCCAGTAACAGACAGACAGACAGACGGCATTGCAAAAATGTAATATGAACTGCCGCCACCTGTTTTTCCGCGATACTAGCGACTTCAACGGACATGAATATAAATATTTGAACCAGTACCTGAGCGATGGTGGCGCGGCACTACTGGTCGAGAATCACACTACACCTCACCCACCTTTCGCCTTAAAAACGTCGTAATTGGTCATCTTCGTGAGGACCAAAGTTGTATAGAATAATATTTCTTCCAAGTTTCGTTTGAAACAAATTTTCGTAGAACCATCCATTTTGGAGATATTTTGCTTTTTCTTAATTTCCAGTATACAGCGCCACCACCATGTAGCGGTGAATTCTGTAAACATTCAAAATATACGTAATTTACGGCAATAGGGAGGACTGTATTCTTTTACGATACGAAATAATAATTTTGCCTTATTGCTATTCATAATAATTTAAATATCTATACCCCAAATATGGAGAAAGTCAAGTGTTGGCCACATCAGATTTTTTTAATGGTGGATCTGTACCAGGTTTGCCACCTCAAATCTATCAATGACTCTGGGGTTTCCTAACCCGACAATTGCGACTGTAATTAACATTTGTTTTTCTTTTGATAACCTCCATGTTTCCGAGAATCCTACATTTCTACTAGGAATATCAGCTTTACTATCAGATAATCTGAATTTTATTTGCGATGGACTTCAAAACGGTACGAAATGGCTGTTTTGATTTAAAAAAACGGGACTGCTCCGGCGAAAATGGGACGTTTGGTCATCCTACTATAAAATAAGTAAAAGGGAGTCACCTGTTTGGGGCGCTATATGTATTTCGTGTGCAAGAAATGAGGGGGAAAAACGTGATGTGATGGCGCGCGCGCGATCGAGGTTTCGAATTAAACGAACTTTTCGTGAGTCACCGGACCAGATCATAACTTCAAAATTTCATTGTATGCGTTTTTCGAATAATCCGTACCAAAAAGTACGCGAAATCCTATGGTGTTGGCCAGGGACTGATAAAGGTAATTATAAAGGTGGCAGCAAGGTGTTGGAGGAAGCCCATTGGACACTTACCAAAACTGGAGATTTACATGTAGCCATGGCTGTGGAAACGCACATAGATAGATAGATGTCTTTATTTTCAGGGCGAAATTGAGACCATAAAGTCCCCTCTTTCATTTAACCCTACACACATACATACTGTAGCAGGCTAGAAGTTGTAGCCTGCTACTTTATGCTTCCCCGATAGATGGAGTTATGGCATGAGAGCAAAATAAAAATAATTTTTATTTTTAAATTCATTAAAAAATGGTAAATGCCTGCTGGTGGGCACCATTGCCCACCCCGAAGACCACTGCTCTAGAGCATAAGGCAGTTTTCCAAAGAAGTGCCATGTTTTTCATGTGACTGCATGCGTTTTCATGGGTCAATAAAAGTAATTATTACAGCTAGTAATGCTGTCACTGCCAATTGAACTTCAAAAAATTTCTCACCGACTATACAAAAATAATAAGACATCCCTCCCTCCCTCCCAAATTATTTCCCTTACATAATGCAGTTGTCTCTTGCTGGACTGCCTTGGGGTCCAAATGCTTGAAAAGAAAGTGCTCAATTTACTGTATGCTGTCTCTCAAACATAACCAATAATCTTTATATTAGGCAATTCTTTCATATTAAAAAAAAATATTTTTGTAAGAAAAGGGAAGCTGCATTTTTAAGTGGCAGGTATAACCATTTTTGGCATCCATCACCTTTTCTTTTGAATTTGAATGTGACCTAGGGCAAATAAACATTTGGAACCAGGTGAATGTGTTCCAAAAAGATAAAAATGGACATTTTCTATAACCTAAAAGTCAAAACAGGACAGCCCCTATAAGGTGGATATTTTTCATGCAAGGAAAATTCCATAGATAGGAAAAATACTATGTCACTTGAAAGATAATTACATATAATGTCTAACAATGTTTACAGTTTTTGCAATAAAAGTACACCATATAAATTACACAAAGTAGTAATCACTTGAAAAACACTTGTCATCTGCACTAATACTTTGAAAAGCCGTTACCGCTAGCAATCCCTCATATAAAAGTGGGCATGTAACCAAAGTAGAAATAAATATCACCATTTATACCTACTTGCTGGCTTTGGTAGAGGGGTGGTTAGCGTGTCTAGCCGAAGGCATACTAGTTGTATGGGTTCATCCTTGTCGTCTTCATTGCTTTCTTTGTAAAAGGTCATGAATTGTTGTTTGTGAGCTACTTAAAAATAAATAAATTTTATAGCTGGTTTTCAGAAGACTTAAAACACAGGACATTTAATTATCCCATTTTCTAAAATAATGGGGTCTGGTCACCCTAGTATCATGAAATGCTTTTGAGTTTAGTGTAGAATTCAGGGAGAGAAAGGAAGACCTCCAGTACATATATCCAAATACACTTTTAAGTGACTGCATTAAAGCACTGTTTATTAATATGTATTCTACTCATGATTTGGAAGATATTCGTTATCTTTAAATTATTTAATTGATTAATATGTAAACAAAAATTTTCAGAAATGTCAAATTCAACTTATCTTTTAAAATATCGACGTAAATATGTAGTGCAGTGCATAAGAGATTTGTTTAATAATATATTTATTTTTTCTGAGAAAAATAGTATGGATGATTTTCAGGTTTTGAATTTTATCATAATATATGCTTTTCATAACTCTTTTATAGTATGTGAAAATGTTAAAACTCATTCTGAGTTCAGTTGAAATCTTGCTGAAAGTGAAATGTTATATGAACTTCCTTGTGAACAGAACATAATAGGGGAAGCAATGATATGATTGCCTTGGTTTGTGGTTTTTGACTTGAACAATGTTATGGTTTTCTTTACCAATGAAAATTGATCAGACAGCAATTGGAAATTAAAATCTTTTCAAAGTTTATTTGAAAGTGGAAAAAAGTTCATCTGCTTTTGTACTTGCAATTATTTAAACATTTGAAATAGCAAGCAGCTGTCCAGAATGTCACTGTGTTGCACTTAATGTGGCATAGATAAAAAATAAATGCTCTCAGAAACTACTTGCAATTAACATTGCAAGATTTTATGAGATCCTCTATATTGCAATTTGAAACTTAGAAGTGATGCAATAGATGATATTTTACAGAAAATTGTCAAAATATACGAAGACCTACTAATTAACCTTGTTTTTTTGACTAAAATAAATTGACAAAAATCATCGTAGGTGAACAAACCTTGAGGCAGTGATGAAGTGAGGTTTTTGTTGTACATATAGGAATAAAAACTACTTGAAAATATCCACAATATAGTGATGGTGTGTACTTTTAATAAAAAAAGGTAAATTTCTTATGCCACTTAAACGTTTTAAAAAATCACAGATAAAAGAAAGTTTGATTCAGTTAGTCATTTACCGACACCTATAAATGGAAACTTACGTTTTACCAAGTTTATTTTCATTACCAACAACTCGCAAGAGAATTATAAAAGATATTTCATGCCATTATAGTTTCCTTAACCTTTAATAACACATGACTTGTATCAAGAAATAAAATGAATTATTAGTATTTTTCCTGCAAACGGCTATTTGGCAGTAGTCGCCTTTATTTCTTGATACAACCTTAGTAAAAGATACTTGTACCACGCACTTTACTTCTATATTTTGTATGCAAAATGCTAGTAGTACCATGCATTAATATTATTAATTTGAATAATCAAACGTTTTCGAGCTTGATTACGTTCGAAATAATAGTCAGGCACAAGAAGTCTTTAACCCTGTGTATGTTTTTAAGATACATTTTGTAGCATATCTGAGAAACAGAAATTTTCACGCAAAATATTAGTAATACCGTGCAATATTATTAATTTAATTAACGAAATAACGTTTTCGAACTCGAGTACGTTCGAAATAATAGTCCGGCATAAGAATTCTTTAAACCTGTGTATTTTTTTAAGATCTGAACATTTTGTAGCATATCTGGGAAACATCGAAATTTTCGTCCTGTACTTCTGCTTCTACCGATAAGATAAGTTGCAATGCGGTCTCGTTTCGCAACTGTTCGCGCTGTATCGTAGTCAGTTGTTTCTTGATAACCTCAGCGGTCGTGTGCAATAGGTGAGGGAGTATGGCTCTCACAGTATTTGAATAGTAATAATAGTTAACGAAGTTGTTAATTATATATTTTATAAATATCAGCTAATTACGGACCATTTCATTTATACTATAAGTCAATTCACTATGTTGCGAATGTCCTTTGGTCCTCGTGAGAATTGGTTATCTCTCTTTAGTAACGCAATTGCTGTTACATAAGCTATATTGTGAAAACAGTAGATGCTAGGGCATTAAAATAGATCCATGAGGAATTTAACTAGTATTAAAAGGTTACCTTTAGTGGTTTTGATAGGTATTTATCGTTACGATTGTCACTTGAGTAAAAGTTATCACATCAATGCAATATATAGGTACTTTTCAACAATAAATATTAATCTTCCTTTATATCAACCTATAAAACATGCCTTGAGGTAGGGTCTTTATTTGTCAAACGCCAACTTCTGTCTCTGAAGGAAAATTATTCATTCTTTTTCATCTTCAGTATAGAGGATGACTTCATTACTTGGAAGGATCGACTTTGGCCTTCAGTATGCGAATTTTTTGGTTTGGATTCGAGTACTGCTGGTACAGATGGTGAAGCCTCCTTAAGACAATATAAACTCACATTGAGGCCGGATGTGGCTCCTGACAGAGTATACACTGGCGAAGTAGCCCGGCTTCACTCGCTTACAAACCAACGACCGTAAGTGTTTTCTTATTCATTATTTTTTTAACTGAAATAGATTTAGCCTACCTGTTTTTGTTCTGCGTCTAAGGCTTTTCGTGCTTGCTATAATGTAAAGAAAGTGTCATTATCTTATTTAGTTAGCTTTTTAAATTATTTTAATATGGATACTATTGTATTTGGAATATTCAAAGATTAACTGATGTAATAATTACACAAACGATACAGGTCATCATAAAGTCTAAGAAACTTTGTTTTTGCCAGAGCTTGTGAAACAGTAGTAATGTGTAATCTAATCTTTTTAATTTTTCTTTTCAGTCCTTATGATGCCAAAAATCCTTATGTATCACGTATTATAGCGCACAGAGAGCTCCACAAAGCTGGAGACCGTTCTTGTATGCACATAGAGTTTGACATTGAGGGATCTAAGATCAGATATGATGCTGGTAATGTAAAATTCATTGCTATTCCATAACTAGAGCTATATGTGTTCATTTACATTTGAGAAAATCATAATAAATATAAGTTAAGTTTTTATTTTAAGATAACAACTTGGAATATTTGAAAAACTTTACACATTATATTAGTTATAAATACTTATTACAGTTTATGTTATTCTACTATTGTTCAATTTGTTTTTACAATTAGGCGATCATGTGGCTGTGTATCCTACTAATGATGAAACGATGGTGGAAGCTATGGGAAAAATGCTTTTGGCTGAGCAAGAGGGAGGCCTTGATGTCATTTTCACACTGACCAACGTTGACGAGGAATCTTCCAAGCGCCATCCCTTCCCTTGCCCTTGTTCATATAGAACTGCATTAATGCATTACATTGATATCACATCAAATCCTCGCACGCACATTCTGAAGGAACTTGCTGAATATACAAAGGATCCAGAGGTAAGAGTAACTTGAGATATGGCAAGTTGTTCACTATTGCATGCAAATTAAGAAAAATTGAGTATTTTTTAAAATTAACTCGAAGAAAAACGTTACTTGCTATTTCAAATAAAATATGGAGCCGTTTGTTTAGTGTATTTGAAATTACTAAGAATGGAAACCAGTATTTTGTATAATTAACCTACTTCTCTTTTCATTATACATTAGGAGAGTGAGAAGCTGCGCCTCATGTCAAGCACCAGTCCTGAAGGGAAACAACTGTACAATGAATGGATTATTCAGGAGAATCGTAACATTGTACACATTCTTCAGGATCTGCCTTCATGCCGTCCCCCAATAGATCACCTTTGTGAATTACTTCCACGCCTTCAAGCACGTTATTACTCCATTTCGTCGTCACCTAAGGTAAGTCGCTAAAATCAAGTATTTAGAAAAAGTAGGATGTTATACAGTCGTTAGGTTTGCACAGGCTTCTTGGCTAGATTTTTCAAGCTTTTCACATTCATTCTCTTGTGAGCCCTCTATTGTGTGGGTCCTGGGCTTTTCTCTAGCTGCCTGGGAGATATCTATATCACTGATATTTTACAAGGAGTAGGAAAATGAAAGAACTTTGGGCTTACATTTGATATAAGTCAACATCGATTGCAGCACCATTTTGAGTCAGGGAGAGTAACTAACTCCGTGTTTTCAAGAGGGAGATATGTATTCCATCAGGGCACCCAGCACGACTCGATATCTATACCCCTCGACTGTTGCCCTACTAACAACCCTTACTACGTTTGCTATGCTTCCAGCACAGTGTCTCTGGGACGGGGTGGGAGATATGGTTCCAGTCAGGGTGCCGAACGTGCCCAACATGACTCGATCTCTATACCTCCCGACTGTTGCCCTACTAACAACCCTTATTACATTTGTTCTGCTTCCGGCACCATATCTCTATACCCCTGACTGTGCCGGCAACATACAATCCCCATTTCAGAACGGTTATGCAAGCTTTCTCTTAATTACAACTCTTAATCACAATGTCATCATACGACTTTTCAATAAATGTTAAAAACACGCTCCTTCGGAGTAGTTACATAGTTTTAGTTACTCATTTGTTTCTTTTATTGTCACTTTTTTGTTCATTTAGGTCATGATATAATTTGGCGCTGCGGTCGTGGTTGACTTATATCAAATCTGTTTCGAATTTTGTATTAAATTCACTTCCCTTAGATTTCCTTAAAGGGTGAAATAGATGTAGCTGATTTTTCGCTTTCATTTCATATTTAAAGATATTTCTTTGTAAAAAGGAAAATTTGACCATTTAGTGTTTCTCTTTCACCTTAAATTTAAATCCACACAGAAAGAAAGATAGACATGAACATTTCAATATTTAATCATTCAACTTACCCTCAGAAATTTATGAATAAAAGAGTATATTATCTCATAATATTATTTCTTTAGAGTACATATGTCTTCTCTTACTTTTGATGTTGCTGGCTTGAATGCTGCTGTGAGCATTGATATCTGTACTTGTCTATCTAACTTTTAATAAACTCATTTCCAAAGGTCTAAAATAATTAATAATTGAATGAAAACTTAAGAAATCATGGAGAAAGGTGAATGTGTTGTAAATATTTGCAACACAGTTTTATAAAATTCCATATAATTTTTCAAACGTCTTATGAATCTCTAAAGCAACTACAAAAACCAAGATTGCTATTTGCATTAAATTCTACTAATATGAATTATTTTTTTGTTGAAACTTGTTCAATTTCAGGTACATCCCAACTCAATACATGTGACAGCTGTCCTTGTGCAATACAAGACTGCCACTGGGCGTATCAATAAAGGCGTTGCAACATCATGGCTTGCTAAGAAGAAACCAGCAGTTGAGGCTAATGGGACACCTGTCGGTGCTGGCACGGAGGAGGTGAAAGAAGAAGAGGCAATTGGAAGCACGGTGGAGGAGGTTATTGTGAAGGCAATAGCAAACCCTAAAGCCACAGTACCGATATATGTGCGTAAGTCACAGTTCCGTCTGCCTTCGAGGTCTACGACACCCATCATTATGATTGGGCCAGGAACTGGATTGGCTCCATTCAGAGGTTTTATTCAGGAGAGGAATCTTGCCAAAGAAGAAGGTATGTGGAATTATCAAGTTCACCATCTTCATAATTTACTATGTTTATGCCTGTACAACCAAAGTAGGAATTTAAATTTTAAATTTAACTTAGCTTTCCTGGATTGTATTTTGGCAGAGTTTAATTTTTGAATTATAGTTCAAATGGTGACATTAATCTTTTTGTAACGAGTGAAAGATGTCATCTTAAATTAAATGTTACATTCTTCTGTGAAGGAGTTATTTCACCAAAAGCCTATGATTAAAGCACATGAAAGAATTGCACATAATTTATTAATATTGAATTTTGTTTCAACTCGTTGATTAAATATATATGAATAAAGTTTTTTTCTATTCTTGTGTTTAGTACAAAATGCTTAAGAGTTTATTGTTCATGTTTGAGCACTTTCCATCTCTAACATAATATTTTTAAGTGAAATAAACTTCCATCTGTTGTAAGTTTCATGAACTTGTATTTTAAATGTTGGTTTATTTACTTTGTCAAGTATATTTCTGGATTGTCTTTGTGGTCTTTGAAAATCTATACCGATTTTATTGTAAGTCCTATAAATTAATCGTTGTTTTGACTCAGATGTTTATTTGACATGCAGGGTAGAACAGCAATTTGATATTTTTTAGAATGTTACATCTTTTAAATGGTTATACCATTAAGTAATTTCCTCATATAGTCACATACAGGTGAGCCCCGCTTAATGCAGGGGATGCGTTCCTGAGGTCTCCTCGTTAAGCAAAAATCCACATTCGCCGGGGCACCATTATCTTTAGGTGCCCAGAGGGAAATAACTTCCCAAATGGTATTTTTGGACCCACATTCAATGTAAAACATATTTCTACCAGACTTTTAGAACGTAATTTATTAAACTAACTATAAAATTACCTAGTAAACAGTAAGACAGAAAAGCTTTTTAGCGGTAAACATACATAATTTCAAAATATTTCTCACAACACCTACGAAGTTTTATTTAAAAAAGAGTACAGGGTCGACTGCTTAGCTTTTTTTCGCTTATTACGTAAAACTTGTCGGTAGTATTCAAATAGTCCGTCGCAGCCCCACTTCACGGTACTCACTTGTGTGAAGTCATTGTGCTCCTTCAACAAAGTCATGCACTGATCGATGATGCTCTTGCAGCTCCGCTTATAGATCAAACCCATAGTAGTGCACGTTGGGTTTTCTGCAATTTATATATCATTATACACGGTGATGAGTTGAAGCCGGCACGCACGAGCCTGTTGTTAATTTTTCTCAGAATTTGCGAGCCGGTTGTTAAATTTTTAGAAAATATGGAAATTTAATGATTTTGTCCTTTCAAGTACATTTTGCCCTATCTGATAGTCAATTACCGACGTGTATGAAATAGAACATATTACGAATGGAACACTTGTTAAGCTAGCGGAACGCTATTACTAAACTAGAGCAATATGGTGCCCCTGGGATATAGGCCTCCCCTGTCATCCTTAACCAAATTTCCTTACGACTTTTTTTAGAAAGCCGGTTCTTAATTTTTTCCAGCTCATCACTGATTATATATTATTATACGTTATATGCATTCAGACATTAAGATCCCTCCGCACGTACCACATGTTTTTTCATATGTAGATCAAAATTATAATTTTTTTGTGTAGCGTTATTGTTTTATTATTATTCATAATGACATGTTAATATGGTAAATTAACATTGTAACACAGTAATTGTCGACGATTATAGATTTAATAAATATAAATCATCAAAAACATTCTTTACGATCCAATGATGCCAAAGAAACATGAAGCATGAATCATTTCTATTTCCGTTTTTCAAATGTTTTCCACCTTAGGAGATATATTTTTGGGTTAGACTCATGAAATATACAGGGAAAATAGTGAAATTGGCCACCAGACGATGCAATATTATGCAACACTGCTGAAATATCACATTATTTAGGATACTTTAGGAAATTTGATTGGTGCGAAATTTAAAAAATCATAAGATATTAGACTGCGGTCGCACTGTGCATAAGATATCTATAATTTTAAAAAATTAATTTGAAATAAAATCCGCATTATAATGAATCCACGTTGGCCGGGGCTCACCTGTAGTTATAAAAACATTAAATAATTTTGATGTTAATTATAATTGCTTAAAAGTAGTGAAGTGTGGATAGCTGAAATTTATTAACCTTCATTTTCTAATTTTTAGGCAAACCAATTGGTGAAACAGTTCTATACTTTGGTTGCCGCAAAAAGGCTGAGGATTTCATCTATGAAGATGAATTAAACAAATATGTCGAGAATGGTGTGCTCAAGGTTGGTGGATTTACGTACTTAATATTATTTTAGATGGTGGAGTTAGAGTTCTATAGAAAAAAATTTCTTCACATTTAAGTTTTGATATGTCATTTAATGATAAGCTTGGATTTTTAACTACTGGTACATTTATCATTTATAGTTTTTCATCATTTTATACCTATTTGGATAATTCTTTTACAGATGCATCTGGCCTTTTCAAGGGATGGTCCAGAGAAGGTATATGTGACCCACTTGTTACAAAATAATGCTGAAGAAGTTTGGAGAATCATTGGCGAGGGGAACGGTCATCTATATGTTTGCGGGTGAGTAATACATGCTTGATTTTTCATGTTGCTTTTCTGTTGTTTTATTTTATTTAGTGTTGCATTTTATAGAAAATCTCTAGCCGTGGACATTTGTATTTTAAAACACGAATGAAAATATCCATCTTTCTATTAACATAAAAATGTTAGAATTTTTAATAATTTTCTTTTCTGCATCCTCCTCCTAAGACATCTATTATTCACTGTTTGCCTCTGACAGTTACTACCTATCTTATTTCTTCTCTCTCAAACTTAGAAAGTTCCTAAACATGTTCCATAGTTTTTATTGTCTTCTTCATTTCAGTATTTCATTTCCTGTCATTTTTCTGTGCTTTCTGTTAGACAGATTTTATAAAATATCCTAATTTTCTTCTGTGCCAGTTTGCTTTACTACTTGTTGCTATTTTTTATTTCATTATGTAACCACTTCTGAAATTCTTTTTGCAACTCTCCTTTTGCCATTAAAAAAAACTTTTAAAACCATCTGGTTGCCAGAATTTGTTCCTGAAAAACTATGAGTATAAAACACTATTCTTATAACTTATCTTGAAGATTTAATCATCCTAATACCTCTATATATAATATCTTTTCCAATTATGATGCTTGAACCATGCACTTGTTATCAATGATCCATTCTGTTTATGTTAACCTACCATTTATTGTCATAGTTGATTTCTCTTTCCTAGGTCACATTCTTTGACCTCACTTTCATCTTTGTCTTGACTCACAATATCCTTTAAATCACTCATGGCTACCAATGTATTTTTATCTTTTGCCTCTATTGTCATGTTTTTTATTAATGAAATTTTCAATTTTCCCACAAGGTTTATGTATAATTTATGTACCTATTGTAGTTGTGAAACATTGACTTATTAATTTCACTTGTATATGTATTGGTTCGAAAAGTTTGTTCTATGGTATTACTAAAACTATTTGCAGTTTCCACTTTGCTTCAGCAATTAATATCTAAGGGAAAGCAACAGCCAGGTAGTATTATTTCATGTAATAGTGCAAATTACAAATTATATTAAATGCCATGGAGAGTTTTTTAAACAAACTTAGCTCTTTTCATTCACTTTTCTTATGCGCTTAGATTTTGGTAGCGTCTACCTTAATGACTATGTCATTGTAAATTCGATAAGGAATGCTGATTTTTTTTATCATCCATAATGATAACTACTTACTTAAATCCTTATAATAGTTAGCATTTTAATTTATGATTGCTTATTTCCTAAAATTCGTGCATTAATTTACAGGGATGCTAGAAACATGGCCCGTGATGTTCATGACATAGTGTTGAAGGTAGTACAGGAGAAGGGTAATATGACGGAGGAACAAGCCCTGGCGTATGTCAAGCGAATGGAAGCTCAGAAGAGATACTCTGCCGATGTTTGGAGCTGAGGGGCTGATTAGGCAAAGAGATGAGAGCAGAGAGAGAGAGGGTGTGTAACATTGTCAAGGCGGACTCGTCTGTTACAAGAATGAACTGCATTGACACATGTAGAGGTGATTGAGGACTTTTGAGTGCTTGTAGTTTGTTGTTGAATCTTCGCACAACTGCTTTGAGAAAAGCCCTCTGTTTGTTTATTGTATTTCGAAATATTAAAGTGGGGGAGAGAACCACGATGAAGGCTGGGAAGATGTGGGGTGCAGGAAACTTCACTTTTCCAAGATCCTGAGTGGACCTCCCAATTTTTTTTTTAGTAGATCAGGCTCTGCTTGACTGTGTGGTGAGCTGGGTTTTGGCTGTTAGATTGAGTGTTGTGTGAACATAGCCATGTGCAAAGAATTTTAGCTAACCCTTAAAAATTTATGTACATTGTTTTTATGAACTTTTATCGGATTGTTGACCATATTTGAATAGTAGGTAAGTTCCAGTTTTATCTCCTTGTATTAGAGGGACCAAATGATAAATGTAAACTTGTATATTTATGAATTTCTGACAGATAAACTCTAGTGAAATTGTATTTTAAATAGTGGCTTTTTCATTTTTTATTCTTTCTCATTGTTTCTTTTTCAGGTCATTTCAATCAGAAAATTATGCATATTTCACAAATTCATTATGATTATGCATGATTTCCCATTACCAAATTAATTCTTTAAAAGTTCTCTAGCATTCTTAAAGAATGCTAGAAAACTAATTTTCAAGATAATTAAACTTGTTATGAAAATCTTAATATCAGTACTTCCTTTGTTCCATGAAAACATTAATTTCCTATAAACATTGCTTTAAGTGAAACTGGGAAGATACTCATAGTAGGAATTGAGGTCTTGCTTACATGATATAAGTAACCCTTACTGCATGAAATGGTTGAGCATGCCAGACGTAAATTTATTCTTGGAAGTATTAGATGATGTGTACAGTTAATTGTGCCAGTTATAAGTTTCAGATAATTGCAGAAGAAACCATGGAAATTTGGAAGGAAAAGCTACAGCAAAAAAGGTTTCCTGGAAGATATGAAGATTGGACAAAAAGAATTACACAAAAGATAATGTAACTGAAATAGAGAGGGAGATGGAGGAGAGTAGAATTTGTAGAATGATATAATCGATTAACACTAGAACAGTTGGTGACTCATCCCCTATAACGGCCAGTGGCCAAATTGGCAATATAAGTAGCAGAATATTCTGAAATGAATACATCACTTTTACTGAATTAATAATTACATTAATTCATAATAGAAACATAGTTTTGTCATTATTTATAATCTTTTAGATTCTGAGCAGTCCACACAAAAACGTCTTAAAATTTTTCTTATGCATTTTCAACAAGCTACATTTTTATATAACCACAAACGTACCAATTACACATGGTTATTCTTTTTTGTCTTTCATTACCACTTTGGCATCAAGAATTCCCATTATCTTTTACATCGCCATCATCCAAAGAGGTGCTAATGCTGGAAGGTTTGATGTCTTATTTCATATAAATCTCTCCGAGCTCTTCAATCACCTGAATGGCAATCCCTTCTTTTGACTTTTCCCTGTTACTTCTCTGAATAATGCTTAGGCATTCATCACTGCTTGATCTAATACTACAATATAGAAAGCACGCATTGGCCTATGACATGGTGCTGCTTTCGCTGTGTAGAGGCACAATTTTGACCTAAAACCAACACATTTCACAGAGTAACAATAGTACCGTTTCTGGAAGTTCCTTGTCACAATGTCTACAGATGGGTGCAATGTGTTCATGATGATGATGTTTGTATTCACTCAATCCTGATAAACAGTTAATGAAAAGTCTTCACTGCTCTTGAGGACACCTGTAGAGCTTTGTGCGTGCACTCTTTACTAATGCTGGAACTTCCCTTCTAGCTCGCTTTACTGCAGCCACTATACTTGTACTTCTTTCTCTTGGTATTTTGGACAGAAATGAAAAAATGATGTTGTTACGTTTCTACCTTGATCCAAAAAGGGTTCAAGCAGGTGAAACAAAATATTTTCGGAGTTTTTCATCGCCTGGTCGTGATTCATCTTTTTGGAAATATAGAAAAGCATTTAGAAGGTATTTTGATTTCATGTAAACTAAGCCAGATTTTAAATCGAGATTTTTCTGTTTTTATATTATATTTATATTACCAGTAAAAATGACCATTCTGGCTGCTCTAGGTGTTATATGTTATGTGTGTGGCTCTTAATGTCATAAGAGTGATTATGTACAGGTAAAGAACCTTTATTTATGAAAGTCAAAATAGCAGGTCATTTGGTGCACATCCACAAGCATGGCAAAAAGAGAAATATCACTATTGGTCAAATTGACTCCTTTGACCATTCTAGGGTTAAGTTACTTTATCCTATAATCTAATATTTTCTAGGAGAAAAAGAATAACTACCCTTCCATCTTATGTCTTTCAGTAGAATTCTGGTAGAAAGTATTTTTTGAGGAAAGTACAAATTTCATGAAAGAATACAAATCTCGGCATATTCCTTGTTTCCAAAAGTTTTTCAGGATCACGGATGACAAACCTATAAGACGCCTGCAGCTTTTGACATGCTGGATGATTTTCTTTGGCAGACAGGAAACAGAAGACTTTATAGCAAAACTGTAATTATATGATAAAATAACTGGCTAATGGTGACTTTTTCGAGGATGAAATTAAAATTCTCATTCAGTCATAAATGAGGCAGTCTTTTTAGATGAAAATTTTAAATTTTTATAGCATCTGTTGTTTTCTGAGCTCTTAAGTTAGAATAAATTATCATGAGATTATTCCTTTATGACCGTACTTTCAATTGGCATGTAAGTTTTATAAGGAAAGGAAATTTTTGTAATTTTGGCACGGGAGAAAAAAAATATTTGCCAGGTCATTCTGCAACCAATGTTTGAGCAAACCAGATATGCATTTTAGTCCAAATATATTCCTCCTAATTATTAGTTCGCAATGAAGAATGTCATTCTTTCCTTTATTTACAGAGGTAAAAAGATGGTTGTCCATATATATAAGATTATAAGTAACAAACAAGTAGCAGAGAGCGAAATTCCATTTATTCATTTTTTTTAAAGTAAAATAAATATAAACAATACATGATAGCAAATAACCCCTTTTTGTGAGTGGTTATTTGAAAATCTGCTTACCATATTATTATATAAATAAATTTAAAACATAAAAGTGCCTTGCACCAATTTCAACACTTTTCTTATGGGAAATAATCTCAAATTTAAGGCTGCCTGGAGTCGAACCGATGACAGCTACGCAGGAATTCTCAAATAATATGGAGATATTCTCATGACATCTACAAACTCTGAAAATATCAGCTCTTTATTCCTCTTAGTTTTGTCTATATGCAGGAATTAATTTTTTCCATGCATTCTTATGGGAGGTATACCGTGTCGTCTGGAGTCGAATCCAGGACACTTGGGGTAAAAGTGATAATGGTTCCCAATAGATCTCTTGAATATCTAACAGCCATCCAAGTTTCAATACCCTAGCTTATCGGAAAGTGCCTGAAATTAATTTTCAAAAATGCCGCAATGCTTTTCTTATGGGATGAAACGCAATTTTCGGAATTTCTGGAGTCGAATCCATGACACTTAGGTAGGAAATCTCAATTTTCTGGCGGTTTCTCCATGCCATCTACAATTTCTGAAAATTTCAGCTCTCCATCTATTGTAGTTTAGGCTAGACAGTATCCTCCTATCATCAACATTCTATAAACTCAAATCTTACAGAGGATTTAGGAGGATACTAATGTCTGGTCCAAACTACAACAGTTGGAGAGCTGAAATTTTCAGAAATTGTAGATGGCATGGAGAAACCGCCAGAATAAATCGAAAATACAACGTTTATTTTCTTGGCCGTTAAAAATTACAAACATTTTAACAAACATTTCGTGGTTTAGGTACTTATAAATGCGCTACAATGCTGAAATTTTTTCTAACGGTAGAATTTGCCAAAAAATGAAAACAGGATTATAGAAATTTGAAAAGGTTTATTCATTCAGCCGTTAAAAATTCATAAAAGTTAAATTGACTAATGTTTATATACTTTCGAAAGAGCCAGGAAGCTGAAATTTTAAGAAAGTTAGGGATTAATGTTCCGGCGGTTATTAACATTGAAAATTTTAGAAAAGATTATTATTGTGGCTGTTAAAAATTCAAAAATTTTAAACAGATTAATACAAATGCTTTTATAGAGGTGCGGCAATGATAAAATTTTGCACAAATGTAAGGTATTCGAAACGAATGATGAAAACCTATAAAATTTTTATAATTATGAATTTTAGGGGTTGTTTTTATTCCAATAAATTGTCCATAAAGAAAAACACGTAATTCAGCGCAGAGGTGCTAACTCATGCGTTTCAAAATTATTTGTCAGCTTTTATTCTTTACATTAAGATGAGAGAAAATGCTTGCAGAATGTCTGTATATGATGATGATGATAGGATATAGGAGGATACTGATGTCTAGCCCAAACTACAATAGATGGAGAGCTGAAATTTTCAGAAATTATAGATGGCATGGAGAAACCGACAGAAAAAATCGAAAATTACAACTATGAGTATTTTCTTGGCTGTTAAAAATTGTAAACATTTACTGGTTTAGGTATTTCTAAATGTGCTACAATACTGAAATTTTTTCTAACGGTAGAATTTACCAGTTAACGAAAACGGGATTATAGAAATGTGAAAATGTTTATTTATTCGGCCTTTAAAAATTCAAATGTTAAACAAATAGACTAATGTTTATGCACTTTCATTAGAGATAGGGTGCTGAAAATTTTGAGAAAATTAGGGAATAGTGTTCCAGCTGTGAATAACATTGAAATTATAATAAAGATTATTATTGTGTCTGTTAAAAATTCATAAAGTTTAAACAATTAAATTTATATAACTGCACTTCTGGAGGTGCTACATCGATGAAATTTTGCACAAATGTGAGGTATCCGTAACAAATGAAAACCTATAAAAATTTTATAATTATAAATTTTAGGGGTTGTTTTTATTCCAATATTGTCCATAACGAAAAACACGTAAATCGGCTCAGAGGTGCGAACTTTTGCGTTTAAAAATTATTTGTCTGCTCTTACTCTTTATATTAAGGTGAGATAAAATGCTTGAAAAATGCAAGCACACATTAACTAGTTTATATATATATATATACGCACACACACTAGCTGAAACGCCCGGCTTCGCTCGGGAAAGTTTTCTTTTAAGTGGCAAACGATTTTTATTGCTCGGGGCAAACGTTCCCCATTCCTTAATTACGCAAGCGAGGCATTAACATTTACTATTTTATGTATTGTATTGTAAAGTTGTACCATTAATATAATTACGCATTAACGTCTAACTTAATATTTACATGGATGCACCGAAGCCTTTAAAGCAGCAATAAAATTATGTGGATTATGTCAAAACTATTAGCCAAAACGTTAACAATAAACAACAACTTGGTTACTAAACAAATGTATCGATTTATGTTGCGATAAATCTTTCAGTGTGAATGGTAAAAGATAACAATGTTCAAATATTTGACTCACTTTAAAAGTATTTATCTTGGCATTAGCTATTCTTCCTCTACGGTGTTCCTCGGCGTGGATTTTCCTTGCATTAATCTTTACGTGTTTATCTCCCTTTGAAGAGGACAACAATTAAGAAATTTAGCTTTGTTACCGCCTGGAAAATGGACATCTAAACCGATAAATTTTGCGCTTAAAGAAAAATTTCGAGCGGTTTAGCATGTAAAACGACAAAACATGAACAGAATTAAAATATTCATTCTTTCATGCGTAAAATAATCCATTTCCCGTGCCCGTAAGTAAATACTTAGGTATATTTATATCCACATCAGTGAAGGGCTGCATGGCATTTTGGGGTTTCTTCACACCATTTCCCATGCATTCTTATGGAAATAGTATTTTGTTGACCCCATGGGGTATAAGAGACCCCACGGTCTGCAAACCTAGACCAAGTTCTTCCTTTGGTTCATAGTATGGCCCATGAAACTTTTGAATTCGATAGCTTCAACGGTGTAAAAACGTATAAAGAACATACACACACACACACTAAAATATTTATAAGATATATACATATACGTATACATATATATATCTTTACATTTCATGTTATTTATTAGTGATTTATAGTTTTCAGAAAGTTTTAGGCCTAATCTTTGTTACATTTTATTTTTATTCCATAGTTCACCATGCGTATTTTTGAGGTCGCCGCGTAAAAACACGGGAAATGCATCTTTTACGGTGATTCCCGCAATAAAATTTTAAAGTTTTATGTCTCAGGTTATGCGGTATTTAACGAATTACGCCTCAATAAAGATCGCTTTGCACCTTCTCACCTTTAAAACTAATAAAATTATAAATACAATATTAGAGTAATTTTTAACTCGTGTCAAAATAAAGAGCACGGTATTATTTGTAATTCCATGTTAATGCTTTCTTTGTGTTTTTTACAGGCGCAGGCTGCCGTCGCCTACTTTGTGTGTTCCCATGATCGCTGCTTCATTTTTCCGGTCATGTGCTTCGGGCGAAAATTTAACCATTATAAGCAGCGTCGAGAAGAAAATAGGTACTCGAACTCAGCTGTTTAGACGCGTGGAGCGGACCTGAAGGCGCCACGGGAATGCCCCAGTCTCGGGAACAATGGAGGAGTTTGGCCGATTTACTGACGTGTTCGACAACTTGAAATTCTATAGACTCTACGGATTTACGACGTAGTGACAGGAGTGTAATTATGTACTTGTGATACGTATTGTACAACTAAAATCCTATATTTGTATATATGAGTAAAAATTGTAAATAAATCTACTTGTATTTAAAGTTTTCGAGTGAATTCTACATCCTATCCCCAAAATTCTTCTGGGTAAATACTGGAAACGAAAATCCATTTAAAAACGATAAGTTTATCACGCATATAAGCGATATAAAATTGGAGAAATGCATTTCAAATATTCCATTTAGTGGAAATAACTCTAATTGAAACTTATAGTCCACTATGGGTTCGCCGAGACCATCTTAATATATAACAAAGGTAATCACGAAAACAAATCCCGTCACACGGGATGATTCGAACTCGCGCGCTTAGTATTCGTAACCAGATATGCTCGCCAACCCTCTACCGTGGCTATTAGAACTAATATCGCAATGACAACCTGGCCCATTCACCGCCTTCAACTAATCATAGTGAAAAATAACTCTCATGCGCCATTTACTGGGCAGGTGGCGGAAATCGGAACTAATTTGAGGTGAGTTAGCGGTCGTTAAAGGTTAAATAAAGGTCAAACGCAGTTTTTGGTCTATTTATACAGGTTTTTCAAAATTTTCGGTTTTTCCTCAAAATTTTTGAGAAAGTGAAAGTGACCTTCTGTTCAAGGTCACTACCTCTGACGTCACACCTCCCCTCCTCCGCACCTCTGACGTAGGAGCTCCCCTCCTCCCCCTCTTGACGTAACAGTTCTCCTCGCCCTTTGACGTCATATTTACTTATTCAGTATTCTCGCTGTTGCGGAGAGTTACGCCATGTTATTTTCTAGCTCAGCGGCGGAGCGTCAGTAGAACAAGTGAATAACGTGTCCATTTCCATTTTTGATGGCACTTGTCATGAATTACGAAGAAAATTTTCTTCGATAAGATTAAGATTTTTAATGCCCAATTTATATAATTTTCTTTATATTGCAAAATTTTTCTCTGAATCCTACCGGGAAGTAATATTTTAAAATAATTTATTAATAGAAAATATACCTATACAGTATGTAATTGAAAAACGGAAATTTTTTTTGACAATATATTTATTATTTCACACATTTTTATTTATACAGTTATAATGATGTAACCTAAAAAGTTTTAAACATTTAAATAATAAAAATAGCACTTTTGATGCAACAAAAAGGAAATCAGTATACAAAACTTTTATTAGAACAGTTGGCTAGTCAGGCTGAAGATATCATGCTCCAAATTACCCCTTTATTTTCCCGGTAGCCATTTGGAATGCTCGTCAAATTAGGTCTTCCCCTAATTGCATAAAATAGTAAATAAAGGGCGACAGTGATTGGAAGAAAATCAGCAACTTCCAAGGTGGATCTGAAACAAAAAACAAATCATGTAACTCGCTCCTCCCACTTCAATTATAACGCACAACAGTCTGGTGTCTTTACTTTTCCATCAGCGAAACAATCTTGTTTCCGATATTATTACAATAAAACCAGTTCAAAGTATTCACCTTTACTTTGAAACGTAATTATATCTTACTCGTACATTAGTTTCCAATCTCTTTTTTCAATTCCAAAACATTTAATGCATTTCTATCAATTTGAAATAGCTATCTATATTTGCTAAAAAGAGAATTAACGAATTTCAAAAGACGTAAAAATGAATGTTTTATTCCCTTTAGTAACTTAAAAATTATAAGTACAGAAGCATCTCCTCACACAAACCTATATGCATACATGTGATTGGTAACTGTCATTTGAAGTGAAGGAAAACTTTACTTTCTTTGTATGTACCAAGACTTTGTTTTACTTGTAAGAATGTGTTAACTGCCTATTGATCCTCTCAAAAAGTCAACATCTTCACGTAAAAACAACATACCGCCTTACTCGAAAGAGATACTAAGTTTTTCTCAATTTTTCGGGATTCTCAAACCGATTGTAGAAGAACTCGCGTACAAAAAGAACCGCTACTCATGGGGCAGATATGCGACTATTTTGGCAGTCCCTAGGGTATTTTTGAGACTGCTACAGTGCACTGTCGTACGTATAAGCAGGCATGTCAAACTGGCGGTCCGCACGCGGCCCTTTCTATGCTTTAGTGCGGCTCGAGGGCGAATTCTAGTCTATACTAAATAGTTACCACTTTTACATAAATACATTATTTTGGTGAAAAGGAGAAGTTTTTCATAGTAGTTAATGGTACAATATAACGCGTCCTAAATTAGTTTTTTTTGTAAAACGGGCGTCGTCTTTTAGAAAGTCTATTTATTTCAAACTCTGGTCCTCATTAAACAACTGCAATCCTAATGAGGTCCTTCAATAACATCCACTGCTTTAGCGCGGCCCTGATGCATCTTCGAGTTTGATATGCCTGGCGAATGCTCTTCCGGAAAAAAAATGAAGGCTACAGCACGAATCGCTCGTTAAAATGAGGAAATCAAGGATCAGTTTATGTTCTCTTGAGATAATACTGTAACTAAAAAAACGCGTCAAATTCTACCGCATGATTATATAAAAATAATGAGATCAATGCTTATGCAATATCATTTTTAAAATATAGGCTATAATGACGGATTGCCATTACTATTAACATAGCCACCCAGAGGAAGTGTGAAAAAAAACTTCAATAGGGACTCTGAAAGAGAACGTATTGGTTGAGAAAAAAGCTTATCGAAAATGCCTGGGTGCAGGGTATTTCCTTCCCAGTCAGAAACACATCGGAGATCCAGAAGCGGCTGGGAAACCGCGGGGCCCGGTGCAAAGTGAACGCGCGGGGCCTAATACACATTAAAAACTTAAAAGCAATCTCTCTCACTATGAGTGTTAGATCTTTTTAATGCGGGTACACAATAACTACATTTTTTAGAGCGCGGAGTCTCTCTAAATGCCGGGTCCGGCGCCGTCGCACCGCCATCAAGCCACCCTGTTTAATGTCTTACAATTAATGGCAAAGGCGCGCACACATGCACAAAAAAGTAAGAGTTAGGAGGTAGGAATTTGCAGCCGTCCACTTTTTTCTACTTAAGAGAACTTCCTCATCCATGGTCATATTACCGCTTTCCGGCTTTTTCACAATCCCGTTACACGGGCTTATAAACACTTGCAATAACAGGAATTTCCCGGAATTCAGTCAAAATCACAATGATCGATAGAATGCTTAAAAAATAATGCAATCAATATTTATTAATTAAAAATATTTGGAGGCAAAATTGCATTTAACATTACCGTTATCTATCGTAAATGAAACAAATTCATTGTAAAACTAAGACACAAAAACCGACAATTAAAAATTAATGCCAATACAAATAAAATTTAAAAAATTACGAAAATTCGCTCATTTTTAATTATTTATTGACTTGGAATAATTCGAAATTGAAAAATGAAGGCAATTTACGATTTGTATGAAAAATATACCACTACAAGAATGAAACATCAATCGGTCCCCTACAGCAGTGGTGCACAACCTGAGGCCCATGTAGGGCAAAAACATGATGAAAACGTAACCCAAAAAATTTGACACAAAATCATACATTTTCATGAAAACTTTGTTAATGAATGTTTTAAACAGTGGTTTGCCATAAAAATCCCATTTAGACTTGATTTTCACTTAAATGGCATCAAAGGATATATAGATAGTCAAATTTAAAATAAACCATCCCACAAAATAATTGGCAACTTCCAATGCAGCCCTCCATAGAAATGGTAGAAAGAAAAAGTTGGGCACTACTTCCCTAGAGCTTAGACTGAGTCTGTCCCCTATTGAGAGAGTTTTTCTTTTTCAGATATTTGAGATATGTACTGGCATTTTCAAAAGATGACGGCAGAGTACAATAAGCACGTTTTCATGACTAATAAATGTTATGGAGTTGAGCTAACTTCTAAAGAGCCACAAATAGGTATTCAAGGAGCCACAAGTTACCAACCCCTGGTATAGTACAACCTCTTTAAACCGCAATCCGAGAACTCCTGTGGATCGGAAATAATAGTGGAATTTTTTCCTGTTACCGCTGCTCTGACATTGGTGCATTTGAATCAGCCATGTCAAACTCGAAGAGGCATCAGGACAGCATTAAAGTGATGAAAGTCATAGAAGGGCCCATTAGGATTGCAGTTGCTTAATGAGGACCAGATTTGGAAAAAAATTATTTTATCTAGTTTGGATGCCTTTTTTGGCATTAAAAACAGCAATTTATAGAACATGTTCTATAGGACCTCAGTAACAATGCTGGAATATTGCCTTTTTCATAAAAAATAAAGCATTTATATAAAATATCAAGCACTTCAGTAGAGAGAAATGAGTTTTCAGGCCGCAGATAAGGACAGAAAGGCTCTCATGTGGCCTGTGGACTGCCAGATTGACAAGCCCAATTTAAATTAAAAAATCACAAAATTCTTTTATACATGTATCATATAACAAACCATATCCCTCTAAGAATAGAAACGAGAAAATTAAACTCTAATCACTTAAATATATCACCAAAACTTTATTTTTCCCCTTTTCTCTTTGCTTCAACTATTTACCATCTGAATGGATAAATAAGTAAACAAAATATAAACAATGATGTGAACAAAGTGAAACTGAAAACATTATTATATTAAGAATGAAAATTATGTTAAATAAAATCATAAAACAAAAAATTATAGCAGATTTTGTTTACCCTTCATTATGGACAACTGCCATGGTCTGGAAAATTCCATGGTCCGGCATAACCCATTTTCCAAGGATGCCACACTAAAGAGGTTGTATTGTATTAACTTTTCTACTTCATCCCCTGAATATTGTTTAATTTCACTCCAAACTGTGGGTTTGGATTGTACACAGTGTGTTGACTCTAATTTTCAGTATAGTCAAGCATTGCTAATTCAAAAAGCTTGGTATAGCTTGCTATCTGGGCTGTTCCGGGCCACAGATAATTTTGGATTAAAAGCATGAGATATTCTGGGGGGAGGGGGTTAAATGGTAAGAGTACCAGTGGCTACATATTTCATATAAATAAAAATGTTTGCCGAAAATATAGCATAATAGAAAATAAAATGCCTACATAATCCAAGTAAAAAGCTATATGAATTGACAACATTTAAAAGCAATAATATATTTAATTCTTTTTATTATGTCCTTTGCATGACAACCATCAAATATGAAACAAAACAATGTGAAAAAGCGATAATAAATTGCATACTACTGTATCAGCAACTATTACATGTACATAGTTAATGTACACGTAATAATTCTTAATGTTGTATACTGTTGTTGTTCCAACATGGTACATGGAACAAAGCTGCTGCACCGATAAACATTCGTCGAATTTCTTTAATAATTGCACTTTTCCTGAATTGATAGCATCTTATGATTTTGCTTAAAATTAGATGAATTGCCTGCATTATTACTTTCACTTGATCTCTTACAAGACATGGCTAGGGTAAATTAACCTATAAACCGTGACGTTAAAAAAAATTACACAGATCGTCGTGACGTCAGTCCCACAGACCGGTAACTTTGAAAGTTTTTTTCAATTTCTGAATAGGAACGCACAGTCTATAGATTTTTAATACTATGCGAACTCAATTTTTACATCGTATAGGCTATAACTTGTAAATATACTGTAGTTTATTTTTATAATATGCACTGTAACAACTATTACAAATCATTGAGAACTGCCATCTTTAATAGGATTCTACTTAGAAAAAGGGAGATTTCATTTTTTCCTACTTATTTTCAGGATTGTGGGAGTGAATATAAAATATGTAGTATGAAATACGGATCAAAAATGGTTATCGGGAACATAAAGCGTACTCCAACCTACAGAAACCTTTCACCGTTAAACATTCTCAGAAGACTCTGCATCCCTCTTCTAGGACTACTTGCTCTATTTCGCACTTGTGCACATACTTAGCCTTTTCGCCCCGCATTTTCGGCGCCAGACCTTGGGATGCCATTGTTTCTATACAGCTGTTTTCCATGCGGTTCCCTGCCATGGTTTACAACCGCTCAACTACTTCGTTCCTGCACACAAAGACGCATCAACTCCACCCATGGTTTGTTGTTTACCATTACGAGGAAGACCTCTTCGGACGTGGAATGAGTTGAACAGAAAAACATTGAGTTTTGTGAGAGAAGGAAAGAAAAAAGGGAATTGGAGCAGATTTATCAGATTATCTTTATTGAAAATCTAATAAAATATAATATCTACAATCGGAAATTTTTTTCTTTTTATTTCTCAACTTCAGTAATTTTCTTCTGTACCTTTCAAACATAGAATACATACTTTTTCCCGCACCCCAAGCGTAAAGGTTGATCACAACGGACACACTTATATGATGTTTTTCTTTTCAGCTGGCAGGGGCAACTATAACATGTTCTTCTTTTCTCCATTGTATCCTCTAATTCTTGGCTTCCGTCAGTTTCCTTTGCTTCTTCCTCTTTTGCCGGTCCTATTACGAGTTCCATGCATGTTTTCAGTGGTTTGTTTATTCTTGGATTTGAGAGACGTCTTCTTATGTGCAGTTCCACAAGCTGCATCCCGAGCTCCTCTAAAAAATCGACCCTTTTAATCGTGGGAGTAGCTCTGTAGTGGATGTATAAAGCAAATGCATTGATTCCACTAATATCTACTAATCTGTAGAAGACACAGAGTGACCACCTCCTTGTTCTCCTGATTCCGCTATAATTGGAACACTTGAGGTCCAATGTGTCAACGCTCCCTTTTGGGCTGTTGTAATAGGAAATCATTTTTGGTAATCCACTTTCATCACTTTAGATTGCTTGGTGCATAGAAGAGACAAGTAACACTGCTTTGTTCTTCTTTGGAACATAGGAAAGTAAGGTCTTTTCTTTAGCAAATGCATAAATGCTGGACCCAATTACTTTCTTTCTTTGGGAGAAATTGGGGAGGAATCTCTCTTTTGTTTTTCTTCAATGTACCCACATATGTAAGTCCTCTTTTCCGTAGTCCATCAACTAATTCTATTGAAGAAAACCAGTTGTCGGCTGTTATATTTCTGTTTGTGCTGTAAATTGGCCGGCAAAGTCGTAGAACAGATTGTGATGGATTCTGAAATTTTTTCTATGATTTAGAAAGGCCTATGCCGTCACTGTCTCTGCTGCTGTAAATATATGCATTATATAAGTAATGCCTGTGAGCATCCATGAGACACATCACTTTTATCCCGTATTTAGCTGGCTTCTTTGGCATAAAAATTTTAAAATGGCATTTATCACGGAATGGTATCAGCATTTCATCCACGCAAGCTTCAGGACCTACGGAGAAACACTGTTGTGAATTTTCTAGCAAACACATAAAAATCCAACTAATGGCAGCAGTTGGATCAATTTTCTTTGTCATCTGGCATACTTGGATCGTTGAAGCAGAGACACTGAGTTAGTACTTCAAACCTCTTGCCTGACATTATGGAGCAGAAAATCGGGCTCCTGGTAAGACCAGAGGAAAAAACTCCCTTTACATTTTCTCGGTTAGATTTCAGCATCGAGGTAAGTAAAAGAAACCCGATGAGAGCCTTCATTTCAATAATGTCCATGTTTGAATATTCTGGCCGGTTCTTTCTCGTAAGCTGGCTTCTAGCACTTTCAATTTTTCGGTTTGTGAATTTCAAAATTTAACTGAACAATCAAGGAAAAGACTTCTGATATGGAAGGGTTATCACCAAGGGCCTTTGTGGGTGCCTTTAGTCCAGGTAATTCCTTGATTATGTTACGCCTGGGCATCCTGGTGGCCCTACATGGCTCTTCCCTGCTCCAAGCGTAATTATTTTTTCCAAAGAACTGACGGCGTCCACCATTGCCAGCACCACCACTTATCACTATTTCTTCTTCCTCAGAATCGAATTCAATGGAGGAACTCGTCGAATATTCACTATAATTTTCATTGTCGTCTTCGTCACCCCTGGAATCAGCCATTTCACTCTCCGTATCTGAATTATCACTGAATTCCTAGAGACATTTTCACATTTTTTCAGTGAAATCAGCATCCGAATACATGCCGATCTCTTTTGATGGAAGCCGAGATGGTCCAGGTCAGCTATCCATGGTCTAAAAAACAAATGCGACTGTTGTATGAAGGATATAATGCAAAGAAAAATAAAATATAAAAAGTATATATAAAAATAGAAAATATAATAATACATTAGTATTAGAAAGATGGAATCTTGAGTGGCATTACTTATTCTGGATGTAATGAAATTCGAAATAAATTCGACTAGAAAGAGAGTGAGAGAAACTCCAGTTCAACCGGGAATCTTTCTGAGACAGATTGATTCCTGGTTGAGCTGGATTTTTTTCTTGCTCTCTATTGTATTGTAGTATTAGAAATATTATAAATTTAAAATATAATAAATAGAATAACATATTGTGGCTTACCTTTTCAAAATTTGACCGTTAGGACAAAACATCACTTTCGCCGATGTGAATTTCTAAGAAGGTAACTTGAAAACCGATTGAAAAAAAATAAGTCGCTCCATACAAACACTCTCCAAGGAAAAACAGGAATGTACTGAAGGTTTCAAATTCATACAAATTAGGGAAGAGTGCAAAAAGTAACGGGACATAGGGTGTAACGGTCTGTGAGACTGACGTCACGATTTGAGGGTCAACACTAAATTGTATTTTCTTTAAAATGCACTAGATCAGTGATTCTCAACCTTTTAACTCTATTGGGCACTTAACATATTCTGGGACATGGAGGCAGGCACAAACAAAAAAATTGTTAAAAATCACGAGAGTTTATCCAAAGAGTTATATAACTTAACATATTTAATAGCTAATATTTTTTATTAATGCTAGAAACAATTAAATTCTGTGACAGCAAATTTTCAAGACTTGCATAATTGGACAAGGGATTATGAACAACTCCATGTGTGCAAAGGAAAGTGGGCACCTAGAATTGTCTGGGCGGACACCACGTTGAGAACCTCTGCACTAGATGCTGCGTTACTGCATGTGTGTGCGTCTTTGTTTGTATTTGTAATGTTCAAATACACGGTCCAGGTTTGGAATAAACTGTAGTGTCACAATACCATGGCAGCCGGTCAGGAAAGTAGTTGGGAATCCGTCTTTCTGGACTACAGATGATTTCGGATTAATGAATTAGCAATGCTTGACTATATAGGCATTCCAGGTAAGACATGTAGAAGTTGCCTGGTTGACGAATTATTCTGTGCTTGGATGACCAAGGGAGTTCTTACTCATTGCTATATAGCAGTGTTTCCCAATGAAGAAACAGTAGAAAGTGTTTAAATAAATAAATTAACAATTTGGAAATGAGGATAAGTTATTAAGCCAACAGTTTTTCTCTAATAAACTGATAATGATGCAGTACCCACAAATGAATGCATCCAAACATTGTGATACCCATATATAAATATTTAAAGCTGTCTTTTTAGTTGAAGATGCCATGAAATTCTACAAAAAATTGGAAACCACTGCTACTCAGTATCTATAAATGATGGTTTGGTCAGTTTTAAATCACTAATACAGGAAATTCAACATGCATATTACAAGCTTCATTAGAAAATAAGCAATGGAGATTACGTGAAATGTGAACCCAGAGACTTGTTTTAGCCTTGCCTTTCATTTTCTGTTGCATGTGAGAGAATTAGGGTAACCATTGAGACAGATAACACACAGCAGTTAGTACTAGTTAGATCACAAAATCAAAATTAAGATAATTCCCTTCAGGCTGTTATCTAAATATGAGTTTTCTTAAATTAAATGTCCTCTTTCTTTGTGGAGAATATGGTATATTTCAGTGATGGCAAACCTTTTTTGCTCACATGCCAAAATTACAAAAATTGACTTCTTTTCTAACCTACTGCTAACTTAAAATCCATCCAAAAATAAATAATTTTATGGTTTAACCATGATCATTTATTCTCTGACTAATTAGATCAGAAAACAATGAATTGGTTAAGTAAAATTCAATTTAGCCAAAAAGACACATTGGCCAAGATCATTTATGAGCTAATTACAATTATGGAGCAATTAGCTTCTCGACATTGGACAAAAAATCACTATTACATAGTAATTTTATGAAAATAATTGCAGTCTCACTAGATGTAGTCCTTCATATTGTGCCAGAAATGGAAAAATACTAAGGAGAGTCATTTTTTGTTGCATGCCAACCAATATCACTTTGTATAACAAAAGTGATGTGCATGCCATAGGTTTGCCAACCATGGTATATTCTAATCCGGAGGCATGCGACCTACAGCCCATGAGCCATTTTTGAGAAAATCAAATTATTGTTAGTTGCCTAGAATAAACTAGCCTTATATTCATTTTTTGATAAATATGAACTATGCAGTATTATTGAAGATGTAAACTCAAGTAACTACAAAATTTGATCAAAATTATTAAGAGCCATTTTTGAGAAAATCGAATTGTTGTTAAAAATGCATAAACTACCCTTAATTATTGAGCAATGTCAACCATTTCTATGTATACTCCGCTCAGTATGATAAAATGGCTAACCATATCTGCCCGAATACAACCCGATGTTTTTTGTCAAAATCTATAATGAAAAAATCACCCCTCGGCTTAAACGAGAGTACAAGGAAAATTTGGGTTATGGTTAAATCTCGTAGTCACCCATAGATGGCAGCACATCTCTCATTTCCATCGCATTCAAATGATAGTACTATATTTTTCGTAAAATAAATATTTGATCTACGATGAATATTAACTCTCTCACGACCTGTCGCCCGAAACCGCCCAAAAAATACGCTTTCAAATTTACCTCCGAAAACTGTGACTTTCACTTTTCCTCACGGAAATGATGTCGTATACCACAGAAACACAAGACATAGCGTGTTTGGCATACTTTTTCGAAGTATGTACGAATATGTTTCCGAACTTTCAATCGAAGTTTTTTATTTTTTTCGGTATTAAAAATCATCCCAAATGCCGATAGTAATTCTTCTACTTCCGACTATGATGTAAATTATAGTTCCGGTAGTGAATTTTTTGGATTTGATGTAGAAGACAAAGTTTTCCCAAGAACGAATTCTGCAGAACCTCGCAATGGTTTACAATACAAGTCAGACATTGATACAAGTAACATTTCGGATGACGAAGCTAATATATCTGGGGTTGACGCTGAAAATGTTTTTTGGATGAAGAAATGGAAGAAAATATCCAGTGGAGTGATTCATTGAAGTCCATAAAAAAAACATTATTTCTCAATAAATATCTTTAAATTGTGAATGTATAACTATTTTATTTAATGTTTCCTTAAATTGACCATCTTGGATTATTTTGGACTTTTGGGATCAGCAGCTCGTGGCATCTTTGGTCGTGAGAGGGTTAATGAATAAATAATAAAGGCTAGAATACTGAATTTAGCACTACCTGTGCTTTGTTACCGTTTAAGGCTGGGTTTTTCACATTATTAGAGTGGTCACGTTATTTCCGTACATTGACGATTACGCAAAATGCGTTGACGGCTTTGTATGCTCAACTGTTTGAATTTCGGTAAAACTTTACATGGAACGTGTATAATTATAAAAACGCAATTTCTTAAGGCAATGTAAATGCTAATTTCTTAGGAAATAGACTTGGATGAAAAATTATATTGGCGAGATAGCTATTACTATATTTGACCTTTTGTGAAAATGAAGATGAATGAAATTATTGTCACTGAATGTGGAACATTATTCAACGATGCAAAATTATTAATTGGAGTAATATTTCAAAATATCAACAACTAAACCATTTCCCACTCATTTCTTCGACCTCGAATAATGTATTCTAAGCCGTGCATGAATGTCCGGCACACTTCAGCATAAAATCTACGAAATTTACATTTTTGCCAAAAAATTGTGGAAATTTTTGGGAGGTCGGCTTCTATTCGAGCAGATATGGTAAGTACGAGATTTCATTCATTTTTGCTCTACCGTTTAGGCTCCAGAGCCAGTAACAGATAAGACAGGCAGACAGATGGCATTGCAAAAATCACTTTTTCGGATTCAGCGACACCTAAAACGTATATTTCTGTAAAAATCTTGAGGTCGAATTTTTTCCTGATAACAATACTTTCTCAATACTTCGTATGAGAAAGTAAAAAAGGCTAGTAACTAACTGGATTTTTGAAGTCACCATGCTGTCCTTGGATAATAATATTTAAAGAGATTATTTTATTATAGTTTTTATATCTCAATGTGCTTTGTTTGGCTTTAGTTTCAACAAACCTGTACTGCTATCCATTGAGGCGGATAGCTGGGTCCTTGAGGAAGGAATTATTACATACAATATAGAACCTTTTATCCAGATTCCACTTATCTGGAAATCCAGTTAAGCAGCTATTTTAAAAAATTAATGCACTTTTCCAAAATTTGTTAAGAGAAAGAAATTTAAATTTATAGCCTCTCTCACCACCGTGCGTTGGGTGCACTCTGATGAACAAGTGAACACGTAATTTGGAAGAGAATAAGGAGTTTATAATGGTAATTACCTGATTACCAGAGTGGCTAGGAAAATCGTGCGGGCTGGTCAAACATTTCTAATAATAAATTTTAATAAATAATGGAGTCTCTCTCACTATGACACTTCGATATTTTTTCAGATTTACATTAAAAATACGTGTACTTTATAAGTATCACAAAATTTTTTTAGAGTGTGTAGTATTTCTATTACTGCACATTACAGGCATATATATTATAATAGTGCTCAAAATGGAAAATATTACGAAATGGAACATACGTTTTGGTAGTGAAACTGAAAGCAATGGACATGAAATAACTGAGAGAACATTTACAATCAATTTAAATTTGATTTATTCCTTATGTACAGTGCTGGCCAAAATTAACGCAACACCTCATGGCGTTCGACAGCGGTCACTGCGGAAACTATTTGTAGCGAAGACTCTTCTGCTAAAATGACAACACTGAGCAGGCAGAAGTAGGGGGTAGGGGTCTTCTGAGGAATGGGGAAATGCACGGCTGTAAGAGCTAGAGGGATTTTGTGGCAGAGCTCGGAACGAAACGGAATGGAACTCTTCGAAACGAACGGAAACGAATTTTGTCCGATCACCATATCAGAAGTATCGGAAAATCGTTAAAAAATACCATATATATATATATATATATATATCGGAATGAATCCTTTACAAAAAGTCGATTCAATCCTTCCTCCCCTCGCATGTTGGCTCTATCTATTGAGCGCGACTTCGCCAAAGACTGATTTTTCCTTATCATCGAGATGACGCAAATGGATAAAAATCTTTTTATTATTCTAACTGTTCAATCTATTCACTTTTTTATTCTTTCCTCAGCGGTAGTAGGTATGGAGGAATCCACAGTAATTTTCTCAAATACGTAAGTGTAAGCAGGCGTTCGCAATCGTCGTACGCATTTTAGAAATATTTTATCCTAGGCGCGCAAATTCTCGGAATTTTTGCGGTCGAACCCGGGACGCCGAGGTGAGAACTCGTAACGGTTTTAAGTTGATTTCTACGTTGTTCGCTTACCCAAAACATTTCAGCTTCCTATTCCCTACGGTAGTGGTTCCCAACCTGGGTGCCGTGAAGTGTTCTGAAGGGTGCCTCAAAAAATATTGTTTCCCCATTTATTAGCCTCATTTTGCATCGTCGGCTTTCAAAAATGCAAACCAGAGTTAAGTTAACCTTCATTTCGTCGCAAAGGCACTTCGAAATGAAAGGAGATATGGAGATTGGAGTTAGGGGTTCAACTTCACCACGATTATTACTGATGGTGGATAGGGAGGGGTGCCGCCAAATTCTGAAAAGTCACTTAAGGGTGCCGCGACTCTTAAAAGTTTGGGAAACACTGCCCTACGGTATAGACCAGGGGTCGGCAACCTGCGGTTCCTGAGCCGAAAGTGGCTCTTTAAGAATTTGCGTGCGGCTCCCAGCAGCAACTCTCCCTGATAAAACCTCCAAGAAAGAAATTGACTTCGTAAATTATTTTAATAGAAATTGCAGAAAACTAAAAACGTATGGACGCATTCTGTAGAATAAACTTTTGGTTTACAGAGATGATTCGAAAAAGTAAAACAACAGCAAGGTGAAGGAGGTGAGAATCCCCCCCCCCCCTGTCAGTGACTGCGGCTCTTCTTATATTGCGTTTTATACATAAATTGAAAAAGTGGCTCTTCTTAGGAAAAAGGTTGCCGATCCCTGGTATAGACGGTAGGAAGCTTTAAGTATTTTCCCATGCGTTCTTATAGCAAACATTTCGGACAATCTGGGATCGAACCGAGAGCACCTAAGTATGCTTTCTCTACGATTCACGGTATCAATATATCTAGAGAACCTAAGAGAGTGAAGTGGAGCCCAGTGACGCTCCCTCCGCCTCCTTCATTCCTATTGGCTCTGGCATGGTCACGTTTTTGGACTCTTTCTCTTTCCCCTCTTCCTCAGTCTAAAGGTATTTGAAAAGCACTATTGACACACTGAAACATGGCAGGTGGAGGAGAGAAGGCAGGGGAGGGGGGTTGGAAAGGCAAATGCTTCGATTAACGAGTAAACAGAAGAGAATCAAATTGACTGAACACCTACGAAGAAATAAATTTAGTAAATAATACGTGGTGCGTCAAAGTCTTAAAGAACGCAGCGATAGCGCTCGTATACAGAAGGAGCCAACACAATGTTTCATTTTACTCGTGAATCGAAGCATTTGCCCTCCCTCCTCCACCTATTATGTTTCAGTGTTAGCTGGCCCGATGTTTAAAGTCATCGAAATTCTAGCTAACGAAACGACGTTTGGTAGGGTAGTAGATATGGCGCCCTCTACCGTGAATCGTAGAGAAAGCTTACTGAGGTGCTCTCGGTTCAATACTTAAAAGCTTCCTACCGTATATACCAAGGGTGGGCAAACCGTGGCCCGCGAGCCATATGTGGCCCTCGAGAGCATTTGACGTAGCCCGCGAAGCTTTGGTGAAAAAGCAATCTGTAAAATTTACCTCAATTTTATATTACTTTTGATAAAATTATGACAATAAAGCCTTTAGTTTTGAAAATTTAGCCCTACAGTCCTTGTTTGTGCTTGTTTTTCACTTATGTATGATGCCTAAGAATCTAAGCAATTTCCTATTTAAACCCCGCCTAAGCATGGGCATCTTTCAACGTGGCCCGCTGAAGAATTCGCAAACACCGATGCGGCCCGCCATGCAGAAAAGTTGGCCCACCCTTGATCTATACCGTAGGGAATAGGGAGCTGAAACGTTTTGGGTAAGCGAACAACGTAGAAATCAACTTAAAACCGTTACGAGTTCTCACCTCGGCGTCCCGGGTTCGACCGCAAAAATTCCGAGAATTTGCGCGCCTAGGATAAAATATTTCTAAAATGCGTACGACGATTGCGAACGCCTGCTTACACTTACGTATTTGAGAAAATTACTGTGGATTCCTCCATACCTACTACCGCTGAGGAAAGAATAAAAAAGTGAATAGATTGAACAGTTAGAATAATAAAAAGATTTTTATCCATTTGCGTCATCTCGATGATAAGGAAAAATCAGTCTTTGGCGAAGTCGCGCTCAATAGATAGAGCCAACATGCGAGGGGAGGAAGGATTGAATCGACTTTTTGTAAAGGATTCATTCCGATATATATATATATATATATATATGGTATTTTTTAACGATTTTCCGATACTTCTGATATGGTGATCGGACAAAATTCGTTTCCGTTCGTTTCGAAGAGTTCCATTCCGTTTCGTTCCGAGCTCTGCCACAAAATCCCTCTAGCTCTTACAGCCGTGCATTTCCCCATTCCTCAGAAGACCCCTACCCCCTACTTCTGCCTGCTCAGTGTTGTCATTTTAGCAGAAGAGTCTTCGCTACAAATAGTTTCCGCAGTGACCGCTGTCGAACGCTATGAGGTGTTGCGTTAATTTTGTCCAGCACTGTACATACTACGATGCAGAAAAGTAAAGAAAAACCTTTTATATTATTTTTATTAAATGAAGTTAACAAAACAGTATTACTAAATGTTTGACGAGACTGAATGATATTATCAACACATGCAATGGACCAGAACACTGTTCTGGCGGGTTTTAGCTCTTTCTGAGTATTGTTTATGAATACATTCAGAAATTCCAGATAACTGTCTATCCACATATCCCAAGCTTGCCAGATAAAAGGTTCTATACTATATTTGGAATGAGATTATTACCTGCCTGCCATTCAACTTCAAATTTTTGTTACCACTTAATTTGGCAGTTAAGAAAACTTACAAAAGCCTGAAAATTTCTTCACCTCCAGTGCAGATTTCCTTTCCTCCTCTAATAATAAATTTTAATAAATAATGGAGTCTCTCTCACTATGACACTTCGATATTTTTTCAGATTTACATTAAAAATACGTGTACTTTATAAGTATCACAAAAATTTTTTAGAGTGTGTAGTATTTCTATTACTGCACATTACAGGCATATATATTATAATAGTGCTCAAAATGGAAAATATTACGAAATGGAACATACGTTTTGGTAGTGAAACTGAAAGCAATGGACATGAAATAACTGAGAGAACATTTACAATCAATTTAAATTTGATTTATTCCTTATGTACATACTACGATGCAGAAAAGTAAAGAAAAACCTTTTATATTATTTTTATTAAATGAAGTTAACAAAACAGTATTACTAAATGTTTGACGAGACTGAATGATATTATCAACACATGCAATGGACCAGAACACTGTTCTGGCGGGTTTTAGCTCTTTCTGAGTATTGTTTATGAATACATTCAGAAATTCCAGATAACTGTCTATCCACATATCCCAAGCTTGCCAGATAAAAGGTTCTATACTATATTTGGAATGAGATTATTACCTGCCTGCCATTCAACTTCAAATTTTTGTTACCACTTAATTTGGCAGTTAAGAAAACTTACAAAAGCCTGAAAATTTCTTCACCTCCAGTGCAGATTTCCTTTCCTCCTCTGCTGTTGACACATCCTGCAAAAATAATCAAAATAATTAAAATTGACAGTCATATTAACTAATTCCACTCATTGCTAGCATAAAGGCAAGGGATAATAATAATAATCTTTATTATCCCGGGTGACCATACATTTCGTAGGTATAGGAATCGTCATGATACAATCACAATATGATACAGTTAACATACAATTGTAAATAACAAAGAAGTCACCTCTTGCACATAAGAAATTCATTAATATTATGAAAACATTTAAAAAGTAAGTATTTTTAACTGCTTTCTTGAATAATAATAATTTGTTAATATTACTAATTTGCGTAGGTAACTTGTTATATAATTTCATTCCTATGGCGAGGGGACCTCTACATGTCACCTTCCTGCTGTGATATGCTATAGAGTATTCCATTTTAAAGTTTCAGTATGGGCTCAAAGGGCATCGTTTCTCCCCTCTCCTGCAGACTTAAAAAACCAATCGCCCCCTCCTCCTCTACAACACCGGGATTGCCAAATCTCACTAATAATTTCAACTTGCATTAAAATAAAAATTCAAAATTTCTAATTGCACTATTTTTAACACAGAATCTGATGATATACTTTTAAATGAAAACTAAAAATTATATTCTATACAAAATGCGATGAACAATATTTGACCTGAAATGGACATTTTACGGTCACGTTTGTTTCAATCGATGATATATATGTTCTGTTTTAAAATAATGTAATGCAATTTTTTGCATTAAATTCAGGAATTTTGAAGGATCGTAATGATGCTACTGAAAGTTTAATAGATTGATTTTAAATATTTGTTTTCTGCATTTAATTACAAAAGTTCCTTTTGCATGTTCCAGCCTGACTTCAAAAAGTTTATCTGTGGGAAATTTTTTCATTTATAAAGATACTTTCATGGTCTAAGCGAGAAGTTGTAGGTAAATGTCTGAAGTTATTTTTGGTGCACCCAGATGTGGGGTTGGGTTGCCAGGGGGAGGGTGAACAATGCGAAAGTTGCGGAACTATTTTCCTCTGATCACATTACATCTAATCTTAGTATATGCGGGGAAGGTAATCCAAAAATAAGATGTGAACACAGTGCACCTCCGAACTCGCATTTATCCAATTAACTATGCTACAATTTTGTTAAATACCAATTTACATTGTTTGGGTGCTTTTTTCACAAATTAACTTAGAACATAAAATGGATATTTTAAAACGCCCTACAACTTTTATTCTATACATCTTTCTCTAAACGAAATATTTATTGAGTTATGCATAAAAATGAAAATGGCAACTACAATGCTAATTTATTATTTACAAAGTAAACTATGCATTTTTTAAAAATACAAGTAGGTATGTACTATTTAATTTTTTATTTATGATTTCAACAGCCTTTCAAATTAAATTCTTGTTTGGGAAAAATATATTTTTAATTTTTTGAAGGTTTACGGCATAATATATCTTGCTGTTGTTAAGGAAACGTTATTTAACATAATTAACACCTCAAGTGCATAGTACATTTAAATCAAACCCATCCCACAGGTCGAAGGACATTTAACCCCTTAACTAGAGAATTAATTTTTCTTATCTTTCAGCTTGTGGAGAATTATTCCTTTATTTAAAATAATTTGAATTTCACCTTTTCTTGATCTGTTTGTTATGATATGATGTTCTGTGAAGTTGGTAATGAATATTTTACAATATTACCGAACTTACGGCATTTGTAAATTTATGAAATTTAAATCTTTTCTTTAATTAATCATTTATTCATAAATTATCAAATTTTTATCATGAATGATTTTTCCAATTATAAAACATTAAAAATATTTTTTAATTTTTCTACTATTTTGACATTTTTGCAAGGGTAGGTAACTTTACATCACAAGATAAAGTAGTACCTCAGACTGGCTTAGACAACCGAATGCTAGCACAAACAAAATAAATCTGAGCGCATAGGGAAAACAAGGGCACTTCAAAAGGATTTATTGTTTTAAGCTCCTTTCAGCTTTCACTTTTATGAGGGTTTTGGGACCGTCGGAGTGTTTGGGCTTCTATAGCAGCCACGTGTGCAACACACTTGCAGTATGTAGCGAGAGAAATTTTACTATGCAGTATGTTTCGATTTATAAAATAATGTATTACGGCAAAAATTGTAACAATAACATTTACTTAATAAGTTACATAAAGGAAATTTTTAACTGTCAGACTTTTGCTAGCGTTAGGGTAGTGAGACGTGGCAACACTGTGCGCCATATACCCAATACTGAACTTAAAGATGGAACGCTCTATAGATGTATCATTTCACGACCCCTAGTATCATATTTGTGTACTTCACCATTTTTTATAAACATGCTAATTTTGCATTTTACTAATACAAGAATATTATATACAGTGAAACCTGAGTTACACGTAACCCAATTATACGTAATACTCCTTTATACGTATTTTTTGGTTGGTCCCGGCAAAACCCCATATGGTTACACGTATTAAAATACTGAGTTATGGGTAACTGACTTATATGTAAACCTCTTTTATATGTAGCGTTCATCCGATCCCGACAGCTACTTTTATCTTGTTTGTATGTATTTACGCTCTATAAGATCTCGTGGTAGATAGATTCTCAGAATCCTCCCAGGGCACCGACATAGTTGCCATATAGGCGGCATCTGACGGCAGATTGAAACAAAATTTGATACAGGATGGCACATCTCAATTTAAGCAATGTCATAAATCTTCATCGATTGCCACACTGCATAGGCACAAAGAGAATTCATACTATGTAACAAAAAAAATGAATGGGAATTCAAAGGCAAAATAAAATCGCAAGACAATCTATCCTTAAGACTTGATACCTACTCTAGGCAGGAATAACTTATATGACAATGTTGAAAATTTGAGAGTCATTGGCTTCAAAGAAAAAATAGTTGTGCACTGGAAGCCACCATATCGGCAACTAGGAATGAGATTTTAGTGGAATAAATGCTTGGTGTGTCACGCGACGCATTATTTTGTAGCATGATAAAATTGCCACGTTTTATCAGTCGCGAACATTCTCCTCAGTGGAAGAATATTTCCAGTGTTCTTAAGTTTCTTTCACTTCAGTTGTTCACACACTCACGACATGTCTCAAAAAAGAAAAGGAATTACAGTGGAGAATAAAATAAAAATTATAAATGAGGCTGAAGAAAATCCACACATGTCGAAGAAAGAACTGGCTAACAGACTGAAAATTTCATATACGACGCTGTGCACTATTCTTGCGAAATCTGACCAAGTGAGGGAAAACTATGCAAGCGCTGGCCCGAATGCGCATAAAAGAAGACGTGTCCAGGAGGGAAGATATGCTGATCTAGAAAAATCTGTTTATGTGGTTTAAAGAGATGAGGTCAAAAAATATCCCTATAAGCGGCGCCATACTACAGGAAAAGGCAATGAGTTTTGCAGCCAAGATGAATGTGAGGAATTTCAGGCTTCACAAGGGTGGCTGCAAGGATTTAAAGAAAGGCATGGCATCACTGGACGCATGATTTCGGGAGAGTCAAGTTCGGTTGACAATGTTTCTGCAGCCTTTTGGAAGGAAAAACAGTTGGGCATGTTGATTGCGGGATATAGACCAACCGATATTTACAATATAGATGAAACAGGCCTTTTCTACAATGGTGAAGCGCTTCATTTCCTCTTTTGAGGGGCAAGAGGAGATTATGTCAGCGGCAAATCAACTTGAAAGTGCACTGTACCATTTTTCCATGAAAAGAAGGAAACAAAGACAACAACAGACTATTTCATTTCAAATAAAATATAATTTGTTTAAAGAGTATTTTTAAAAATCACGTGCTGATTGTGAGTGATAAGTGAGTGAGAGATTGTGGTTGTGAGTTATTTTGTATATTTCTATGTTCAACAAGTTAAATATGTATTAACATTTTTGCTCTATAAATACATGCCTCTCATGCAGTCACAAAATGCCTTGTTTATTCTTCATATGTCGACCTTATTTAAACATGCATTGAGTTATACCTATATTTCGTTCGGTCCCTTGAAATACGTACAACTCAGGTTTCACTGTATATACAAACTTGGAATGGTTAACATATTCAATTGAGTAAAAAGAGATCTACATGAAGCCCTGCGAAGAGCATTCAACATACACCTAACAATGCACTTTTGAATAAAGAACACTTTGTGCAATAATGATGGAGATGAGCCCCAGAAAACAATACCATATGAAGCTCTTGCATAAAAGTAGCTATAATAAACAGATTTGAGGATTTCAAAGGATACTGTTTCTTTGATAAATCTTATACCGTAGAATGATGAATTCAATTTTTTGGAGAGTTGTGTTACATGTTCTGACCAGTTTAATGTTTCTTCAATGTGAATGCCCAGGAATTTGGTATTAGGAGTAGGTGTGATTCTTACATCATTGACTATTGGGCCTATGGTATCCTGAAGTTTTGTCTGGGAGAAGTGCATCACTTGCATCTTATCATAATTCACTTGCAGCCTATTAGTTTTGCAACAGCTGTTCATATTGCAGATAATATTTTAACCCTCCGCTTCAAGTGAATTGGTATCAGATGCTGAGATGATAAAATTAGTGTTGTCTGCAAAGATGATGTTTTTTTACTGTTGATTTGTTAGATATAAGTGGGCGATCATTTATGCTAATTATGAACAATATAGGCCCAAGAATGGAGCCTTGGGGGACACCAGTTACGCATGATTTTATATCAGAGCTCTGCTCAACATTATTTAAGTTTAAAATTACTCTCTATGATCTATTGGAGAGATAAGAATTGATCCAATTATAAGCAAACCCTCTAATTCTCACACTGTGACATTTATGCAGTAGGATTTGATGGTTCACCAAGTCAAAAGCATGACTAAAATTAAAAAATTGTCCTAGGGTTTGGCTTTTGTTGTCTATTGAACCTAAAATGAAATTTATAGCCTGGAAAAGAGCTGATTCTGTTGATCTTCCCTTTCTATAGCCCCAATGTGAGTCTGATATTAACCTGAAATTTTCAAGGTAGGTAATAAGTCTAATGAAAAAGACTAATTCAAATAACTTAGAAAATTGTGATAAAAGAGAAATTGGTTTATAGCTGCCTATATTTTCTTTTTCCCCTTTATTTTTGTAGACTGGTATTACTTTGCTAATTTTTAATGCGACAAGGAAGGTTCCTAACCTTAAGGACTCATTCAATAAGAATAATAGTGGTTTCAAGATAAAATCTTTGCATTTGTACAACAAGTTACCAGGAATACCATCTAGACCAGCTGCTGACCCTTTACTTAATCTGCACAAATAGAGATTTAGTTCTGTTTCATTGCAAGGATATAAATATATTGAACTAGATTCAGATTCATTACTCAAGTTAACATAGCTACTATCAGTGATATTAGGTCACGTCTTGGGAGTTTTAAAAAATTATCATTTATTTAGTTGCATAGTTCTTTTGGATCAGTGATAGGTTCATCATATTTAAGACTTGAGGTATGAAATTGGTCTTATGTCTACCAAGCTCCATATTTATTATTTTCCATGCCTCTTTCATTTTATTTGTGGTGTTTATCAATAATTCATCATAGTAAGACATCTTAGCTCCATTAATTAATTTCCTGTAGAGTTGCTTGATATGCAAATAAGATGTTTCATATGTGTTATAAACTTTATGAAGGTGAGCCCATTCCTTGACAACAACAGAGAACTTAATGATTCCTCATTCATAGAAATATTAATATTTTTACATTTATATGAAAAGTTATTGACAAAAATTGCTGTACCTCCAATTCAGCATGAGAGAAAGATGCCACTAGATGGTAATTGTACAGATGAAAATCTATCAGTTCTGAGTCAATGTTCACTGATACACAGTACATCAATATTCAACTTACTTAATGATAATTCCAATAAACTAGCCTTATTTCTCAAACATTGTATATTGATGTGCAACACTGATAGCTTATTTTTTAGAAAGTGAGGTGATGAGAGTCCACCATTTAGCCTAAAGGTACACTGGGATGAATTTTGCGAAAAAAAAATACCTATTAATTGAAACATTTTTTGGCCAGAATGTTGGCTCACTTAACACTAACTGTAAGTTCTTAGCATCAGCTGACACACAAAAGAAAGCATAATCTCCCTTCGTCACTAGCTGTTCTACTTCCACATAAGATGAAAAGGAAAGACATATGCTGTAGTCATGTTTATCGAAATTCTAATGTCTGAATAATCGCATTAATATTTCAATTCCATTAAAAAATTTTAAATTTTCTTATATGCAGAACCATTTCCTGAGAACATTTTGCAGGACAATGTTTGATGCATACATAATTAAAAATAAGCACTGAATATACATTTATAACATTTTTTCAGTCTAGGGATACAGTTATAATTTTCAAATCTCAGTAATAATAATCCCAACCTATTTCATGCCTCAGTGGTCAAGTTAATGCAAATCAATATTCTAACATCCCTACTCCTCTGAAATGTTAATAGCAATAGGTCATTTTATTTCCAAACTATTCTTTTATCACATTTTCCCAACTTACATTTTCTACTATCGTGGAAAGCTATTCAAATGTTAACTGATTGAAAATAAGAACTTCCCCTTGATTGAAAATTGTAGTTGACATAGTTAAATCATTTATCAACCTTAATTAGATAATTTGATGGAGCAATGCTAAAACCCCAGATATTTTAAAATGAAATTTTTTATGGGACTCAAAAGTTTTAAATAGTGATAGTGAAACTCAAGAACAAACATTTAAAAAATTCTTGACTAAGGTATCTCCAATAACCACAACAAGGTTATCAAAAAACCAGATGTGCATTTTGGCTACAAAGTAGCCATCTTCAGTGGTAATGCACCATTGGTTCTTTTAAAATTACTGTATTGCCACTGAAGATGGCTGCTTTGTAGCTGAAATGTAAATCTGATTTTAAAATAACCTTGTTGCGGCTATTGGAGATACTTTGACAAGTAGTTTTTTTAAAGTGTCTCTTCCTGAATTTTTTCAGCCACAAGACAAGCTCAATAATTCTGTTGAATTAATGAAAGTTAAATGAAAAATAGTTTTTGAGAATACAAATGACTAAAATTTATCAATAAATTTATAGTAATGCTTTGATTTTTTGTTAACTACCATGATGACATAAAAGCTCAGTTCTCAGAATTCAATTTACAACGAACACTGACTTTTGTTATAATTGTTTTATTGAATTAATGAGCTGAAAATGATTTTTGTTGACAATGTATTGAATGTGGTAAAATCATCAGCATTTATGAGGAATGTAGAAATTTGAATTAATAAAAATAAAATACTGTTACCTTACTCCAATTTCAAAAAATATTATGAAAAAATATACTCTTACCTTGGTACTGAAGAAAGTGGAACAATCTTTGAATGCACAACCTCATAAGGAAGACTGTTAACTCTATGGAAACCCTAATGGAAATGTCTGTTTTAGTCCAATCTTTCTGATTCTTCTGGCAATTTTTGCAAATTAAGATTTATCTTGTTTAGATTTGAATACAGGATATCTTAAGGCGAACAGATCTTTCCAACTAAAAGGGAACACAAATTTAGTTTTTATTAATAAAATGGAAGGATAAAGGAAGGATAAATTTGATGAGCAAAGTACTTATAAATACATGGCTTACTTCATATGTATTTTAATAAAAGGATGATTGTAAATGAGTCCATGTATTACAACAGGCTTAAGGCATTTGCATTGTTTATTTGATAAGATACTGTACGTTTACAAGAAAAAATTAATGCCTTTATTTAATTAAAAGAAAGTATTTTCATAATACTATGTGTTTACATCACTGGTTGAAATCAATGTGATTGTAATGCAGTCTATCAACCCCTTGTGTCCTACTTTACACGGCACTGTACAGACTTTGCCACCATCTGGTGTAAAGGCATGAAAAGATAGCTGAAGGCGTCACATATTGGATGGTGCAGCCATATATGCAGCACAATGTCAACTACGTAGTCAGCATAATCTTGGACATAGTTACGAGTGTGGCTCATATCATAGCTGTTTGGTATTGCGCTACTGCTATGAGTCAGACTTGTTGTTATGACACAAGGGGTTAATTCATGTTGAAAACATAAAATAAACACACTTATAATGTAGATCAGGGATGGCAAATATGTGGCACGCATGCCAGGAATGGCACACAAGCAATTTTACTTGTATTTTCTGTATAAAATATGAAGATTCTTAGAGGAGTAAACTAGTAGCAGGTGAAAAATTTGATGGTTCCACATTGCTTTCTTGGCACACGACATCAAAATCATCTGCCATCCCTGATGTTTATCAATTCTGCCCAATCTTTTCTGCATGGTGGGCCACATTTTGAGTTACCAATTCTTTGGCAGGTAGGGTTCGAGTATGAATCGAAACTGAGGTGCCATATAAGTTAAAATCAAGTCTAAATAGTAAAGGTTTTTTTATCAAAATTTTCATAAAATGTAATACATTTGTGTGTTTAAATTTCCAGATTTTTTATCATCATAGGTTTGCGGGCTGAATAGAAACTCTTCGCAGGCCATAGGTTAGGCACCATAGATGTGGATTATCAATTCCTATTTAGAGAATGGAGCTCATTGCTATGGTAGTTTCCATTCAAAAACTGAAAAACATTCAAGTTTTCTGATTAAAAACAAATTTTTGAATTAAATTGTAATGGACCTAAATTTTCTCATTCTTATAGCTACAGAGCTGTTCATGTCTTGAGTTTACCTCTCAATTTTAACTAAACCAAAATTGCAAGATTTTGAACGATGATATCTAATCAACTTCTAATTAAGAGTAAATCTTATGAAAAAACAAAAAAAGATTATCAGACGTTAATTTTGGCATTTAGAACATGGAAATCGGTTGAAGAGGTGAGAAATTTTCACTTTTAAAAATGTATTCGTTCCATGAATACAATGCCAAAAAACCCAAATTTGGGGCTCCATATCATGAGAACCAAAATATCTAAGAAGCTAAAATTTTTCTAGGTTGTCTCTCTAAGCCATATCATGTTACATAGAAAAAACCCAGAGATGGTGAGAGAAAAACCACTAAACCGTGCAATTCACATGGAATGACCGATAGTCAAATTTAAAGACCCATTATACCCACCTAATAATTTCAAGAATATAACAGGTAATATTACGCTAATAATTCATTTTATACGAGAAACACTTAAGCAATTGATGATATGATTTCACAAGACCGTTTTCCGATATTAAAAATGTCAAATAGCATAGATCAGTGCTTCCCAAACTTTTGAGCTCCGCGGACCACTACAGCAACCCTCCAGGCCCTACGGACCACCTCATTTCTGACACAAACGTACTTACTGTAACAACGTTAATGAAAAGGGGTTAATCCGGAAATATGAAGGAGTAGAAAAATCTTTAAGCTAACTAGGTACATTACTAAAGTATTGAATACATGTGATAGTGTAAGAATTGATTAACTTTTCTTTAAAAAATTCAACTAAATATGCGGTTCATTCTAAAAAATTACATTTTTGAAACCTTCGCGGACCACTAACGAACCCTCCGCAGACAACAAATGGTCCGCGGACCATAGTTTGGGAAGCACTGGCATAGATACCCATTAGTAAATACGGAAATATATTTCGAGTTTTTCCCACGTGAGGCCATATGCGGCAATCATACTGTATTGAAATCCACATTCCATAGATTTGTAAGAATCTCCAACTATACAAGAAAACTATTCGAAAACCGAATGCTTTATCGACATGATTTGACTACCGAACATATGGAAAATGAAGGCCATTGTAAAAAACTACTGATGACAAGTATGACTGACTATTCACACATCGATCTAATTCTGGCTACCATAAGACTGAAATAACTAGATCAACTAGACAATCGCGACTATCATTTGAATTGACAGACGTTCGGAAATAAACCGTAACTTTCCTTACACTATAATGAGCAGCATTAAATTATCTCACCTTTCCAAGAGCGATGTCCATTTGAAAAATTTCATCCTCTTGGATCCAATTAAGTAAAATAAATATAGAATAATTACGATAATAAAGCCATGGTCATGCCCGTCATGCCGCTACACCGTCAAATACAACGTAGGTTTCCTGATTCTGTCCGTATTAGCGCTGTAATCAATAAAAGAATATCGCAATGCGAGCACAATTAAAATTGAAATTAAATTTTATCTTAAAAGTTACTTTTTTAAAATTTATAAACTGATAATAATAAATCTACGCTACTGACATTTTGTGGGATTTATTGCAACGGAAGAAGAGACCGCGAGGAGAGTATAGACAGAGAGAAGGATTAAAAAGTAATACGTACGAAAGAAGGAAGTATGAGAAGAGGCGGAAGGACAGAACACAAGGAGTAACTCACTGAAAGGAAGAAGAGAACTCGGTAGGATTATAGATTGCGAGTGAACCCTTGAGTAAGGATAAAGTTGTGTAACTTACACTGCCGTGTGCATGTTCGAATCCTGATTGCCCATTTTTGTTTTTCTTGGCAATATGACTGTCAAACGTGCACTTAGATGCATTTTTATTTACTGAATTTAGTATCCTCCCAACATAATAATAACAGGATAGACGGAATATGAAAATTAGTTCAAACAAGAAAACAATACAATTAATTACTATAAAACAATTTTAAATTGACAAAGAAAGTTTTTCTACTTTTAGAGATATCAACATTATCACATACAGCGTTGTAGTTGATACAAATTCTGGTCAACGTTGAGTACATACAAAATTTGTACTAATACACTTCTATGATATTAATCTTAGGTTTTTTATGACAGATCTTATATTTGTACTTACAAATCCTCTGGACCAATAAAAAATTATTATTATTAAAGTTTTTTTTTACTTTGGCATTAGTGGTAGTATGTTAAAGTTTTATTTTTATAAACATTACATCCTCCGCTCTATGTATGGTATCATGTTTTTACGAAAAGTTGATCTTAATTCTAGATATAAAAAAAGAGTTAATGTCACATTAAAATTGGAAGTTTGGGAATTTCAGTTTTCAAACTTACTCCATCCAGAACAAAATGTCCAGCTTAAGCAAATTTTATTTAAATATGTACATCCAAAAGAAAATTTTTTTAATTGTGGTAATTAATTATTAGACATTGTTTATAATATCCAATTTATCATCTAAAAATAGTTTTTTTCTGTTGTATGCTAAGCAAAATTGCCTTTTGTGCCATAGGTTTGCTATCCCATGTAGGACAGATTTTATTTTCCTAAGGTATACCACAGGAATAAATAGCAAAAGAGTATTACTCCACTTAATAGTAAGAGCATACAAAATTTTGAAAAAATGCCCTTTCATGCAAGCGTTAATTGTAGTTAGCTTGTCCTAGATATGTAGTGGTGCATTTAAGGGGAGTTGCACTTGGCACACTCAGGGGTCCCTTGAAATAAGGGGCCCAAAAAAATTGTTTTTTCTCCAAAATATTAAATGCCATTTTCAAAACAACAGAAAAAATCATTTTTTTGCTCTGTGATACTTATTAATGCGATCATTAAGTAAGGTCAAAGAAAGTGGTAATAGCTTAGTGAGGTTTCAGCATATATTTAGATTGAAGGGCACCCAATTGTTCAGCACCAGGGGCCCCAGTAGTTAAGCACCAGGGGCCCCAGAATCTTGGGTGCATTTCATCCACATTTGTCTTAAATAATACCTTTTCAATTTTGCTCTAATCCCTTAATTTGGTCATCTATGTTGGCATTAAAACTTGCCACATTTTCCTCGACTGGATCAAAACAAAATTTATTTCCATTCCTAAAAAAGTGGCTTATGATCAATATGTTGAACAGTTTATACATTTACTTATTGCATCAACTTAATGTTTTATTTAAATAAACTTGGAGACAAACATTAAGTTAATTAAAGAATTACTCATCTGGCCCAAAACCATAAGATATGATCACTGATTTTTTTGGCATGACAGAATAATGATTAGATAGGATCAAACTGATAGCATTATAAAGAATCTAAGATCAAAAAAGGAAGTTTATTAAATTATAGGTTCATTCCAAAGAAAAATAAAGAAATATGTAAGGTGCACATAAAATACTATACTATGTCACTTCTGAAAGACTAAACCATGTACATACATATATGGTACTCATATACCAAAACATTTTTTAAAATCACATCTCACACTAAAAAGGGTTATTGTTTAAATTATTTAAATTTCATTGTGACAGGATAAAAGATGTCTAGACCAGTCTCAAACTTTGGATGTAAAGCAAGTGCTGAATTAATGTGCAAGGCCTAGTTACCTATTCCTTCTATAGCTCTCCAGACATTGCCAAAGTATCCTACTGCTCTGTTGTCATCTCTGCTGATTGTTATGACCAAACATTCCAATCATAATTCCACAGGTTTTCTTTTAACCACAATATCTCATAATGGTTCATGATTTACTTGCAAACAATACCATTCAACAAAACTTGATAATAAATACATTTTTGCAGATTAAAGGGTTTCCTAATATTTTCCTTTTTGAATATCATGATGTATAGTGCTATCAAACAATTTACATTTCAGGCTTGATTTATTTTAAACTCTAGCAGAAATGCACTTGCCGGCCGGGTTAGACTGGTAGGCAGTGCGCCTGCCTTCTAACCCAAAGGTCACGGGTTCAAATCCCGCTTCGGGCATGGATGTTGTGATGTATGTTGATTTTCTCTAAGAGAATTTGACAGTGCAAAATAACCTTAGCTGTTGACGCACCTAAAAACATAATTACTACTACTAGAAATGCACTTTTATTCACTCTCCTAAGGAAGGCAGGGTAAGACTTTTATCTCAATGACAATCACTCTGTCAAGCAAAGAATGTTAAAATATAAGCACGGTATTCAAACTGCAGTACTGTAAATTATTACTTGAAAATTCTGTTTTAAAGGGAGTAAGGCATATTGGTTAAAATGGATGGACTGAGAAAAAAAATCTAAGTGGCCTTTACATAACCAGCCCCATGCCATTGGCCCAACTACTCCCCACTACGTCTGTCGCCATTAGTTAACCAGCTGACCAATCCACTGCACAGGAGGCATGGTGGACCTCATGACCAGTCTCCAAGATGAAAGAACTTATTCAATTTTATCTCATTTAAATTTATGTTATAATTTTGAAATGGAATGGCTTTTAGTATAAAGGAACTTCCTAAGTTCTGGTAATCACCGGTTTTAATTTTTTTAGTGCTGCACATTTGCCTCCTTAAGTTTTCTCTTTGTTTTCAGAATTTTAAATCTTCAGCAGTTTTCTTTCATTAATGCTCCACTGCTAGAAAGTAGGATTCATTATAAGAAAAGGAATACCACAAATCAATATAATAAACAAGAAATACCTTTTACTTCAAAATACAAATTTCTGGTTCACAGAAAGAAGCAGTTGAGCAGAGTGAAGTACAATATTTCCGACATGAAATAATATTCTTGGTGTATCTATGTGTATCACAATTTACGTATGTGAAGTAAAATATTAACAAATACAGTCACATGACATAAAAAGGAGTTTACGTATAAAAGTGAGTACTCTGGGCGGTAACTTCTCAATTTTGTCTTTTATCAGATCAGTAATATGTCTCAACTCTTTATCATTTGTTTCAAAATAGAAGTGTAAAAAGTGTCAAAATACCCTGGAAGTTCCCAAATCTTGTTAAAGAATAAATACAATACATAGTCTTTTTTCTATTAAGAAATAGGTTATTAGCAATTATTTTTAATATTTTAAAATGGTTTTGCTTTTAATTAGTGACCTTCTTATAAAATTTAGAGACTATCCAGTTAGATGCATGAAAAAACATTTAAAACAAAATCTCATACGATAATAACAATTATGCAAACAAAACTATGAAAAACTCTCAGTTGTTGTCACACTTAGAATTATTTACATTTTGGTTGTAACACCTGAGAGCTTCAGTATGTTCAAACAGACAGTGCGACAAAATATTTTAATCCTTCATTTTTAAGCAATCCACATCAATTTTATAATTGCCATTTGACACTTCGACAAACCAGAACAGATTCCATTTCATGAGGTTGTTGTCAGCCATCAACATATGAAGATATTTTAAATTGGCAGGAATGACAGTTGGTACATGAATAAAAAATATCGGTGACAACTTTCATTTCAATGGGAAAATGAAAAACCTAAAAAAAATATTATGGCAACATAAACCAGCATAAATTTAAGTCATTGCAGCTCTTGATGTTTTCAAAAAGAACAATTACACACATTCAAGTTGCACGTTTTCTTGTGTAACAACATTTCAGGCAGCTTAAGCCATTTTGAGATTACATAAAAACCACAATAAATAACAAAAATTTCACTTTTAACATTTTAAATTCTTGCATCGTGCTGGAGTTGGTAACCTTGAATACGGAAGGCTCATTTACAGGCTGATAAAAAAGCATAAAAAATGCTTTGTCAGTCAATTTTATTCGTTCCAGGATTATACTCTGTGCTTTCCTCAGAGAGCAGCTGATTAAGATTGCCACATTGCATGACTGGACTTTTCACATAATCCTTATTGATCACTCTGAGTAGTAGCACTATACTCATTGACATGATGACAGCCATTGCTAGGAAAAAGGAGAATTTAGATGAAAATATGCAAAAGAGGTTGAAAATGGCAAATAACAAATTAACAATTTATATGGTATAATAAATATATAAGAAATATCCTCAATATTCTAAGATTCTTATTATAAAAACAACAACAAAAATAATTTGGTTTGCATTTTACTGTAAGTGTATTAGGTATTTTCATTCCTCATCCATTAATGAAAGAATGATTTCAGGCAAATACTTACACTGCCTAATATAAATGCTTTGACTGTAAGTTCATCTACCTTGATTGACTTTTACCCAGTATTTTAGTTTTGATGTAAATTAAACTTGTGTAAAAGATCAAAATGAAACTACGGTTTTAGATGTGAGGTTATTCTTTTAAATTATATATTATGTATACTGATGGGAGACCTTAATAACACCCATTATAAAATTGCAATAACCATTAAATTATCCTTTAATAATTCTTCAATGAAAGAATGATTTCAGGCAAATACTTACATACACTGCCTAATGTAAATGCTTTGACTGTAAGTTCATCTCTATGAAGTACAAGCCACCTTGTCATCCAGCAAAGAGTAACAATACGGAATAAAACAAAAGTGCCTGAAAAACAATTGAAAATGTAGGTAACTGATTTATACCAGTGTTAAGATACATTTCCTGAAATATTCTTCGCCGTAAAAAAAAAGAAATATTGAATGTCTCATTATTGCATTCCAACATTATTAACGGCAAATTGTAAAAATTAAAAGTATAGGTCTGAAAAGGCACCCCAAATAAGATTATTTTCATAACTCTCTCCGAGGATATAAATTTTAAAATTAAAATTTCATAACTACAATTTACATAATCAAAATATTTAAAAAACAGATAAATCCAACATAACAAACATTGATTAGGAAATCAAATTTAAAATTGATATATTATGTTCAAGCACTAAATATTTAAAATTTATTAAAACCATTACAAAGGAATTTGCTAAGACAATTACTGAAGGATGGATAATTATATACGTATAAGATAATGCTCTTTTACAAAATAAGTTTTAATGTAGAATATGGAAACAAAAATAAATGATACTACTAAAAGAAGTGTTGCCTTTAGTTATGAAACCAGAAAATTTACATAAAAATAAGCATACTAAAATAAGCATACTGAAATTGTTAAAATATGACCAAAAATTTCCTGCATATGCTCAGAATATTGCTATGCATATGATCCCCAAAAAGTTTGGGCTCCATAATGGAATTTATCCTGCCCTCTCAAAGTTTTGATATCCAACATAGATATATCACACTACCATTTCATGTGAGGACTTAGATAAGACCAGTATTGGTAAAGCCAAGCCAATACAACTTCAATTAAAAATGTTTCCTTACAAATGATCATGTAGAAAGACTTCAAGAAGTCTACACTGCCAAAATTCAAAAGACTATCAAAATGTTTCAAAAGTGACGTCTTTTTTTAACAGCATGTCAGACATTATAAATTATAATCTAGGTGATTAATACACTTACCAAGATTAAGCAATGTATTAATGCGATATAATATATGATCCTTGGCTGGAATGCCCTGAATCAGCATCAGCTGCCTTATATGTAGAAACACACTGTTTACCTCCACAAGGAGAGCAACTAGCCCATAGCCAAGGTAGTATCGGGTGTTCACACTCAGCCCAAAACAAAGGATAGCCTGAGAATGGGTGAGAACAACCATTAATTCTCTGCGGAAATATAAATAATGGAATGGGGAAAAGCTGCCATAAGGATATGGTAAAAACTTGTCATAAAATTAAAAATATTTTTAGTGTATTATTGATTCCTACACAATGAATAAAGATAACACAATTTATCATCATCAATGACACTGCCTCTTCAGGGGCAAATTAATATTATACATTTGAGCAAAATAGTTGCTTATAAGATTTCTAAAAAATTACAGACTCAAATTTTTGACAAATTATTTGGGCCCATTAACTCACATAAAATAATGTTGCTTTTTCTAGTGCAAGACAATTAAATAGTTAAAATTATTTGGTGGAAAAATTAATAGAATCAAAATGCATTAAATTACTCTGTGAAACAAATTTGAAGGTGGTATGGCAAATATTTAGTAGGCTTCTACTCATAGTACATATTATATGTTTTACTTAAATCTCCTAATTGCAATAATTTTTTAAATTGTGCTGCCAAATTGGATAATTTGTAATTAGATGTACATACCTCAATTACGAAAGCCTAACTTAAAATGACAAATAAAGTGACAATTTTTTTTAAAACTCCACTTTAAATCATCATTATGCTATTTATGAGGGAAATCTTGGTTGTATGGTTACTAAGAATTTAAATGGTTAAAAATATTGTTAAATTGTTTTTTCGTCCAATTAAATTAACTATGAGTATAAATGATATACTTACAATGATATGATGAATCATCAGTTCATAGCTACTCTTCTTTCGATGGTTGATTGCCATATCAAAGAAGTCATAAATAAAATAACCTTGAAAGAATGCATTAATAAGAATTAGAAATCAAACATGCATAAAATAAACATATTAAAAATAAGATAAAAAATAATAATAAAATATTGTGTGGGAGAACAAAATTAATTATTATGGCTATATTTGCTAATTAATAGGTGGAAACAATAGGGAACATTAAGTAAATGTCAAGAAATCTTATATGATTTTTAGTAATACCGAAGTATTCATTTAATACAATAAATTGTTAATAACAATTTATTATTATTATAAGAATTATATTATGTATTTACATGCATTTTGATGAAACAGAATCTTTCAAAGAAATTTATTCCAAAACTGTGACTGTCAACATAAAAAATATATCTCCGAGTCTGTATAATGCAAGTTATTGCAAGATTTTTAAAAAAATATGAAATGATAATGATATTTACACAAATCAATAATATTAATCATTAAAAACTTATCTCAAATTATAAATGTGGTACAAACTCTAAGGTTGTTACATAAACACTGAGCTCACCTACGGTAACAGAGACAAGAATGTGCGAAGATGTGGTATATTTGGAAATAAGGTCTTCTCGCATCACTGGAGTCTGCCAGAAACTATAAAAGGGAAAATGCAACTTTTGAAATTTTTTTATCCAAATCATAAAAAACGCCAAAAATGTATTTTTTGTTTCATTAAATACTCTCTCTTTTATTGAAGAGGCCATACATATTTATGTACATGAAATAACAAAAAAAAGAAAATGGCTCTATTAAGAAATTGATTTTTAAAGAAATATTTACTTATTTAAAAATATGGCCACATAAAATGATATGCTGTAAATAACATCTTTTCTGACAACCATGCAACAAGACTTGTAACATTCATATCGTGTAAATGTTTACAACCCACCATAATCTGCAATAAAGCCCATTTTTATGGCTTGGATTACGTATAATACTGCCCCTTCTCCCATGGTTGACCTAAGCCACATGCGAGTATCACAAGTGTTCCAGCATTGGAAAAGTACCGTGATCAAGCGTTTGATTATTTAAAAAAAGATGCTGATGATGCGGGGTCGGATTATTTTCATGTTTTTATGCCAAAAATGTTTATTCTGAAGCAAAAAATAACTTCCTCGAGACTGAAGTAAATTTATGGATTTTCGATATCATCGCGCACAATTGACCAATATTGCATCTTCCTCAAGTAGTCGCAGCCTCCAATTATTCATCGGTTCTTCTTCGTCAATATTTCTCAAGAGTCTAAAACGGTGAATAATTAACTGTCTTTAGAGAGAAAAAACAAATCTGAAGCGGCTTTACTCGATTAACTTTTCTTTACATTAAAGTTACTACAACCAAGACAGATAGTGACACATCATCGCCAAAAATTTACAATCAAAAGTTGCAAATGTAATATATAGAATTACAAAAAATGTAAAATTTCGATGTTACGATACACCAAAAGAAAACTTTCCATTCATTTGGATGGATTGATTACATTGTTAAGAGATAATTTTTCTAGGATTATTTACGAAATTATAGACATAACGACTCTAGTAAGTCTAATATACAGCGCATATTCAAAAAAATAAAACTGAGTTATGAATATTCAAACTTCCGTGTCGTATTTTCAAAACTTCCGTCTTCTATTTGGCACAAACATTACGAATTGCTGTTATGTAACGCATCAATGGAGCGCAAAGCAGGATCATGGAATTGACGTCAGAGATAAAACAGATGTTTGTCTCCAAACAAATCTAATATTATATATTTGCAAAGCCTGCCGTTTACAGAAATACTCGAGGAAGGCAGCTACAAAAGTTAAATAAGTATCAAACAGTTCAGAACGCACTTTTGACGTGCTTCATCTTCGGAAATGCACTTAAAGAGAGGAAAAAAATCTGGCAGAAACCGTTTCTTTCCGTAAAAGATAATTCAGCAAGATCAATTAGCTTGCACATAATGCGTAAACGTGTCACAATCAAGGGGAGAAAACTCCCATTTCTGCTCCACTAAACTATAATTAACTTAGTTGCACTCATTAGAGATTGAATGTCTGCAAAGAACACGCTATATAACTTCATATTTTCCATAAAATTAGGGCTCGATGTAAATTTTACGGATGTTTTTCTTAATTTGAGCGCTGGCAGTGCAAATAAGTTATTTTGCAAATCGTAAACGACGCAATTACGGAAATGAGGAAAACAAAATATTTCGCGTTCTTGCGACTGCCTGAGGGAGGAAAAAAGAACTACCAAAGCGAGATGAATAAATGCCTTTATCTCCTTTCGAGAAATAAAAACGAGAGAGGGGAAAGATGACGTAATAAACGAGTTCGCTCCGGCGACGTAATTGAAGTTGTGAATGGAGGGGAGAATGGAAACCGCCCTTCTTCTCTCCCCTCTCTCCTCCCACTTCTTCAGCTGGTGGTTCCTGACCTTTTTCGCTACCAAATTAGATCGGGAGATTCGCGCTCATATAAAAACATTTCTGCCATGAACTTTGCTAAAACTATGCCAGTAAAATTTTTAAAAATCCCTTAATATTTTATTTGTGTGATTAAAAGTTGTTCGAAAACTCCGTGAAACCAACATGTCACTAATAATTAATGATCAAGCTTTTAAAATACATTGATGTGTAAATAAACACGATGCCTCCTCGTAATTAACCAACCCAACCCAACCACTAGGGTTAATTGTAAGAAGGGACTTTACATTCTCAATTTCGCCCTTAATAAAGTCGTTTGTCTGTCTATTCACCAAACAAGCGTAATGTTTAAACTCACCAAATGACCCTTTATGTCGGAAATTAAAAAAAATAAAACTCTACAGAGAACTCCAGCATAAATAAAAAGACAAAAATACTCTAAAAATTCCACTCATTTGTTTATTCAAAAACAAAGTTTTCGATGCTACTTCTTTATCATCGGACACAAAAAAATCACCTAATGACGACGTCATAACGCTGAAATCCGGTTGGTGTTTACAAATAAATATGAGTGTAAGTCTTATAGTTTACATACTCCCCTGGTCTTCTTTCTATTACAATAGTGGAATTTGTATCGGCAGTAAATAATAGATGTGAGGGAGTAGACCTGAAAAATTAATACTAACTGGTATTTGGGAATTTTTAAAATGAACTTTAAACTCTAAAATATAGATGCGGGTCTTCCGTTTCCATGTAAATTACTACAAGTTGGGAAATGTGGAAACAGGTGAAAAAATCTGCTATGATCGGGAATCGAACCCGTGTATTCCACATGCCGGGCTATTATATATTTGATAAATAAATTGAGACTGGAAATTCGAAAAGGAGATGCCTAAGAGAGTAAAAAATAATTCATAGAAGTAAAAATAGCGGAATTGTTAATATAAAATGCATGCTAATAAGTTCATCGGATATTTAGGAAGTTTTAAACATTTAAATTCAAATTTATATAGCTCCATGGAGCGGCTTTTGGTTTAAATAAAGCAGGAAATATCCTTTCTCGCAGAAAAAGTCTCGAAATTAACACGGAAATTTAAAGATAAAATAAAAATTATACTCTAAAAATATTTTTTCTCGCTAGAGATATGTATAACAAGCTCTCTAGTTGAAGCGTAAATATGCTTGAACTTTGTTGATGCAACACTGTAGCACTGGTGAATGCCAGCGGGTGATAATCATTTTCCCATTAGTAAAACTGCTTAACCTCGCTTACAGTAGCCAATCCCAAGTGTTCGCGCGAGTTCATGGCAACCGACTGATTTACGTGCACTGCTAGCTGTTAAGTTTCAAATCCACCATCACCAGCGGGACTGATAATCAAATCTTAAGGGCCATAAAACATCAGGGATATCCTCAACAATTTCGTTGCTATAGAGTTACCAGTTGTATTCCAGCCATAAAACGAGATCGATAATTCGTTTTGGCAATGCTGATGAACTACCTGTAAAATGCAACTTAAGCAATGAGTGTAGGAAAATGCTAAACGAACTAATGCATCTGACCAAAACTGCTATGATTTTTCTCCATCGACTTCAATTTCGTTCGGCGTAATTCGGTATTTTTGCGTCTGTAGGTTGAACTGATACACTACGTCCCTCTAATAGCATCAAAATGCTAGGGAAAACGAGATGGCCGTTTCATCTACAAACAGACATCACCAGATGCGATTCACTGGCAGCAGGTTCCAGTAAAAGGTGGGAAGGGGGGAACCTTTCCTCATGTCCGTACACCATACGACGACGATAACATGATGCCATATGTTACCTTTTTTAAATATTTTCTCAAACTTTTTTAATGGTTAGTGAAGCGAGGTAGTTTGTGAATTTGCTTTTAGCAATAACTCATTTCTCTTTTGAATCAATCGGTTGAAATTCATCGCAATTTTTTTGTTAAATGCTCGCGTTTAGAATTACGGGAATATAAAAAAATTGTGTATCTTACCTTTTTTTGATTCGGCTATTTGGCTCAATATTTGTTTGAAAGTTACCCATTACGCCATACGAGGTTAATTTGGCGAAAAAAACGATTTTCCCCTCTTCCAACCACCAAACCAAAAGGTAAACAACGGAATCGAAGCTTTCCACCTGGAATCCTTTCGCGTTACTTAACACCCTCTCAGAAGTTTCCCCCGATTCCTCCGGAGGCGGCAAACTGAAGCCCCTTCCAAACTAACAAACGCTATAGAGGAGAAAAAAATCAACCCACGCAAGTTTCCGTTGAGGTTGGAAGCCTAAGCGCCATTCGGAGGCTTCTCAATTACCGAACGGGACATTTTTTTTACGGGAAACCCCGCTTAACGAAACCTTTTTTATCCCCAAATTGGTCTTTGAAGTTTATTGCTCGGAAGTTTCGAAACGAAGCCCAGATACACATAAATAAATTAAGTGGTATCAAGTCTAATTCAAAGATCCTATCGTTAAGAAATAAAATGCAATTTCCCCCTAATACAAATTTAATGTCGATGTTTTTACATCATCAAATTTATATCATTGGAAAATTGCATCTTCTTTATTAACGTTATGTTTAAATTCCACAATGTTACGAAAAAACTAAATTAAATCAAAGATACTAACTGATAAGAAAAATTTTTGTGAAGTATTTCATTAAAAAATGTGATGTGGCCAACACATGACTTTCTACATATTTGGGGTATAGATATTTAAATTATTATGAATAGCATTATAAGGCAAAATTATCGTAAAAGAATACAGTCGTCCTTATTGCCGTAAATTACATTTTGAATATGTTTACAGAATTCTCTGCTAGATGGTGGCGCTGTATACTGAAAATTTACGAATAAATTAATTATCTACTAAATGGAAGGTTCTGCGAAAATTTGTCTCAAACAAAACTTAGAAGAAATATTATTCTTTACAACTTTGGTCCTCAAGAAGATTACCAATAACGACGTTTTTAAGGAGATACTTGACGGAAACCGAAAAAACCGATTATTTATAAATAATTCCTGAACAATAACTGCTATAGTAAATTGTTTCAAATGAAAGTTGTAGGAAATTACATTCTCAATAACCTTTGTATAGAATTGCATACACAATAATGATGTTTTAACGGAGATATTTCGTCAAAACCGAATCCGGTTTCTAATAAACCTCGACTTCCGGTTAACTGGTATTGTCCAAAAACGAATCAGCTCTTCGTGCTCATACCAAAGTGTTATATATGAAATTTCGTATTGCGGCGCAACAGTCAAGAGGATATAACATTGAAAGGATATATTGACGAGCCTTCGGCTCGCTTTTTTTATTAGGCGCGTTTCGCTTACAGCGTGAGCGCCTATTATCCTCGGTCGGTCCGTCCGTCCGCATGTTCGTTCTCGGCTTCTACCAAACGGATTTTTATGAAATTTGATATTAAGGACTTTCAATCAAATATAATAAGAAAATCGCAAAAATGAATCACGTACGCCAATCAGGGGTACCACTTTACTGAAGACAAAAAATGAAATTTTCGTCATATCTCGTAAAGCATAGCTCATATCAAAATATTTCTCAAATAAAAGTTGTAGAACTGGTAGAGTATTTCCTTTCCTATACATTTTTATCGTAGGAGTAGCCGTTATCGAGAAAATCAAACAAGAACGTCTTATATCGAGTTGAACTTACAAAATTTCTTGCATGGTTACTTCATTGTTGCTAACATAAACAATCTTCCAAACAAACGTTTAATTTCCTTACGTGTGCATGTAATATCATTACAAAGGAAGAAAATGGATTATTTATGATGAAGAAAAGAACTTTAAAACGCTATTTCCCTTACGTAGAGGTATATAATTGCTTTCTAATACTCCATTGCACGAAACGCGCCCATTTGTGATACGTTGTACACTTTCCTAACTTGTTTAAATGGGTAGTCGTCTCCGGGCGCTACCAGGCGCTACTGCGTGGACACGCGTGGATGAGAGAATCAGAGAGAATCGAGCTAATGGTCTGAGGGTAACATTCAGTCTGTGATTCTTAAACGTTCTGTATTTACTTTTTTGTCTTTCGTTAAATTAAATCATTTCGTAAGTTCCTTTGTTCATTTATTTTTTGTTGATTATTGTGGTCTTGCTGGTTTTACTTACAGTTTTCGTTTTGAAGAAATAGTCACGAAACTTCGCATAGGTGTATAATTTTACCCTGTGGGTAACATAGGCTATATGGATGGCGATAAATATTGCGAAGAAAGAAACACAAAGTGTGGCATCGAGTTCTCCGAAGCAAACTGCCTTTAAAACTACGTAAGTAACTTAAATAATTAGAGGTAGATTTTCCACAAATTGTGATTTTCAAACCTTTGAAGATATCTTCACAAAACTTTGCATAGGTAAATAATTTTATCCTGCGGATAACATAGGCTATGTGGCGATAAAAAGTTTTGAGGGTAGGGGGTGCTTAATTCAATAATTATTTTCCCATAAGTTTACACGTAATTTTCGATTTTTCAGAGTGCGAGATTTTCTTCTTTCATTCATCTAAATAGGTAATTGCGAACATGTGTTCTTCATTTTTACTTTATTCGACAGTTAAAACTGTGTACTATCATATTCTTACGATGTTTACATATTACACGGTCGAAGTTTTAGATTCAATAAATACGTTGAAATTCAACGGGCAGTTCTGCTAGTCTTCAATAAATTACAGACTTTAGGAAAAATAGAATTAGTTCTTCAGAAATAGTACATTTTTATCGGTATCTTGTCAGCCACAAATCAGCCTTCATCTGCTGTAATTCACGGATCGTCTTTTATTTAGTGTAGTTTATTCGGCAGTATTATGGCTGCATTAGAAAACACTTTTCCCCATCCAATAAAGAAATTTGAATCGTGCGATGTGGAATATAAAAATATTTATAAATGCTGATGATTTTCATTTGGGTACTTTCCAATAGCATTTTTTCATCCCATTAATTTTTATCGTTAACAGGAACATGCTTCGTTGAAAACCAAATGGTCAGAGAAATATTGATAATAAATGAAATTTGTTCAGATGAAATTGCCATCGGAATCGGAAAACTTGTTATTTTGGTATGTATGTACTACTATTATGAAGCAGTAAAACTTCTTGAGAAAGGCGATCACCTGCTTATGCGTCAGCTCCGCCTTAAATATATCTTCCTTTCGAAAATTTATTATTTTCGAATGTGTCAAATGTGTCCTGTGGTCAACTTCTGATTGTTTTCTTTTATGTGACAGGAGCACCACTCCGAAGCCACCTGTGAGATGACTAACATCGGAAGAAAACGCCAACAAGGACAATATTATGGTAAGTGATCTAAAATATTTTAAAAACATATTTTATTTTTATGTAGTTAATTTGGGATATATCAACGATCAGAATCATTGCAATGAAAGGTCAAATCGATATGTTATAATCCAGACTATTACGATATTTTTTTCCACCAAAGAACGCGATTTTTACGTCTTTTTCCCGTAATAAAAACAATGAATTTGTATTATTTTTGCGTCGTGTGATTTACTTACGCAAAAAGAAGAATTTGCCATGAATTCGGAGCCTAGTGTCGTTGAGTCGGTGATCCTGCGAATTTAGAAGGAAAATTTGAACAGGAGATTTAACCTAATTGCAGATAAAGCAACTCATTTGACTACATTTTGTTCGTCATTTTAAAATTTTCGGCAAAGGTTTCATAATGAATTCCTCGCAAACCGCTGACCGAAACTTTCGTACACACCAAAAATATCACAATCTCCCACCTTCTTGATACAGAAATCCGAATAGCATTATGGAAATCCTTCATATCGATTAAAATCTCGAAACTTATCACCAGATAAACTCGTGCGCAATTTCTCATCCATGCTTTTATTACGCGAATAGTGAAAGCACTCATTACGAGTACGCGGTTATCCTCGCAGAACGTGACCAAAAAAAGAACCTTGCGAATCGCTCCCATAGATAAAAAGAAGAATGATTCTATAATATGAAAGTTTCCTCTTACGCGACGTGTTGGTAGATAGCCAGAGAGAGGGAGCGAGAGGAAGTTGGCTTTAACAATAAGAGTTCTCGCCTCGAGGGGTGTTTTGTAACACCGTTCTCTCTCTCTCTAACGGCCCTATTATAGAGGCCTTTCCTTGTTATCAGTATCTCCCGGAGTGCATCGACGTCTTACAAGAACGCTTTCTCCGCCGAGTTTCTGAGGCTCACCACAACCTTTAAGCTACAACTTTGTCAAGTAAACTGCCGACTAGAGCTCATTTTTTGATGGTTTATATCAGTGGTACTTAACCTTTTTTGTCTCGTGTCCCCCTCCTGATCTTCTAAAATCCCCACGCCTCCCTCCTGCAGAATATAATCTTTAATGTTTTTATCAAAAAAATATTTGTAATTTTTGTTTTAATAGTTTTTTGATCGAGATCAACCGAACACAAGATTAGAATAATCAAAAACGAGTCTATTTTTGAATTAGGCATATTTTTGTGCCAACATTCCTTTCAAACACTTCCCAGATTAACACAAAACAATAATATTTTGACAATTAGACACAGGATTATGACAGTAATCACTCGTGGCAACTTCAAGTCGGTCAACTCATGGGGCGGTCAGGCACGCTGTTACCATGCAATATTATCCTTTCACGTTAGGTACAAATTCCGTAAAAAAATCCTCGCTGTTATTAGGAAAAAATTATTTTGGTCCAAAAAGTTTCACGCCCCTCTGGAATCCTCGTACGCCCCCCCCCCCCCCCCCCCCCCTCCCCGCCCGGTTGAGAACCACTGGTTTATAGGGTTGATATTGAGAGTCGAAAATGTATTATTAAGAATTTGCCATCAATTAATCATATATTTACGCATGTTAAGAACTTTGATGTAATGGTGAAAAACAATTCCTATTCATCATTATTGTGTAAACATATAAATCTCCAAAATTTTATCATGGAATGAATTCAAAACTTGGTTTCGTACGCTAATTATTGAAACGATTTTTTGTCGAGAAATTTTTATTATTAGATATCAGTTCGTTTTCAAATTTGTGACAAAAATCAAACATTACTCATTAGTGCCCCTCGATAATGTACGCATACACCCAAATCAAATATATCTACATATACATTCACCCAAATAGGCCTGCGCCAAATAATCAGACTTTATTCGAAAAAAGGCCGCCGAAAGTTTAAGATGAGAATGACCGGTCAAAATTGAGACTGAATAAATCCATACGCGCTCATAATTTACGGACGATTGCACCGAAAAAAATCCCCTTGACCCCTTTCTCTCGCCCTCTCTCTTTCTCTTTCTTCCTCTCTCTCTCTCTACCTCGCCTCAAGATTCCATTCCAAATCGTGTTAATCGCATTCATAAATAATACGCGCTTCCTTTTTTTTGCACTCAGGCGCTTGGATGAAAACGGTCGTGGCGTTATTGCAATTTTCTTACCCAGGAGCTGTTATGGTGTTCTGCAGCGATATCATCTCCTTTAGGAGACGCCGCTTTGGAAAAGGCTCCAATGCACTTGAACGGGCTGTAAAAAGCAGTATAAAAGAATCTAAATAGAATATATTTATTATTTTTTACTTCCACATTCGGTTTGTTTCGTAACTTTCCATGTAACACCAAGGTCTGGCGTCCAATAAAAATGTGCAGGTGTTTTTTAATAAAATAAAATTTTGGATAAAAACGATATTTTTTGCGTCAGAATTCCAAGAGAATGCTCATGTTGTAGAGACACGATAAACTAACTAAACTTTCTTCCCCTAAGAGGGAGAATCTCATTGACACAAATGTCGGAAGTTTTCGCAACTCACCACACTTGGCAGGGGCATTTTTCATCTATATTTACCGCCATAGCATTTCTAAACAATAGAGAGTTTGATATGCTGCGCGGCATTACCTTCGCTGCAGAAGAAATGCATTTAATTCGCCAGCATTTTGTTGACAGAATTATTCCATTCACATTTTTGCGTCTGGTAAGGATTTTACAAACACGGGAACTAGTAAGGAGATGCGTTGGATGTTTTCCTATTTAAAGCCGTTAAAGTTACTGGCTAATAAAAGGATCCGCTAAGTCAAGAAAATAAAATAAAAAATCGTTGAATAACCAAGTATTCGGTACGATGATCATTCGTTTTCCAAGGCGATATTTTGCGCATACATAAACAGAAATGGCAAATTATATCTTTTGTTTAAGATTCTCTCTTCGATTTTACTTTATTTAGAAGTAAATTCCTCTGGAATTTTTCGCGGATTTTAAATCTTGTTTACAGCAAAAAAATTGGATTTTTCATTTCAAAATAATTTGATCTTCATAAAATGCTATTAATCGGCATTGCTCCATTCACTGGCAAAGGATTTTTCGTACGTAACATTCAAGAGATTTTTTTAGCAAATTAATTCCTTCCCAATTTCTCGGAAAGTTTGCATGCAGATGACAACGACTCTTACACATAGAGACCTTGATGATTTCCACACTGCATATCGCCATTTACGAGAACACACCTAACAATGCCCGCCTATTCACAACCTACGATCTAGAAAAAGAATAACCCGGCGGCGCGCTTCCTGTTCCATTATATTTCTTCACTTTCCGCGGTCGGAGTCCCAAACTCCTTGCGCCATTTTCCTTTTTTTAACGACCGATGCCAAAAGGGAAGAAGGGAGGAATGCGGCGATCGAAAGGACTTAGCGTATTACGCATCCGACCCGTGTTCGACCCCTCGCTTCGCCAGGTTCTGCAGGTTGTGCGAAGCGGTTGCGCAAGCGAAGATTTCGCTGGATGCATCGGAAATAGAAAAATTGGAAATAAAAAGTATTCTTAAATTAAATTCTTTGTAAACCATACGTGCTTACGAATTTATATTGTTATTCCTGCTTGATTAAACACTTGCACTAATAAGTAACCGCCTGAAATTCGAATTAACCCACGCCGAAGGATTAACTTGACTTCACAACTGCTATCTTACCAACCTTTAATGCCCAAGGCCAAACGTTCGCGACTTAAAAGATAGGTAAATAACACGCTTCGATTGGCCGACCAAGCTAATGAATCCAATAGGTTTTGCAGTCGAAAGGACTCCAAAAAAAACTACGCAAAAATGAGATTCCGAGCGGAACAAATAAAATGCGAATGTATGATATCGCTCCGCTTCGAGAATAGATTTAACTTTTAAAATTCCACTCGGAAATCAATTAGCGGAATTTTTACGCCGATTGAAATTCATCTTCGGCTTCTATAAATATCCCCGAATTCTTTGCTTGGAAATGTTTTCATTTAATTTGATAAGCGTCTTCGCGAAGAAGTACATACGACTTCGAAAAAGTCACCTCGAAATTCTTTGGTAAAGAAAGTTGAAAAGAGGAAGAGGACATAGAAATTTCCGATACAACATTAAGATAGGTATTCTCGAATCGATTTTTTGTTTTAAAAAACGCAGATATTAATTAATAGAAGCCAAATGATAAGAAAACTGATGTTTTGACCTTTCCCCCGAAGTAGTCGATTTAGACGTGCCTTCTCAGTAGGGAAATAACGAATTGACCTTTTTATTATCATAATTAGATTAGACTGAGGAAATGGTATATATGTTAAGTAGAAGCATTTACGACTACAAATACGGCACATCACGGAGAAAACTTTGCCAACCACTGAACAATACTACACATAATGAGATTATTGAATTATAAACACATTACAAAAAATATTATAACATTGGTAGAACATAAAATGAAATAATTAGATCTAAGCAACTTTGTAGCACGCTATGCAGAAAATTTTACGCTGTTTACACATAATACTTGATGGAGATTATGGAGTATTGCGTAAACCTTTAGAGCCCTTTGTTGTAATCATTACGAGTTTTTACAGCATTTATAACCTGTGCGTCGATGGATATTCCTCAATTTGAATAGGATAAAACATTTTGAAAATTAAAAGTTGTTTCATTGAAATAATGTAAGATTAAATATATGGCAACAGCTGAAAAATACACGACGACTTTTTCACTTCCACTCGCTCCAAACGGGACACAACAACGTCAATCGAACATTGGGACAAACAGCTCAACTACTAGCGCAGTTCAGAGCATTTGCGATGATTGGTCCGTGAAGGCCAAATAACATTCCCTTAGGGATGTGAACACAAAAGTAAAAAGTAAGTAGCTTTCACATTCTTCCATTTGCAAGCATCACATGGGTTCTGCTGATCCTATTTTTAATTTGCACATGCTTTCAATCAAATTTCCTCTTCTTCCACCCAACACGAACACGGTATTTTAGATCATGCAGAGTCATTACGATAAACATTTCGAGAAACACCCGTCAATCTATCGAAATCACATAAACAAAGATAAGTAAAATAAGTATTTATGATCTCCTTAAGCCTTCCATAAACCACGTTTGGCATTATGTTTCGTAGTGCTAGCCACAAAATATTAACCTGTTATCAGTGACGGATTTTCCGCCCTTAGGCCAAAGTATTTTTCTAACCCCTTAAAAAAAAATTAATAAAATTGATTTAATTTATATATTATACCAGAGGAACATTCAGTTCTTTTCCTGGGTTATTAACTTGACAAGCTTCCTTAGGTGGGTACCAGTGGTATTTCATGATTTCGAAGTAACCTACTTCGATCTACATAATTTTGAAAATCACACTGAAATCCCTCTTTACAGTGTTTCCTCATATACTACATATATTGACGGTCTTGCAAATTGGCGAATTAATATACAAATCCGACCGCCCCGAAATCCCGCCGCCATTGCCTAATATGGCCTTATTGCAAATCCGCTAATGCCTGTTATATTTCTTAACAAATTTATGTCGCAAGCAACAATGACCCTTTTAATTTTCGGTTTGACCGAACGAAAGAATTTTACAAATCCTACATCAGTAAATAAAAATTTAATTTAAATAAAAACCCAATTTATGAATTAATACAAATCTTGAAAAGAGTCAACGTAAGATTTGAGTCTGACCCATACTTTATACGCATACTTACTCCAGTGTACTAGTTTGTGGGGGGAGGATAACTTTTTATTAAACATGTAGTAATAACTCGGCTATCATTCATTAAAACAAAGCATTTACTGTACAATAGTTTATGTCCGGAATTTAAATTCCTAAAAACTGAGAGGTCAAAAATGGTTGCAACACTGCTCAACCGACTAACCTTTATTGTTCACCTGTATAAATGCGTCGATAGCTGCGTTTCATAATTCGCACAACCGTTTTTTTACTCGAAAATGCCATATCTAGCGGAATAAATCTCAAATACCGCATGCTGACGATGACCTACATATATAGAATAACACACGAGAAATTGACCGATGTCGCAACGAAAAAAGTCCATAATATAGATCCAAGATACGAAGAAACGCGCGTAATGCATTTCAGAAATCTTGTTAAGGCCACTAAAAGTTTAAAAATATATAATCTCAGTTTTATCGTATTATTTTTAAAAGTATAAATATTGCTGAATAGGATTTTTTCGAAGAAGTTTTATTTCCAAAATTAAGTTGGCCATTTTTCACACGTTGTTTATATAAACATACCACCATCGGCCACGATAACATACTATCTTTGCACCTCTCAAAACGGATCCGCAAGAGCGCTCACCCTAAAGCAGTGGTTTCCAAGAACCACGCATCCGTGATTGCGCGATGCGTGATTGCGTAATCGCGCTTCCGGGATACACGGCAGGGTTGTTTTCCAAGGCATCTGTCAAAGCGAATTTTCGTCCAGACTGCGCGATGGCACTCTGCAAAATCGATGTCGCTATAGCACTGATATTAGAAGAAGAAGCAGACGAGGAAGTGTTTTTACTTACGACTTTGCTTCGTGACGATGGAAGTGATATTTTAAAAAAAAGGGAAGAAGAAGGAGCTTTCTAAACTTTGATTAATTCTCATCTGATGGACAATGAGACCAAATTCAAGGAGTATTTCCGAGTTTCTCGGGATCTCTTCCATAGTATATTGTCTCACATAAGGGGTGATATAAGCAAGGTGAAGTGCAATCGTGTTCCGAACCCAATATCACCCGAGGAGAGAGACTGTATAACTATAAGGTAAATGAAATACTTGTTAAACTAAACTCTACAATTATTATCAATCATTTTAACAGACCGCCGTCGCCAAAAATATTAATGCCGTGAGAATTGTTACAGTACAGCATAAGATCATCTGTGAAAAAAACTATTAGAAACAGAACACAGACATTGGCTTTGCTATAGAAATTTTAATTTAATTGATCAATTGAAAATATAAACGTGGATACAGAGTGGAAAAGAAAAAAACTTATTGATTATTAAAAAAGAGCTTACAGGTTATGATAAACATTTATTTCACATTCTGGATCGGCAAGGGATGGTAAGTTATTGATATTACATGAATTGATGTCGGAGGTGAATGAGGAACTGGGGAATGCTGGATTTCCTGACTAATTAGAAGTGGCAGATGAGGGTGATTGGTATGGATTTTGTACTGTCTTCTCCTTCAATGCACGAATTTCCATTTCTGTCACAACCTGGCACACTTTCATTCTGGCTTCCGCCACAAGGTGCGGAGGGAAAGTCATCACTGTAGCAGCCATGCTTCTAAAAAATATCATTATCGGACTTTCCTGGCTTGCCTCCATCCTCTCTACTAATAAAGTATTCAAAATTTTATTTCTATCTTCTCTTCCTTTTCTTATTTCCTCTAGAACTTTATCCTTCACATTTGTTCTTTTTACTATCTTCTTTGGGACGGATTCCGCGTCGGAATTTCCATCTATTGATGGTCTTTTGCTGGCCTGTTTGGTTCCTGTATCTTCTGTTGCTATTGAAACGAATTCTTCTCTATTTTCTCCTATTTCGGTCTCGGCTGAATTTTCGGGAATGCCTTTCATTTCATCCTCCTCGTGTTCAGAGGTCTTATGTTCGCCATAGGTGGATCTTGTTCTGAAATAATTTTAGAAATCAACAAAAATATGGAAATCTTCATTGTTTTAACTAAAATTTATTTAATCGCACGAATGAAATATCCTTCCTTTCCCAACTCTGTGTTTTTTTCATGTTAATAATAAATAATAAAGATAAAATTTATTTATAATGATACAATGACATCAAACCGGCCGTAATTAAACTTCATTTTAATCTAGTCAACTTCTTTAGGCCCAAACTTGCAGAAAGAAATTATAAACATAACGTAAAACAAACTTTGTGTTTTTCACAGAAAAAAGTTACCGTTATTATTATCATCATCATCATCATTTTTTCCTCCATCTTTTACCTTCCTTCTCGATTTATGTTTCGGTTATTAATTCGTTTGTTATAACCATCCCGTTTAAATTTGGCTTGGCGATGCCGTTATTTTGTATGTATTTTTTAAAAATAATTTATTTGGCTTCGTCGACCATCCACCCTCTCTTCCCCACCTTCACCTATACCACCCCCACCTCTCCCCTCTTCACATACCTTATATAATCTTTCTATTAATTACTGCCTAATTGCTATGTATGTTACTTTGTATACATTGTTCAATTAATAATTTGCTCAGTCAACTATTCATCCCTCCAACCTTCACCTATACCACCCCCACCTCTCCCCTCTTCACATACCTTATATAATCTTTCTATTAATTACTGCCTAATTGCTATGTATGTTACTTTGTATACATTGTTCAATTAAATAATTTGCTCAGCCAACTATTCATCCCTCCAACCTTCACATCTATCACCCCCACCTCTCCTTTTCCCGATATTAACTATATTCTAACCTACGTATTAAGGGATATAAAATATATAACATAAAACTATATAAAACTATTGGGGCTATATTTTTCTGGATTTACAAAGTTTGTTTTATTTATTTTAATTATTTTGCATCACTAATAGTTATTGAAGTGAAATTTGAAACTCTTTATATAAATTTATGGATGACATAATTTAATTTAGACAATTCACTCAGAAAAAATATAGCATAAACTACTTACTCTCTTTCTTTAAAATTTTCTTCTAAAAATTTAAGGCTCTCATTTTGGTGATATTTTGATTTCGGAAGAGCAGCCGAACCAGATTTGCAACCCATTTTCAATTTATTTCTATTTTTTCTATATGAATCCCTAATGGTCCGCCATCTAGTTTTGCATTCTGGCACTGAAATTTAAAAAACATGTATGTAGTATACTAACTGTAAGTTAAGTGCAGAGGGCACATTAAGTTGGCAAATTAATCATGTGTCTAGAACTAATTAAAATACTGCTGTCAAAATAATGTTAATCTCAATCATATTGTATTTTTATTAAAATTAAATAAATGCTATAAAAATGAAATGTTGTACTTACCAGTTCTTTCTAATGATAAAGCGATCTCTCTCCATATATTTTCCTTTGCCGCATTATCTTTGTAATTCTTATGGCTGAGCTTGTACAGAACAGGATTATTTTTCACTAATTCTATTAATTTCTCATCCAAAACATCGCTAAACGATTTTGACTCCATCCTATAAAATAATAGCGTTATCCTTGCGTGGCACGCAGAAGTTGACTGGCAGGCATCCGTTGCGCAATGCGGATCAGTGATACTATATAGTGCGCGATGACGCTGCCTTCGCGCGCGCGATGCCTTGAAAACCGCCACCATGTAGCGTCCAAGTCAACTACTGCGTGATCACGCAACGGCGAATCACGGATGCGTGGTTCTTGGAAACCACGGCTTAAGCTCTTTCTAGGCAAGTTGGAAGTCAACCTAAAAACATTTTCTGCTACTCACTTTTCCAATGGATTGGACATTTCAGATTTTAAATTAGTTTCGAAAAAAAAATATAAGTTGGTTCTCGTAAACAAACGCATTCTCTACGGCAGGGGTGTCAAACTTATTGAATCAATCCTGCCCGCGTAAGATTCTGACAATACTTGTAAAATTAAAAGTGTAGTAAAGTATATATTAAATTATGTGCAATAGTAGTGTTGCAGCAGTGAGAGCAAGTTTTGTTATTTCTCAAGAGATTGCAACGTGTTCGAAACCATTTTCTGAAGGCGAATTCCACAAAAGATGCATGATGAAAGCTGCAAATACTCTATGTCCAGAAAAACAGCAATGTTTTGCAAATATCAGTCTTTCAGGTAATAAAGTCGCCGGCCGAATATCCTAATTATCAGACGATTTAGTAAAGCAGCTCAAACAAAAGATGAAGACGTTTATTTCGTTTTCAATAGCGATTGACGAAAGTACTGACATTTCTGATATTGCACATTTGGCAGTGTTCATAAGTGGTGTTGACACAGAAATGAATATCACTGAAGAATTCGTGGAGTTAGTACCTATGAATGATACCACTACAGGAAACGATGTATTCAATGGCGCCACAACTTCTTTGGATAAATTTGGTGTGAACTGGTCAAAGGCAGTGAGCATTGCAACAGACGGAGCACGGTCAATGGTAGGCTGTAAGTTACGAGCAGCTTCTAGATTAAAAGATAAAATCCAGTGTGTGAATCCAAATCGTGATTTTATTGCATTTCATTGTATTTTGCACCAGGAAATTCTATGTACGAAAATTTTAGATATGGAACATATAATGAGAGTTGTTATTAAAACAGTAAATTTTATACGAAGTCGAGCTCGTCAATTCCAACAATTAATTCATGAATGCGATTATCATCACGGACTACCTTACTACACTGAAGTGAGATGGTTAAGTCGCGGTATGGTTTTAAAACGATTTTTCGAAATGCGAACAGAAATCGAAACATTTGTGGAAACTAAAAATAAACCAGTAACTGAGTTGAAAGATGATAAATGGATACAAGATCTTGCATTTTTGGTGGATATTGTTGGGCACCTGAATATTTTAAATAAAAAATGCAAGGACGTAACCAAATAGTGACAATCTTTGTTTCTGAAATGAAATTGAATCTTTGGGAAAAACAAATCTCTCTTGTAAATCTAATCCACTTTTCCACATTGAATTCCATAACAAAGAATACCAACATCTCTGCAAATATTTTGGAGAAATGTTACAAACATTTCTGCTGTGAAAGAAGAATTTCGAAGATTTTCAGACTTCAGATGATATGAGAAACAATTTAAATTATTCAGTGCTCCATTTTCCTTTGATATTGAAAACTCCACAGAAAAACTGCAAATTGAACTTATTGACCTTCAGTACGACGCGGCGTTAGAGGAGAAATTTAAATCAGTTACCGTTCAAGAATTTAATAAATATTTAGGCGATAATTACAAAGAAATCAAACTATTTGACGCCAATATACTATCCATGTTTGGAACTACTTACCTATGTGAGCTACTATTCTCTGTGATGAACATTAATAAGTCAAAACTGCGTTCAAAACTCACGGAAAATAATTTGAATTCGATTCTGAGAATATCAACCAACCAATTACTGGAACCAAATATTGATAGGCTGGTTGCCGAAAAACGTCAAGTTTCCGGCGCAACGATAAATAAGTAATTTATTATATTTTATATTTGTATTTATGTAAATTCTTTTGTTTATATTTTATATAATTTATTTTGTAAAGATTTGGTTAAACGTGTAATTATGTTTTTGAACGGATGTTGAAATAAAATTACTTTGAAAATATATAAACCATATAAAATGATTAAATAATAATCATATTTTTTCATCATATTTAATCCGGCCCGCCATGGTTGCAATGGTAAGAATTTGGCCCAGATGTCTGCTCTACGGAATCAATCATAGTAGCACATTGAAGAGTTTTAATGATTAAAAAATTAGGCATACTGGTAATGGAGCCTATACAATATCAATTGTAATATATGTAATTTCCACGCCATTCTCGAATGACAAGTTAATACTTCCAGCTATACTTCCAGTTACAACTTGCATTCTCTAACTATCCATCTTAAAAGGTGGCAATCATCCAGCGTCCTAGAATGACTCGTACAAGCATTATATACCATCGTTCTCGATGGGAAGGAAATGGACCGTATGGATGAAAGGACGAGCAAGAAGAGCCTCCGACATAATTAAAATATAGAAGACTCCGTAATGCACGGTAGGTTAGCCATTAATAAGATTAGAGACCGTCACAAGTAAATTAATGACATTATCCCGTGTATGGTTATTAAAAAGTGTACATGTCGAACAGATGAGGCTGACCGCAATGAAACATCTTGAAAGGAAGAGACACCTACATCTACGTATAACACCGTTATTCACTACAGGGGTGGGTGGCAGGGGTTGCAGTGCAACAACATATTCCTATATAACAGTTCTTACTTGCTGGGTTTCCTATACTATTTTTATCTTAGATTTTTCTATTAAAAAGGAATATCGACACCTTATTTTTAGGGTCAATCTCGCATAATATCTTGGTTGGGTCTTCCTATATAGATAGGGGGCTTCAATTATTTCTAAAAACCTCCTCACCACTGGGTATAGTGGTAAGACGTTGGAATGCTTCATCCATTAGTCGAATAATTATTTTATTACGCATACAAAAATCGTTTAGGCCTAATATGGGAACATCGCTAGAATGAAAGAGAAACACGTTCATTTCCAGATAAGTATAAACAGCACAATAAATTAAAAATCATTAGTTTCGTGAAAATGACCAATGAAAATTTAAATCGTGATATAATAAAACGAATTATTATGATGAAATGACGAATTACATTCGTTTCGTTATTCATTTTTTATATAACGGAATAAGAATATAAAACGAAATTCAATCTCGTGTTACTGTCCTCAGTTTTCCCATCTCTTACACACTGAAGACGTACGTCTTCTGGGTCTGCAGCGCTACTCTTGAATGAAATCGAACGATGTTGAAACGTGAAAAAAAAATCCTTTAAAAGTAATTTACCACATTATTTCCTCATTTCGAAATCTTAACTGAAGATAGCGCGTTATCATGTGATAAGGCTATTTATCATTATACTTATAATTTTTATTAGAATAAGAAAACACTTCTGCCGATGAACACTGACGAAATTGATTTTATTAATACAAAGTATTACTATCCATATTTAATATAGATTTGTGATTACAGAATTCTAAGTAATTTGTTTACATACCAATATTAATCATTAGTGAATGCTAAATACAAAAACAGTGACGTTTCTCAGAGAATAAGTTATGTCAAAAAATACTAAGTTACGTGAAAAAAAACGATTTATAAGAGAGGACTTAGAAAATAATTTTAGGGAATTACTCAAGATTGTAAAATAAAAGGGTACTTACGTATTAACGGGGAACCCATTTCAAAATATTAATGGGGAATCCAACCGTTCGAAAATGTGTTTTTTATATGGTACTTATGTATTAACGGGATATTGGCGAGCCTTCGGCTCGCTTTCTTTTTAGATTATAGTAATGCCTTTTATATCGTGTGTAGCCGTCTCCAGGCGCTATCGCGCCCTTCGCCTCTCTGGAACGAAACTATCCCTCCCCATTGTCCGGTGATCGGGTGGGTAAATGTCGCCACAGGCAGATCAGTCATGGGTTTACAAGATTTCGTTTTTCGTGAAAGGGTTATCTCAAAAACTTATTTTTCCAAAGGGGTACGGGATAACCGAAGAGAACCCATTTTTCTTTGAATTTTAACATTTAAACTTGGGGCCCGTTAATATAGTATAAATACCACAAATCAAAATGTGACTGTATTTTTCCATTTATGTTGAAAACATAATTTCAAAATGTTAATTTCTTTAATTTAATGTTGCTGTTGATGATTAAATAATTAATTTAATTGTATTATTATTGTTATTAGAATTTTAAAATGGGTTCCCCGTTAATACGTAAGTACCAATAAAAGATTAATTTTAATCATTCTACCTGAAATGACATTAACATACTTTGTTGAAATATTCAACTCAGTCTTTACAGATATGAATTGATTATAATATAATAAATAATATCTTACGAATTGGAACATGGAAAGGCTAACCAATCGGCGTAAATAAAATCATTGAGAACAAAGTTAGTACGCATTAAACGATATCTCTTACAACTTATCAAAGAAAAGGCCGTTAATGCAACTTTAGTTTTATGCTGCATCATCGCCGGTTCCGAAATTCATTTCAAGCCTACCTCCGCTTTACAACTTTAAAAAATAAATTCTGTTAAATTTTATGTGTATAAGCTAAAAAAAAAGCAAACGGGTTTATTAACAAAAAATGCGTTTCTCGAAGCTTCCTCGTACTTACCTACGAGATAACTATTCCTTCAGGCCAGAATCAAGTGCCTCTCTTCAAGGTAAACAGTTTTGTCACATTAAACAATGGCAACGATGAATTTTATAAAGAGAAAATGAAGCTGTACACTTCCAGAAATTTAGGGAGGAGAGATTATAACAGAGTCGAGGAAACTCCGTGAAAAGTTCATCGAAAATCGCGAAATGTTTAACATGTTGTTTTCTACGAAGTAATATTTATAACTCTTTTACTATACTCACTGGCGTCTAGTGTTCTTGTCGGATTTATGACTCAAATTAAACAGCGCATGCCCATACACAGAAACGCCTCGCCTAGGAGTTTTCCAGAAATACAATAAATGTAATAAAAGTACCCGTTATTATATATAAATAACAATATATAATCAACATCTGTTATTATAGATACAGGTAGGTATAGGTTTAAGTATTCTCTATAATAAAAACGTTGTTCTGTAAGGAACGCAAGATGGCCGACAGCGAAATTTAATTAGACCACTTGAAAATATGTTTTGTCAGTTAGCTAATACTGAACGCATTCTAGCACAATATATTTTTGGTAGTTGTTAATATTCGAGTGGCACATTTATTTGTTAATGTAAATATCATACCTACCTATTATTTTCCCTACGTTATATATGTATACATATAATTATTTCCCTATCTTTGCACACCGACAATTATATGTAGCATTGACGAGAACAAGGTGGGAGAAGAATAACAGAATTTTATAGCCGAAAATAAAAACCAAAGGCATTTACTAAACGACAACAGAATATTCACTAGAAATGCAGTATATGACGAAACATTTCATATGTAATAGTGTGCTATTAATTACTTTAAATGCAAATATTAATAATCAATCTATCTATAATTCTTCCGTTGATATTTCAACGGGAATTACACTAGTCATGTATAAATAAGTTACTTATAAAAATTCCTTTTTATAGTGTCACTTGTTATAATCCGATATAATTCCAAAAGGATAAATAGGGTCCTCATCAGAACAGAATGTGAGGGCTTTTGTTAACGGGCCTTTGTTCGATGAGGAACCCCTTAATACGTATAAAGAGAGGATACCCTGGGCCGACAACACTAGACCGCTCTTACGAAATAGATCTTTTGGATCACGCCTCTCAACGGCCCCATTCCGAAGGACTGTTCTATAATTGCCCATTCGCCCTAATAATAAGCACGCAATTGAGGATCGGAGGCAGGTTCAGGTCGACATGAAGCCGTTGCCAGGATTCGAGCTCGACCTCTCCAACCTTTGAGAGCATAGCAACCGCAAAGCCTCCGGCTTCTTTGGCGTTTAAAAACATCCGACACTTTTTGAGACGCATTATTATAAAGAAATACGCTAACGCGCCACATTTCTCCGTACCCAGGTGCCATCAGTGTGCAGTGGATGTCAAACTGAAACTGCTTCATCAACCTAAAAACGTGATCAGTCGTATTCTGACCGATCTTCTGTTATTTTACAATGGGAATAAAGAAGATGAGCCATTATCCACTTTTTATGCGGTTACCTGCCCAACATTTTTAACTCGTGCATACTTAGTGTGCATACTAAGTATTTTACGCATATTGGTCTCCAGCCTGTCCTGCAACCACTTTCGTAGATTTATCGTTCACACAGAGTACGGAAGATTGAAACCCGGTGCCCATTCTTTGCAAAAATCACCAAGGTATCACAATGCTTATAGTCTCTTCCGACGGACGGAACGCTGATTTACACATCCTCGAATAAAAAGAAGATAGTGGAAAAATTTTCTTAATGTTCTCTATTTTGCGTTACGTCATATGGTGCATAACAGCTGACCGTTACATTCAAAATCCACCGAATGCGAGAAAATAGATGGCGACACTGAACGAACAATATTAAGAGCTTCACCAGTATATACACCCGATTTTTACGAACAAAAGCTTACGTTTTTGCGGCAGATGCGTGATATCCCATTTCCAATTTCCGAAAATATCATTAACACCGAAATATAATCTTTTAAAAAAGTGTTTCACTTCGGCTAATTAAAATCCAGACCTTAAATATCCGTAAAAAATATACGCTTCGCAAAACACACGCATAAAAAATAATACGATAACGCTACATCAAGAATGCGTCGTCATTTATTGCACACCACGCGCTCTATATCAAACCGAGCTCCTTGGAGATGAAAATAAAAAAGACTACGCTCGAACGACACTCATTCAACGATATAACCGTATCGGTGTGTGACACACCCCGGCGATAACGTCTTTCAAAACTCCGCTAGAAAATACAACCGATCCTTCAAGCACACCGTAAAATCTTTCATAAAAAAAATTCGAATCGATACTCGAACGATCGAATTCGATCGGATGAACGAACTAATCCAACAATGCCGCATGTCGCAAATTACGGGCATGGCTACAACGAAACGCACGTTAAAGTCAAACGAGCGAGTTGTCGATCATTGGGATTATTTTCAGCGCCGCTAAAATTTGTTTCCGATTTTAATAGGACGCTATGCGAGGGTAACGGGCAAGTTGTGTATCTCGTGTCGCAAGACTACGAAGCCGCGTTAACTCGAACCGGAAGTTTTTATCCCCCGTTCACAAAACAACCGCGACCGGTTCTGGAATATGACGAGGGTCTCTTCTCCCCCTTTTTTCGAGAACGAGTTTAAACGCAACCGCTGTGCGACATACTTACGAGGGCTCGGGGTAAAAGGAAATTCAAGCCGTGATGCATCCGTGTATACATTTTCAGTCTCCTGGATCAGATGTTTGCCCCACATCGCCAAGTGCCAAAGGTCGTGCAACCATCGCGCGCTTATACGCTTCTCTCGAGTTTGAAAAGGGTTATAGACGGATTTCTAAGGCTAAATAAACGAAATCTTCGAAAGAATTCGATCGTTTTTGAAGTCGGCGACCTATAGATGGTCGCTTCGAGCAACAGGAAAGTAGGCCGTTCCCACGAAATAGGCGACTATACGACCCGCAGGTACTCATGCGGCCCCCGAGAACGTTTCATGCGGCCCTCGGAAGGTATGCTGAAAAAGCGACCCGTGAGAATTAACCTTTAACTACTGAGGTGCGGCCTGTGGGACACCACCTAAGTTATATTGCCAAATTATCCCTGTAGTTCACGTTCTGCTAGTTTACACTTTACGAATAAATTATGGGAATATGCAATTTTTCTTTTAATTTACTTTTGACATTATTAAATTGCGAAAATACAATTTTACACATAGTTATTAGTGATAAATATAATAATAAAAAAATAGCGACCTGGGAGACCGGTGCAGTTTGATCGCTATTTCACCTGACAAATCAACGGTTATACTGAAATATTTTAAGATAATTTATGCCAAACGTTAAACGCTCTTCTTACCCATAGGAGTGAAACTGGTTAAGAAGGTAATTAAAACAATAAAGTCCGTAAAGTCTGTTATTTTAAACTTGAAATATATCAAATATTTTATTTGTTGACGCTCCTTCCTTATTGCTCGACGTGATTTTATTGACTGGAGTTTAACAGCAAAGTTCATCGACCATTGTTCGCGCGATTCGATAGCACAGAAATGAAGGAAAAAACCGTATAAATAACAGATAGAGTGGCAGAAACATACTACTAAGCACTTCGCAATCAGCACGAGTTGAACGCACTGTACAAAACGTTTAGAACTGCTGAAATCTGTTAAGTCAACGCCAGTTATGCGGTTGAACGGCCTAAGATAGAATGAGTGAATATTAAGTCGGACCGAGTGAAACGTTGATCGGTTTACGTCACTTAATATCGAACTATTTAAACGCACGGTTAGGTTTTGCTCAGCACCACAGCTTACAAATAAAAAAACGAATATCTAAAAGCTTTAATTTTGTGTCCAATGAAATATTCGCTCGCATTTACGTTCCGAAATGCCGGACGCGGAAAATCTGTAACCCACGTAAATAGGAAAAAAATTTGAAAAAAAAGATATTAAAACAAGCGAAATTTATAAACAGCTGTTGTCGGAAGAGTCATTCGTCTGATATAAGGAGATCATGGCCTCTTGAATTAAATATACAAATGTGCTTCAAAGATGAGTAATATCCCTCTCTGCGGAAATTGCACAGAAAGATTTTGAAACAATTATCAGGAACTCCCACTCCATCTATCGAATAAAAAATCGGTACAACATACACTGTACAAACTTTCTCATATATAGGTACTAATGCGTCGTTTAGTTATCTTTAGAAAATGAAAATCATATAAGCCTGTTTTTAGAAAATCCAATTTTTGTTAAAGTTGCCCAAGAATAAACTAGCCTTATATTCATTCATTGAGAAAAATGAAATAGGTAGTAATATTGAAGACGTAAACTCAAGTAGCTGTACGAAATTTCATCAAAATCGTTAGAGCCGTTTTCGAGAAATGCGTAGAATAAACTACTCTTAATTATGATCAATGTCAACCATTTCTATGTATACTCTGCTCAGTATGATAAAATGCCTAAGTACGAGATTTCATTCATTTTCGTTCTTCCGTCTAGGCTCCAGAGCCAGTAACAGACAGACAGACGGCATTGAGAAAACCACTTTTTCGGATTCAGCGACACCTAAAACGTGTATTTCCGTAAAAATCTCGAGGTCGAATTTTTTCGCGAAAACAACACTTTCTCGATACTTCGTATGAGAAAGTAAAAACGAATTAAAAACGTCAGCGCCCTTCCAGGGAAAACGCCAAGCTCCATCGTAAACATCTGGCTCCATTATTTGACGCAATCGAGCATGCAGGACCGGAAGCAGATACGAGGAACGAATCTAAAAGGGAATGATAAAGGCAGCGGAGATAGCAAGGGGGAAAATACCTCCAAGATATTTGCGGTGATTTATTATTTTTAAAACTCCGCTGTGACTCTTATTCAGCGAGATGGAAACTAATCGGTGATAAATGGTGAGCTAGACAGATAACGGTTTGTGGAGCAAAAATGAAATTGAAGAACTGTCAATAGCTGTGAGTACTTGAGTACTTTTGGACATTTTAATTTTCTAACAGTTTCTTTCAGAATAAATGCGTGGAAGAGTGTGTTCATAGACAAATAAATGTTAAACACTTCTTTTTTTCTTAAGAAAATAAGGTTTCGGAACGCATAGTTTTTCTGCCGACGAAGAATCGGATATTATAAACGTCATTTCATAAATGATGGTTTGAATTTCACATGTGAAATTCACGTCAATCTAGTAATAAATATTTTGAATTTGAAGTGTTTTCAAAATTTATAAATTCTTATTCTTACAAGTTTATTGATTTTATATTTTGCAGGAAAACAACTACCAGAACGGCTTCCCGGTGCATTTCGGCAGAAAAAAAGCACCGATTAAACAACGCTAGAAGTCTGGCAAAAATAATACGCGTTTTTCTCGGTACTATCATCCCTTGAAACAACCTTTTTTATTTCCATTAAGTTGGCAATCCTGAAAGAGCGAAACAATTCGGATCCGCTGTTTTGCATCATAGAATTCATAAATATTGAATTTAAACAAATTCTACCAAATAAATTAAAAGTTTGAATTTCAAATCTTATTTTCAGTAACATGGCAGCCCTCAATGGGTGATGTGTCATTTTCTTCTCAAACTCTGACAGAAATTCTAAATACCACATTTATTAAAATTTAGTCCAGGGCTTGATATACACGTTCAGACAAATACTATACATACTAGTTTATAAAAACGCAACTAAAAATGACCGCTTTGAAACACATTAAACGATTCATCACACGGCCGAATTTTTATTTTTCCTTTGACTTACGGGTTATAATTTTCTACAATTATAGAAATAAATGTAAGTTTTTGGCACAGATTTGAGTATTTTATAACAATTTTAGGCGTATTTAAGAAACATTAAAATTATATTTTTTTCATATCTATATATATCCGATTATTATACATAATAATAAATAACAAAACTACGTACTTTTTTCGTGAGAATCGAATGTAATTTCCGCATCAATCCTTTATTTAGCGTTCGAGAAAGGGCATTATTTCTTGCACCGGGGGCCCAAGCAGCCTCCGAGAAAGAGGCCATTAATGCTTTCGAAATTACAATCAAAGTAGGAATGAAACCAGCAGATCCTCCCGGAAATGCCGTCAACTAAATTTAGTTTATAGCTTCTCTCAACAGCTGCAAATAGTTGAAATGGTATTGCAGGATGACTTAGGCAAGCCCACGTTTTAAACTCCTGCGACGAATAAGAGGTTTATTTTCGTGAGTGGTAGTCACCTGCGATACGTTTTTTTCCGCTATGATATGCATCTTTTCCGTCCCTTCGATCGCTCTCTCCGTTCCATCATCCCTTCATTAAACAAACATACGACCAATAAAGTATTACATAATCACCAATTAACTTCGACTATGTTGCCACGCAAAACAATTCTCGCGTTTATAATGGCTTGTTAAAATCAATAATTATTAGAAAACCGAGAATATCTCGGTGTTAAACATTATTAAGGAACTTATTTATCGGAAGTATATTATAGATATTAATTTCGTTCGTCATTTCTCCTACACTCACATACAATAACATTCATAAAACCATAGGTATGTTGGCAGTAACTGCCATCCATGCTTAGTGATTTATATGCCCTTCATACGTATATCAGTCATCAAAAGGACTTTGGCCATGGTTTTAATTACATGCTTGATTGATTTCCCTCACTATATCTACATATAATACAGAATCGGAAAAATGTGTTGATAATATTTAGGTATATTGCAAAAAGCTGAACAAATTCTCAATATAACATAGGTAAAGGAAAACTGTGAACACGTGAAATATATCTGCGAATATATCCTTAAACTGAGGTATAGAAACAGTACAGGCATGCAAAATTTTACGATTATTTACGTAAAGTGATAAAAACCATTATCTCCGGAGTATAAGGATGGGAGGCAACGTCCTTATTAACCACATAAGTGGGCGACTGGGGTCTATATGACACCGTGTTATATTTTTCTATTAATCACAGGATGTTGCTTATTCTATTTATTTAATGAATTGTACTTATTGAAAACATACTAAAATGACGAATGAGAGAAAACATTTTAAATTTTCTGAACAAAAATATCAAATTGAATAAAGTTGTTTATGGTCTAATGGTCCATCAAATATGCGTTGGGGTCACGAGGCCTACTTAAGGGTTTAAGTTCAAAGGAGGTTGTAACTTTTTTCTTCGCTGAGGGAATCATACGCTTATTGCTCATCAAAGCAAGCAAGCGAGCGAACTGGCTAGTGGAAAAACGCCAGATTTTTAATCGGGTGAGAGATGCGAACACTTAGGCCAGTGATGGCGAACCTTCTACTGCCCGAGTGCCAATGTTACCGAAATTGTCGAATCTTTTCCGCCTCGCGTGCCACAAAAAAGTCATTGATTTCTTTGCGTGCCAAGTAAATTAAATTCGTGATCAAGACATAAGAGATTGAAATTTGTAACTGTTAAACTAACGTTTACAATAGTTAACTAAATAACAAAAATGTTTTTTCGGCATGAAATCAGTACGATAAATGCTTCGATAAGTTTTCGCCTTTCGTTGGCGTGCCAACCAAAATTGACTTGCGTGCCACTTATGAAACGCGTGCCATAGATTCGCCATTAGGCGACGAAACGCCGAACTCACTCGCGAATGACGTGGACGAATCTAATCGAACGAAAATTGTTTACGAACCTAATTGCTCAATGTTTATCTAGAGCGAGAAATAAAAAAAGATTGGAGTTTTAAAAAAAATGTCTACCATTTGTTGCAAAATCAGGAAATTGGTGAAATAACGCTGAAAAATAAATCCGTCTCAGACGATCTTGCGAAAATCCCAGAGATGAGAAGGAGCGATAAGATATAATCCTTTTTTTTTAAATAACCGATGTATGAGAAAAGATTTTTGATAAAATTATCCCGAAAGCTTTACGTGGACTCGTTAAAAAAAAGCTAGCGGCTGATATAGAGGTTTGTGACGGAGGATTTGTTTGAAGGGACACATAAACTGAAGCCCTTCGAATTAACTGAAAAACTCTTCCTATCGCACTTTACCTTTCTAATTCTATTTTATATGCTTTTTAACATACCGCTAAATGTCTTAAATTCAATAATGTCCGCATTGGCCGGGTAGACCAGGAAGATTTCGTGTCTTTATCGAAATATTTCAAAGATAATCGCTTCAATTTCAACCAACACCCTGGAACCAGACGGTGGGGTATGACAGACCACACCTCCACTTTATATTGCTGCCGCATGCTCGTGATGAACTGCAGCTTATTGGCATGCCATGACTACTCAGTTGAGTTCGAAGTGTTTAAATACAAACCATCCAAACTAATATATAAAAGACAGTGTCACTTTGTCAGTAATGCTTTTTGAAGCTCAATATCTCGCAAACGACTGAACCGAATTTGATGAAATTTTCAGGATAGCATTATGATATAATAACAAAACGTTTTAATGTATCGAACTCGAGATCAAGAACCCGGGTTCAGCTCCAGGGGATAATTTCCATTTCCAATAAGATAACACGTAATTTCACGTAAAAATGAACTTTTCGACGCGCAAGCTTTCATTCATTTTGAGATTAAAATTAGAAAGAATTGACCTACGAACTTCGGATGTGAACCGTTTTGAAGAAAACATTATAAAGGTTCTTATTCTGTTAGTCTTTTTCCGCCTACAGTTCGAAATCGCTCAATTTAAACGTTTAAGTCACACAGTTTGAGGAAGTATAGCCATTTTAAGGGGATGTTGCCTTGACCACCAATTCCATTGTTAGACCTCATATCATATTGTTATTTCAATCCTTATGGGTGTAAATGTGCTTTGATTGCTTTTAATACGAGAGAGATGGAGGGGACAAAGGGTCAGGGAGGGAGAGTGAGAGAGGGAAGGAGAGGGAGGTAGAGGAAGGGAGAGGGAAAGGAGAGAGGGGAAGAGAGTGGGAGAGGGGGAATGAAGGAGAGGGAAATTATTTTCAATAAAATTTGTTTCTGATGCCAAATTGATCTCCATAATATAAATAGCTTGAGCGATCGAATCTTTACTCCCGTCATTTTTGACGGGCTATACACTTGTATTATTATATGTAATTGGCTTTTACCTGTATATCACTTCGATATTTCCCTCCAAACATATAGTGGGGTACGTAGAGACCTCAAGATCTGGTATATTAAATAAAATTTTAATCGCCTGGTTCCAGGGTTAATAAAAAGCTTTATTAAACTCATGACTCCGGGTTTCTATTACTGGCTTGATTACACCATATGAATCATTTTGCTAAGACACTGGTTCCCAAAATTTTTGTAGCTGCGGAGCCCATTTACAAAAAATAAACAATTTCTCGACATCAGCCTCTCGAAACAAGGACTTTTTTTTACATACGGATGTTATAACTTGTCGGTACTACACCGCAATCAATTTTTAGGAGTAAATTTTATTACCCTAATTACCTATCAGCACATCCAAATCGTTGATTTATTCGATAAATGAAGTTTTTCGCGGCACTCCTAAAAATCAACTGCGACACCCAGTTTGGAAAATGCTATATTATGCAGATTCACTAAGCAATATTAGTCAGATCCATAAGGATGATTTAAACATTATCCACGACTTGCACGAAGTGTAATTTATTGTACGAAATCATATGGCGTAAGAGGGTTTTGCAAGGTTCGCTCAGTCTATCTAAAATAAAGGCATTTATCTCTCTCTCTCTGTCTTCTCGCCACTCAAATAAGCGCTATCTTTCTCCGACGGCGGAATCTTTACCACTTGAGGCGTCGGGATAACCTGGTTTCGAATGGAGCCCCGCCAACTATGCCCATCCACATCTATCTTTGTAATGACAGACTCCTGTCGCGTTGCCAGGATACCATCAACCTTTCCGAAGACGGACGAATTAGGAACCGCTTCGAAATAAAAGAAAGTAAACTTGGACCGATTCTATCCATCCATTTCCTGAGTGCTTCGAGTGAATCTTTTTTTTTGCGTTCGATAGAGCGACGTGCTGATGAATGGAATTTCACAAGCCAAGAAACGCTGAGATTACGTAATGGGTGGACTCCTTCGCGCTCTTTATTCGGCATTTTTGTCTGTTTCGCTGAGAAATCAGATTAATCTTATTAATCCAAAGGAGTTACATAACAGCAAGGAAAGAATTTAGAAAAAATAAATATCCAATTATTTCATGTTTAAAAATTGGGCTTAAGTTGGCTTGAAAAATTGTCAAAAAATTTGTTTCGGATTCCTTATAACTGCACATTTCTCAAGTTGATATGCGTGCCATTTTAGCTTTATAAGCCGTATAATACGAGCTGGATAATGCATTTTTATTCCTTTGCGGTTAGTGTTGGTAAAAAGATCGTAGCTGTGTTAAAGCTATTTCGATACAAACGTAGAAACGACAACTGAATTCTTAATGGGAATGAGGACTTGGCGATCCAATTACAGCATTAAGAAACGATGCATTCCAAATACAAACGAATCACAAGTTGGATGGATTGGATCTTCCTACTATATACGAAAAATTCAAAAATAAATTTTTGCAGAGTGGCTCGTGAATGTGTTCGGTAGCTTACAAGTGGAAATTATGCACGATGATTCGCTATCAGGAACACGTATGACACTTTCCCGTCATTTCTGATCACACTATATAATATAAACAATCTTCCGCCAAGACACGTGGATGTTTATTTTTAAGGAAAAATCTTAACTAACCATTGATGCCCTAAGGGTCCAAAATAACTATTGTTTCACACTTTTGTCGCAGTTACATTAAATCTAATATATAAAATTGACTTCGTCGTCGTCGGTGGGAAATCGGAACTCTGTAACGCTATTTTTAACAAACTTTCCTAGTAGCTAGAAGATTGACATTTGGTAGGAATGTTCGGTTCTTAAAGTAGAAGCCATTTACGAAAACAATTTCCAAAATCGACCCGGGTTCGATTCCCGAGAATGATTTCCATTCCTCATAAGATAACATGGAAAAATCGATATTTCGACCTGCAACCTTATTTTATTTTTCTTATTAAAATTCACATATTTGACCTACGATTTTCGGACTTGGACTGTATTAAAGAAAAATAAATGCAGTTTCTTATTCTTATCGTCTTTTATCGCTTTCGAATTTAACGTTGTAATATCATATTTTGACAAAATTTAGCGTTTTTAATGTGAAGTTGCCTTACCAACCGATTACACTGTTAACTCGAAATCATATTACTCTCACGTATGCTCACGTTCTCTCCGGACATCCATGGACCCTCCCGGCCCAATTCATAGGTATCAGAGATATCTCAGAATTAGTTTTTACTTTCTCCAATATACTTAGTATTATAGAGAAAGGTTGCTCTGGCATTAATTTGGAAAATCAATTTTTTTCTCATGGCTAACTCTATGTTGCATGTTCACGTGTTGGATCAAGCAAAAATTTGTTTATCTATGCTAATGAAGGAAAAACAAAAAATATTGTTTACAAGCAAGCTTTGAAATAAATATTAAAACATTTTTCTAATTTATAATGCCTTCATCCTTGGGAAAAAAATGCGCAAAAGGTGAAATGATTGTATTACCATATAATACATAATTTTATTCGCCAAAGACGTCTGTCATAACCCGGGCATCGCCGGGTACTTTCAGCTAGTTCTATATATAAATACGTATATTTATTTATTTTTCGCTAGCTCATAAACAGCACTTTACGGCCTTTTGCAATGTGAGACGAACAAAGACGAACGCATACGATCATGCCCTCGGCAGGATTCGAACCTGCTACAATTAGGAGCTAGAAACGCTAACCACCCATCTACCAAGGCCTAGGTGGAGGAGTAAATAGCCTGTATAGGCCCAATACTGCGGTCACGAGTTTGAATCCTACCGAGGGCACGGTCGTACATCTTTGTATTTGTCAGGTACCGTTTTTTTGCGGTCATTGTAAAAGGCCCTTAAGCGCTCTATCTGAAATAGTAAAAAAAAATTAAGTAAACATAACAACAATCAAAACAAAGCCTCGACTAAATAATATAAAGAGCGAATGTTACAGAATTTCGTAACAATGGAAGAAATCTTACAAATTATGTTTCGTAGCTATCCAAACGGGCTTAACGGTCCGTTAAAATAGGCCCTGCGTAAAACTACACCTAAGGCCCATGGCGATGATAATATCGTCCTCGACTTTCCTGGAAATAACGTGGCGAAGTAACACGTTACACACAGAAAGGGAAGAAGGAAACGCGCGCGCCTCAACAAAACCTCGGGCAATACAACGCTCGACCGCAAAATAAAAAAAGAGCGGTCAAACGCGTTAGGGAAAATTCTCCAAATCGCTTGTTCACGTCTTTTCTGATCCCTACTCGCAAAATTGGTCATTTAAGCAGTGGCAGATTTAAAGAGGGTCGCACATGGCGCGTGCCAGGAGCCCCTTGAAGTAATGGACCCCAAAAAAAGTTTTTATGTATGATCTCAGAATATTAAATATCTCATTTTAAAAGTCATGAAGGAAATGTAATTATTTTGTACGGCGATATTTAATTTATCGAAACAGGAAGTCAAATAAAGGATTAGTCGTTAGGTGAGTACATACTTTGATTGCAGGGCCCTCAATAGTTTAGCGCCAGGGGACCCAGAATGCCTAAATCCGCCACTGCATTTAGGCCAGGTGCGGCCTACTGAGCAATTTTATGCGGCCCACCGCCAGTGTTTCGTAGTTTTCAAACCTTTCTTCATTTATTTTAATTGATTGCCAAATATTTTCCGTGTAGCAAAATCTGTTAAGATATCTAACGTTAAATTGCGACCTCTTAGTAAATATTTCTCAATTCAAATTAAGTTCTTTTTAATGGTGTTTTTGATTTTTTTCTCAAAGATATTTCTAACTAAGATTGAATTCCATCATGATTTTTAATATTGAAATTTTAACACTAAACACCTAATTCTAACTTGATTTCCACGCATATGGTGCCTAAGTGTCCCTAAGTAGCTTACGATTTAACTATAATCCATTGGAAATTTCCAATGCGGCCCACCGAAGGATTCAATGCCACCAATTCGGCCAACTATACAGAAAAGGCTACCCACCACTGGCTTAGGGCATCGGTTTTCAACCTAGGTGGCACGCACCAAAAGTGGTACGTAAAAAATATGTAATGGTTTGCGGAAATTTTAAGAAAATGTCTTTTATTTTATTCTATACATATTATCATAAATAGAACCTTAACTGCCCAGCTTCGCGTATTTCTCCTAAGAAGTAGGGTAATTTTAAATTGCAAATGCTACGGTATAATGAAATACTGCTGTTGCAATTTTTATACAGTTCCGAGTTTACCTTATTTAGTAATGTTTTGGGGGTGCCGTGGCGTAGTGGCGAGGACGTTGTCCTGCTACGCTGAGCATACCCGGTACGAACCGGGTACGAATCCTGCGAAAGTAGGGTTTTTTCAGAGGTTTAGCGGCCCCCTATTTGCGTGTTTGGGGGAGAGCACGCGAATCAGCGCTCCGTCCTTCGGAAGGGACGTAAAGCCGTTGGTCTCCTTGGTGTTTCTCGTTAAGAGTAGGCTAATGCCGGCACTGGATTTATCTCCTCCCTTGCTTTGTGATTTAGACCGACAATGAGAAGCCTACTAGCGCCGGTAGTCGTTTGAAGTCACAAGTTCCCACAATAACAATAAGTAATGTTTTCTATTATTCGTATTTGGCGAGCGAAATATACATTTTTTGTTTTAATGGTAGGCGCCAGGCAAAAAACTTTGTGAACCAGTGGCTTAGGGAACGGGCAGTCGATAGAGTAAGGGATTTATACGAAGTTAACGAATTCTTCAGAAAAGCTCTTCCACTCCGAGAAAAACGAATCGTGCCAAGTGGAAAAATAAAGACCTTCTAATGGAAATGCTTCCTTTTAATTAATGCGTCAACATTACGCATGCATCTGCACAAACACAAACGTCTCCAAGTGAAAGGGTAGTTAGTGCATGATTTAGCCAACTACTGCAGTGGAATTTCACAAATCGGGGCCATCGGGTACGCCAACTATGAATAAAATGTGAAACTGGGAGGAAGGCCATTGCGCACGAAGGTCATTGCATGAAACTCGATATATTATATGTTGTAGTTTGTAGTTATTATATAGGTACATGCAGTTTTTACAGTATTGTCTGCGGTTTGTGCTTCTCGTAAGTATGCATCAAGCGTTATAACTAGAAGAATCATAATCAAATCCACTGAAGCCATTACAGTATTGTCTGCGGTTTGTGCTTATTCGTAAGTATGCATCAAGCGTTATAACTAGAAGAATCATAATCAAATCCCTTGAAGCCATTTTTCAAGAAAATCGGAAATTTGTGAAAATCGACAAGAATAAACTAATCTCTATTTTTGGACAATGTGATTCATTTCAACAAGGCTTCTATTAAGAATGATACTATAAAAATACTACATTTCATCATAGTCTGTTAAAACTTTTATCGCCACCGCTCACACAAGAAAGACGGCCGGTTACAACAGACAGACGGGATAGCAAAAAAACTGCTTTTTTATGTCTCATTGTCAGAGGCATATACAGTAGCGTTTCCCAACCTTTTGAGCTCCGCGGGCCACTTCAGCGACCCTTCCGGGCCCTGCGGACCACCTCGTTTCTTACACTAACCTACTTACTGTATCTACATGTAAGAGAAGGGATTACTTGGTTACATACTTTGACCATTTTCAAATATATTACACGTTTTTGTATGTATGAGGATAACCTGAATATGTTTTGTTTTAATTATTTTCAAGGTTTGCATAAGAGAAATTTTTGACATTTGAAAAAGTTTTGCAAACGTCATTAATAACAATATACAATACCTGTGGTAGCGTAAAACTTGCTTAACTTTTCTCAAAAAAATTCCAACTAAGTATGAGGTTCGGCCTATTAAAAAGAAAATACATTTTGGAAACCTCTGCGCACCACCAACAAAACCTTCGGGGACCACAAGCGGTCCGCGGACCATAGGTTGGGAAACGCTGATATAGAGCGAATTCGAATTTTTCACGACGTACTACACAAGAATTCGAAACGTGGTTATCGTAAAACATTCTGCAGGGTCAAAGGCGGTTGAAATGTTCCAGACAGTCGGGCTAATTAGATTACGCGCGGTCGACGAAGCAGAAACGGTCGATTTTCGGATTATATGCGAAATGTTGTGCTAGACTATAATTTAGCGATTTTCAACCGGGTGTTCGCGAACCAAAAGTGGTTCGCGTAAACGTTAGTGGTTCGCAGTTCTAAAGATAAAAACAATGATGCCTTATCCGCCGTGGGTAAACGTGTGTTCGATCAATTTTGGTTTTTAGTATAGAAATAGGCTTGAAGTTGACGCAGATTTAATTGTAGCCATATCAATTATTTTGCCAGATTTTAAAAAAAATGTGTGATGACAAACGAGTCCAAGTCTCTCATTAACAATAAATTCAGAAATGAAATATAGTCAAATTTTCTTTCGTATATATTTTTTGTTTCGAAAATGAATGCGTATTTACCTTTGTTTTATTTTACAAATAATTTATTTGTAGTCACAATTATTTTTAAATAAAAGTTAGTATAATTAATCAACTTTTGTGTACTTTTATGGTTCGCCAAAAAAATTGGAGAACTGGTTCGTCAGTTGAAAAACACTGTGCTAGGCAGTGGCGTATTCAAAACTAAGAGAACGAGAAATATCTTCATCCTTTTGGCCGCACGAATGTCCGATTTGTTTGAATTTAAGATAAAACATGATTTAACGAGAGAGGGAAATTGCACGCTTTATACTTGCATACATGCAAGGCGTTCTTTACGATTTATGTGATCACATTCCAAAAAAAGAAAGAAAAATATTAATGGTTTAGTATAACGACCACAAATTGCAAAACGATATATCAGAAATTGTATTTAGGAAATATCTAATTTTTGGTTTATCGATTTATTTCCTGTAATTAATCGAAGAATCGAAAATTATTTAAAGCGTACTTCACTTGAGTTTAATAGTTTTAATGTGATATTTACTTTCGCGTTCATTCCTTCGCCGTAAATTATCCAATTACAAATCCACTTATAAATCGCTCTGTGTGCTCGTAAAGAAAATAAATGAAAGTTCATTTTTCGCCGTAGATAATCCGTTTCCCTTTCATTACTAAATGCTGCGTGTACACGAAAGAAAATTAAACGTAGGTGTTTACATAATTATAGGAGATCTTGGGAAATGTGGAAACAGGTGAAAAAAATCTGCTATGACCGGGAATCGAACTCGGGTCTTCCACTTGCCGGGCGGATATTCTGCTACTGAATATCCGCCGGCAAGTGGAAGACCCGGGTTCGATTTCCGGTCATTCCAGATTTTTTCACCTGTTTCCACATTTCCCATCATTACAGCTTATGGCTGTCACATAAGGATCTTCGGATCGTTCATTCCATCAATTTAAAGAAGGCCTTGTTTATTTCAGTTGTTGCAAAGATCGTTTTTGTTGAAAACAATTACACAAGATAAGAAAGTGTACAGCGTATCACTAACGGGCGCGTTTCGTGCAATGGAGTATTAGAGAGAAATGATATACCTGTACGTAAGGGTAATGGCGTTTTAAAGTTCTTTTCTTCTTCATAAATAATCCATTTTCTTCCTATTTAAAAATATTGCATGCACACGTAAGGAAATTAAACGTATTTTTGTGAAATTTAGCAACAATTAAGTTTTCTAAGTTCAACCCGAATTAAGACAGTCTGTTTTGATTTTCTTGATAACGGCTATTCCTACGACAAAAACGTATAGGAAAAGAAATACTGTACTAGTTCTACAAGTATTATATGAAAACTAATTTGATGTGACTAACACTTTACGAGATATGACGGAAAGTTCATTTTTGTCACAAGTGAAGTGGTACCACTGATTGCCTCACGTGATTCATTTTTGCGATTTTCTTATTATCTTTGTGAGTCATTAATATCAAATGTCATGAAAATACGTTCGGTAGAAGTCGATAACGAACATGCGGACGGACGGACGGACAGACAGACGGACAGACCGACGCCAATAGGCGCTCACGCTGGAAGCGAAACGCGCCTAAAAACCACGCAAGAAATTGTCCAAGTTCAAATTGGATTAGGATATTCTTGTTAGATTTTCTTGAAAACGGATACTCCGACAAAAATGTGCAGAGAAAGAATTATTCTACATGCCTTTTCCTACAAATTTTATTCGAAGATTTTTTGCTACGACTAATGCTTTACGGGATATTACGAAAAGTTCATTTTTTCTTCCCAGTAAAGTGGCCTTGTTTTATGAGCCGATTTATATCATTTTCGTATTGTCTTTGCCCATTTCAGTTTCTCTTTCTATAAAGAACCCATAATAATTGTACATCGATACGCACCAAGCAGAATTTCTCCAGTTCAGAGAATAAACTCATCGGTTTCTAATCGGTTCATCTCATTGGTCCCAGAATGAGTAACCGACGGATTAAGACATTAAGAAAGAGTCGGCGGGTTTTAAATCTTCGGGAGTAATCTCCCCAATCTAAAACTTTTCCCATTTGCCCAAATCTTCCGAATCGACCGATGTGTTCACCTTCTCCTCACAACCCCTACCTCCACCCCGAAACAAATGGAAGGGGCCGTATATCTACGAGAGTTTCTTTTTTCAATGGCGGAATGAGTAGGATGAAGGGAGGGGGGGGGGGGGGTGTAAGCGAGGGCGGGGGATTCCGATACAGTTTTTAAAGATCCTCGCGTGACCATCTGGTTCCGCCTAATGAATGTTATCTTTCGTGGGATCAAAGTCAACCCACAACCTCTCACGATAACTTACGTAATCGGCACCTGAGTTGAATAGACCACGGTAATACCCAAATATCGATCCTATTATTTTAACTGTTAACTTAACTACGAATGCACGGAACAAGTTAACTTTTATGATCGCTTTTGTGCCGTCCGTTTAAGGAGTAAATCAATGGCGGAGTTTACGAAATCGAAGGGAATCGTAATCATGCATTTTTCTTTTTTTTTTGCGAAGCCGGAGTCTGTTTACAACTCGAGCGAATACCGAAGTCGATCGACTCTTGGAGTTTCATTAACGACCAGAATTTTCCTTTTTTTATCCAACCATACGATCTTATTTCAAGAGAGAGTTAGATCTATGGTTAGAATCTAATTCGTAAATTAGGTGACTGCAATAGTCATTAAAAAAGAACCGATTTTAGGATCTCTAGTATTGGTTAATCACCATTGATTGCGCATCAATATCGGTCGAAATACGCAACCTATTTTCCCAATCTATTTTTGGCTACTGAGCTATCCAATTTATCATTTTCGTAAACGCGTTGACGAAATAAATATTTAACAAGTTAGTAAAGTGTATAGCGTAACACAAATGGGCGCGTTTCGTGCAATGGAGTATTTGAAAGAGATTATATGCGTGCACACAAAGGAAATAGCGTTTAAAAGTTATTTTCTTCGGCATAAATAACCCATTTTCTTCCTATTTAAAATACTTTATGCACACGTAAGGAAATGAGACGTATTTTTGGGAGATTGTTTATGTTAGCAAAAATGAAGAAGTAACCATACAGGAATTTTTTAAAGAATTAAGACCTTCTTGTTTGATTTTCCTGATAACGGATACTCCTACGATACAAACGTATAGGAAAAGAAATATTCTACTCGTTCTACAAGTTTTATTTGAAAACTATTTTGATGTGACCAACACTTTACGAGATATGACGGAAAGTCATTTTTTGACACCAATAAAGTGGTACCCCTGATTGGCTTACGTGATTTATTTACGTGACTTTCTTATCATCTTTGACTGTAAGTAATTAATATCAAATGTCATGAAAATCTGTTAGGTAGAAGCCGAGAACGAACATGCGGACGGACGGACGGACAGACAGACCGACGCTATAGGCGCTCATCCTGGCGCCTAAAAATTAAAGAAAGAACTGATGAATCACATATTACGGGGGGTTAAATGTAAAAGGAGACCTCCGATGGTCTCAATTTTGGAAAAAAAATTTGTTTGTCGGTCTGTCTGTACTTCCACCCCTTAGGCTGCACATGGAGTCTCAAACTTTCAATTGCAGAAATAAATTATGGCCACCCCTCAAAACCTGGTTGCTATAACTTAAACGGTGTAGAAGTAGTTCACCTGATGGGGAAGTGTGACGGGCGGATTGATGGACAAAACGATTACATCAGCGGATTTTTTAAAAGACCGCTAAAAACCAAACAATCAATAAAGTGCTTAAATGTGACCAATAGCCAGGAAAAAGGTGTGAAAAAACCCACACGCGCACTTAGGTTACCAGGTAGCAGTCATCAGTGGTATTCACATACGATAGCTTCTAAAAGAATTCATCTATGTATATAATTTCATCCACAAGGCGAGTTCGATAATTCTCCATCGATTTAATAAATTCGCGATGAACGATATCGACGCTCTCTAATAAAAATTATCAAATTTTGGAACGGCTTATCAATTCTCCGGCTCGTTTTTTTTCTCGGGCAAAATCTAAATAAACAATTGCAAAAATTTCACCCCGTCGCCGAGGCAACCAATTTGGCGATGAGCGTTCGCTATTCGCGAAGCGGCTCCGACGTCTGATCTCTCTCTCTCTTTCTCTGTCTTTGGCATAACGAGGAACAGATCCCCCCAAACAAACATCTCTCGGTTTATTTTATCGTCGAATTTCACTTCGAGACGTCGCGGAAGTAGGTCAGACTCTTCACCCAAAATGTATATAGATATCATGCGTGGCCAATTCGTTCCGCAGGGTGGAGAACTGATCTCTCCCAGCTGGAGGAAAATTAGGAGTCTCCACCCACGAGGCGAGGGAAGTCGTTTTGTCATATATGAAAAAAGTAATTTCTTTCAGGGGTAATTTTTTAATACAGCTACCAGGAGAATAGGGCAAACAATACTTACTCGGAACGATCGGTAATTGATCGAAAAAAAATTGAAGACGTGACGAATAACAACGAACGTCGACATTCCTATTTACGGTATGAACGTGTCAAATCTAAGAATATTTATTTTCCACCATATGAAACGAAAAGAATAAAAATAAAATCTGACAAATTTGGTTAATACGACGTAGACTATCTTCAACATCCAAAGGCAACCGACGTTAACGAGTTGACCGTATTCACGATCGGTACCAATAACTGAGAAATAAATTTCGTACATAGTCACGTCTTTTAATCTGCAATTCCACACATACTATACTAGTATGACGTGAATCGTGTAGTTCATACAACTTTTCACCAAAAAAACCGATTCCTTAGCTTATCACCGATTTACACATTCTACTTTCAAAATGAAATGTGACCCATGAAAAATATATCAAGAGTAATATATAACAATATATTTCAGCATTAATACATCCTTTGGCAATCTCCTATTTTGTAATAATGAATCGTAGGACTAATTTCGATTCCAATGAGAATGACCTCCAAATCTATCAACACCAATATTTAACACGCAATCGAAAAAAGTTGAAGGATAATTAATTAGGGAGGCCAATCTTATCGTATTAGTTTTAAATTTATTTATATATATAACGGAAATAGATTAAAGACGACAAATATTGTTTTTATAATTTCTCATTTTACATCTCTTTTAATTGGTGGACTCATAGCGGGCCGGATGAAAACACTCGGTAGGCCGGATGTGGCCCGCGGGCCGTAGTTTTGGCACCACATTTTATCTGTCGCTATTTAACTGTGGTCTGGGAGTTTCAGTGCCAAATTACCAAGCTACTTTACTTTCTGATAGCTTACAATTTAAAAATAAATAAAGTGAACATTAAGTATTTTTAATTACCTTTAATACAGTGGTGGACAAGCTTTTATAAGCGGCAGGCCGCATTACAAGTCGTCAGTGCTTTTTCGGGACGGATTAGACTTTAAATCGAACGTCAATTAAAGATTCTAAGGCAGTGTTTCCCAACCGGGTTGCCGTAAAATGTTATGAAGGGTGCCGCGAAAAATATTCTGTTTTCCCATTTTTAGACTCATTTTGCATAGTCGTCTGTCAAAAATGCAAACCAGAGTTAAGTCGGCCTTCATTTCGTCGCAAAGTCACTTCGAAATGAAAGGAGATATGGAGATTGGACTTAGGGGTTCAACTTCACCACGATTATTACTGATGGTGGGTAGGAAGGGGTGCCACCAAATTCTGAAAAGTCACTTAAGGGTGCCGCGAATCTAAAAAGGTTGGGAAGCACTGTTCCAGTGGCGGATTTACCTACAGGCCCTGTAAGCCCGGGCCTTGAGCGACAAATGGAATATAATAATGATAATAATAAATATAAAAAATAAAAAACATTTATTAATAAAGAAAGTATCCTTAGACATTTTTTAAACAGATGAACGTATTGCAGAAAAGTATTATGTATGAAGATGAAGACGAAGCAGTGGCGTAGCTGTCGTCCGGGCGAAACAGGGAGGTCCTCATTTCAGAGGGGCTCGTGCATCGGAGTAGCTCGCAAAAGATTGAATGTTGTGACCGAAATGTTAACAAGTTAGGAAAGTTTATAACGTATCACAAATTTTCGTGCAATGGAGTATTAGAAAGAAATTATATAACTGTGCGTGTGGGAAATAGCGTTTTAAAGTTCTTTTCTTAATAATAAATAATCCATTTTCTTCCTATTTAAAAATAGTGCATGCACACGTAAGGAAATTAAACGTTTGTTTGTGAGATTGTTTATGTTAGCAACAATGAAGAAGTAACAATGCAAGAAAATTTCCAAGTTCAACTCGTTTTAAGACATTCTTGTTCGATTTTCAAGATAACAGCAACTCCTACGATAAAAATATATAGAAAAGGAAATACTCTTCTTTATTAGTTCTCCAACTTTTATTTGAGAAATATTTTGATATGAGCAATACTTTACGAGTTATGACGAAAATTTACTTTTTTGTCACCAGTCAAGTGGTACCCCTAATTGGCGTACGTGATTCATTTTTGCGATTTTCTTATTACATTTGATTGAAAGTCCTTAATATCAAATCTCATGAAACTCTATTCGGTAGAAGCCGAGAACGAACATGCGGACGGACGGACAGACCGACGATAATAGGCGCTCACGCTGGAAGCGAAACGCGCCTAAAAATGCTAATATGTTTGTCTATATCTATAATTAAAAACTTTATAATAATTAAAATTTTATCATATCAGCGAAAATCAAGGCTAAATTACGTTTTTTAGAGTTAACATTTCAATATCAAGCGCTTTATTTCCATAATTTGAATGTCTACGTATATGAATTTGCGTGTTTTACACATCTCATTTTAATCATAGCTTCGCGGACCGTATAAAACACTCTCGGTGTCCATATGTTGCTCGCCACTGCTCTAACCCTCATGACAGATTATTAGACGGAAAATCCTTAGCTAGTGAATAAATAATAATAATAAGATACAATAACAATTTCACCTCACTAGTTAAAGGTTAAATACGGCGCCCACTTCTTGATTTAATGGACCGAACGAGAGGAATCGCAAACATTCCCATCGTTGAACGCAGAGGTGCACAAAGTGCGGCCCGTGAGCTACGTGCGGCCCGCGAGCTACATGCGGCCCTCGGAAGATTTCGCATTATAATATGGAACAATGTTTAGGTTAGGTTAATTTGGTAAACCATAAAGTGAAAATTATAAATAAGTGCAAAATGCTAACCAAACAGTCTACTTTTAACAAATTTGTACTCCTGAAAAATTTTACTCCTTTACTGCTTCTTTCAAAAAGAGTTATACACCTTTTAAAACTCGCACTGCATCGTATATTTGTGATAATTTTGCGTTTGATTATTGATAAGTAAAAATGCTTTTGAACTTGTTATCCATAACTTTATTCTTCTTTAGTTAACATTATTCAGCTTTTAATTAAGTGCGGCCCTCGGATAAGTAAAAATTCGGCCCGCGGGTGTGGAAAGTTAGCGTGCCCTTGGTTTAGAGGGACTCTTTCTCTCTTTCTCTATGGGGGCTCTCGGACTTCGCCAAAACAACCGTTCCGAACAGGTATTCGCCTCGAGCGTTAAAGAAAAAAGATTAAAAATACAAGTCGAGCCGGGGAGCGGTTTCTGCGCGGGGAAAAAAATGAAACGCCATCGGAGGTTATCGCACTGGCCGGGGTTTCCAAGGTTCACGTCCGCCAGCGATGAGGAGCGTGAACGGGATCGTTCGCACTTCGCAAACTATTCGTTCGAAAACGCACGAATGAAATGGCGTCTGGTGGAGGACCTTCGATGCATTTCAATTAGATGGGACTGTTCGCGCGTTACGCGCGTTTTCTGACGAATTGAGTTCGGACGCCATTTCATTCGTCCGTTTTCGGACGAATAGTTGCGAAGTGCGAAGGATCCCATTCCGTTGGGATTTTCGCAAATTATTCGTGCAATTCTGAACCTTCTAGAAACCATCCGGAACTTTTACTTTTTTCTGTTATTGAAACGTTTCTTGATTTATACGAAAATAATAATATCTTTTACTAGATCCTTAAATAAGTGATGAAATTCCCATAGCGAATTTCTTTTCAATAAAATATCATTCGTCCGAATTGTTCTTCGTTTGGCCATCACACGTCTAAAGAGGAAAGAATTTTCTAAAAATAATAGTTCAGAACGTTCCATCTTGGTAACTGAAAATGCCATTCGCGCGTAAACTGCTGGCAGTGGACACTTCCTCATCGTCCGAAATTGTACGAAATGGTTCGCACGTTTTCTGACGAATTGAGTTCGGACGGACACTCATTCAATAGACGACTAGCCCAAGGAGTAAACAGACGATTTCGGTTATACCTGACAACCACTCCGATTTTAGAGCGTTTGACGGAGAAAAAGAAGAACCTCGTTCGACTGAAGAGAATCCTGTTTTGAAAATAAAAAAAAAAGATTCCTATATATTTTCCGAGAACGAACACTTCGAACAATTATTTCACTTCTCTTTAATAATTTAACGGGGGAACTTGCTTGGTTAAACCGTGCAAGGCAGCAGAATTTGTTGTGCGAAGTCAAATTAAACTATAAATCAAGGGTGGCCGAACCTACTTACCCTCGGAGCTGCATACGATAATCGTCGAAAGATCAAGAGCCGCATGACGCATTCTGTGTTCATAAATTTGCGAACAGTAGATAGCCCGTATCCGAAGCAATTCAGATGTATTGCGTGTCCCTTAGGCATCCTCAAAAAGTCTCAAGTCGCACTGCGTCACTGTATTCTGCAGCGAAAAACATTGAATGGAAATTTAAGAGAGCCTCAAAGTTAAATGTGCGGTACGTGGCTCGAGAGCCGCGGTTTGGCTACCCCTGCTACCTCAATTTCAACTTGTCGGGAGTAAATATGCATTTCATCCGATTAAATTAACGGAATTATCCACGTAAATACAAACAGAAAAAAATCTCATGTTATTATCATGTCAATTTTTCGTCTTTTTTGGGCCGGAAATTTTAACGTTGAATTTTCGTCGATCATTCGTGCCAATATATTTTGTCCATTTCTGCATTAATGGCGGGTTTAAAAAAACACAAATATGAGAGTGAGGTTAATAATGGACGTTATTAAAAATTACATCTCGCTAAGAGACACCAAAGTAAGTTAGAAATAAAAAAACACGAATAATAATCAAACGATAATTAAAATCGCAAGTAAAACAACAATTGCAATAATAATTAAAAGCAAACAAAAGGTAAACTTTGAAAAACCAATTCACGAAATACAATAAAAAACGCACCCGGTTTTAACACGAAATCAAATGAAGAGACTTCGGGGGGTCGGATCCATCGAAATGCGATGACGTGGCGTGCGTCAAGCGAATTAATTGCAGCCGAAGCGATATCGATCCATTTATAAACGCTTAGAGTTTGACGCGGATTGGATTTGAGGGAATAATGAACGGAACTGTGAGTGGCACGCAATAATCACAGGGTCGAGGGCGCGATTCTCACGGCTCTATGACACCCCCTAGTGCTATTTTCCGCTTTTTCTGTGATTTTTGACTCTGTCCGTCCGTGCAGGCAATATCTCTGAAACGGCTCAACCTAGAGAAACCAAATTATCGGGATAACTTACCACATATGTGAGCTACGCGTGGAAAAAATTTGGTGGATCAGCAGCTGGGGATGGGCGGGGCAAAAAAAATCGCCTTACAATATCTGCTTTCGCAGTACTTTCCTAAATTTTTACTTTCTCCATACGTAGTAATGGGAAAGTATTGTATTCATGAAAAAAATCGACTTCGAGATTTCAACGGAAATACATGTTTTGAGGTCCCTAGAACACGTTTAGACTTTTCGGAATGATGTCTGTGTGTGTGTGTTATTGTGGGCGTTCCAACTCAAAAAGTACGTGCCATATCGTTACCAAACTTCATATATAACACTCTAGCATGAGCACAAAGAACTGATTAGTTTTTGGACAATAACGGATAACCGGAAGTCGAGGTTTATTCGAAACCCGATTCGGTTTTTGCGATATTTCTTCGTTAAAACATCATTATTGAATATACAATTCTATACAAAAGTTATAGAGAATGTCATTTCCTACAGTTTTCATTTGAAACAATTTTCTATAGGAGTTACTGTTTAGGAGTTATTTATAAATAACCGGTTTTTCGGTTTCCGTTAAATATCTCCTTAAAAACATCTTTATTGGTAATCTTCATAAGGACCAAAGTTGTAGAGAATAATATTTCTTCCAAGTTTTGTTTGAAACTAATTTTCGTAGAACCATCCATTTCGGATATATTTCGCTTTATCTTAATACCAGTATACAGCGCCAACACCATGTAGCGGTGAATTCTGTATAAATTCAAAATATACGTAATTTACGGCAACAAGGACGTGTCTTCTTTTATGATACGAAATAATAATTTTGCCTAGTAATATTATTCATAATAATTTAAATATCTATACCCCAAATATGGAGAAAGTCATGTGTTGGGCACATCAGATTTTTTACGAGTGTGGCCGAATATCTGGGCGATCAACAAAATACCTTTCGGGAATCATTATTCAGAAGACGTTATAACGACACTTCGGCTCGCTCGGGAAATTCCACCTTCGACAGATAAATTGAAACAACGACTCTGTAAAAAGCGTTTCCGACGTCTCGCATTAAGGGAATTTCATCAACATATTATTCCTAGTAATTTCTTTCACCTACATTTAAAAATTTCGTTCGAACGTAAATAGATTCCTTCGAACCTGAAACGGCTTGACTCTACACTACAGCTTTTCTACGCCAGGTGTTGTTATGTTTCTTACATTTTCTATTTATTATCTTGTTATATTATTATGTTACTGTCATTCATTTCAATTTAACTGATCCCGGTTTCCTGTTTTTTTTGGAACTTGATAGATAAATAATAAAATAAATCGGAAAAAAATCTCGACAATCTCAAACTGTCGGCGAAATCAATATATGCCGCGATCCGAAGAAACTGCGACAGCGCGCTTAATATTACGAACATTAAAAAAACCTTACGCAACTCGCAAAAAAATATTAACAAGTAAAATTTTACGGCAGAAAAAAAACCGCAAGCAAAGAAATGCTCACGCGATTTTTCTCTCTCTCCATCGGAGCGATAAAACGAATTTTTGATGTTGCCTACATTAATCCCACATTTATGCAAAAACAATTTCCGGTGACGCAAGTTACAATATAAAAGAGAGATTCTGAGAAGAAGAAAAAAAAAACATCCGACGATCGATGACACCGTTACATAAGCCCTCGTTTCAGCGAAACCGTCACCAAGGGCATTTTGGAGGCTTCATCAAAGCGAAGTGCCTAGGGCAATAATTTAGCAGACCTTGTCAGGTCCATTAAGTGGTTACGTGCCTCCCCATATCTAAGGCGCGGCTTCACGTCCCGTAGGGAGCAAACAGCTTTAAGCTTCATGAGGTCATTACAGACACGATTCGAAGTTCTTTCACCGTGCCAGTGAAAAAAAGAATAGACTCCACACGCGTGCTGTGAGAGATTTAAAAAAATAGTCTTTCTCATAAGACACGGATTAAAAATGTGACAAAAATATCAGGAGAACAAACTGCTCAAATATTTACTAGGGCTAATTTTTAAAAACCTTTTTCGTGCTTTTTTATGCGCGTTTCGCTTTCAGCGTGAGCGCCTATTATCGTCGGTCTGTCCGTCCGTCCGTCTGTTCGTTCTCGACTTCTACCGAACGGATTTTCATAAAATTTGATATTAAAGACTTTCAATCAAATATAATAATAAAATCGCAAAAATGAATCACATACTCCAATCAGGGGTACCACTTGACTGATGACAAAAAAGTAAATTTTCGTCATAACTCGTAAAGTATTGCTCATATCATAATATTTCTCAAATAAAAGTTGGAGAACTAATAAAGAAGAGTATTTCCTTCTCTATACATTTTTATCGTAGGAGTAGCCGTTATCATGAAAATCGAACAATTATGTCTTAAATCGAGTTGAACTTGGAAATTTTCTTGCATTGTTACTTCTTCATTGTTGCTAACATAAACAATCTCACAAACAAACGTTTAATTTCCTTACGTGTGCATGCACTATTTTTAAATAGGAAGAAAATGGATTATTTATTATTAAGAAAAGAACTTTAAAACGCTATTTCCCTCACGCACAGTTATATAATTTCTTTCTAATACTCCATTGCACGAAAATTGGTGATACGCTGTACACTTTCCTAACTTGTTTTTAAATGTTCTAAATGTTTTCACTTTGTCCGTCCGTCCATAGGCAAATTTTTGAAACAACGCGAAGAGCTGGGAAGCTAAGATTTTCAGGATAGACATGAATACATGAACAATATTGTTTTTAGGGTCCGTCCATCTGTCCGTCTGCTTTAAGGATTAAATTAATACCCTTACGGGCCCGTTAATATGGTAAATTTACATTTTGTTTACGTGGCTAAAAAAATAAACGCGATACGTAAAAACACGTACAAAAGTGTGCGGTAATTCATAAAAAAATGTGGAAAAGGAGGGAGAGGAGGTCGAAGGTCCTGAAAACTTACGTGACCAATCTAAGAAAAGCGCTTTGGCAGTTATTTTTTAAAAATTGTCATTGTTATAAATGTTTACGCGGACCAAAATTAACAGTGAATATTATTAAGCCGGTCACATACCCAGTGACATAAAGCATCCGAGAGATCCTGCCATAAATATGAAATTCGAACAGGCATCAGAGCCGCATTAAAGCAATGGATGCATTATGATCTCCGTTTTCAAATGATGACCTGAGTTGGAAAAGTAGAAATTTTCTAGAAGATTGGACAAATGATATTACTATAGAAACTCCTTTCAATGGCAACTCAATAACTAGGAAAAAATGTATCCTTTTCATAAGTATCCTATATATAATTTCTGAAGTGTCCGTCCGTCCGTCTCCCCCTCTATCTCGAAAACAGTTTGCCGTAGAGATTTGCAGTAAACTGCGTTTTGTTTCTACAGGCCAGGGGGTCCCTAGAAAACTATTCTCAATTTTCTAAAGTCCCGGGTTCGATTCCAGGAGATAATTAAATGTTCCCATAAGTTTACACGGGATTTTCGAGTTTTCAGAGTGCAAGGTTTTTTCCTTCATTCGTTAAAATATGTAAATATGGACCGATTTTCTCCGTTTTTGATTTATTCGACGGCTAAAACTCTAAATTATCTTATTCTTGCAATGTTTATACCCTACGCGGTCGAAATTTTTGGAAATACACAATCGTTTTCGAAATTTTGCCGATTTTTTGTTCTCCTTCGGGACGTTGCCAAGCCGACTTTAATTGTTGCCTCTGATTCAATTACCATCGATTAAACGTTCATATTGACGTAAAAATGGAATCCTTAAGTTAGTAAGATCATTACACGCTACATTTTTGCTTTAATTAAAGTTTTATTGTTATAAATATAACAATGGATGAATTCATTAAGATAATGATTTAACTCGAGAACATTCAGTACGATTATTTTCTGTGACTAGGACGCGTTTATCGTAGATTGTGGTAGAAAAGCATATTTATTTAAAAAAATACTGTATCTGAGTATTCAACCTTTTGGAAATACCAAATGTTTTTGTTTTCGTGACTGAAGCGACCAAGAATCACCGTCAGTGGAAATACGCGTAAGACTCTGCCATTTCATTAGGAAGGCTTTGGTGAGGAGGAATCTTCCTAAACCCCGGTAAGTTTATACTCCGCATTATTCTACAATCGTTTCAGCGCTTACTTTTTTAATACTTTCGCCTGGCTTAAGTGGATAAATAATTATTTTTTGTGGCGTCGCTTTTACAAGAGTTATGTTTTGTGATTGATTAAGTGGATGACATTTCCTGTAACTTACAGAAAGTTCACATCTTTCTTTTCCCAATATTTGCTTTCTTATAGGTGTTAAGACCCAGTTTGACTCCCGGTCTTAGCAGTTCTATTCTTCTGTTTCCTCATTTCACATCACTACAGTTTATGCCTGTCGCGTAAGAATCTTCCGATCACTAATCATTTCAATTTAATTACTGTGCCGCATCAATTTACTCTGTACCATAACTTATAAAATACAGATTTCAGATTAGCTACGGATAACATTTTTTTTACTATGCGCACACTGCCTTTCCCTCGATGAGATTCTAACACGCAAACCTTACATTGGGAGTCAAATATCTAAGTATCCTATACTGTGTAAATTCATAGCTAGAGTAAAATATGAATTATTAACATCAACTTATTTTACAAACTTATTAATTTTTTTATGAATCAATTTAAAATTAAACGCGCAAATTTTGCGCGGGCTCAGCTAGCATTTTATTAATTTCCCATTAGTATTTTAAGTAATTCTGTTTTGCGACGATAAAAAAAGAAGTTTTTCCCTCTTGTGGCCATTCCCGGAAAATGTCACTCACACAATTGATCCGCCTCTCATTTCCCTAAGAGGGAAGAAAACAACTAAATTCCCTTCCCATCCTCTTCCTCCGCTTCCTCTCTCTATCACCCTCTTCACATGAAAACACGGAAAAATCGATAAGGAGTTTCCACCGCGTCCGCAAAAGGATCCATTCGAGAAGGACCCTTCTTCTCTTGCTCACCCTCTCTCACCAACTTCCAGGCTCCCTCTAAATCGCCGGAGAAGAGCGTTCCCAATCCGAGACGTCATTTCCACACGTTTTCTCGAATTGAGTGTTTGCGGGTTTCGCTCTTCTTCTGTCATGTCTGATCCGGCTCGATCCTTTTATTTATTCCGTTCTTAGACGTTTCCCGAAAAGTACGCTTGTGTATAAACTTCGTAAGAATAAAATCGCTACGAAGCAGCGGTCGATAAGATGATTTAAAAAAATTAATTTCGCGGCGATTACGCATGATAGAGATATACCGCGACAGCCCGTTGTATATAATTCGTATCCCGCAAGTATCTATTAACGTATCGAAGAGAAAAGAAAATACCCTAAAAAGTTTCCCGTTAATGTGTCAAAATATTACGACAATTCACCCGTCTCTTGCTTTGCACGGCATCGGTTTAGCGCGGTTTTCGTTTTACACAGTTACCTCGAATTGGACGGCCATCAATTTCAATTTAGAACGGTTTCCGAACGGTCTTCGACCAATAAAACATATCACAAAATATTTCAGTTCCACTCAAGAAGTTATAATAAATAATATATGAAGTAATTCTGAATTCAATATAACTCAATATGGCGCTCAAATATATCCCATTTTGCGCGGTTTCGCTTTACACGACCTTTTCCTGGAAAGCGCATACCGCGCAAAGCGAGGGCTGTACGGTGAAAGTACGTTTCTCTCGCGTCTCTTACGTGTTAAACGAGTACAATATTGGAACCGCGCTCTAAAAATAAAATTAAAAAAACAAATGAAACCCAAGGAAGAAGATCAACAAGTAGTTTTTACTTTCACCATATACGTAGTATAGAGAAAGTATATTGTTTTCATGAAAACAATCGAATTCGAGATTTCAACGGAAATACACGTTTTGAGATCCCCTGAACACGTTTTGACCGTTTTCTCGATGATGTCTGTGTGTGTGTATGTGTTTGTGTGTCCGTACGTGTGTGACAGAAATTTTGTGAGCGCTCTAACTCAAAAACTATTCATCAGATCAGCATGAAATTCTATATTTGTGATTCTTAAGATTTGAAGAGATTTTGATAAGAATCGGTCCGCCGGAAGTAGCGGTTTACTCTTGTCAAATTTTAGTTTTTCTTAAATATTTCGCTTAAAACTGAATTTTTGTTTATATATATATATATATATATATATATATATATATATATGAGAAAGTTGTAGATATTATTATTTTCTGCAGCTCGTTTGAAATAAATTTTCATATGAGGAATATTTCAAGAGATATTCAATTTCATTGGAAATTGACGGTTAGTGGGCAGCTCGCGCGCGTGTTAGTGACAACAATTGAATCGCTAGCGCTGAAGCTTGTAAGTTTAACTGTTCCTATCGCCGTATTTATTTGATTTTAGTTGACAACTTACGTATGGAGAAAGTCATTTGTTGGACACATCAATTTATCTTAATATATAAATTTAGTGTGTTTGTATGTATGTCCGTTTATAACTTAAGAACCAAAAGTTCCACAACTTTCAAACTTTGCACATGATTTTATATCATCCCTGTAACGATTTTACGCAACTTTGTTTCTCCCCCACCTCCTCCCCATAACCCCCCACTCTATTGGAAATTTTTTTTTATTTTCATATTTTTTCAATTTTTTTACTTAAGTCGTATATTATCCCTTCTACAATGTGTATACAAAATTTGGGGAGCCTATGTCTCCCCGTTCCCCCACAATTTTGATTTAAAGTTACCCAATCCTTAGACAAATTGACCCGGGCAACGCCGGGTACTGCAGCTATTAGTTTTAAATAAATGACTCTGATTACGTCCCGAGTATCACCTGACGATTCACGCAGCAAAACTTAGAGTTAAGCCTATCGCCGGTTGAATAGCACTGCGCTAAATAGTTTCTAAGGGACCCAGAATATCTCACTCACAATAAGTCCTTTGGTTAGCGAACAGTACGTCGAAGAGTTAAGAATCATCCCACGTGCGCATTTGGAAACGAAGGCAGGCCATGAGAGATAACGGTTAAAAGAACGCACACGCGTATTCTCCGTCGGTCTGATAGAATCAACGTGGAGGAATTATATTCCTGTTTTAAAAAGTCTGCTGCCCACTCTCTCTCAAACACTTCCCTCTTCCTTTAACCCGTTCCTCTTTGAGTTTTCATACGGAAATCGCATTCCCTTCCGCCAAGATTAACGTCGCGAGAAAAACATCGCTAGTTCATTTCCGTTTACGCAAATTGACAAAACTCGACTTGTGAAAAAAATAATGAGCGCTTACAAGACGTTACCACAGAAAAGCAATTACCGATGCTAAGGAAAGAGACCTAAGCGGACTAAGGAAATATCTCCAGATCAAATAAAACTTCCACGCGTCTCGATTATTCTAAGCAGCTTTTTCATTCAGAGGCAAAATTCCGTGAAAAACCTTGTTAGTAAATAAATGAGGAATTCTATTAAATTTTGATGGATGATTGGAGCAATAATTTTTCCTTTGACACACTGATGACAATGTAATACCAACAAATCAATGCGTCCAAACGTTACAAATAATACCCGTATACATAACTATACAGCATGGGCGTCTCTCGAATGGGGCGCCTAATGAAGACTACGTTGACCAAATACCTTCAATAAACCTAACTTGTTCGATATCTTTAGCACGTTTCATTGATTTAAAAAAACCTGCTCATGTGATCACTATATGTCCATCCACCTGGGAATTAAAGACATTAAAATTTCAGCGAATAATGATCCTTTAGCTTTAAACTGTAATGTTTAATGAATTATAAGGGCTCCAAGAAAAGTTTTGTTTTGCTTACGTATACGCTTTCATCTGAATCGCTGCAACTACGCTTAGCCTCGTAATAAAACCAGGATGAAGTTGGTTTCCAAATTATAAATGGAATGAACTGCTAATGTGGTCACTCTGTCCGTCTGTGGACAATCAATTTGCGCGTCAGACAGACGGACAAACCGAACGCATAAGCTGATTTAAAAAAATACGCTAAAAATAAGCTACAGAAAACCAATGCATAAAGGTAGTTTCTTTTCACGATTTCTACAAGTTACAAATCTGACTAGCCACCGAGGCAAACATTATTGCCCCAATGTTTCCACTCCCTTGGATTGAGGGAAGGAATAAAACACCAAAGAGGATTAATGAGTTTCTTACGATCGACATCGACATTCCACCGTAGACTTTACGTCATAAAACCAATCACCGCGAGGCCACAAAGCGTCCACTCAATTGTTGGAGAGCCCCCCCCCCCTCAAGGAGATCATGACGGATCATAATCAAGAGTTAGTGGCGGTCTGGCAGAAAGGGCTCTCTCCTATAAAATAAAAACAATAAACCCTCCACCGAGATCCTTCATCAAAAAGCACTACATAACGCCGAATGAATATATGCTATACAGGTATATAGGGCGACCGATAGGTTAGGATCGATATTTCCTAGAAACATAATAGATTGCGGTGGAGTGGTATTTCACTACCGCGACTTGAAAAAAAAACGTCGTCAAACCACTTCAGCGGATACGCAAAAGAGATCTCAAATGTTTGTCACGCAAACCCTTCCAAGGTTATGAAGACATATCTTTAACCGGTGTAATACAAGAACGGCTTACACGTAATACGTAATGGCGTCCGTGGTTGCGCGGAAATTTTCCATCAATTATTTCGAAATGAACCTGGGTGAGTAAAAGAATCGGTGCGACACAAACTGCGCGAACTCTTCTCACATACATACACGATTAAATACCATACAATAATTTCGCTGGTTACATTAAAGAGTAATTACGAGCGGAAAGTATTTTCTCGAAGTTAATCTCGTAGCAACAATGCTGCCGCTACTGGATCGAAGACAGTTTTGCATGAAATTCAATTTTACAATTTCAATGGATGTTATGTAGCTGTTTTTTTTTTAAGTCTTATGGCTTATTTAATACTGTTTTTGACATAAGGATCTGTGACTGAATGAAATTTAGTCAATTTTTCGTCATTTTTTTATTAAATCGACAGTAATACAATATCCTCCATTGCAGCGCGATACTGCCAAATTCAACAAAGTATCTATTACATTTTTATTTATTATTTCATCATTTACTAGATTTATTCAGATTCTTTAAACCGTTCATTCCCTAGAAACACGCGCTGACAATAGATTACAAGACTGATTTGGAGAAAGAAATTTTTTTCGGACTCAGGGGCGCCTAAAACGCGCACGTTCATCAAAATCTCGAAGTCGATTTTTTTATCTAGGTCACAAAACTTACTTTCTCTACACAATTATTGTACGAGAAATTAAATGTGAGTATTAGTGTTAATTATTTAAAAAATTATTTTCAGAAAAGAAGGAAAGTTACGAGTAAATCCGAAATTCAAAACAAAAAGTACGAATAAAAAATTCTCCTTTTTAACAACTTTTATATTAACATACCGCGATATATATGTTTTAAGACACCACATATAATGCCTAATAACACGAGAACGGCTGCATGTATTTTAGCCATCATTTCGATTTTAAAGAGTGCCACACATAAAGACTTACGTGGGCTTAGATTTGATATAGGTCACCCGCAACCGCAGCACCACCTTATTCCGGAAAAGTGAACTATCGAAATATGCGTACGAGCAACGAAAATAAATAAAACCCATCAACAATGGCTTCATTGCGTTAATTTAAAGCTTGCCAATCCATGACTGATCGGCCTGTCGCGACATTTGCAAACCCGATCACCGGACAACGGGGAGGGATAGTTTGGTTCCAGCGAGGCGAAGGGCGCGGTAGCGCCTGGAGACGACAACTAAAATAAAAACAAAGCCAATATCCTCTCCATTTATTGTTGCTAATATTTATTTGGGTAAACATCAATAAGTTTCTAAGGGCATCATTTACTCGTACGCATACTTCGATAGTTCATTTTTCCGGAATCAGGTGGTGCTGCGGTCGTGGGTGACCTATATCAAATCTGTACCCTTACGTGTACCCACCGCGCAAAATAACGACCCGAGTTCGATTCCAGGGACGTTTAATTCCCCCAATAGGAACATGGGCGTATTTGTATCTCTTAAACTATAATTCGTAATTATTTGCCCTCGCGGACTTTTTTGTTGCAAATATTGTCCGCTATCCGACTAAATTTATTAATCCATACCTTACAGATCATATAAGGGCAAGGGTGGGTAAACTACGGATTTTTTATTGTAGCCTTGACGGAAATAGTTTCTCTTGACTGTAGCGTCGCAAATAGCAACGGCCACATACCGAACTACGTCCTACCATATACCCTTAAAAATGATTCCGACTCTTGAAGAATTTATGCGAATGTTTGGAGATGAAGAAAAGACCGTAAAATCTTTAATTGAAAGTAAAATCATTGAATAAAACCGTTGGATTGGGCTGGTGTTTCATCTTTACTCTATGCACTTCCTAAATTTGTTAATTAAAAAGTTGTTTTTTATATATACTTTAGCACGAAGAATTTACGTCAAAAGAGAGATACTAATCTTTTTGGAAGTTTCCTGAAGAAAGCGACGAGTAACTTCATTAAGTCGTGCATTCCGTGAATACAGGAGTTTTATGATAACCTCTGCAGCAGGAAAGTCTAACCGGTGGCCCTTTCCAGACCTCACTGCGTTCCGAACTCTAATTTTTAGGCGCGTTTCGCTTACAGCGTGAGCGCCTATTATCGTCGGTCGATCCGTCTGTCTGTCCGTCCGCATGTTCGTTCTCGGCTTCTACTGAACGGATTTTTATGAAATTTGATATTAAGGACTTTCTATCAAATATAATAAGAAAATCGCACAAACGAATCACGTACGCCAATCAGGGGTACCACTTTACTGGGGACAAAAAATAAAATTTTCGTCATATCTCGTAAAGTATTGCTCATATCAAAATATTTTTCAAATAAAAGTTGTAGAACTGGTAAAGAAGAGTAGTTTCTTTCCTATACATTTTTATCGTAGAAGTAGCCTTTATTGAGAAAATCAAACAAAAACGTCTTAAATCGAGTTGAACAAAATTTCTTGCATGGTTACTTCTTCATTGTTGCTATCATAAACAATCTCCCAAACAAACGTTTAATTTCCTTACGTGTGCATGTAACAGCATGTAATACTATTAAATAGGAATAAAATGGATTATTTGATGAAGAGAAGGACTTTAAAACGCTATTTCCCTTACGTACAGGTATATAATTGCTTTCTAATACTCCACTGCACGAAACGCGCCCATTTGTGATACGTTGTATACTTTCCTAACTTGTTTTCTTAATTAAATGGATGAAATAGTACGAGTTTTTTAATACTTTATTTTTGCGAAAATAATACAACATTTTTCATAATAGAACACGTTTTATAAATTAACGTTTTAGGGAGGGAGGGAAGCGTTGTGAGTAATGTCAGGTAAAGCTATATCTACACGCACATTTCACTAGGAGAGAAGGAAGTTTGCTGAGGAACGTCCCTATCCTATGCGACGTCATACAGTACAATGGGGGCAGGCAGGGAGAAAGCTAATTTCATCAAAACATCTAAGGAAATTTTTTTCTAAGATTTGGAGGGACGAGTTATTTTTGCTTTAATCACAACAAGAAGAGTTTCTAGCCAAGAATTAGAAGGGTCGAACTCAGTATCTCACATGCGTATTATACATACTAACTATTTGTCGAGAATGGGACGAAAGCTTCATTTAAACACGTAAATTTAATCCAAGGAAATACCGCAACTACTAGAGAGTCACCTATTTAAACATCTTTTTTCTTTCCTTTCCCTCCCTCTTCCCCCTCCCTATTGCGTCTTTGAACTTCTCCAGGTAAACACGGAGAGACATCTTCGTTTAACTCTTAGCAATACGGTGGTTTCCAAACTGTGGGGCGCGCCCCCCTAGGGGGGCGCGGTGGGCAGGTCAGGGTGGCGCAAAAGTACTTCACATTGTATTTACTGTCGTTTTAGTTGTCACAATCGTGAGACCTACAATATGCAGTCGCCGAATTCCAGCTCTCAAGTGGCTAGGGCGTATAATTTGCCATAGGTATATATAACATAAAATCTGAACTGAAACGATTAAACGGTTTATTAACCTCAGCCAACAACTGCCGTGAAAAGATAAAAGTAGGTATTAAAACTGCATCATTCCTACATCTAAATAAAAGTGGCTAATATGAAAGAGAGCTTAAAACTTTTTTCAGTTCTAACGGCGATTTTACAGTGTTCCGGTAAAAGAATAAGAGAATCTATAAATACTCGCTAGGGAGGGCAGAAGTAGGGACGTATTAATGTTGATCTGTTCCGCCTGAGAAGATAGGTGACGGAATATCTCGCCATTGTTTGGCGCGGCATTGACCCGATTAAATGATGAAATCGAATCGGAATGTGATAATTGAAATGCAATTACTTCGCGCGCCAAATTTGGTTTTCCGAAGACAATAGCTGCGGATTTTACTTCCTTGCGTAATAACTTAATTCTCAGTAACAATGCCTATTAACTAGTATAAAGATTAACCCCGGGGCGTACCTTTCAAAACTGTAAAGAATAACAAAACAGCGCAATGCACGTGTCTTAAATGTTTCCGGTCGGATTGGTTGGTGGGACATTAAGGATTCGTTCCATAAATAATATCTGATGGCGTTACGTAATCTCCGATTTTGCTTTGATCTCTGAAATGGAACCATACCGTTTTCGTTTGGCGAAACCGTGATATATATAGGGTGTCCACAATGTCTTGTCACCCTCTGTAAAGTATTTAGTTTCAACAGTACAAGAACGATACAGCCATTTACTATAGCAAATATCTTTACTACAATTTTTACTTTACATTATCCTTATTTTATATAATAATAGCCGTCGTCCGTTGGTTGGTTGGCTGGTCACGCTATGCAAATGCTAATAACTCGAGAAATAATAATGATAGATTCTCGAAATTTGGTAGGGATGCTTGATTAACACTTTTTCAGGTGATGACGAATTTAAATCGTGAAAAAATTCCTTGGTTCGTCTCCAAGAGAGGCATTTCCATTTCCCATTACTTAACATGTAAAACGCGATTTTTCGACGTGCAGGCTTTTATTCATTTGGAAATTAAAATTAGAAGAAATTAACAGACGACCTTCGGATTTGAAACATTTTGAAGAAAAATTTATAAAGTTTCTTATTCCGTTCGTCTTTTTTCGCCCACAGTTCGAAATATTCCATGTTAAACGTTTAATTTGCATATTTTGTGGAAATCTCGCCATTTTAACGTGATGTTCCTATGTCGACCATTATCATTGTTACACCTCAAACTACTATTATTGTATACATCCTTCTGGGAATAAGCGTGCCTTGAGTGCTTCAATACGAGAGAGAGAGACAGAGGAAAGAAGGGGAGAGATTGGCGTGTTTTGTGGAAAATAAGTATATTAACGTAAATATTAAAAATTTTAAGTATCAACAGTGTCATTTTTGAAAAATTGGAAATAAAAAGCATTCTTAAATTAAATTCATTGTAAACCATACGTGCTTACGAATTTATATTGTTATTCATCGAATTAATTTCGTAACAATGGCCGAAGTTTGGAAACGAATATAAATTAAAATTCAATTAAAATTAAAAGAACATTTAAAACTGTTAACAGGCAATTTTCGAAGAAACAACAGTGGATCTTTTAATGAATTGATTTGTTTTTATAAAAGGAATTTTGGTGCTTATTTAATACAGAGTAAGTCCTAAGGTTTATAATCCATTTAAATCTAATAACAGTGGCTATTATAGTTTTAAAAAAGAACTTTATTTATTCACTTTACAGAATGAATTAATTTTAGGCTAGCATTGTCTATTATAAAAGGAGTTACTTTGGAATTTACAGTATGTAAAGTGGAAGTTGTACTGAATTGACTCAAGTACATATATTTCAAAGCAAAAATCAATTTAAAACTATTGTAACGGTTTCTACGATAAACAATTAGTTTATTTTTTGTTAATATGGATCTCCAATACAACAATCCATTCAATCGTCAAGGGAACAGTTTACAATGTTGAAATAAATTGATTTGTTTTTGTTCAGATAGTATTCAAAGAAATTATTCCGCTGATTGATTAATTAGTTAGTTTTTAATTTTAATATTTTAAAGAGTTTTATTTTAAATATGTAATACATAACGACGGAGAACATTATTGAGGATTCGAATAAGCTTTCTTTCTTCGTAAGTACAGAGTACAATTTTAAAACAATCATAATGTTAAGTGCACCAAATTTAATTATTTTCCCTACGTTATATATATATATACATATAATTATTTCCCGGTCTTTGCACACCGACATTTATATGCAGCATTGACGAGAACAAGGTGGGAGAAGAATAACAGAATTTTATAGCCGAAAATAAAAACCAAAGGCATTTACTAAACGACAACAGAATATTCACTAGAAATGTAATATATGACGAAATATTTCATATGTAAAAGTGTGCTAATAATTATTTTAAATGCAAATGTTAATAATCAATATATCTATAATTCTTACGTTGATATTTCAACGGGCATTACACTAGTTAATAAATAATAAAAGATTGACCACATCGTCATAACTCGACAAATCCGTTTGCACACCGCCATTCTCTTTACGAAGAACGATTTTCCTCCATGTTCTGTGTGACGTTTTCCTGAGCATTACATGTTGAAATGCATCATTTAAAGCAGTGTTTCTGAAACTTTTGAACTCCGCGGACCACTTCAACAACCCTTCCAGGCCCTGCGGACCACCTCATTTCTTACATCATCATACCTACTGTATCTGCGTTTAAGAAAAGGGGTTACTTAGTTACGTAGTTTATTTGTCCAATTTAAAATAGTATATTACATACGATTCTGCCTGTTTGAGGATCAACTGATTATTTTTTGTTTTATTCCGAGAATAATTTTCAACATTTTTACAGGAGATATTTTAAAAATAGTTTTACAAACGCCATTAATAACAATATTCAATACCTGTGGTAGTGTAAAACTTGTTTAACTTTTCCCAAAATAATTCCAACTGAATATGAGGTGGGGCCTAAAAAAACTACATTTTGGAAACCTCCGCGGACAACCTGCAAAACCGTCGCGGACCACAAGTACAACACGTAGAAACAAGAAGGTATCATTTTAACAGGAATAACGAGTTATTAAGTGGTGTAATCAGGTTTTTATACCGATTTGATTGATCTTTCAAATTAAAAAAATATATTTTCTTTTTTCATTTTCTCCATTTGAATAACATACTGATAAGTGCAGCTTATTTTTCATTTGAATTTTAAAATTACTTAAAAACATGGTTTTCTTCATTCATCTAAATAGGTAAATGCGGACCGGTTTTCTTCAATTTTGCTTTATTGGACGGTTAAAACTGTGTACTATGTTATTCTTACCATGTTTACATGTTACACGGCCGAAATTTTAGATTCACTAAATCCATTGAAATTCAACGGGCACTTCTGCTAGTTACTAATAAAAATCTTAAATACAAAGTTTTATGCCGATCGGATTATTAGTTTCTGAGTTAGAGCGCCCTATCACACACATATACAGCATCGAGAAAATAATGTAAACGTATTCAAGGGATGCCAAAACGTGTTTTCAGTTGAAATCCGGAATTCGATTTTTTTTTACCAATAGAATACGTTCGCCTACACGACATATGGAGAAAGTAACAAGAAATTTTCCAAGTTCAACTCGATATAAGACTTTCTTGTTTGATTTTCTCGATAACGGCTACTCCTACGATAAAAATGTATAGGAAAGGAAATACTCTACTTTACCAGTTCTACAACTTTTATCTGAAAAATATTTTGATATGAGCAATACTTTACGAGATATGACGAAAATTTAATTTTTTGTCCCCAGTAAAGTGGTACCCCTGATTGGCGTACGTGATTCATTTTTGCGATTTACTTATTATATTTGATTGAAAGTTCTTATTATCAAATTTCATGAAAATCCGTTCTGTAGAAGCGGAGAACGAACATGCGGACGGACGGACCGACCGACGATAATAGGCGCTCACGCTGTAAGCGAAACGCGCCTAAAAACGAATAATGCTTTCCAGAAATTGTTTAAAGGCTGTGAAATAGAGATGAAAATATATATTTACAACGATAAAATATTTCGAGTAATTAAATACACCCCATGAACAGTAGAAATTAGAAAGCAAAGGGGGTAAAACTTACCGTATAAAACTTTCTCCCGGAGAAAGAAATCTTACAAAGGCTTTCTCTCGAGATATCTCCGTTGCTGACGCAAATTAGATTTTGCTATACGCTCTAATACCTTTTCCTATGGAATCAAATGATACATTATAAGTGCCGCGAAATATGCTTTAAAACTCTTCATACTTGGGGCTGAATAACTTGAGCCAGAATGATCAATAAATATTTCAATCCGTTTCAGAAAAAAACACGCTTTGGTGAATCGCAACGAATATTTAGATTGCTCGGAAAATTCTTCGTTTTTGGGACAGGATAAATTTTAAAAGAAATATAAGGTATTATCCAAAATACGTATTGACAAGAAATGATTCACGCGCTCTTGCGCTATTCACCGAACGTGCGCAAACAAAAAATAACAAAAACCAGTATGTTACGTGGTTTTGAATGAAGTAAATGCAACTTCAACATTTGAATACATCACCCACTAATAAACAGCATGAGTCAACTCCACTAACACAAAATGTAATAGTGAGACAGAATTACGAGAATAAAACAACGGTTCTCATATAACGGTAAACAAAAGAAAAGGAAACAAACTTCGTTCTTTGGCGATGTTTACATTTGATTTAAATTTCAAATACAAAATGTTACAATTCATGCATCAACATTTAAGTTCAAAACATGCCAATAAACATTAAGGAAGATGACGAGATACAAAATCGTAAAGTTTTAAGTCATGATCAAAACAAAAATTTTCAAGATGAAACTGATTTACTGACAGATGTGAAGACAATGCACACCACTTTTGATTGCAATTTGAAAGTTAACTTATAAAAAAGAATATTTTATTCATATGCTTATATGTCTTACCATATACAAGACCAGGATCCAGTAATGAAGGAATGTATCAAGGAGTTAGCTGTGTTCTTCCATTTCCACTCTTGGCTTTTTGTTTTCCTCGCACAGGCGGGAACCACACGGCGAAGCAACAGATTGCTTGAAAAAAATAAAGCTGTACTCATACTTGTCCAAAGATATCCGTAATTAGTCCCTGTAACCTGGGTAACATCCATTTTGAAGAATAATGCGCTGGTTTATTTTGAAGTCTTGCAAACATACGCACACGGAACCTTAACCCCGATATTATCACGTCCTCATCCTACGCTTGACGAAAGGGGTGTGACGGTTCCAGCCGTTCCAACTGGTTCCAACGTTCAAAATCGATTGGACGAATCGATGAAACGATACATCGAATCCATTCGAACTACGTGTACCGGACGTGGGAACGATGGGAACTGTTGGTGTTTGCAGTGTTTCGGGTTGGCTTGTATTATCGGATAGGAAAGGGAAATTCTTCTTATCGAGGTTATAAAAACAAACACCATGGAGTGCAGACACAAATTTACTATGTGCAGGCTTTGCGTCTGCGAGAGAGAGTTTCATTGATATTTTCCAAGTGAACAAATGGTTTGGTTACGATGCAGCCGAAGAGATATTCAATTCCAGGTAAGTATTATTTGTTGTGTTTTACTGTAATACACCCTTTTGTCGGTAGTATGTGAAAGTTCATTGTACATACTATAATTTATTTACTTCCATACCTAAAAGAAACGAAATTACAAATGCTTACGATTACAATTTAGTTATATAATTTGATTAATTATGACATTCGAGAAAAGAAAATGTGATTACGATGATGGAATTATACGAAACACTATTATTTATATTAACTTCCACTTACAACCTTTCGTGATTTCCATATCAAGGTTTCACTGCATCGGTTTAATATTTATCGGTTGCTGTGGTGACGAAGCGGAATAAAGGAAGGAAAAGCAATATTATTATAATGTATCTCTACATAAATATTTTTAAGCGTGTCTTTGTACCGTATAAAGTCATACTTCGCGATTACCTACAGTTACAAAATTTGCATAAACAATATTGCTGCGTGAACTAGCTGAATGCACTACAAAAGTGGGTGGGTGAAAGGTTTAAATCTTATAAATATTTTAGAGTATGTTCTTTATACGTTTTTACACCGTTGAAGCTATCGAATTAAAAAGTTTCATGGGCCATTCTATGGACCAAAGGAAGAACTTGGTCTAGGTTTGCAGACCGTCCTTGGAGTCTCTTATACCCCATGGGGTCAACAGAATACTATTTCCATAAGAATGCATGGGAAATGGTGTGGAGAAACCCCAAAATGCCATGCGGCCCTTCACTGATGTGGATATAAATATACCTAAATATTAACTTACGATCACGAGAAATGGCGTATTTTACACAAGAAAGACTGAATATTTTAATTCTGTTCATGTGTCGTGGTATTACATGCTAAATCGCTCGAAATTTTTCTTTAAGCGCAAAATTTATCGGTTTAGATGACCATTTTTCAGGCGGCAACAAAGCTAAATTTCTTATTGTTAGTTGTTGTCCTCTTCAAAGTTAGAGATATCCACGCTGTGGCGCGCCGTGGAAGAATAGCTAACCCCAAGATAAAGGGTACAAATGGATTCATGCCTAAATATTGTCTATGAATACTTTTAAAGTGAGTCAAATGATTTTTAAGGAATATTAGAACATTGTTATCTTTTACCATTAACATTGAAAGATTTATCGCAGCATAAATCGATACATCTATTTACATTTGTTCGGTAACGAAGATGTTGTTTATTGTTTACGTTTTGGCTAATAGTATTGACATAATCCACATAATTTTATTGCCCCTTTAAAGGCTTCGGTGCATCTATCCATGTGAATATTAAGTAAGACGTTAATGCGTACAATACAATACATAAAGTATTAAATGTTAATGTAAGCATCGCTTGTGTAATTAAGGAATGGGGAACGTTTGCCCCGAGCAATAAAAATCATTTGCCGCTCTTTCCCGAGCGAAGCCGGGCGTTTCAGCTAGTAGTACATAATTTTGACTCACTTTGTAGAATAGTTTTGACTTACGTTGTAGATCGATAGAATGTATAAAAATTTGTTTCAATGTCGCATTGTGTAATAATATGGTCAGTTGGAATTGGTTGGAATGACAGTTTTCCACTTGGCGCCAAGCGAGATATGTGCGAGAGTTTACGAAAACTTTACGTCTATATAGTTTTGGCTCTCAATTTAAAGGTCAATATAATGTATGTTCTCCATTTACTTTATTGTCTTTCGTTAAACTAATTATTTCATTTGTTCATCCATTTTCCATTGAATATTGTGTTCTTGCTGTTTTTACTTACAGTTTTCGTTTTGAAGTTATCTTCACGAAACTTCGCATAGGTACATATGTATATATTAATTTTAATCTGCTGGTAACATAGGCTATATGGCGATAAAAAATTTGGGGATAAGGGGTGCTTAATTAAATAATTATTTTACCATAAGTTCACACGTAATTTTCGATTTTTCACAGGGCAAGATTTTCTTCATTTTTCCTGCTAATTATGTTTTCTTTTTTACATGAACTTTCCCTTTATTTGCATATTGTTCCCCATAAGTGTGATTTACGCAATATTTAGCTCGTATTTTGAGAGGTTTGGACCCAGCATTTTAGAATTCGTGTCGAAATATGTATCTTTCGCGTTTTATTTATTAATGTAATGTGTTTTAATATTTCCGATGTTCATAAAGAACTGTGATTATAAACGTGTTATTTTATAACCATATTTCAGTACATATTGCCGTTTTCTTGGGTCATGTACATTTATTTTTAGTATAAAAATTTTAAGTCGGTTTTAGTTTCCATTTAAGTGTTTAAAAACAGGAATTTATAACGCAAATCATTGAACAATCGCGTAAACTAACGTCATTGCTGTAACTGCTTCTAAAGTTGATAATCCAACAAATAAAATAATGTTTATTTTGATTGTTGTCATTCATCCAATGTAAGGCTATTTGCACACGTGACGATATTATCGCAGTCGTCGACGACAGCGATATCGCTTGAATTGTGACTACGTGTGTTAAACGAGTGACTTGCACACCTAGGGCGACACGAGAAAAGTATGGCGGCGACACGCGTCACGATAAAAGTGTCGTCTTGTCTGTCGCCCGGCTCTAACAATCGGCGCGACAGGCGATATCGCGTTCTCAGAAAAACAGTGTAACCAAATGGCGCACTTGCACACGCACTGACATGTCGATTCCCTCTAGTACCGACGTGCCACTTTTCAGTCTGAGTTTGGAACTCGTGAACTTTATAACGTTTTAAACAGCGCGTGTTTATTGTGTTAAAATGAGTGCCGAAAAATTTAAGTATGATATAACAACACTTACTGAACTAGTGGAGAGCAGGCCCACCTTGTGGGACAAGACGGCAGATGACTACAAAGATAAAATAAAGAAGCAAACTGCGTGGAAAGAAGCGTTCATGTTTTTCGAGGAGTTTGAACCGGAAGGAACAAAATACGATAGGTAAATTGAATGGAAATACATTTTTATTTATTTTAAATTAAATGTGTACAGTATAGAGTGCATGCTGATAAATAAAATTTTATTTTGAATGGTAGTAATAGAACTAGTCTTTTAAAATATTGTCTTTATATTTTATCCCATTGCCACGGCAAAGAGCCCTCATCACTGACAAAGTACTCAGCAAAGCGATCCCTTACATTTCTTGCAAAATTTCCACTGCGAATTGGCGGGATTCTAGTCACCAGTGACATTCCTTCAACTAAACATGTTTCATCATCTCTATAGCCATCTCTGTCTCAAACTATATTATGAAGAATTATGCACACTTTGAGTATGTCTTTACAAAATGATTTTGAAACGTTTAGTGGCCGGTGGAATATTCTCCACTTGTTTGAAAGAATGCCAAAGGCACATTCGACGTTCCTACGGGCACGGCACAACCGGTAATTGAAAACACGCTCTGTAACACTTAAATTGTGCCCTCCATACGGTCGCAATAGGTTGTTGCTCAAAGCAAAAGCTTCATCCCGGACCAGCACAAATGGTAATTTGTGTTGTGTTGAATCAATTGCTGCAGGTGGTGGTATGTTTAACTGATTTTTTTCCAATAGCTTCCAAAAAACTGTTTCCTTGAAAACAGAGGAATCGCAGTTCTTCCCATATGCCCCAACATCAACGTAAGTAAATTTATAGTCCGCATTGGCAACTGCCATGAGAACTATCGAGAAAAAACCTTTGTCGTTAAGGTTCATTGAACCGCTGCCTTTGAATTTCACGACTCGCACATATTTGCCGTCGACACATCCGAGGCAGTTGGGAAAATGTGCTTTCCTTTTTAATGTATTTGCGATTTCTATCCACTTATCAGTCGTTGGTAATGGAAGGACATCCTGTCTGAAAATCTCCCAGTCTCTGGCATACAGATTTTACGATAGTACCAATGATGGTAATGCCCAATTTGTAGGTATGGTGGAGGTCAGTGAAAGTGTTTCCACTTGCCAGGTATCTGAAGTATAAAAAAAATTACTTGAATGTAATTCAATTTGGCAAAGAGATAGTAGTAAATTTGCAGGTCGAAATAGAAAAACGGCCTAGTTTTATTGCGAGTAAAAACTGTAAATCTATATTTAGTTAAAATAACAAATTCCTTTAAAAGTGACATTAATTAAATAAGTGCTTATAAACATTAACAAAAAGTACATGATATGTGTGTGTGTGTGCATGCGTATGAGTGTGTGTGGCACGGACCCTACGGACGTGTAATTATTACATTTAAAAAAATCTTTCAGAGGATTCGATAACAGGGAGATGGAAAAACATAAGAGATGCATTCGTCAGGTCTCTGAAAAAAAAATCGGGCCATGCTGCTGCAAAGAAATACCTGTATCATGACCAACTAAAATTTTTAATGAAAACACTAGAAAAAGATGATACAGATTCAAGTATCCCTGTGCAAGAAGATGTTGACGGCAGTGAATTACAGTCTGAGGGACCAAAATCTCCAGATGGGAGTTTTCAAGACAACCAAGCTCTTGAAAGGATTAACATAAAAGCATCCCGGCCAAATAGGAGGGGAAGATCTCAGGACTTAATCGAAAAAGAAATACTAAAGCAATAAATGAAAAAAAAGTACTGGATGAGGATGAAGCGTTTTTCTTATCCATATTGCCTTCAGTGAAACGCATTTCTGAGGACAACAAAATGGAATTTAGAATGGGAGTTTACTCATTAAAGACATTAGAATGAGGTCCCATTACTACCCTCCCTCAACTAATCCGTATTCTCCAGGATCATCCTCTTCGGAACACAGTAGGCCTCAGTCTGCTAATAGGCTTCCCATATGAACATCACTCCGCTCTCCCTTTCTGTGCTTGATCCTGCATATGACTCTGGACAATACGCGGGGACAGAAAATTATTTGCAGACGGGAAATCCTCAATTTCACTAACAAAACACATGTGGTTGCTGTATTAGTTTGCCTATTTTCTTTAATTGTTCATTTAGTTTAGCATGTACTGTATTAAGTTTTGAGAAAAGAATTTTACATATGTACTTATTGGCCAAAATAGAAAAAGAAATTCTTTGGTTTTTCTAAAAACTCTTTCAGTATACTTTTTGTTAATATTGATACGATTGTATGGATTTTTTTAGTAAATAAAAATCAGCCTTATAATTTGTATACAAAAGTTCTTTGAATTATTTATTTATATGGCTCTAATGACATTCATATTTCAGTACTTGATTGTATTTGAAATATAATCAAGTATTTCAAATACATTCAATTACAGGCAATTACTATTATTGACAACAATAGTTGTATTGACTTACTATCTCAATTATTCTTCATCAACAATACTGTAATTTATTCACTTACCTTAATTGTTACTGGCAACATTTCTTTGAGTGGTACGCATAACCTCATTGCTGTTGTTTCCTTGCGGATACTGTCTTCCAATCGCGTCAAGAGAAAGTCAAACGTGTTGGGACTCATTCTGAAGTAGTTAAAAAATTTGTCTTCATGGCTACACAACTTTTTGAACGCCATATTAAAAAAACCATAAGTACTTCTATCTGATAACAAGGGATGCACCCAAAAACGTCTTTCACGTTTCTTATATTTACGTCTTAGACATAATAAGTACAGAGTATACAATCTTTTGTTACCAACTGCGGTCATTTTCGTGCACTTCTTTTCACTTTGAAATCTGAATCACAACTGGCAGTATCGCTGGGTCTACGGAAATATCGCCAGGTATCCCGTGACAGCGATAATGTCGTTGCATGTGCAACCAAATGCGATAGCGACAATTGTCGCTGTCACGGGCGGCAGTGATAATATCATCACGTGTGCAAATAGCCTAATGCTGAATCTTTTAACGTACAGAAACTGTTCCATTACATATTGTAGGGATTTTAAGAATCATTGCAACAGTGTAAGATTAATATGGTTACATCTTAAGATTTATTCTCACATGATATGTTTCAGCGTAATTACTTAAGTATAATATTTGTCGTCCATTTGTTAACAGTGCAGAAAAACCAAAAGAAGAATTAGTTATACCTTCCAAAGCTAATAAAATCGGAAAAGACTTTTTGGAAGAACTAAGAAGGAAGAACAGGATTCTAAGACGAATTCAGCTGACATTGGGAAATGGAACCAATCTTTGGAGGCATTAGCAGCAACAGAATTAAATCAAGGTATGAAGTATATTTATGATAAAACAAGAATAGACAATGTGAATGAGTGTTAAAATGGTGAAAAGGTAATCTATGAAAATAAGAATTCACGTTGTGAGGTTGTTCAATAATGTTTTAATTAATTTAAATATTTTGATGTGTCCGCAAAATGTTATATTTGAGATTTTTATTAGTGAAAAGGTTTTGACAAAATTATTATTTATTCTTGTCATTTTCTCATTTTTTCTAAATATGTACCTCCGTAAGAACTCGAATTATTGAACTATTTGTCATTATCGAATTTATAGATAACGTAATTTTCAAAATTTTTTTAAAAAATCTCTTGTAAAACCGATAGCTTAAGAGAGTTTTTGATTTTTTTCTGAATTTACATAAAATACATAGCTAAATTCATTTAATTATACAAATAAATATTAATGTTTAATATAAATATAAATAAATATAACTATAAAAAGTTTATTTAACTATATAAAGTAATTATTTTGTTTATTAATTTCAATATAAACTTATAAGCATAATTGATTAATATTTAATTAATCTACTCCTATAATATTACCAATTTTACTACATGTATAGTAATAACTTTTTAATTACTACATTGATGCGTCAAATTTTTATTATGTTATAAATAAATTGCCTGAGTAAAGGATTATTTTGATAGAATAAAAAACGTTCTACTATTAAATTCTCTAAGTGTTGACAGCCAGTGGTAGTTTTAAATTGTGCATCGATATTTTGTTATCCATAGGAATGGCTAACAATTTTGTTTACTTATTGTTTTTGTACAACTTTTGTTATAACTTGACCTGTATGTATGTATTTATGCTGTGTTTCAAGGCCCAATAACTAATACATTTGTAGGCACTTCCATATTAGCTAGGAGTATGAATTTTTTACAGTAGGTTAAGGTTAGGGACCTGCGAATCTACTATTTTCTCACGAATCGAATGATGAATCGATATCGAATCAGGTGGTGGATAGTATATAGTAGTAATCTCACGAATCAAATGATGAATCGATATCGAATCAGGCGGTGGATAGTATATAGTAGGGGTTTATGAAATCGACATATCTACAAATTGTCTTATCTGTAACTGAACTTTGTTTGTATTTAGCTGGGGAATATGTTTTATTTATTTACGTCTAGAGGTCTCTTATTTTCTCTTTTCATGTATTTATTAAACGCACAAACTATCTACATTTTTTGTTGGTAGCCATTTTCAGCGATCATCGATTCATTCTCTTTTACTGTATATTTTCTCTGATTCAACTAATTTGGTCGTGTTTTTCTTTTATATTTAAAGTTACATTGATTTTGTTTATTTTCCATATATATTTATATACTTATCCCATGTATTATTTTGTGGAATATCTTTGCCCTTTTATGATGTTATCAAGAAAAGGCCGAGTTGTGCCAGAGGAAAAAACTATGGATTATCTTGATTGTATTACTAGTGATGGTAGTTGATTTATTTCTTCTAATAGCAGTGATGAAATTGAAATCATTGATGTGGGTAATACATCTGCACGATCTGTTTCTGTGAACTCGGAATGTGACTCTGAAAGTGATTAGGATACTGACATAAATGCTAGTCTAAACATGTATGTTTGACGAATATTTTTATTTTATTTTTTGTGAAAATATAAATAAATATTTTTTTTCTTAAGTAAATGAATTCAGAATGTGTTAATAATGTCTAAACCCATCATCTATTCAATTAATTGCAATGAAATTGAGAAAGAAATAAACATTTACTAGCTGAACCCACGCAATATTTACACGGTTTTTTCAGTTAATTTATAAAAAATTAAGGTGTGTAAAAAAAATGATCTCAATAATTCACATTTAACTATACTAATGTATTTTCCAGGTATTGGTAAGGTTCGCGGGTTCGAATCTCTGTGAGGGCACGGCTGTGTGTGCATATTGACAATTTATTATGCGTAGTCAGTGAGAAATCTGCATTTTAAATTTCATATTAGAGAGGAAATTAATGCTATGCAGTAACTGATTGTGAACTTTTCTATTTCACATAAAATAACACGTAAAAATGGAATTCTCGACCTGCAGACTTTCATTCCTTTTGAGATAAAAATAATAAAGTATTGACCTACAATCTTCGGTTATGAACCATTTTGAAGAAAACATTATAAAGTTTCTTATTCTGTTCATTGTTTTCCTCCTACAGTTCAAAATAGCTCAATTTAAACGTTTAATGCATGTAATACTGGAATTCAAGTGGGAAATAAAAGGGTAATTGAAATGGTAAGATCAGTTTATAGAGGAATGTAAATAATGGATAATACAACTCCACAGAGGTATATTTTTCCACTTGTAGAGAAGAGAAGAGAAGATGACCATGTAAGTCATATTAGAGAGGATATTAATACTACACAGTACTTGATCACGAACATTTATGTTTATAATTTTCTTTGTTATTATTGAATAACTAGCGTAATTGCCCGTCAATATGACTGAATATCTTTAGTTAACCTTACCTCCCTCCCTCTCTCTCCCTCCGTATCTCATATTAAAAACATTCAAAGCACTCTTATACCCATAAGGATTGATTTAACAATAGGATTTTGAGGTCTAACAATATAATTAGTCACCATAGCAACATTCCGTTAAAATGGCAAGATTTCCATAAAATATGTAAATTAAACGTTTAACGTGGGATATTTCGAACTGTGGGCGAAAAAAGATGAACAGAATAAGAAACTTTATAATTTTTTCTTCAAAATGGTTCAAATCCGAAGGTTGTAGGTTAATTCCTTCTAATTTTAATTTCCAAATGAATAAAAGCCTGCACGACGAAAAATCGTGTTTTACATGTTAAGTAATGGGAAATGGAAATGCCTCCATTGGAGTCGAACCAAGGAATTTTTTCGCGATTTAAATTTGTCATCACCTGAAAAAGTGTTAATCAAGCGTCCCTGCCAAATTTCAAGTTTCTATCTTCATTACTTCTCGAGTTATTAGCGTTTAAGTTAGTGTTATAGACAGAGAATTGCTATTTATTATAATGATATATCCTTTCTTTTTTATATAACAATCAATGCAACCATTTATTTAGATTAGCTATGAAGAGAAGATAACCATGTAATTTTCAGTATGTTTAAAAAAATATCGTACGTCCCTATTCTCATCTATTTTTAAATTTATACGTCAGCCTATTTGCGTTAATAAGCATTACAGCTGTGTAATATAATAATTTTACTTACGAAAAGGTAAGATTCCAGCATTCAAATGATGAAATGAAGATTCAGTTGCTTCGATTAAATCATTAGAAACGTTTCCCATATGCAGTCAACAGAATAATTATCCATATATATTTATGTTGCTATGCATCATTAATTTTGATGCTTAAACAAATGTGCGAAAAATATGGCACCCCCTGGCCTTGCTTGTTTCAAAGGACAACATATGGTAAAAGTGGGCGCTGACTCAAAAAAGGTTGAAGACCACTGGTGTAGAGGTTTATATATTTGTTTTTTAAAATTATTTTCCATCGAGATTTGAACTATCAGACAGCTTAGAAGTTGTAGTTTCTTATTTTTTTAAAGACAGAATTCAAATCCGTGTAGTTTTAGCATAAATTATTAACTAATATTAGGAAAAAAGTTGAATACATTGATCCCATATTGTTTATTTGCATATTTATATGAGAAAGTGAAGTTTGTGAGTAAATTAAATGAATTAAATTGATTAAAAGTATAAATCCTTGTTCCTTTTTTTGTTTATACAGGCACTGGAAATATAGAGATCCCTGGGAGTGCTTCTAGCCAGCCTTACAACTCGGATCTGATGATGTAAACTGGTTTACACCACCCCGTCATGGTCCTGAGAGGACGTGAGAGCATTCTGTGAATGCTTGTAGCAAGTCGCAGAACTCAGGTTCGGCGGATGAAGAGACACTAAAAGTTGCAAAACTCTGTCTGGGATGGGAAGAGGCCAAATTTGTTCAGAGTAAGCAGAAGTGCCGAGACGCCATGACATATGAAGACCTTAAGGCGCAGCTTGTCAGAAGATACTGCAGTAATAGAAGTGCACAGTTTTTCCACGTTACGACGCTATGCAAGGAGGCGGCCGAGGATGTGGAGACGTTCGCGGATCGGGTAAGGTCCATCAATGGGAGCACGTATGAGGCAACGTACGAGGCAACAGGTGCCCCAGAGCACGTGGCTGCCATGTGTTATGAAGTGGATCAATAAGCCCAAGACACCTTTCTGACTGACCTACCTGGCGAGGTAGGATGCCTGTGCTGCCTGACTGTGCTGACAACTTTGGATGAGTTGGTGGAGGCTGCCATCCGAATCCAAGAGGTGGAATGCAACCCAGAGCAGGGTCACTGGTCTGACGTATCTTCCGAATGCCAGTGGTGCAGAGGTGCTATAACTGTGGAAAGGCAGAACACGTGGTGCGAAACTGCAAATGGGGGCATCGCTGTTATAATTGTGGCAACCAGGAATATCTCATGCGGGATTGCCACAGGCATCCATGGACGGTAAGGGGCTTAGGGGCCCAAAGAAACTGCCCTTACCAGATCTCACTAGAAGTCACTCTTCTGAGAGTGGAGTCGTGGGAAGAGGCTGCAGACCTAGTGGTGAGGGCGAAGGATGGACGTATCGGCTGTTAATCGATATAGGAGCCCAAGTATCTCTGTTTACCAGAGCCATTTGTGGACAGGAAGGATTGGAGAGGTCAGGTTACATGATAAAAGGTATTACAGGAGCTAGGATGTGGAATTATGAAGAAAGCATGATTAGATTCTAGATGCAAGGTGTTTGGTATGAAATGTGGATTCAGATGGTGGACTCCCTGGGAGGTTAGGATGGGATCCTCGAGTTGGACTTCTTACAGAAATATGGAAGCGTAATTAACATGAGTAATAGGTTATGCTGAGGGGGGCGTGCCATGGGATGCATGAAGCGAGAGAGATAAAGTCAGTGTTCGATGGTCGCAAAATATTTCAAGGTTCCCATAAGACTGCTCTAGGTTGAAATTATTCCTCCCATTGTGAGAAATGTTTTTTGGTAGAGGTTTGTGGAGAGGGTGTAGCCAAAGGGCAGGAATAAATTGTAGAGCCAGTGGAGTAAGAAATACAAAATTTCCTTATGGCTAGAGGACTTTGCTGTGTCACGGAGGATAATGACCTTGTCATACAAGTGGCCAACTTTAGGAAGGAAGAATTCGTCCTGACGAAAGGAACACAAATAGCTGAATTAGAAGGGGAGAGAGAAGGTCACATTAGGGTGACAACCAGATGTCAGAGATGAATGAATTTTCTGGAAAAATTACAGCATTTGAGAGAGGAAGAAAGGGGAAAGTTATTACCGTTGCTGAAGGAGTTCGAAGAACTGTTCACCCAGAATGGGCTACCACCAGCGACAGATTTGACGCCACACTGCATCCCTACCGGTGACGCGGCCCTGGTTTATCGCAAACCATACTGTGTTCCCAATCATCAGAAACCAATAAGCGAGGAATTTGTTAGGAGCAACTACAGACTGGAGTGATTGTTCCCAGCAAAAGCCCATGGTGGTTGTGCCCAAAAGATCCATAGATGGGATGCGAAATTACCAATTTTGCATTGACTTTCGAGCGTTGGATGCAGTTACCATTCCCGATGTCTACCCAATTCCGAAGAGCACCAAGACACTGGACTATTTGGGAAATAGTTGCCATTTTATCACCCTTGACTTAAACAGCGGTTATCATCAAATCCCCATGCACCCCGATGCCCAGGAGAAGACTGCTTTTAACGCCAACTCAGGATGCTTCCATTATACAAAAATGCTCTTTGGCCTTCGGAACGTCCTTTGGCCTTCGAAATGCCCCTGCGACATTTCGACATAAGATGGATGGCATGCCAAGAGGACTAAAGCCATCCCAATGCTTAGTATACCTAGATGACATGATCGTATTCAGATCACCATTGATCAGCATGTGGAGCGATTGAGGAATACATTCACTAAGCTTCAGGAGGCAAAATTATCCCTCAGACTTGAGAAAAATGTCACTTTGCTTTAGAAAAAGTAAAATACTTGGGTCACATAATCAGCAGGGAGGGCATACATCCTTACCCAGATACGGTATCTGCCTTAAATAACTTCCCAACGCCCATGACCACCAAGGAACGACAATCCTTCCTTGGCCTGGCCAATTATTATAGACGGTTTGGGGAAAATTATGCCGCTATCGCTCCACCACTAACGCGACTGCTAAAAAAGTGAGCCACGTTCGTTTGGACAAAGGAATGTGACGAGGCTATGGATAGCCTGAAGGCAGCATTGACAAGGAGTCTTGTTCTAGGCTACCTGGACTTTAGTAAGCTATCAGGGGAGTGTTATCTCACTGACCAAAGAAGGGGAGTGACCTATCGCTTACGAGTCTCGGCAGTTACACAGGGCAGAATTAATTAAAATTATTTCAGGTGTTACATTTACGAAGGAAAATTCAGAATTATAAGTGACCACGCAGCCTTAAATGGTTGGTTGGATTGAAAGATCCAAATAGCTGATTAATGCAATGGATCGTGAAACTCTCGAAATATGATTACGAGGTAGAGCATAAGTCCAGGAAGTTACATTTAAATTCCAACTGCTTCAGTCGCAAGGTGAGATGAACAGAGACGATGGATGAGGGTCATCTAAGAGTTGTGCAGCAGATAGATACTGAATGAGATCTGTGGATATTGAAAAGGGGTATCGTAGATTGGTATTTAGAAGGACGCTGCATGGAGACAAGGTCGCTGTGCCAAAAATACTATGTGAATCCATTATCCAGCTTCACCACGAACACCCCCTTTCGGGACACTGCAGCGATTTTCCCCCACAACTCCGCACTTAACGAAGCACTTGTCGAAATAACGCGACGAAAACGCAGAAAATCGCAGAATATCGCTGCTCTGTTATCGGTGTCTCTGTCATCGGTGAACAGAACACGAATGGCCTCACCGAATGGCCGCTCCCACAGCAACGCGCTTTATATAGGGCGAATATTACCCCTATTTCCCATTTCCTCCTTTTCGTAGGGTTATATCACATAATCAGGAAATTAACCAATACGAAGTCGAGGAGTCTCCCATTTAAGCTACCCGCCGTACCCCCTCCCTCGAGCGGCGACGTCAGGCGAGAGCGGCAGTCAAGGGAACGAGGCAGACCACCGGGGAGATACGGAGAGCGAGCTGTCGCCGGGGTGGTGAAGAGTAAGAGAGAGAGAGCCAGGACAGAGACAAAAAGCGAGAAGAGTTGTTCCTCGCAAGGGAGAGTGTGAAAAGTTTCCTGTCAGAGAGACGGTAACGATAAGTCCACCGGTTCTGAAGTGGTTAAGTGTTGTTAATACTTTAGTTTATTTTATTATGTGTACGATATAGCATTTAGTTGGAGCTGTATGTGGCTTTGATTTTTGGTCGCCACATAAATGGAGGCACCGGAGAGATGTATTCTGTAACTCTAACTATAAGGTTGCTATATGTTTGGTTTATTTTGGGATCTACAATTTGTGGAATAGTTTTAGTTCGTTTAAGGGTATTTCTGGTTTTTGGTGGTATAGTTCTCCTGGTATTTGATTATATTGTGAATCATTCCGCTTCGTCATCTCATTCATTCCATCTCCTTTCGAGATTGCTGTTTGTTTAATATCCTGTTATTTCGTATTAAATATGTCTAAAGAACGCGGTAAAAGGGGCGTTGGATTGCTTCCTGAACCCGCAGAAGAGACCCCGTCGAACGGGGATGAAATGAAGCCTCATTTCTCGGATTGTGTAAAAGTCGCTAATCAGCTGTTGCTTGAAATTTCCCCTTTCCATGAACCCACGTCGGAGAATTGGTTTAAATTCATATCAGCGGTATGCGATGTCTTGTCTTTGTCTTTGATCCCAGAACATTATTTGTTTACTCTTTTGCTGTCTAAACTTCCGGCTAATTGTCGCCAATTCTGGCTCGCGGCCGTTAACCAGAGACTTCCATGGGATAATATAATAACTAAAGTATGGGATACTTTCGTCTCAAAAAGGGAATACGAACGACTTCTGACAACCAGAGTCAAACGATTTCAGATGCCGCACGAGTCCCCTCGCGACTTTTATTATTCCGTCCAAGTTGCCGCTAAAGCACTCGGAAAAAGGTATTCTGATGAAGAATTTATAGAATTGGTATTGGAAGGGCTCAATCCTATGTCGCAGTCAACGTTGACCTTCGCTACCCGCCCCCAGACGCTCGGTCAGCTGGAGGAGTTGATGAGTCATGCAGCTAAGGGGCTCATGAATCGCCTCGAATATTCCGCGGCTGAGGCGCCGTTAAACTTAGCAAACTCGCTTCCTTCTCCCAATTCACAGTCGGTTGCATTCCCCCATGTAACAATTTGTTCCTTTTGTAATAATCGCGGACATTCTTTCCGCGACTGTCGGCGAAGAGCTAGTGAAAATCGCTCCGAGAGATCCGCGAGAAACCGCCCAGCCATTTCGTTTTCCAATATAAATGACCAACTTGAGATGCCTTTTGTAAATTGCGATGTTCATTCCGCAAAGATTCCAGCTTTATTAGATACCGGCTCCTCCTTATCGATGCTTGACATTAATACTTGGCGTAAAATTCCCCGCACAGGACGAACCCAACAGTGTGACATTACGTGTCGGAATATCATTGCAGCTCGGATTATCTTGACACGATATGTTACATTGAGGGTCCGCATTCAAAACTTATCGTGGCGACATACATTCTATTTGTCCGATTTGCCTGTCCCAATGATATTGGGTCAGGATTTCATCAAAAGGACGCAAATCGTACTTTACCACGACGCGTTTTCCTTTGAAAACTGTCCAGATAAGAAATTCCCTTTCCACTTCAATTCCTACACTTCGTTAGCGTCGTCCGATTCGCCCCCGTCATCAATTGTTCATATGCAATGCCAAAATGCTCCACTTGCAAGCAACACCCATTCCAACAGGGAAAAGGTTTCCTTCGGCGGCGAAGATAACCTTAGTCGTCCAACAAAGGAAATAAAATGTCTCGTCGATGGCTATTCCGACGTAATCTCTTCACAATTAGGCCAAACCAACCTGATGTGTTATGAGATTGAATTGCTCGATTCAACTCCGGTCAGATCCCCTCCATATCAATGCTCACCGCCAAAATTGGCCATGATGAGGGCTCATGTCGATAAGTTACTCGCCGATGGTATTATCCAGCCTTCGTTATCAAACTGGAGTTCACCTGCCTTTCTCATCCCCAAGAGAGATGGCTCCGAAAGACTAGTGGTCGACTATCATAAACTCAATAAGCAGGTCAAGGCCGATAATTTTCCTACGCCTTCGATAGAACACGCCCTACAATATTTGGGCTCTGCAAAATATTTCACCATTCTTGATTTAAATTCTGCCTTCCATCAAATTCCTTTGACATCGCCTTCAAAGGAGTATACCGCCTTCGTCACACCGTTTGGGCTGTATCAATATAATCGTCTTCCATTTGGTTTAACCACATCTCCTCAGGTCTTTTCGAGGTTGATTGACAAGGTGCTAGGTGATTTAAAATATTCTTGTGTGTATCCATATATTGATGATTTATGCATTTATTCCAAGAGCCTGCAAGAACATCTTCGTCATGTCAAACTGGTATTGGAGAAGCTAAGGGCAGCTGGTCTCACGGTCCATCCAGAGAAGATGAAATTGGCCCACGAATCCATTACTTTCCTTGGACATCGAATCTCCCATGGCGAACTTACCACTGACCCAGAGAGAACACAAACCCTTTCGGCATTCCCTGCTCCTAAATCAGTTAAGGAGGTCTCACGCTTTCTCGGTATGTGCGGTTTTTACTCCAAATTTATTCCAAATTATGCGGAGATAGCATCCCCTCTGAATGCACTCCGCAAGAAAGATGTCATTTTCAAATGGACCAATTTGCAGCAAGATTCTTTTGTCACATTGAAACAATGTCTGTCTTCTCCCCCTGTACTTCAACTTCCTAACTTTGAGGAAGAATTCCATTTGTTCGTGGATGCCAGTCAGGTGGCACTTGGGGGGGTTCTTCACCAAACGTTCGATGGGAAGCTAAAGCCTATAGCTTATGCTAGTAGAACCTTGAATACTTTTGAGCAGAAGCAGCCATCTTATGAATTGGAGTGTCTTGCTTGTTGTTGGGCGGTCGAAAAATTCAGGACTTATCTACAGCCAAAACTATTCCATTTATACACAGACAATGGGGCGATAACCTGGTTGTTTAAACATCCCAAGCAACTAGGAAAAATTGGACGAATGGTTTTAAAATTGTCATCCTTTCGCTTTGTAATCCATCATGTCCCATCTTCTAAAAATAGGGTAGCAGACTGTCTATCTAGAGCGGTTGACCAACCAATTGAGGATGCAACTCATTGTTCTATGCTGTTACATCAAATACCTCTGTCCTTCACAAACATTAGGGATCACCAGAATTCAGATCCGCAGCTAAAACAGCTGATCGAACAAATCAGACAGGGAAGCCCATCCCACAATTATTTCATTAAGAATGGGTTATTATATCATGGAACAAGCAGACTTAAAAGGGGTAGAGCGGTGGTTCCAGATGCCCTCAAGGCCATGCTCTTTTCCTATTTCCATTCCTTACCAACTGCTGGACATATGGGCGTTAGTAAGACTTCTGAGCGAATCTGTAGGGAGTTTTGGTGGAGTAACATGAAGTCAGAAATAGCCCAGATGATTAAAACCTGTCATGACTGCCAAACATGTAAACCTAGGAACACCCTTCCCCCTGGAAAAATGAGTTCTACTACTCCTAACTACCCCTGGGATAGAGTTTATATAGACTTTGTTGGTCCATTACCCAGAAGTCGGAATGGAAATACCTGTGCACTCACAGTCATTGACGGTTTCACCAAATTTACCTTCATTGAACCGTTACGCTCTCAGTTAGCCTCCCAAGTTGTTTCCACGTTATTCCAGAAAATCTTTCCTAAATTTGGCTATCCTAAATTCTTGGTTTCTGATAATGGAACCCTGTTCAGATCTGTGCTTCTGGCAGATATGTGTTTTAAATATGGTATAAAACAGATTTTCACAGCCCCTTATTATCCGCAACCTAACCAAGCGGAACGGGTCCACCGAAACCTGAAATATGCCTTAACCATCTTATCCCAACATGACCATAGGAAATGGGATGAGTATGTGCCCAGCCTAACCTTTGCCTTCAATTCTGCCAAACACAGTAGTACAGGATATACTCCTGCGAGGGTGTTTAGGGGAAGAGAACTTCCTCACCCTCTAACAAATTTCTGGAGAATTCCTCCACAAGCTCTGTCGGAGACGTTAACACAATCTGAAAGGCAGTCCCTATGGCAAGATGTGTTAAGAAATTGAAAAAGGACAAGACTTAGACAGGCAGTGGCATTTAATAGAAGTCATTCAGGGAATCCCTTTAAAACTGGTGATATGGTCTTGTATAAAAGGTTTCCTACTAGTTCAAAGGCGCTCCACCAAACCGCCAAACTCACACCACAATGGGTCGGTCCATTTTCGATTAAAAATTTTTTATCTCCTGTGACAGCTGTTCTGGAACTGTCACCCACTAAGGAGAGAATTGCCAATATATCGCATTTAAAATTATATCATAAATAATTCTGTTATTATAACTTGTATGTGCCGGCGTAGGGAATTAGCGACCTCATCGCCCAATGATACTGCATCATTGCAATCAGCCCCCAGATGAGAATCTGGAAAAACATATCCATTTTCGGCTTACGCTATGCCTTTGTGAATACAAAGATGATGTTCGAGGCAGCATACAGGATGTTTAGACCTTTATGTTTGTCTCCATGGCTCTAAATTTTTATTATTTAAAGTAACCTAGCCATGCGTTTCTTATGTTTACTGGTAATACTGCCTCTATTACCACAATAGTTTTTGTGCACTCTCCCCAATTGGGATAGTGTACCTTAAAATGTTTATTACACTGTATGCTATTGTCAAAAGGCTGTGCATCTCAAACGGGAAATATACTAATTTAAAATTGTTTCACTAATCATAATTATCGGAACTATTCTAAATATTAACCAATGTTATAATAATTATCTATACCACTGTGAAAATTAATTAATGTCATAACAATTATCTGTACCACTTACTAAGCTCAAAATGGTTAATGTCATACTGACTCGAGCCCTTGTCTTAGAAAATAACTGCTGGTAAGTGCCCAGCATAAAATACTGTTTACTTTATATAATACTTTAAATTCAAAATAATCTTTTGTTAAATTTCGGTACTTCCCACTTGGAACTACCATGAACTCCTTTTTTCTTATAATATCCATTGTCTTTGAATGTGCCCTTATTGTAAGCCTAAGGCAAGGAGTGGGCAATAAGTTTTGTATCTCAATTCACTGGTGCTATTCTGAAACCACACACCAGAACCTTTCATGATAATTAATATCTGTTATGGTAAAGACATAAGTGAGGCGATTGAATTTCCATCCGAGAAGACATCTCACTGCAGTGCTTAGTGAACACTTTCCAAACCTGCCTTCAAGGAGTGTACTAAACCCGAACAGTGTTGATCAGTGGTGAATGTTTTTCCGTTTCCCCTAAGAACTTCCACTGGAACAGGGGCGCAGACTCGGATTTTCAGAACAAAATAACATTTCCAGTGAATTATTCCCAATATGTTTGAATTATTCCAATGACAGTAAATAAATTATATTAACAATACTAAAGAGAATTCGTGTGTGTGATCTAATCTAAAGAGTGATTAAAGAAGTGCTACAGATAAAGGGTGTGGACCATTGAGGGAAGAGGTGGTCCAGGGAATCTCCCCCCACCCTTCAAAACTTTATTTTTTTTTCATTTTCTGAGGGAGGATGCAGCGATTTTCCCCCACAACTCCGCACTTAACGAAGCACTTGTCGAAATAACGCGACGAAAACGCAGAAAATCGCAGAATATCGCTGCTCTGTTATCGGTGTCTCTGTCATCGGTGAACAGAACACGAATGGCCTCACCGAATGGCCGCTCCCACAGCAACGCGCTTTATATAGGGCGAATATTACCCCTATTTCCCATTCCCTCCTTTTCGTAGGGTTATATCACATAATCAGGAAATTAACCAATACGAAGTCGAGGAGTCGCCCATTTAAGCTACCCGCCGTACCCCCTCCCTCGAGCGGCGACGTCAGGCGAGAGCGGCAGTCAAGGGAACGAGGCAGACCACCGGGGAGATACGGAGAGCGAGCTGTCGCTGGGGTGGTGAAGAGTAAGAGAGAGAGAGCCAGGACAGAGACAAAAAGCGAGAAGAGTTGTTCCTCGCAAGGGAGAGTGTGAAAAGTTTCCATCAGAGAGACGGTAACGATAAGTCCACCGGTTCTGAAGTGGTTAAGTGTTGTTAATACTTTAGTTTATTTTATTATGTGTACGATATAGCATTTAGTTGGAGCTGTATGTGGCTTTGATTTTTGGTCGCCACAACACCTTGAAGTGAGTGCCACGACAGATCGAATAGAGGCCCAATACTGGTGGCCGAACTTCGCATGCGATATGAAGAGAATGGTGCAGGAATGCATCTCATGCAACCATCGCAGCACCTACGGGAGAACCAAGGCACCACTACAGGAATTGCCAGCCACCAACAGACCCTTTGATTTTATAGCAATGGATATTGTTAGACCGTTGCCCATCACAAAAGGGAAGTAACTACATTCTCTCCATCCTGGATCATTTCTTGCGCTTCATAGAGATGGTCCCAATGCCCGATAAAACTGCCGAGACCATGGCAATTGCCTTTGTGAAGAGATGGGTGTTAAGGTTCGGGGTGCCTGATCACATTCACGGTGGAGCTTTTCACTAAGGTGTGTAGACTAATTAAGAATTCAAAGTTACAAGCATCGGCGTACCATCCAGAGTGGAATGGGAGGGTCGAAAGAGTACATTGAACCATGTCCAAATCTTAAGTCATTATGTCAATGGGAAAAGCAACGATTGGGACGAGTGCCTACCCTATGCTGTGATGGCATATGACACGAGCCACCACGTTAGTACGAAGTACACACCACATGAGGTGATTTTCGGCTACGCAATGCAATATCCATTGGAGTGTTTTGAAAGGAAGGTTGGAGGAATGGGTGAAGATTATGTGACGAGATTGGGTGGGAAGTTGAGAGTTACATGGGGAGAGTGCCCCGGAGAAATAGTAAGAGGGCACAAATAAAGCAGGCGAGCCAATATGACAAGACAAAGAGGTAAAATATGAAGTTGGAGATTACGTATACCTTAGTGACCCTTGCGTAAAAGTAGGCAAAGTGAATAAATGTTATAGACCACGGAAGGGCTCATATCAGGTGACGGAAGTTATTCCACCCTCCACCCTCTGATTGCAACTAAGATTTAGGACTATAGTCGTTCTCAAAAACCATGTGAAACACCACTGCAGCACAGATGGTGGGTCTCCAAATTCATTCGCCATAAGTGAGGAAAGAAAACATGTCTGTCTAGGGAAGAACCACATGTTCAAGGTTTCTGTGAGGGATCAGAAGGAACAGCAGACATCCCGGTGCCAGAAGCTATCTCACCCCACTTGGGATGGATGCTGACAAGGGAAACATGGCAATAGAATATGACTTTTCACTGCCAGACACCGTAGCAGAGTCAGCGAATGATTCTGCCCAAATCCTCGACAGAGACACAATCGTATTGGCGGACGGGAGCAACCCAGCTGTAGATGAGACAAGACCGCTTGATGTAGATAAGGAGGTTAAAATATCCTGCATTCCAGAGAAGGACGAAGAATGCCGGGACATAGAACCGAAGGAGATACAGCCGTCCCCGCCTCTACTCCTGGGAGATAATGAGGCTGGTCTCCCTCCCCTCCCCCAATGTTCCCTGTATGTCTTGCACCCCCTTCCACTACTATCCATTATTACTCTTAAAGTTCCTCTCTTCCCCTGCTATATTCAAAACTTCCTCATTCGTTTTCCTCTCTGTCCAACTTATTTTCTCTAATCTACACCATACCCAGGGCCGGCCTTAGGCTAATTGTACCTATTGGACCCAATCGGGCCCTGTGGCTAAGGGGGCCCTGCAATGGTGTAGGGGCTCCAAACTATCTGTTGGTGATGATTCTTTTTAGATTTATCCATAGTCCCATCCATACCCAAGTGGTCTCATGAGAGGCCATCTGATGCTCTCAGAATGCAGGAAATGCATTGGCGGCCTGGAATCCATCCCGGATCCTCACCCCCTGGCTCGGCCTTTTTGGCCTCATTGCTTCAGTCCTTTGGACCTTGCTTGTTGTGCCCCTCCCAAATCTTTTTTTTTCAAACTACGCCTTTTAGATGTAGGGGTCCCACCAAAAGTTTTCTAATTGGGCCCCGCAATTTCTAGGGTTGGCACTGGCCATACCCACATCTCAAATGCCTTTAATCTCCTCATATCTTCCGAATTATTATTTACTAAAATGAACAGTCCTGCAAACTGAAAGTAAGATTTCATTCCCATTGCTGTCAGAATCTATAGCGAATATGAAATTAACAAAAAAGGATTGGTAATGAAAGCATTAAGTTACAGGTTGTCTGCTCCTTTTCTGTTCCATCCAGTTTTGATTCTTGTTTCCAAAACTCTCACGCTTTGTAACTGGTCTTGCAAACCTAACCCTGCGAGCTTTCTAAAATTAGGGAACCAAAAGATAGTAATCATATATTGTGCAAAAATTCATGTCTCTTGCTCATATGGAGCTGCCTCATAATTTTTATTCTCGTATGGGGCAATATTGGGGCAAAACAGACCCAAAAATGGGGATTATATCAATATTGGATTTCTTTCATTAATCGTAGTTTAGTATTAATGGCATTACAATATAAGCCTCAGATTCCCATTAAAAGCTTACCCATATGAAAGCATTGAGCTTGTTGCCAAGGCAGCCAATTGTTGCGACCAAGAAATATTACCACTTTTTTTGGATGAAAACTATAATTTTACGCTAATTCTACTCGGATTTTAATTCTGTCTTCAAAAATAAGAAACTACAATTTCTATGCTTTCCGATAGTTCAAGTCCCTGACTGTCATTTAATGATTAACACACATTTACAAAGTTTACGCTATACAGAATCTTTGTCATACTTTTCTAAGCAACATTCTCTTTCTTCTCCTAGTAAAATTCCTCCAAGAGAGAATTATTTACGATGGTAAAGACACATAAGTATTCCAACCACTTTTAATTTTACAAATATATCAAATGACATAATCTATAATGAGTAACAAATTAACAAAAAAGCATTAACTTACAGTCCCTCTCAGGGATGTAAAATCTGATCCTGGTCATCAGGGGCTCCTCAAATCTAACCCTCTTTTCTGTCTAGGATATAAACCCTTATGCTGGTCACTAGGGGATCTGCAAATTTAATCCTCTTCTAAAATTAGGTAATCAAAGGTAAAGAAACCATTTTTCTTACCTCTTTTCATTTCTACCATTATGTTTTCTAGCTTGTTTTCCTAAGCATCACATTCCAAGGTCCTATCCAGATTGTCAAAGTCTTCATTTTCTTCTTTTCTATAATCTACACAGAACCCACATCTCAAATGCTCTCAAGGTCTATGGAACGCTCAAGCCCCTCTTACCACGACAAGCAAGTAATCTTAAGAAAAGCATAGAACTTACGAAATTCAGTTATTCCTACCTATTATTGGATTATTTTATACTATTTTCTATACTCAGAGAGAGAAAATTACATACATACCGCGAAGCCTCCTGCAGAAACCCCAACACATTTGCTCACGATTCATGGATAGCATCAGGGAGCAACGGGAAGAGGGATTTCACTTACGAATGGTTCTGAAAAATGAATAAATGCATCCATGTTTCGCCATTTTACCTCTTGACTCTCCAAACACGTTATCACACTTTTCAACTCAGCGTTAAGTTCCTCTCTTCTCCTGCTATATTCAAAACTTCCTCGTTAGTTTTCCTCTCTGTCCAACTGATGTTCTCTAATATACGCAATATTTTCTATACTCAGAGAAAGAAAATTACTAACTTATTTCGTAGCGTATGCAGATATGCATGAGCATTTTCCCATGTTGAATATATTTATTTCTAACTCACAAACATGTATTAATAATATCCAACTAACCGTTGTCAGGGAAGTTTACCGAACATGGTAATCAAGGCCTCGCAACAATAAACTGCGAACAGTGCCCAGAAATGTTGGCTATATTATCCTATTTAAATAGGTAAAAAAATGATATTCCTCAAATGATATTTTAAGTATAGGTATCTCCCAATTTTTGGGATATATGGGTTCCTAGAAATAGAATAGATTTAATCACACTATTAGACCATTTTGTCCCAATCATAAGAGCCAGCCATTAGACCTTCTCATAGGACATGAAATTCCATTATTTCTATGTATTAATAGATTATTTTATGCTATTTTCTATACTCAGAGAAAGAAAATTACTTCTTATGAAGGCTCCTTAAAAATTGTGAAAACATTCACTTTTTTCCATTTTAAATCTTCATGTTGCACACTTGATATATCAGTTGTCAGCTAACAATAAGTGTTGCTAAGGAAACTTAATGCATACTGTAGTCAAGTCCTCGCAACAGTGATCCAGAAATGTTAGCTATATTACCCTATTTAAATAGGTATTCCTCAAATGATGTTTTAAGTGTAGGTATACACAGCCTACCTAACTTCTCCGGGAGGCCTCCCAGGAACGCGTCGAGCACACACTGGTCACCGCACCCGATCGGCAAATGCTTTGATGTCTTCTCGAGGCTCCATCTTCTTCGTCTCCAACAGCTCTTGATAGAATCGAGCCATCAATTTTGGATGATATCTTCTCAGCACGCACTCTTTGAAGATTAGGTAATTGGTAGTCGACCGGCATTCTTCTTTACTGTGGCAGAACTCCGCCGTCAAGTCGCAGCCTTGCCGCCTTCAATGTCTCTTCTTTCGTCCATCCGCTCAACTCTGCCACTTGCTCCACCAGTTCGAAGAATGCGATGATGCATTCCCCTTGTCGACCCGAAAAAACCTCAATGGTATTTAGGTGCGTGAAGCTTTTCCTTAGCCAGGAAGGAGAATTCGGTCATGCTGCGCCATTAAGTCTGTCCTTCAACTCTTCATTCAAGATGGTTCAATAACTTGTAAGAAAGCAAAACTGTTCTAAAAGATAAACATATTTCTGCAACTTTTTTGAAGATCTCTGTTGAGCTTTATTAAGCATAGAGATGGTTATAAATAGAAGAAATTTTCAAAGATGTTATGACAACATTGTTTGGTATGGATCACCATCTAGTTTCTTTAACTGGTCACCAGAGGTGATTTAGTGGTAACCTGGATGCCCTCTAGGGAGTAATGAGGGAGATAGGTGTTCTCTTTTTTTTTCTCTTCATACATACACCGGAGACTGAATTGTAAGGAAGCCTGCGGTGAACCATTCGCAACCCTAACCAAGGTCTCTCGGCAGCAGGAGAGCGTGACATCACTTGTCCCAAGATTGTGGAGCGGAGATTGCGGTGATTGCCTTAAATCATTTTCTGGTGACCAAACTTATCTCTACTTTATACAGTCCGTTGTTTCTTTTGGTCCTTCAGGCTGGATAATTGTGCAATTTATTCCATTTATCAGTTGAAAGGCTGCTCTAATCATGGTTAGTTTAGTTATCTTATGTAATGATCTCCGTTTGACTAATCTCATTAATCATGGTTATCTGAACCACGTCTTTCTAGCGTTTAGCATTTGATTTGGTGTACTTAATTGTTGCTTATCACATTATATCTTCATTAATTCTTATTGTGTGCATTTAGTTTTGGAATTCATCGTTGTGTACGTAGTATTATGAGTGACAATAGGATGGCGGACGAGAGAAGATTACCAATGCCAGAAGCTAGAGGATTGCATTTGATAAAATTAACTAGATCGCGTAGAGATGCTACTATTAAATCTATTGAACATTTGTTTAAATTGTCGCATTCTGTGCTCTCAGATGGGAACTTGTTGCCAGTCTTCAAAAGTAGATATGAATCCCTTGACGATACGTACAAATCTTTTCTTTCGCTAACAGATCAAATTAAGTAAGCAACATTTGAACTTGATCTGGAATGTGATGATCAGGAATTCGAATTAATTGATCGAATTGAAAATTATTATCATGAGATCAATGCGACCACAAGTCAAATTCTTCCGAAAACGGAAAATCAAATGCTGGTATTAGAGAATGTGCGACGCAGATGGCTAGTCTTCCAAAAATTATCATTCCAATATTTGATGGGCATCTTTCAAATTTTAAACTTCTTTGATGTGTTTAACAGTTTAATCAACTCCAATCGTAATTTGTCAAACATTGAAAAGTTTCACTAATTGATAAGTTCTACAAAGGGACATGCTCTTAAAATAGTATTGAGTATTCTGTTGATTGTTGAAAATTATCCCATTGCTTGGCAAAGTTTAGTATAGCAATATGAAAATAAGCGGGCATCACATTACTTAGAGAAAATTATTTATTATTCCCATTTACATAACGATTCTTTCGATGGTTTGGAAATTTTAATTGAAACAATTTCAGAAAATGTCGGAGCATTGAGAGCGATAGATATCCCGAATCTCGCAGACTTCATTTTATTTTTTATTACATCCAAGGCGCTTGACAAAAATATGCACAAACAATTTGAATTAGAACACCACAAAATGGAACTCCCCTCTGTTTATATGTTGTTGGAATTTGGGCAAAAATATGTATTCTTCGCACATCGGAATCTAAATTCAACATGAACTTAAATCAAAGAGTTGTATCCCCTGGAAAAGGTACCTCAGGTTTTAAGACTTCCTTATTAGCTGCTACAAATGAAAATATCAAATCTATCTCATGCCCACTTTGCTCTCAAGCGCACCGACTGTATCAATGTAATAAATTTACTCTTGCTTCAGTAGACAAGAGAAGAGATATTGCTAAAACGAAGAAATTATGTTTTAATTGTTTGGGTGGCGTACATCAAGTGCAAAATTGCCAATCACGGCGTTCATGTCAGCATTGCTCTAAAAGGCATCATTCGTTGCTGTGTGTAAATCATGTGCAAAAGGTTAATCCTCGGTCAGGGTCACCCTTAAAGATTGCTAATAGTCTGATTTCTCATCCTAATGCAGTTTCTCGTTCTAGGGAATCTAATGCAGTTGATGATTCAAACAGTGAATCGGTACCTCAAGTGGTTAATGACATTTCATTGCCCAACCCGATGGCTTGCCCAACCAGTCATGTTATTTCACAAAAATCACTAGTCCTCCTGGGCACTGCTCTTGTATCTGTCAAGACGGGATCTGGATCTTATGTAAATGTAAGGGTTCTTATCGATCCAGCATCTCAAGACAGTTTTATTACTGCAAATTGCCAGCAAAATTTGAGTCTCCCTAGGAGATAAGCTCCTGTTTCATGTATGGGCCTAGCGGCAACCCTTCCACTAAAGGAATTACTCATTTAGTAATTCGCCCTCATCGAGGAGGACTTGAATTATCCACCACCGCTATTGTTATTCCTAAGATAACTTCCAAACAGCCTAGTACCCCAATACAGAATAATGTTCAGGAATATTTTCGCAATTTAGTTCTCGCAGATCCAGGATTTTATGAACCTGGTGACATTGATATACTAATTGGAGCTGAATTGTATTCTCAAATCATGATTGATGGATTCAGAAGGTAATCCAACTGCTTAGCCATCTATATTTGGTTATATTTTAATTGGTTCCTTTAACGATACCTCATCTTCAGTGCATTCTTGTTTAAATATAATGTCATTTGTTGCGACTGAGAATGAACTTACTCTCAACAGTATGTTGCAACAGTTTTGGAAGTTAGAGGAAGTGCCCTCTTCTCAGGTTTCTGCACCTGAGGATATGGAAGCAGAGCAACAGTTCAAAAAATATCATTATAGAAATCAGCATCGTTGGTATATGGTTCCTTTGTTACTTAAAGAAAATGATCAGGATATTTTTCTTGGTCCAACTCAAGCTCAAGCAATTCAAAGATATTCTCATTTGGAACGTCAATTAGCTTGTGATTCTCAATTGAAATCAGCTTATAATAATTTTTTGAATGAGTATCTTGAATTGGGTCATATGTCACAGGCTAAATGGGGATCTGGAAAATATTTTATTCCATACCATGCAGTGATAAAGGAAGCAAGTAAGGTTTCATTTGAATTAAGTGAAAACCCTATTGTCAAACTTTTAGGTATTTATTGGGATCCAAAACTGGACACATTTTGTTACAATGTTCAATTGTCCTCTAGTGTTTCATCTAAAAGAGGGATTCTTTCTAATTTGGCAAAAAATTTTGATCCACTAGGTTGGATAGGTCCTATCACATTTTGGGCTAAGCATCTTGTGCATACTCTTTGGAAATTAAATTTAGGTTGGGATGAGGACTTACCTCCTGATATTTTGAATCTTTGGAAGTTATTTGTAGCTCAACTACCTCTTTTATTAAATGTAAAACTTTCTCGTTATGTGCTTAATGTTGATTGGGGTTACGACAAAAATATTAAATGTCAAATATTGGGGTTTTGTTATGCCTCTGAAAGAGGATATTGTGCTGTAGTTTATTTAAGAACTGGTGATCTCTCTGCGGCAGGCAATGTTCATTTAATTGTGGCCAAAACAAAGGCGCCAACAAAAATTGTCTCCATCCCTCAGAACTATTGGGAGCAGTTCTTTTGACAAGGCTGTTAGATTTTGTATCACGATCATTGTCATCAAAAGTGAATATTGACCACATATTTGCCTGGATGGATTCTACTACTGTTCTGTCATGGTTAAAAACCCCTCAACATTTGTTAAAACCTTTTGTAGTTCACAGAGTTTTACGCATAGCTTAGAGTCAGTTAAGCATGTAAATGGCAAACTTAATCCTGCTGATCAAGGGAGCAGAGGATTGTTACCTCAGCAGTTAATTGAAAATGAACTGGTGGCATGCCTCCCCCTTGGATGTATCAAGGTGTTAATAAATGGGAAAAGAGTTCATTTGTCGAAAAGATTCTAGAACATCTGCCTGAGATTAAGACAAGGCAAATATGCGGCATGGTTGTATAGAAGACTCAGAGTGAACCAGATATTTCATTTTTTGAGTGGTATTCTTCATTATCATGGTTACAGAGAGTCACTGCATATTGCGTGCATTTTCTATCTAAGAATAAACCATCAGGTTTTTTAAAACTATAAGTGAGCTAAATTCATCCTTAACAGTATGCATTAAATTAACACAACAATGTTATTTCAAAAATGATATAGTTTTATTGCAAAAGGGTTTGGTGTGCTCTACGAAATTGCAAAGATTAGCACCATTTATTGATGCTTATGGTTGTGTCAGGGTGGGCGGTAGATTAAAAAATTCCTATTTGCCATTTCACCATAAACATCTATTGGTACTACCAAAAGACAGTCATTTAACTAAATTGATAATTAATCATTATCATATAGCCTATTTGCATGCTGGACCTGCAACACTCCAGTATCTTTTAAGTTCCAAATTTTAGATTTTGGCGGGAAGGAGAATTATACGCCATCAAATTTTGGAATGTATCCCTTGCTTTATGTTGAAGGCTACACAGAAATTTCCCATAATGGTTGATCTTCCATCACCCCGTGTCACGCCTTCTCGTGCATTCTTGCACACTGGAGTAGACTTTGGAGGACCTTTTTTAATTAAGGGATCCTTAAGAAGGACTGCTAGATCTTCTAAAACATATTTATGTTTATTTGTTTGTATCTCCACTAAGGCTTGTCATTTAGAAACTGTATCAAGTCTAACCTCTGAAGCATTCATTGTGGCTTTGGGTCGATATGTTTCAAGAAGAGGTCTATCCTCGGACCTCTATTCTGATTGTGGCTCCAATTTTGTGGGAGCAAGGAATTATCTTGTAGGAGTCCAAAAGGAATTTTATAATTTATTTTTATCAGATAATATAACCAATCAGCTAGTCACCAAGCAAATAAGATGGCATTTCAGTCCTCCTTTATCTCCAAACTTTGGTGGTCTGTGGGAGGCAAACATGAAGTCTGCCAAATCCTTGTTGAAAAGAGTAATAGGTGAGAGATTACTTACGTTTGAGGAATTGTCCACCCTTTTCACTAGAATTGAAATGGTTCTAAATTCTAGGCCACTTACGCCCTTATCAACTGATCCTTCCGAATATGAAGCTCTTATCCCAGGACACTTTCTTGTAGGTGCTCCACTACTCTCTGTACCTGAACCTCAACTGGTGGATACAAATCCCAATCGTTTATCTCATTGGCAACTCATTAGGCAAATAAGCCAGCATTCTTGGGATCGTTGGTCTACTGAATATCTCTCTTGCCTGCAGTCAAGATCTAAATGGATCAAAGATCAGGCAAATCTAGCTGTTAGTGACTTGGTGATTATAAAAGGTGAAAGGAGATTACCTCAAAACTGGCATTTAGCGAGAATTGAGCAAGTGCATGCAGGGTCGGATGGCTGAGTTAGGGTGACAACAATATGCTCAAAGTTTGACGTATTAAAGCGACCATCTTCTAAGCTAGTCAAGCTGCCAATAACAAATTAGGGTTCTCCTAATTTCCTTAATCATTTCAAGTTCAAGGTTCAAATCCCTTGAAGTATGTTGATATGTGTAGTTACTCGTTCCTATTCCGTGGGCTTCCTACCTCCGCTTGAAGTCTCTGGTGAGAGCCCCCTCCAGAGTGAAACTCTCGGGATCCTTCCTTGATTCCTTTCCAATCTATGAACTACACATTTCTGTCATTATATATTCGTTATATTTTGTTCATTAATCTAATATTTAGTATGGATAAGCTGCCTATCAACTGATGCTTCTTTTAGTCTTGTTTATTGTAATTTAAATTTGCTGCTCAAATTTGATGGACGGTATTGTTTGGTATGGATCACTATCTGGTTTCTTTAACTGGTCACCAGAGGTGATTTAGTGGTAACCTGGATGCCCTCTAGGGAGTAATGAGGGAGATAGGTGTTCTTCTCTTTTTTTCTCTTCATACATACACCGGAGACCGAATTGCCTCGCAGTCTCGTAAGGAAGCCTGCGGTGAACCATTCGCAACCCTAACCAAGGTCTCTCGGCAGCAGGAGAGTGTGACGTTGCTTGTCCCAAGATTGTGGGGCGGAGATTGCGGTGATTGCCTTAAATCATTTTCTGGTGATCAAACTTATCTCTACTTTATACAGTCCAAACATTTTGAAATTTTCTGTATACAAAAAGGACAGCATGTATCGAGAATGAGAGTTACGCTTTGCGAAGATCGCAATAAACTGCAAACTTACCGTTTCTAAAGGGACAGAATTCATTTCTGGTGATGATAATGCCTTCGAGGACGAATTCAAATTTTGACCAAAACTTTTTAAACTCAGGTTGACCTCAGGAAAGGCAGGAGTCGAGACGGAAAATCTGGACGAATGGCCTGATGTCGGTGAAACCAGATCAGGGATTTCATCCGAGTCCATTCTATTGATTGATTTATGGGACTTTCCATTTTCGTCAATAAAGTAAGCCAATGGCTCTTGATTAGTTTTTTTCAATTTGCAAAGAAATTACAACTGACACACCACCCATTTCGAAAATGCCGCACGATCAATTACACAAGATCAATAGTCTCTAGAACTGAAGCCAAATATGGTTGCTAAGCAACTGACTGAAGAAAGCCAGCACAAGATGGCAGCACCATCTAAACATTTCTTGATTTAAAAAATTCTATCAAATCGGATTCTCTTGCCAAAGTCGTCAATTACGTTCTGTAACTCCACTTCCTTACCACCGATGCTGGCACGACCTGCCATCCTCCAAACCCTTCCTCCCTCCGTGTTATCAGTGGACCCCAGTATCAAACTGATCAATTAAAGATCCCACTTCTGACACCAGTTTGTAATCACCCCAGTTGCCCAGGCGATGATCACCTGGAAAAAGGGGGTTCACCGGAATCCATCAAGGAAATGCGAGGTAGAGGAGTTGGAATAGCTAGTCATTTACAACCATACTGTTATACATCTTTATTCCGACTAACTAATACATCGTCTTTTCTGAATTCCTCAGTTAGGAAGAAGGGAAGGGGGATGAAGGAATGAGATTCCCACATGGCAGTTCTAACGGGAGGAAGAAGAGGTGGGGAATACTAGGCGAAGTTAGAAGTCAGCACCTTGCTATCAAGGAAGTGAGCTGGAAGTGGGCTGGTGGGAGTTGGAGGAAGGGGAAGTCATTACTCTGCTATATTACACTTCTAAAATTAGGTAATCAAAAGTAAAGAAACTATATTTTTCGTACCTCTTTTCATTTCTAGGGTTTCTAGCTTGTTTTGTTAAGCATCACCCTCACATTTCATGTTCCTATCCTGATTTCCGAAGCTTGCATTTTCTTATTATCTAAGAAGGTTATCAGACTTATGAAATTCAATTATTTCTACGTATTAATAGATTATTTTATGGTATTTTCTATTTTCTTATTTTCTAAGAAGGTTATCAGACTTATGAAATTCAATTATTTCTACGTATTAATAGATTATTTTATGGTATTTTCTATACTCAGAGAAAGAAAATTACTTACATTCCTGGAAGCCTCCTGCAGAAACCACAACACACACATTTGCACATGATTCACGGATAGCGTCAGGGAACAAAGGGAAGAGGAATTTCACCTACAAAGGGTTCTGAAAAATGAAGAAATGTATCCACATTTCGCCATTATGAATTATTCTACTTCTTGACTCTCCAAACACGTTATCACACTTTTAACTCAGCGTTAAGTTCTTCTCTTGACCTGCTATATTCAAAACTTCCTCATTCGTTTTCCTCTCTGTCCAAATGATTTTCTCTAATCTACGCCATACATCTCAAATGCCTCTAATCTCTTCATATCTTCAGAATAAATTATAGGTCGTCACATTTCAAGTTCCTATCCTGATTTCCAAAATCAACCCAGCATAGCTCTCTCAGGTCTACGGAACACTCAAGTCCCTCTACCATAACAAGCTAGTAGTTCTAAGAAGGACGTAGGACTTACAAAATTCAATTATTTCTACGTATTAATAGATTATTTTATGCTATTTTCTAGACTCAGAGAAAGATAATTAGGAAATAGATGGAGAGAAGAGGTAGGGTAAGAAAAGGATGGAGGGAGGGAGAGAATAGAGAGAGGGATAGGAGGGGGGGCATGAAGGAAGCGAGTGAGGAATTGATAGAGTGACTCACCTGATCAAATAGATGAGCTGTCCTCTGATAAATGTACTGTTCTGTGATCGCCTTGCAAGGATGTTCAGAGGCGGAAACGTGTCCTCCACTCTCTTCTCTCCATGCACATCCTACCTCCGTCCTCACCTCCTGCTCTTACCACCAATGAATTTTGCTATATTAGGGAAAAAGAAACCATGCTATTACTATCGTGACATCATGAATGAATGAAACTGATACCATAACAGCTTAGTGCATTTGTACTTATTCTCTAACTATGAGGAAGAGGTAGAGGAAGAGAAAGAAGAGAGGGGGCAGGGAGGAAGTGAAGGAAGGAAGAGAGAGAAGATAGGCGGCAGAGAGGAAAAGATGGAGGAAGAGAAAGGAAGAGGAAGACATAGGAAGAGAGAAAGGAATAGATAGAGGAAGAGAAAGGAAATGTAAGGTAAGAAAAGGATAGAGTGAGAATACAGGAAGAATAGAGGAGGAGAGAGAGGGGGGAAATGAAGGAAGGGAGGCATAAATAGAGTGACGTACTCGATCAAATTCTGGTCTGTATCTGGGGTTCACTGCCTCCATCAAGTCATCCTCCTACTCTCTCACCTCTCCTATACCCCAGCTGCAGCAGCCTAAGCAGCAGTACCTTGGCGTGAAAAAAATTGAGCAATACAACGATTATTGATAGCTAAGTACTTTCGTGACTACTAGAAAGCAGGACACATTGTCAAAAATTGGGACTGTCCTGCCTAAAGAGGGGCGTCTGGTCACCTTATGCATAGTGCGATTATAATAAAAAATAAATCAATCCTTTTCAGTGGTATTTACAACATTATTCATGATCAACTATCTCGTAATTATTTTACCAATGCGTCTGTTACATATTGGGGAGATTGAAAAATGAGTTTAAACCATTTCTGCTGACATTGAAATAGTGAAGTTACACATATACCTACCGAATACTAAATGTTGGGCTGGGTAAATTACGGAATTATATGATTTATACCAAAATTCATGACTAAAAGTTGGGGTGCTTAAATTATGCAATGGCGAGAATTACGCGAGTTGCTTTGTTAATAGTATGAGAGTTTGATGTGTCACACTAAAAGAGTATGCTACTGTAACTAATATTCACAGTAGTGATGGGAAGAATGATTCGATTTAATGAATCAATTCTTTTGAATCGAATCACTAAAATGAATCATTCAAAAGATTCGACCCACCATTAATTCACAGTCGCGACACACTCCACAGTAGAAACGAGGCTTCCCTCCCTCCCTTCTCTCATAATTGAGGCATTACAAGAAGTACTGTGATGGATTCGAGTCCGTAAAAAGGAAACGGGATGGTTTGAAATTTATAAAAAGGTAATGGGATGGCATCCTGCCTCACTTCGAGCACTGCATTTAACGAATATGTGGCAAATGTTCACCAAATATCGTGATTTTATCGATACGTTTCCTGGCCACGCCATGAGAATGCCACTCGGTTTCATGATTTCCTGTGTTTCTTGTTGACCATCCTCGGAAACTCCTAAATCAGAGGCCGAATCTGAGGCATCCGCTGTAAAATTGTACTAGGGGACAGAGTCAGAAGGTTCTCTGCAATCCTGCCAGCAGAGGAATATGTCGGGCATGCCCGGATCCAATTCCTCAGGATGACCTGGCGCCGCAGGTCCAGGGAGGTGAAGGACCTGCCATGCGTGGCCTGGGTATTCCTTGCGTGCGTCCTCCGGAGGGATTTATCCTTGGTGGTGGAGCTCGGTGGTAGAGGACTGGTTTAACACGACCACCTGGGGTTTGGGCTGAGGGTGCAGGTTGGCCGGAATCCTGAAGACGTCGTCCTCGGCTGGGCCTGTTAATCTGGCAGCCAGCTCCCATCCATGGCGGCTCGCTTCTCCTAGGATTCTTAACCATGATCTCTACTTCTATTTTTAACTGCTCTATTCCCTTTTTTAACCTCCCACTTAACTTTAACACTTTTTTTCCGTCATATTATCGTCACTTTTAAAATTTTGATCAATGAATTTTTGTTTCGCAAAATTGTCTCTATACATTTCTATAATGATTTTTCGAATTTCGTCTCCTCTTCTGTGTCTATTATCTTCCAAAACTTTCTTCAATTTAACTTGATGCATCTGTTTCATTCTCACCTCGTTTATTTTTATTCTAGGGTTATCAGGTGGATGGTGTATCACAGAATGGCATAGCAATTGCTCCATATCTTTGATCGTAGTATAACAATTATTATTTTTAAATATCGCTCAATCGCTCTCTCTCTCTTGTGAAATCTCACAATTCAATGAGTTGTCAAGCAATTACAGCATTGTTGGCAGTATGTAGCTTCATTGTAGCACGCATCTTATGGCATGAGATCTTTCCCATGCATGCTAAAATCTTAAAATATAGCTAACATGCAAGAAGATATATATATATATATCATTAACTACTGACACCAGTTGGGAGTTGAAGGGTGGAGGAAGGGGAAGTCATGACTATGCTATATTACACTTCTAAAATTAGGTAATCAAAGGTAAAAAAACTACATTTTTCTTACCTCTTTCCTTTTCTAGGGTGTCTAGCTTGTTTTCCTAAGCATCGCACTCACATTCCAAGTTCCTATCCTAATTTCCAAGGTCTGCATTTCCTTGTTTCCTCAAATCTACTAAGCCCAAATCTCAAATCCTCTCAAGGTCTACGGAACACTCAGCCCGTCTACCACGACACGCTAGTATTCCTAAGAAGGGTATCAGACTTACGAAATTCAATTATTTCTACGTATGAATAGATTATTTTACACTATTTTCTATACTCAGAGAAAGAAAATTACTTACATTCTGCGAAGCTTCCTGCAGATACCTCGACATACATATTTCCCCATGATTCACAGATAGCATGAAGGAGCTACGGGATGAGAAATTTCACTTGCAAAGGGTTCTGAAAACTGAAGAAATGCATCTACATTTCACCATTATGAATTTTTCTACCTCTTGTTATAGTGAACAATTCGTTTCATGCTTGAAAGAAATTAATAGAAATAACACATGAACGAAATAAATGTATTGAGTAATTAACCCATTTCGTTGCAATTTTATTTTACTCAACTATTTTTCACATTCTAATACATAACTACATCTAAATATTTACAAAATAATACAATGAGAAGATTGACATTTAACTAAGTATGGCCACCAGTGGTTTTAGAATCTAAATTTGTAAAAAAAAACTTTTTTAATAGACTTCACGGGATAGCAATGGTTTTTCACACATATAACTCAGTGAAATGTATCGTTTCATTTATGCTGACTCATTCCATTTTCGTCAGTAAAGTAAGCCAATGGCTCTTGATTAGTTTTTTTCAATTTGCAAGGAAATTACAAATAACACCCAACCCATTTCGAAAATTCCGCACGATCAATTACACAAGATCAGTAGTGTCTACAACTGAAGCCAAATATGGTTGCTAAAAAACTGACTCAAGAAAGCCAGCACAAGATGGCAGCACCATCTAAACATATCTTGATTTAAAAAATTCTGTCAAATCAGATTCTCTTGCCAAAATCATCAATTACGTTCTGTAACGCCACTTCCTTACCACCGACACTCACACTAATCGCCATCCTCCAAACTATTCGTCTTTCTATGATATCAATGGACCCCGGTATCGAACTGATCAATGAAAGATTCCGTTTCTGACACCAGTTGGGAGTTGAAGGGTAGTCATGATTTTGCTACATTACACTTCTAAAATTAGGTAATCAAAGGTAAAGAAACTACATTTTTCTTACCTATTTTCATTTCTAGGGTGTCTAGCATGTTTTCCTAAGCATCGCCCTCACATTCCAAGTTCATATCCTGATTTCCAAAGTCTGCATTTTCTTATTTTCTCAAATCTACTCAGCCCACATCTCAAATCCTCTCAAGGTCTACGGAACACTCAAGCCCGTCTACCACTACAAGCTGGTAGTCCTAAGAAGGGTATCAGACTTACGAAATTCAATTATTTCTACGTATGAATAGATTATTTTACACTATTTTCTATACTCAGAGAAAGAAAATTACTTACATTCTGCGAAGCTTCCTGCAGATACCTCGACATACATATTTCCCCATGATTCACAGATAGCATGAAGGAGCTACGGGATGAGAAATTTCACTTGCAAAGGGTTCTGAAAAATGAAGAAATGCATCTACATTTCACCATTATGAATTTTTCTACCTCTTGTTATAGTGAACAATTCGTTTCATGCTTGAAAGAAATTAATAGAAATAACACATGAACGAAATAAATGTATTGAGTAATTAACCCATTTCGTTGCAATTTTATTTTACTCAACTATTTTTCACATTCTAATACATAACTACATCTAAATATTTACAAAATAATACAATGAGAAGATTGAAATTTAACTAAGTATGGCCACCAGTGGTTTTAGAATCTAAATTTGTAAAAAAAAACTTTTTTAATAGACTTCACGGGATAGCAATGGTTTTTCACACATATAACTCAGTGAAATGTATCGTTTCATTTATGCTGACTCATTCCATTTTCGTCAGTAAAGTAAGCCAATGGCTCTTGATTAGTTTTTTTCAATTTGCAAGGAAATTACAAATAACACCCAACCCATTTCGAAAATTCCGCACGATCAATTACACAAGATCAGTAGTGTCTACAACTGAAGCCAAATATGGTTGCTAAAAAACTGACTCAAGAAAGCCAGCACAAGATGGCAGCACCATCTAAACATATCTTGATTTAAAAAATTCTGTCAAATCAGATTCTCTTGCCAAAATCATCAATTACGTTCTGTAACGCCACTTCCTTACCACAGACACTCACACTAATCGCCATCCTCCAAACTATTCGTCTTTCTATGATATCAATGAACCCTGGTATCGAACTGATCAATGAAAGATTCCATTTCTGACACCAGTTGGGAGTTGAAGGGTAGTCATGATTTTGCTACATTACACTTCTAAAATTAGGTAATCAAAGGTAAAGAAACTACATTTTTCTTACCTCTTTTCATTTCTAGGGTGTCTAGCATGTTTTCCTAAGCATCGCCCTCACATTCCAAGTTCATATCCTGATTTCCAAAGTCTGCATTTTCTTATTTTCTCAAATCTACTCAGCCCACATCTCAAATCCTCTCAAGGTCTACGGAACACTCAAGCCCGTCTACCACTACAAGCTGGTAGTCCTAAGAAGGGTATCAGACTTACGAAATTCAATTATTTCTACGTATGAATAGATTATTTTACACTATTTTCTATACTCAGAGAAAGAAAATTACTTACATTCTGCGAAGCTTCCTGCAGATACCTCAACATACATATTTCCCCATGATTCACAGATAGCATGAAGGAGCTACGGGATGAGAAATTTCACTTGCAAAGGGTTCTGAAAAATGAAGAAATGCATCTACATTTCACCGTTATGAATTTTTCTACCTCTTGTTATAGTGAACAATTCGTTTCATGCTTGAAAGAAATTAATAGAAATAACACATGAACGAAATAAATGTATTGAGTAATTAACCCATTTCGTTGCAATTTTATTTTACTCAACAATTTTTCACATTCTAATACATAACTACATCTAAATATTTACAAAATAATACAATGAGAAGATTGACATTTAACTAAGTATGGCCACCAGTGGTTTTAGAATCTAAATTTGTAAAAAAAAACTTTTTTAATAGACTTCACGGGATAGCAATGGTTTTTCACACATATAACTCAGTGAAATGTATCGTTTCATTTATGCTGACTTATTCCATTTTCGTCAGTAAAGTAAGCCAATGGCTCTTGATTAGTTTTTTTCAATTTGCAAGGAAATTACAAATAACACCCAACCCATTTCGAAAATTCCGCACGATCAATTACACAAGATCAGTAGTGTCTACAACTGAAGCCAAATATGGTTGCTAAAAAACTGACTCAAGAAAGCCAGCACAAGATGGCAGCACCATCTAAACATATCTTGATTTAAAAAATTCTGTCAAATCAGATTCTCTTGTCAAAATCATCAATTACGTTCTGTAACGCCACTTCCTTACCACCGACACTCACACTAATCGCCATCCTCCAAACTATTCGTCTTTCTATGATATCAATGGACCCCGGTATCGAACTGATCAATGAAAGATTCCATTTCTGACACCAGTTGGGAGTTGAAGGGTAGTCATGATTTTGCTACATTACACTTCTAAAATTAGGTAATCAAAGGTAAAGAAACTACATTTTTCTTACCTCTTTTCATTTCTAGGGTGTCTAGCATGTTTTCCTAAGCATCGCCCTCACATTCCAAGTTCATATCCTGATTTCCAAAGTCTGCATTTTCTTATTTTCTCAAATCTACTCAGCCCACATCTCAAATCCTCTCAAGGTCTACGGAACACTCAAGCCCGTCTACCACTACAAGCTGGTAGTCCTAAGAAGGGTATCAGACTTACGAAATTCAATTATTTCTACGTATTAATAGATTATTTAACACTATTTTCTATACTCAGAGAAAAAATTACAATCTGTAAAGTCTCCTGCAGATACCTCAACATACACATTTCCCCATGATTCACAGATAGCGTGAGGGAACGACGGGAAGATGAATTTCACTTGCAAAGAGTTCTGAAAAATGAAGAAATGCATCTACATTTCACCATTATGAATATTTTTACCTCTTGTCATAGTGATCAATTTGTTCAGTGCTTGAAAGAGATTAATGGAAATAACAGATGAACGAATTAAATATATTGAGTAATTAACCAATTTCACTGCAATTTTATTTTACTCAATTATATTACACATTCTAATACATAACAACATCAATTACGTTCTGTAACTCCACTTCCTTACCACTGACACACACGAATCGCCATCCTCCAAACTATTCGTCCTTCTATGATATCAATGGACCCCGGTATCGAACTGATCAATTAAAGATCCCATTTCTGATATCAGTTGGGAGTTGAAGGGTAGAGGAAGGGGAAGTCATGACTCTGCTACATTACACTTCTAAAATTAGGTAATCAATGGTAAAGAAACTACATTTTTCTTACCTCTTTTTATTTCTAGGGTGTCTAGCTTGTTTTCCTAAGCATCGCCCTCACATTACAAGTTCCTATCCTGATTTCCAAGGTCTGCATTTTCTTATTTTCTCAAATCTACTCAGCCCACAACTCAAATCCTCTCAAGGTCTACGGAACACTCAAACCCGTCTACCACTACAAGCTGGTAGTCCTAAGAAGGGTATCAGACTTACGAAATTCAATTATTTCTACGTATGAATAGATTATTTTACACTATTTTCTATACTCAGAGAAAGAAAATTACTTACATTCTTCGAAGTCTCCTGCAGATACCTCAACATACATATTTCACCAAGATTCACAGATAGAACGAAGGAGCTACGGGAAGGGAAATTTCACTTGCAAAGCATTCTGTAAAATGAAGAAATGCGTCTACATTTCACCATTATATATTTTTTCTACCTCATGTTATAGTGAACAATTCGTTTAATGCTTGAAAGAAATTAATACAAACAACACACGAACGAAATAAATATATTGAGTAATTAACCCGTTTCACTGCAATTTTAATTTACTCAACAATTTTTAACATTCTAATACATAACTACATCTAAATATTTACAAAATAATACAGTGAGAAGATTGAAATTTAACTAAGTATGGCCACTGGTCGTTTTAGAATCTAAATTTGTAAAGAAAATCTTTTTTAATAGACTCTCGGGATAAACAATGGTTTTTCACACATATAACTCAGTGAAATGTATCGTTTCATTTATGCTGACTCATTCCATTTTCGTCATCAAAGTAAGCCAATGGCTCTTGATTAGTTTTTTTTCAATTTGCAAGGAAATTACAAATAACACCCAACCCATTTCGAAAATTCCGCACGATCAAATACACAAGATCAGTAGTGTCTACAACTGAAGCCAAATATGGTTGCTAAAAAACTGACTCAAGAAAGCCAGCACAAGATGGCAGCACCATCTAAACATATCTTGATTTAAAAAATTCTGTCAAATCAGATTCTCTTGTCAAAATCATCAATTACGTTCTGTAACGCCACTTCCTTACCACCGACACTCACACTAATCGCCATCCTCCAAACTATTCGTCTTTCTATGATATCAATGGACCCCGGTATCGAACTGATCAATGAAAGATTCCATTTCTGACACCAGTTGGGAGTTGAAGGGTAGTCATGATTTTGCTACATTACACTTCTAAAATTAGGTAATCAAAGGTAAAGAAACTACATTTTTCTTACCTCTTTTCATTTCTAGGGTGTCTAGCATGTTTTCCTAAGCATCGCCCTCACATTCCAAGTTCATATCCTGATTTCCAAAGTCTGCATTTTCTTATTTTCTCAAATCTACTCAGCCCACATCTCAAATCCTCTCAAGGTCTACGGAACACTCAAGCCCGTCTACCACTACAAGCTGGTAGTCCTAAGAAGGGTATCAGACTTACGAAATTCAATTATTTCTAAGTATTAATAGATTATTTAACACTATTTTCTATACTCAGAGAAAAAATTACAATCTGTAAAGTCTCCTGCAGATACCTCAACATACACATTTCCCCATGATTCACAGATAGCGTGAGGGAACGACGGGAAGATGAATTTCACTTGCAAAGAGTTCTGAAAAATGAAGAAATGCATCTACATTTCACCATTATGAATATTTTTACCTCTTGTCATAGTGATCAATTTGTTCAGTGCTTGAAAGAAATTAATAGAAATAACACATGAACGAATTAAATATATTGAGTAATTCACCAATTTCACTGCAATTTTATTTTACTCAATTATATTACACATTCTAATACATAACAACATCAATTACGTTCTGTAACTCCACTTCCTTACCACCGACACTCACACGAATCGCCATCCTCCAAACTATTCGTCCTTCTATGATATCAATGGACCCCGGTATCGAACTGATCAATTAAAGATCCCATTTCTGACATCAGTTGGGAGTTGAAGGGTAGAGGAAGGGGAAGTCATGACTCTGCTACATTACACTTCTAAAATTAGGTAATCAATGGTAAAGAAACTACATTTTTCTTACCTCTTTTTATTTCTAGGGTGTCTAGCTTGTTTTCCTAAGCATCGCCCTCACATTACAAGTTCCTATCCTGATTTCCAAGGTCTGCATTTTCTTATTTTCTCAAATCTACTCAACCCACATCTCAAATCCTCTCAAGGTCTACGGAACACCCAAGCCCGTCTACCACGACGAGCTGGTAGTCGTAAGAAGGGTATCAGACTTACGAAATTCAATTATTTCTACGTATTAATAGATTATTTTATACTATTTTCTATACTTTGAGAAAGAAAATTACTTACATCTTGCGAATCCTCCTGCAGATACCTCAACATACATATTTCCCGATGATTCACAGATAGTGTCAGGGAGCGACGGGAAGAGGAATTTCACTTGCAAAGGGTTCCAAAAAATGAAGAAATGCATCTACATTTCACCATTATGAATTTTCTACCTCTTGTTATAGTGAACAATTCGTTCAGTGTTTGAAAGAAATTAACAGAAATAACACATGAACAAAATAAATATATTGAATAATTAACCCATTTCATTGCAATTTTATTTTACTCAACTATTTTTCACATTCTAATACAAAACTACATCTAAATATTTACAAAATAATACAATGAGAACATTAAAATTTAACTAAGTATTGCCCACAGTGGTTTTGGAATCTAAATCTGTAAAGAAAAAATTTTTTAATAGACCTGACAGGATCAGCAATGGTTTTTCACACGTATTACTCAGTGAGATGTATCGTTTCATTTATGGAGACTTTTCATTTCGTCAGTAAAGTAAGCCAATGGCTCTTGATTAGTTTTTTCAATTGACAAAGAAAATACAAATAACACCCAACCCATTTCGAAAATGCCTCACGATCTTTTACACAACATCAATAGTGTCTAAAACTGAAGCAATATATGGTTGCTAAGCAACTGACGGAAGAAAGCCAGCACAAGGTGAAAGCACCATCTAAACACATCGTGATTTAATAAATTCTATCAAATCGGATTCTCTTGCCAAAGTCATCAATTACGTTATATTACTCCACTTCCTTACCACCGACACTGACACAACTTGCCATCCTCCAAACCCTTCGTCCCTCTGAGATATCAATAGACCCCAGTATCGAACAGTTCAATTAAAGATCCCACTTCTGACACCAGTTGGGAGTTGAAGGGAAGGGGAAGTCATGACTCTGCTACATTACACTTCTAAAATTAGGTAATCAAAGGTTAAGAAACTACATTTTTCCTATCTCTTTTCATTTCTAGGGTGTCTAGCTGTTTTCCCTAAGCATCGCCCTCACATTCCAAGTTCCTATCCTGATTTCCAAGGTCTGCATTTTCTTATTTTCTCAAATCTACTCAGCCCACATCTCAAATCCTCTCAAGGGCTACGGAACACTCAAGCCCATCTACCACTACAAGCTGGTAGTCCTAAGAAGGGTATCAGACTTACGAAATTCAATTATTTCTACGTATGAATAGATTATTTTACACTATTTTCTATACTCAGAGAAAAAATTACATTCTGCAAAGTCTCCTGCAGATACCTCAACATACACATTTCCCCATGATTCACAGATAGCGTGAGGGAACGACGGGAAGATGAATTTCACTTGCAAACAGTTCTGAAAAATGAAGAAATGCATCTACAATTCACCATTATGTATATTTTTACCTCTTGTCGTAGTGATCAATTTGTTCAGTGCTTGAAAGAGATTAATAGAAATAACACATGAACGAATTAAATATATTGAGTAATTAACCAATTTCACTGCAATTTTATTTTACTCAATTATATTACACATTCTAATACATAACAACATCAATTACGTTCTGTAACTCCACTTCCTTACCACCGACACACACGAATCGCCATCCTCCAAACTATTCGTCCTTCTATGATATCAATGGACCCCGGTATCGAACTGATCAATTAAAGATCCCATTTCTGATATCAGTTGGGAGTTGAAGGGTAGAGGAAGGGGAAGTCATGACTCTGCTACATTACACTTCTAAAATTAGGTAATCAATGGTAAAGAAACTACATTTTTCTTACCTCTTTTTATTTCTAGGGTGTCTAGCTTGTTTTCCTAAGCATCGCCCTCACATTACAAGTTCCTATCCTGATTTCCAAGGTCTGCATTTTCTTATTTTCTCAAATCTACTCAGCCCACAACTCAAATCCTCTCAAGGTCTACGGAACACTCAAACCCGTCTACCACTACAAGCTGGTAGTCCTAAGAAGGGTATCAGACTTACGAAATTCAATTATTTCTACGTATGAATAGATTATTTTACACTATTTTCTATACTCAGAGAAAGAAAATTACTTACATTCTTCGAAGTCTCCTGCAGATACCTCAACATACATATTTCCCCAAGATTCACAGATAGAACGAAGGAGCTACGGGAAGGGAAATTTCACTTGCAAAGCATTCTGTAAAATGAAGAAATGCGTCTACATTTCACCATTATATATTTTTTCTACCTCATGTTATAGTGAACAATTCGTTTAATGCTTGAAAGAAATTAATACAAACAACACACGAACGAAATAAATATATTGAGTAATTAACCCGTTTCACTGCAATTTTAATTTACTCAACAATTTTTAACATTCTAATACATAACTACATCTAAATATTTACAAAATAATACAGTGAGAAGATTGAAATTTAACTAAGTATGGCCACTGGTCGTTTTAGAATCTAAATTTGTAAAGAAAATCTTTTTTAATAGACTCTCGGGATAAACAATGGTTTTTCACACATATAACTCAGTGAAATGTATCGTTTCATTTATGCTGACTCATTCCATTTTCGTCAGTAAAGTAAGCCAATGGCTCTTGATTAGTTTTTTTTCAATTTGCAAGGAAATTACAAATAACACCCAACCCATTTCGAAAATTCCGCACGATCAAATACACAAGATCAGTAGTGTCTACAACTGAAGCCAAATATGGTTGCTAAAAAACTGACTCAAGAAAGCCAGCACAAGATGGCAGCACCATCTAAACATATCTTGATTTAAAAAATTCTGTCAAATCAGATTCTCTTGTCAAAATCATCAATTACGTTCTGTAACGCCACTTCCTTACCACCGACACTCACACTAATCGCCATCCTCCAAACTATTCGTCTTTCTATGATATCAATGGACCCCGGTATCGAACTGATCAATGAAAGATTCCATTTCTGACACCAGTTGGGAGTTGAAGGGTAGTCATGATTTTGCTACATTACACTTCTAAAATTAGGTAATCAAAGGTAAAGAAACTACATTTTTCTTACCTCTTTTCATTTCTAGGGTGTCTAGCTTGTTTTCCTAAGCATCGCCCTCACATTCCAAGTTCATATCCTGATTTCCAAAGTCTGCATTTTCTTATTTTCTCAAATCTACTCAGCCCACATCTCAAATCCTCTCAAGGTCTACGGAACACTCAAGCCCGTCTACCACTACAAGCTGGTAGTCCTAAGAAGGGTATCAGACTTACGAAATTCAATTATTTCTAAGTATTAATAGATTATTTAACACTATTTTCTATACTCAGAGAAAAAATTACAATCTCTAAAGTCTCCTGCAGATACCTCAACATACACATTTCCCCATGATTCACAGATAGCGTGAGGGAACGACGGGAAGATGAATTTCACTTGCAAAGAGTTCTGAAAAATGAAGAAATGCATCTACATTTCACCATTATGAATATTTTTACCTCTTGTCATAGTGATCAATTTGTTCAGTGCTTGAAAGAAATTAATAGAAATAACACATGAACGAATTAAATATATTGAGTAATTCACCAATTTCACTGCAATTTTATTTTACTCAATTATATTACACATTCTAATACATAACAACATCAATTACGTTCAGTAACTCCACTTCCTTACCACCGACACACACCAATCGCCATCCTCCAAACTATTCGTCCTTCTATGATATCAATGGACCCCGGTATCGAACTGATCAATTAAAGATCCCATTTCTGACATCAGTTGGGAGTTGAAGGGTAGAGGAAGGGGAAGTCATGACTCTGCTACATTACACTTCTAAAATTAGGTAATCAATGGTAAAGAAACTACATTTTTCTTACCTCTTTTTATTTCTAGGGTGTCTAGCTTGTTTTCCTAAGCATCGCCCTCACATTACAAGTTCCTATCCTGATTTCCAAGGTCTGCATTTTCTTATTTTCTCAAATCTACTCAGCCCACATCTCAAATCCTCTCAAGGTCTACGGAACACCCAAGCCCGTCTACCACGACGAGCTGGTAGTCGTAAGAAGGGTATCAGACTTACGAAATTCAATTATTTCTACGTATTAATAGATTATTTTATACTATTTTCTATACTTTGAGAAAGAAAATTACTTACATCTTGCGAATCCTCCTGCAGATACCTCAACATACATATTTCCCGATGATTCACAGATAGTGTCAGGGAGCGACGGGAAGAGGAATTTCACTTGCAAAGGGTTCTAAAAAATGGAGAAATGCATCTACATTTCACCATTATGAATTTTCTACCTCTTGTTATAGTGAACAATTCGTTCAGTGTTTGAAAGAAATTAACAGAAATAACACATGAACAAAATAAATATATTGAATAATTAACCCATTTCATTGCAATTTTATTTTACTCAACTATTTTTCACATTCTAATACAAAACTACATCTAAATATTTACAAAATAATACAATGAGAACATTAAAATTTAACTAAGTATTGCCCACAGTGGTTTTGGAATCTAAATCTGTAAAGAAAAAATTTTTTAATAGACCTGACAGGATCAGCAATGGTTTTTCACACGTATTACTCAGTGAGATGTATCGTTTCATTTATGGAGACTTTCCATTTCGTCAGTAAAGTAAGCCAATGGCTCTTGATTAGTTTTTTCAATTGACAAAGAAAATACAAATAACACCCAACCCATTTCGAAAATGCCTCACGATCTTTTACACAACATCAATAGTGTCTAAAACTGAAGCAATATATGGTTGCTAAGCAACTGACGGAAGAAAGCCAGCACAAGATGGAAGCACCATCTAAACACATCGTGATTTAATAAATTCTATCAAATCGGATTCTCTTGCCAAAGTCATCAATTACGTTATATTACTCCACTTCCTTACCACCGACACTGACACAACTTGCCATCCTCCAAACCCTTCGTCCCTCTGAGATATCAATAGACCCCAGTATCGAACAGTTCAATTAAAGATCCCACTTCTGACACCAGTTGGGAGTTGAAGGGAAGGGGAAGTCATGACTCTGCTACATTACACTTCTAAAATTAGGTAATCAAAGGTTAAGAAACTACATTTTTCCTATCTCTTTTCATTTCTAGGGTGTCTAGCTGTTTTCCCTAAGCATCGCCCTCACATTCCAAGTTCCTATCCTGATTTCCAAGGTCTGCATTTTCTTATTTTCTCAAATCTACTCAGCCCACATCTCAAATCCTCTCAAGGGCTACGGAACACTCAAGCCCATCTACCACTACAAGCTGGTAGTCCTAAGAAGGGTATCAGACTTACGAAATTCAATTATTTCTACGTATGAATAGATTATTTTACACTATTTTCTATACTCAGAGAAAAAATTACATTCTGCAAAGTCAGTGATGAGTTACATCAGCAGTGAGGTGATCCAGTGGCATTTGATTCCACCCCGAGCTGCTCATTTTGGTGGGATTTGGGAGGCTGGAGTCAAGTCATTTAAATATCATTTAAGACGAGACATGGGATCCACATGCCTGACTTTCGAGGAATTAACTACTCTTGTCACACAAGTTGAAGCGTGCCTTAATTCAAGACCTCTAGTGCCCATTTCTAATGATTCCAATGACCCATCACCCTTGACCCCAAGTCATTTTCTCATTGGCCAACCAATAACTTCCTTTCCTGAACCAGACCTGAGTAGTACTCGAATTAATTTGCTCTCCAGATGGCAACAGCTCCAGCAGAAACTTCAGCACTTCTGGAAGTGATGGTCCAATGATTATTTGACTCATCTACAACAAAGAGCCAAATGGTCCACATGTAGCCAAAATATGCAACCAGGCATACTAGTGGTCCTAAAGGAAGATAATTCGTCACCAATGTTCTGGAAGGTAGGAATCATTGAAGAGGTACACCCTGGTGCAGACGGACTAGTACGTGTGGTCACCATCCGGACTCCTCATGGAACATTTAAGAGACCCATAACCAAACTTTGCCCTCTTCCTTCACAAGATTGACAGCTAGATATGATTATTGTGTTATTTATGTTTTTTTTGTATTGTTTTTATTGTTTGTTTGTATATTAATATTCAAAAGGGACAGTAATCCTTATTGGCGGGTGGTATGTTCAGACTTTGTTTTACTTTGTCCTACAAAGAACGGAAAGTGCTTCTTCCCCTTTTTTAGTTTGCGCATGTCCCAGGCATCGCGTGAGATTGGAGGATACCGATGCGGGAGTAGCTGGTAAGGGGACATGTAGGACGGTGGTGTGTTGTGCTGCTCCAAGTGTTTTGGGCTTCTATTCCCTCAATTTGTTAATTGTGTATTGTGTTGTGCTGCTCCGACTGTTTTGGGCTTCTATTTCCTCAATTGTGTATTGTGTTGTGCTGCTCCAAGTGTTTTGGGCTTCTATTCCCTCAATTTCTTAATTGTGTATTATTTGTGTTGCCATAGACCATTAAGACATCCAGCGATTAGTTCCAGTGACCAGTTAATACTTATTTATTTCTTTGGTGTTAATACAATCCACTTTTACATACTAATGTATTTTTTTTATTATTACGATTTCTCACGAAACAGGGACTCTTTCCATTTTTGTCAGTAAAGTAAGCCATTGGCTCTTGATTAGTTTTTTTTATTGGCAAGGAAATTACAAATAACACCCAACCAATTTCGAAAATGCCGCAAGATCAATTACACAAGATCAATAGTGTCTACAACTGAAGCCAAATATGGTTGCTAAGCTACTGACTGAAGAAAGCCAGCACAAGATGGCAGCACCATCTAAACATTTCTTGATTTAAAAAATTCTATCAAATCAGATTCTCTTGCCAAAGTTGTCAATTACGTTCCTTACCACCAACACTGACACGACTCACCATCCTCTGAACCCTTCGTCCTTCTGTGATATCAGTGGACCCCGGTATCGAACTGCTCAATTAAAGATCCCACTTCGAACACCAGTTGGGAGTTGAAGGGTGGAGGAAGGGGAAGTCTTGACTCTGCTACATTACACTTCTAAAATTATGTAATCAAAGGTAAAGAAACTACATTCTTCTTACCTCTTTCCATTTCTAGGGTGTCTAGCTTGTTTTCATAAGCATCGCCCTTACATTCCAAGTTCCTATCCTGATTTCCAAAGTCTGCATTTTCTTATTTTCACAAATCTACAGAACCCACATCTAAAATCCTCTCAAGATCTACGGAACACTCAAGCCCGTCTACCACGACAAGCTGGTAGTTCTAAGAAGGGTATCAGACATACGAAATTCAATTATTTCTACATATGAATAGATTATTTTATACTATTTTCTATACTCAGAGAAAAAATTACATTCTGCAAAGTCTCCTGCAGATACCTCAACATACAGATTTCCCCATGATTCACAGATAGTGTGAGGGAACAACGGGAAGAGTAATTTCACTTGCAAAGGGTTCTGAAAAATGAAGAAATGCATCTACATTTCACCATTATGAATTTTTTTACCTCTTGTCATAGTGAACAATTCGTTCAGCGCTTGGAAGAAATTAATACAAATAACACATGAACGAAATAAATATATTGAGTAATTAACCCATTTCATTGGAATTTTATTTTATTCAATTATTTTTCACACTCTAATACATAACTACATCTAAATATTTACAAAATAATATAACGAGATCATTAAAATTTAACTAAGTATGGTCCCCAGTGGTTTTAGAATCTAAATTTGTAAAGAAAAATATTTTTAATAGACTTGACGGGATAAGCAATGGTTTTTCACACGTATAACTCAGTGAAATGTATCCTTTCGTTTATGAGGACTTTCCATTTTCGTCAGTAATGTAAGCCAGTGACTCTTGATTAGTTTTTTTCAATTGACAAAGAAATCTATATAATAAATTGCTTAGTGTCCGTCACACTAAGATTCATAAAGCTAATAACTCGAGAAGTAATGAAGATAGAAAGTAGAAATTTAGCAGGTATGCTTGATTAAGACTTATTCAGGTGACGACAAATTTAAATCACAAAAAAATTCCTTGGTTCGTCTCCAAGGGAGGCATTTCTATTTCCCATTACTTGACACGTGAAATGCGATTTTTCACCGTGCAGCCTCTTATTCATTTGAAAATTAAAATGAAAAGGAATTAATCTACGACCTTCGGAGTTGAACCATTTTGAAGAAAAATTTATCAAGTTTATATTTTGTTCATCTGTTTTTACCCAAAGTTCGAAGTATTCCATGTTAAACATATAATTTACATATTATATGCATATCCTGCCATTTTAACAGAATGTTGCCATAGAAACTCGTTACAAATAACACCTCACACATTTCGAAAATGCCGCACGGTCAATTACACAAGATCAATAGTGTCCAGAACTGAAGCCAAATATGGTTGCTAAGCAACTGACCCAAGAAAGCCAGCACAAGATGGCAGCACCATGTAAACGCATCGTGATTTAAAAAATTCTATCAAATCGGATTCTCTTGCCAAAGTCGTCAATTACGTTCTGTAACTCCACTTCCTTACCACCAACACTGACATGACTCGCCATCTTCCGAACGCTTCGTCCTTCTCTGATATCAATGGACCCTGGTATCGAACTGATCAATTAAAGATCCCACTTCTGACACCAGTTTGTAATCACCCCAGCCGCCCGGGTGATGATCACCTGGAAAAATGGGGTTCACCGGAATCCATCAAGGGAACGCAAGGTAGAGGAGTTGGAATAACTAGTCATATACAGCCATACGGTTATACATCTTTATTCCAACTAATTAGTATATCGTCTTTTCTGTCTTCCCTCGTTCCCGGTTCCACGGTCACACTAGGTGTCCTCGCACAGCGAATTCCCCAGTTAGGAAGGGGGGATGAAGGAATGAGATGCCCACATGGCAGTTCTAACGGGAAGTAGAAGAGATGGGGAATACTAGGTGAAGTTAGAAGTCAGGACCTAGCTATCAAGGAAGTGAGCTGCAAGTGGGCTGGTGGGAGTTGAAGGGTGGAGGAAGGGGAAGTCATGACTCTGCTACATTGCACTTCTAAAATTAGGTAATCCAAGGTAAAGAAACTATTTTTCTTACCTCTTTCCATTTCTAGGGTGTCTAGCTTGTTTTCCTAAGCATCGCCCTCACATTCCGTTCCTATCCTGATTTCCAAAGTCTGCATTTTCTTATTTTCTCAAATCTACACAACCCACAACTAAAATCCTCTCAAGGTCTACGGAACACCCAAGCCTGTCTACCACGACAAGCTGGTAGTCCTAAGAAGGGTATCAGACTTACGAAATTCAATTATTTCTACGTATTAATAGATTATTTTACACTATTTTCTATACTCTGAGAAAGAAAATTACTTACATTCTGCGAATCCTCCTGCAGATACCTCAACATACATATTTCCCGCTGATTCACAGATAGCGTCAGGGAGCGACGGGAAGAGGAATTTCACCTGCAAATGGTTCTGAAAAACGAAGAAATGCATCTACATTTCACCATTATGAATTTTTCTACATCTTGTCATAGTGAACAATTCGTTCAGCGCTTGAAAGAAATTAATACAAATAACACATGAACGAATTAAATATATTGATTAATTAACCCATTTCATTACAGTTTTATTTTACTCAACTATTTTTCACATTCTAGTACATAACTACATCTAAATATTTACAAAATAATACAATGAGAACATTAAAATTTAACTAAGTATGGCCCCCAGTTGTTTTAGAATTTACATTTGTAAAAAACAAAATTTTTAATAGACTTGATGGGATCAGCAATGGTTTTTCACGCATATAGCTCAGTGAAATGTATCGTTTGAAGTATTATGTCAAAGGAAAATAGGTTTACATGCATTTCAGAAGGTTTATGAAGGAGAAATTTGTCCAGAAATACATAATTAATGGTGTTTAACATGAATAATGTTGTGGAATGTATCATTTGAAGCATTATATCAAAGGATATTTGGATTGTATGTATCACAAGAGTATAAGCTTGCCACTGTGAACTTGTCTGTGAATTATTAAGGTACCTTTTCTAGCAAATCTCCTACCACAAACTTCACATAAATATGGTTTTTCTCCACTGTTAAAATGCCTGCGAATTATAAAAGTGCCTTTTCCAGCAAATCTCCTCAGCGTAGAAATTTGTGACTCCCCAAATGATCACTAAGTGCTTTAAAAAAAGTAGATTGATTTTGTAATCGACTGGTGACCTCAATGAAATGGAAGTTGAAGAGGTTATGGAGAATAACGTTTTGGGATTTGTATCCTTTGAGGACTGTTTCCTGTGACAACGACTTGATAACTTCAAAAATTTATGACAAGCAATGACGTCACAAACGGTAATGTGAGAAAAGATGATGATAAAGCATTGATTGAACAACTTCCGTCTAAGGAAGATTTATTTTTTGCTTTGGACATACTTCAGCGATACATGTCAGAGACTCCTGATAAGTCAGTGACTATATGGGAGAAATTTGGTGAAGTCATGCAACACATCGTGCTAGGGAATCCCCAAAAATTGAAACAGAAAAACATAAGTGATTACTTTAAATGACTTGGTTTTTAAATTGATTTTGTGTTTTCAATGACTTCAACTTAACGAGTTTATACAATGTATTAAGTACATAGCTGGTAACAGTGATAAAGTTAACATTTCTATTGTTTATTAGTGAATAAAATTTTTTGTTCCATTTTGAAAATGAATGTACTGTTACTGAATTCCATACCATATTATAAGGTGAGTTATATCTATTTTCTTGTATTCTATATTTTTTATTTATTTAATAGCTAGTTAGACTTTTTGTAAATTTCTATCCGGGTTTTCCGTAATTCAAAGAAAATTTTCTCGGTCCCTTGAATTTAAAATTAACCACGTTGTACTGTATAAATAATTAATCTTGACTCTGCAAAAGGATTTGGTTAAATAATCCATAAATTAATTTCTCAAAACTCAGCTAACAGATTAATAGAAAGAGGAGTTCTAATGAATCTGATGCATCTCTAGTTTTATTAATTATTTTCTATAATAAAATATGCTTCATTAGAAATTTTGGAGAAAGTTAATCTCCAAAATTGGTGGAAACATACTCTTAAGTTAAATGATATAATTTTTTTTCCAGTCATATTTAATTAGATTTTAATATGCACCTGGAAGGTAAGTTACAGAAATTAAATGCAAATAATTAATTACCAGGCAATGGAGTGTTTTATTCCTCAATGATGGAGCAATCAAGAGATAAGACATTTAATTTTCTATCACAATAGATGCAATTACAGACAGTCCCTGGGTTATGTAGGGGTTACGTTCCTGAATACGCATGGCCAGCGCTAGGGTTTTTAGCTTCTGCCTGCATCCAATAAATCGGCACCCTTCACTCTGATTAGTATTGCTGGTAACTACAACTTCCATTTTCCGAAATTCTTATATATATGTATATATTATATATAATTAATATTATTCTAAACATTTGTTTACAACATGCTACTATTTTTCGAATGTTTTATGTCATAGGAAAATCGCAGTAAATGATTGAATGCATATTTAAAATAAAAACGCGATTTATGAACAATAAAACAAACAAAACCAGTTATTTACATATTTATCTGAATAAGAGAGAAAATTTTGCAAAATTTACAACCATTATTTTTTCGTGCTTTCATGTTTACAAAATTAGTAATTAAGTCATTAATATCTGAGCACATACGTACATCGTTCTCAATGGCAGTCATAGCCAAATTTACAAGTCTTTCTTGAGAAATACTTTATCGCAAATAATTTTTTATTATATTTAAGCGCAAGAACGATCGCTCACCACTTCCAACTCTGACGGGAATTGTTAATAATATTCTCAGGGCAATGCTCAGATTTGGGGATGACAGATTATTTGATTGAATGAATTTGAGAGTCTCATAAGGATTATCGAATTGCCATAATTCAGATTTAAACAGATTTTAAAGACGCATAGTTCATCATATAGTTCAGTTGCATTAATATCCTTATTATCACCATCTGATAAATGAATTTGCAAATCATCGCAATGCTGTTTGAGCTTTTCGTCGTCAATTTCAACAAGTTTATTCATGTTATATAAAAATTCAAAATGGTTGTTATGCTGTTTTAACTGTTCAAACCTTTCATTAACAGAAATCATTGCACGTCTAAAACTGTAAAGAATAAGTTAACTCAAAAATTATTCTCTTCTCTTCATGTTCATAATGAAACCGGTTTTTTTTCTCCGACAGATTTGAGCAGTAGCTTTGTACTCTGGTTCCCCCTCGACCTCTTGACAAAGTTTCTGAGCAGTTTTAAATAAAGACTCGTAGCTGGAATCAGTGCGGTAGTTGGAAATAAAAACCTTTAAATTCTCAATGGCTGTCAAAGCGATGGCAGTGTTTCCATTGTTACTTTGAAGGATCTTACTGACAGGATTGACATGATTCAATAGGTCATGCCACAGAACAAGTGAGCATTGGAATTGGAAGTCCTTTAACTTGGTGCACAAAAGCTGAGCTTCATACCTAGATTCTTTGTTGTGTTTTTCGTCATTAAGTATCTCATACAGTGCATCATAAATTTCTCCAGTTTGGTATCTAAGAGTCTGCAGGGCATTAATACGACCCTTCCAACGAGTTTCTCACAGAGGTTTCAAAGCTAGGGAAGGAATGTTTTTTGAGAACTGTCCAACGCTTTGTTGATGATGAAAAAAACTTATATATCTCTTGAACAGTTCCAAAGAAACTTATTGTTTCAAGGTTAAGTATAGCAGCATCCTTTGTCACCAAGTTAAGACTGAGCGGCACATGGTACGTAAAAGGTGCAAGGGTTCATATTTAAAATCAGTCTCTGCAACCCATTCCGTTTGCCTTTCATGTTAGCACTGTTGTCATAGCCTTGGCCCCTTATGTCACTAATATCAAGTTTCCAGGTGTGCAGTTTATTTAGAAGCGTGTCACATAAACCTTCTCCTGTTGAATCACAGACTTCTAGGAAACCTAAGAAATGTTCTTCAATCGCCACAGTACCTTCTTTGCACGAAACGAACAACTCGGTTTTATTGATGTCTGGAGTGCAATCCAATATAATAGAATAATATTTTGCCTTTTTGATTTAGGATCCTTACCCAAAATGGCAATAATTTCATTCTGTATATCTTTGCTCAAATAGTGGACTTTGCATTCCTGTCTTAGAATTTTCTCTATGCCCATAACAGGATCAAACTTCCCAAACAATTCAACAAGTTTTAGAAAATTGCCATTATTTCTATCAAAGAGCTTATCAGACGAACCTCTTAGAGCCAAACATTGAGATCCTAAAAATTTTGTTATTTCTATGAGCCTGGCAATTACATCTGACCAATGCTTTTTTTCTAATTCGTGCAATTTTTGATTCTGTGAGCCAATTGTAGTTTTTGAGATTATTTCTAAAGTCAATCCACATTTTCCATTTTTTCATATGGCCGAAATTTGTTTCATGCCCATAAAATGCTTTGGATAAACATCCCCAATTATTGTAGCCAACTGATACAAAACTGCTAGACAAAACGCTAGGGTCTGTTGAAAACAGTTTGCAACATAAACAGAACACAGAATCTGTAGAAGCCGAGTACACTAACCATGATCTTGGCAATAATTCACCTTTTTCCATTTTTCAGTCCGTAATACGTCACTAAACTTGCATCCACTAGAGTCCCTTGGGTACAAAATACCTTTGAAAAGACCCTGATTCTGCAAGAATAATTCTTATTTTATCAGTGAGTTTTGGCCATTTCGAAGGATCTGCTACCTTAAGTGCTAATAAAAACTAATAATAAAACTATTCACTGCCAGGTGCTGGCGATTATTGTAGAAATATTTTAAAAACAGGAATTAAAATTGTATACACAGTATGCTTGAAGATGATATAATTGAAGAATGTGAATCACCATGGGCTGCACCAGTGGTTCTTGTACCTAAGAAAGATGGTAGAGTACACGTCTGTGTAGACTACAGAAAGTTAAATAGCATAACTGTGGCAGTTAGCTATCCGTTGCCCAGACTAGATGATCTTTTGCGTCTAGCAAAACAGTCCAACTTCATGTCTACTATTAAGTGCTGGGTATTGGCAGGTTCCTGTTCACAAGGACGATAGGGGTAAGACTGCTTTTGTTACGCCTCAGGGAACATTTTGTTTTAAACGCATGCTGTTTGGGCTGAGAAATGCGGCCACAGCTTTTCAGAAACTTATAGATCGCTTCCGTGCCGGTTTGCCTGACCAGTATGTTCTCGCTTATCTTGATGATATAGTTATCATTTCAAAAACTTTCAAGGAGCATTTGCAAGACTTATGCCTTATGCTATTTGGATTAAAGGCGAATAGGTCCAAATGTGTCTTCGTGAGAGCTTGTGTCAAGTTTCTTGGGCACTACATAACTGAGGCTGGCATTCAAACAGATCCAGATAAAGTATCTGCCATTAGAGAATTGAAAATCCCTTCTAATGTAAAGCAGCTGTTGACTTTTGTACAAATGTATTCATGGTATAGGAGGTTTATTCCCAACTTCGCAAAAACTGCGTGTCCATAAACAGATCTTACCAAGAAGAATAGGTTTTGGGTATGGGGACCAAACCAGTAAGAGGCATTTGACCGTTTAAAGCTTCTGTTTACCTCGGCTCCAATTCTGAGACAAGCAGACCACACGTCATATACATTAAGAACTGATGCTTGTAGTTATGCAATAGGAGCATGTTTGCTGCAGATGAAGGGTGTGGATGAGCACCCAGTAGAATATGCTAGTAGACTGCTTGCCAGCTCTGAAAAAAACTACTCAACGACAGAACATGAAGCCCTTTCAATTGTGTAGGCAGTTGAAAAGTTTCAGGGCTACATCGAAAGGTCCAAAGTGATAATTTGTACAGACCACCAAGCCTTGAAGTGGTTGCTAAGTTTGAAGTGGCCAACAGGAAGACTCGCCAGGTGGGCTCTCCTACTACAACCTTATCAGCTGGAAGTGAAGTACACTCCAGGCCATTGCAACGTGGTTGCGGATGCTTTATCTCGTCCCCCTGACCCATTACAGGACCAGACAGCCTGCGCTTTATCCAGTCACCGTTGATCTACCACGAAGAGATCCAGCAGAGGTTCAACGACAGCAGCTTGCTGATCCAGAGGTTGCTAAGATTATTCTAGATTTTGAGAGGGTCCCACAGAGTGAAGATGTTGGAAGATGGACCAAAGGGGATATATTATGAATGATGGGATGCTGTACCGTTATAATTATGAGGTCAGCAAACGATGTCCTGAATAGGACTAATGATATAGACTTATTTTTTGACTCCTTGCCTTCTTTTCGGAGAAAAGTATGGAAAATTTTGTTTCCTTAATGTTTCATCTTGTGTGTTTTCATTTATGTTGGTTTTATTATATCGCATGTAATTGGGGTATCATGTTTGCGATTAATAAATTATTATTATTATCTCATCGGGTCTGGCTGAAGGGTCACCATTCTTCTTGGCGAACGGGAAGCGCATATGGGGGCTATCAAAAAAGAGCCACTGTTCGTTAGGGAGATCTAAGATGATACCGGCACTTGATTTTGTATCCTCCTATATCTATTATATATAAATACTTCTTACACATTATATATCCTATATATAATTTTGGAAGTGTCTGTCCGTCCGTCCCCTCTGTATCTCCAAAGCCGTTCGTCGTAGAGATATGCGGTAAACTGCATTTTGTTTCTACAAGATAGGAGGTCCCTAGAAAACTATTCTCATTTTCATAAAGTCCCGGGTACGAATCCAGGAGACAATTATATGTTTCCGTAAGCTTACACGGGATTTTAGATTTTTCAGAGTGCAAGGTTTTTTTCCTTCATTCATTAAAACACGTAAATATGGACTGATTTTCTTCGTTTTTACTTTATTCGATGGTTAAAACTCTATACTATCTTATTCTTTTGATGTTTACATGTCAAATGGTCGAGATTTTCAGAAATACGTATTTTTTTTCGAAATTTAGCGGATATTTCGTACTCTTTCCGGGCGTTGCCAAGGCGGCTGTCATTTTTGCCTCCGATTCAATTAATGCCAATTAAACCTTCAAATAGGTGAAGGAAAGCATTATTCGCTTTGCACTTTTGTTTAAGAATCAAAATTAATTATGCATAGCAACAAATATTTACGGATAATTATTCTGTTGACTTCATACGGGAAACCTTTCTAACGATTTAATCGAAGCAATTGAATCTGCATTTCGTCATTTGAATGCTGGAATCATACCTTTTTATAAGTAAAATTATTATATTATACAGCTGTAATGCTTATTAACACAAATAGGCTCACACATAAATTTAAAATTAAATGAGAATAGGGATGCATTATTTTTTTAACACATTACATGGTTATCTTCTCTTCATTAATAATGTACATAAACGGTTGCATTGATTGTAATATAAAAAAAGAAAGGACATATATTTGAATAAAAGGAAACAAGGAAAATTAAAAACAAAAGTTCGCGGTCAATTACTGTATAGGCAAACGAATAAACGAGAAAAAATCTGTTATGACCGGGAATACGAACCTGGGTCATCCACTTGACAGGCGTATATTCTACCACTGAACTATCGTAGCAGATTAATCCTGTTTCTGAGCGGCAATATTTTCTTAGGTTGGGACTTTTAAAATGCAGCTTTCTGATTGACTTCACATAATAAATTGTCAATACGTGCACACAGCCGTGCCCTCAGCGAGATTCGAATCCGCAAACTTTACATTGGGAGCCAAATACATTAAAATCCCATACCGGAGAAATGCATAATTAGAGTTAAATGTGAATTATTGAGATCAACTTATTTTACATCTTAATTTTTTATAAATCAATTGAAAATATACCGCGCAAACATTGTGCAGGTTCGGCTAGTATATACTAGTAGCTATACTAGGCGTAGCATTCGCCGATCTAGCAGATCGTAAAGGTTCTTAATTAAACATTTAGGCATTTATTTATTTTTTGAACTTATATTTTTTAATCAAAGATTTCTCTAAAGACACAATTGTCAATTTCTGGGTTCTTTCCTGACACTACAGTAAGTGAATCAAACGATCTGACTCTTGATAGAGCAACATATAATTGTCCATGACTAAAAACAGGCTTAGGTAGGTAAAGGCATTTTATCAAATGTTTGGCCTTGTTACTTATTGACTGTCTTTAAAAAAGCCAATCATATGATGAATTGTTTTCGTTTGAAATTGAATGGTAAATTTGTATCTGATGGAATGAGTGAGATTCTTGGAATAAGCACCATGTCTGAGTTTGCTGTACCGATCACTTTTGCTTCGATTATGTGTGTTTGTATTCGAGTAACAATAAGTCTTGTACCATTACTTAGTCCTCTCAATGGCATTAGGTTTCTAAGGAGCATGATAACGGCCTCAGTTCATGAGGAGGCATTCTGGCTATACCCACGTAATGTTTATGTGAATTTCTTTGAATTAATTTATTAATAATAATGTGAATCAATTAATGGTGCAAATGACCCCATAGAAAACTATTTTATTAAAGACGTATTTTACTATTTTCTTGCATTATTGATACATCTCCCTCACTCTGTCCCTATCTCCCCCTTCTCTATCTTCCTCTCTCCTCTTTGTTTCTCCCCTTTCCCTTCTTCCTCTCTTTCCCCCTCTCTCCTTTCCCTCCCTCCCTCACCCTGTCTCCTTTTCCCATTACCCTCTATTGCTACATTCCTGCATAATCCTTCTCTTCTCCCTCTCTCCTGCTTCCCCCTCTCCCCTTTTTTCTTTTCCCTCCCTCCCCCCTCTCCTTTTCCCCTTACCCTCTCTTCATTTAAACTGCTCATAAAAGATGTTATTTTTAAGCTCATAAGCTATATAGATGTTCATACTATTAAAAGGCAAGAATCCCATATAAAAGTATTGTAGCGTTTCCATGGTAGATAAAATTTCCGATTATAAATTTTAAAATTTCTTGTTTTTATGCAGTTAAAATATTTAAGCTAATTCGGCATGAATTCGTATTCTGTTTTCAAAAATAATTATTTTCACTCTTTTTTCCGTTTAATACTTCAAGTCCGGAGTTTGTATCATAATTTTAAGTAATTTTAAAATGCAATGAAAAAATGCCCTTGCCCCAACTTCAATGCTTTTCTTATGGGGTAATGAAATGGTTAGTTGGTAACGGTAATCAACAAAGCATACATACCTAAACATTTTATATATATAGATAGATAAAACAGAAGTGGAATCGCTAAAATTATCTTTATGTGAAAATAACAATCAACCTTTGCCACCTGAAACTATTGAATCTCTGCTTGCGGAGTTCAAGGATCGACAGCAAAGAGCCAAAAACGTGATCCTTTTCAATGTTGAAGAAAGCACCAGCGACTGAAGAAATCAGCAAGGTCAAGGAGATACTAAAAGTGGTCCCAGAGATCTCCCTAAACAATATTCAGACTTACAGACTTGGAAAAGCTAACGTGAACAGATCAAGACCACTAAAAGTGGTTCTTGAGAGTGCACACGATGCACAAAATGTGTTACACAATAAAAAGTAGTTTATTAATAATACCAATGTAAGGGTGCGTAATGACAACACTTTGGTGGAAGGGGACTATTTAAATCAGTTGTAAACACAACTTGAAGAAAGAAAGCAGTCAGGCGAAGCAGATCTGGTAATCAGGTATTTCAATGGTATGCCTAAAATTGTTAAAGGACATCCGGTGACAAAAAACTGACTTCACAAAACAGGCTCTTAGCATATTACCATAACGTACATGGGATAAGATCTAAATTGAAACAGTTAAAAGTCTCTAATAACACTGATCTGTGAGAAACGCAAGATGGCCGACAGCAAAATTTAATTAGACCACTTGAAAATGTTTTGCCAGTTAGCTAATGCTGAACACATTCTATCACAATATATTTTTGGTAGTTGTTAATATTCGAGTGGCAATTTATTTGTTAATGTAAATATTATACCTACCTATGAAGAAAATAAATATTAAAAAATAACCATGTTATCAGAAATACGTGATGATAAACGACAAGTTGTCGTTATAATTATTTTTTTGTCAATAAGGATCTCCAATACAACAATTCATTCAGTCATCAAGGGAACAATTTACAATATTGAAATAAATTGGTTTTTTTATTGTTCAGATAGTATTCAAAGAAATTATTCTGTTGATTGATTAATTAGTTAGTTTTTAATTTAAATCTTTTAAAGAGTTTTATTTACATAACGACAGAGAACATTATTATAGCCAAAAATAAAAACCAAAGGCATTTACTAAACAACAGAATATTCACTAGAAATGTAGTATATGGCGAAATATTTCATATGTAATATTGTGCTATTATTTTATATGCAAATATTAATAATCAATCTATCTATAATTCTTCCGCTGCTATTTCAACGGGCATTACACTAGTAACAATATATTTAGAAAAGATCATTCTGTGGAAACATCTAAAAAAAGTCATGGTGGCGGTGTCTTAATAGCTGTTAATTCAAATCTCAAGGTTGAACCTATACAAGTTGTTTATTAACAACGTAGAACAACTTTTTGTTATTGTTTCCGGAGCCTCTGCTAAAGTTCTTATTGGCGTTTTGCATTTACCTCCAAGCACTAGCGCAGACCTTTATGAATTGCACTGTCAAACTGTAGAAAATATTCTAAATTCAAATCAATTTTTGCAAAGACCTTTTCGCAATCTCTGCTTAAATGCTATGGTTAGAATTGTTTTTCACTTAAAAATACAGCATTTACTTATGTGTACATCTAACGAAGCTTAAATAAAGCAATATCAATAACGTACAATAATTTTCTTTTTTCTATTTCATATTTATATTTAAAATTTTGCGATCATTTATATTAAGCATTTTACGAGGAATAAAAAACGACATTTTAAACGCACGTGCTTGGTGCGACAGTGAATGCACGCAGTTGTAACTTGACTTTTTTCTCCCACTACTGAGTTACACAGGCATGGTTCCAACCAACCATGTGAGGTTGTTTTAGTGTAGACCAGGGGTCTCAAACTCGCATGACGGCTCTCTGACCATCCGCAGGCTGCATCCATTACTTTCCCAGTCTTCACATCTTATCGTATTCTCTGTATTACATTCACTCTCCCTTTCCACAAGAGAGGAATAGCTCTATTACGCATCTTAACGCAGTCATTACAAAAATGCCAGATTTGGCGTAGAGGGTTAAGCCCTTCTGATGTGCAAGAAACTCGCTGGCAGTGAGATAAACTTTCTTCCGTAACTCAACCGTGCAGGCTGATATAAATTGGAATGATTTAATACTCTTCTTAGATTTAGAAATATTTACGTGAAATATTTTATAAGAAATAGATTTGAGTTTGGGTTGCATAGTATAAAGTAAATTGCATTGTGGGCCGCACAAATGCATCGTGCGGGCCTCATGCGGCCCATGGGTTTGAGATGCCTGGTGTAGACGGTGTGACCATGGAGCCTACAGAAAGGAGATCCAACTCTGCTTCCGTATGTGCTGCCAGTTTGGTCGCTCAAGTTTTAGTTGCCAAAGTTGCCACATGCAGCGCTGCAAAAGGTAGTCTTGCTGAAGTCATGGGGCATATGTATGATACATATGTAATTTTTGTGGTTCTGTTTGCAATAATAGTTTGTTACATAAGATCACATTTGTTTTTACGAAGTACCAAGTATGTTACATGAATTACATAGTGGGTCAATTGATTGGAATTACGCTGGAAAAAACATCTTTCAGGGTATAATTACAGGACAGAATGTTTGTTCTGGTCTTCAGTATTTCGCTTAATCCATATTCGATAAATTTATTGTAGCTTTGGTCGACTATGAAATTCACTCTATAGAGAATAGATAGGTGGAGGTAAAATTTGGACTGTTTTTCAATATCCATGGTATCTATCAGGAATTCTAGTACCTTTTACTTTGGTTCAGCTCCAGGCATACATAACAATATCCAATAATATAATCAGTACATCTAATTTTACTTATGGTAAATATATGCGACATTCAGTATTTTATTATAATACGAAATGAGAATATTATGACAAAATACAGGCAAACATTCAAGACGAAATGTAAATGTTATCACAGAAAGTCTTACACCGTCATGTAATATATTTATGCCTCATTTTTTTCTCAAGCTGATGATTATTTAAATTTCATAATATATCCAGAAGGTATTTTGTCTGAAATTTGACATTTCGCAATGCTATGCAGTAGTATTGTCACATTAAATATGAGTGTCATATTTGTTTTGGTAATCCAATAAGATATTTTATAGTAAAAGTAAAACGGGAATATGAAATATGAACACAATGGCATTTTAAGTCTGTATTAAAACCGTTTATTTAATAAAGATCAAGTGTGTGGGAAAAAGCTATAGAACCTTAAGGATTCTCTAGAGAATCCCACAGTTGCAGGAAAAACCCACAAAGGAAGGGGGGTTAAAAAACCTGTGAAGGATAATAGAAACTAAGCTAACCAAACTACGATATACAACTAATTAACCAGCACCTGAAAATAAAGAGAATTACTTAAAAAACCAATTCAAATGACCAAATTCAATGATGAACAATAATATAAAATTAAATAAGTGCAAATAAAGTTGATCAATATTCTATTTGCCCAGCTCCTGAAAAGAAAGAAAGATGATTACTAAAAATATCTATTCAGAGCACTAAAAACTATAGTGAAAACTAAGTGCATATAAAATAAATTACTGCAATTAAAGTAGATACATATACATTTAAAAAACTTAGCAGAAATGCTGTGCATTCAAGCCTCTTCCAGACTAATGTTATCTATTCTATTTATGCCTTTGCTGGCTAAATGCATTCAGGTAAATATTGAAAAACGCAATTCAACTGAGGAAGCACACCTGAAAAGACAGAAAGATAATTACAAAATATACCAAATCACAACAAAAACTAATAACACAAATATATATACGTACATTCAGGGCCAGTTACAGGGCTAGGCGACCTAGGCAAACACCTAGGGCTATGAGCAGAACACCTAATGGCACACATGGTCAGACATTGTAAGCTGTGGGCCTTGTAAACAACATTCGCCTTAGACTCTCGCATTCTCTATGGCTGCCACTGTATACATTAAAAAACTTCAGAGACTTGAATTGCATTCAGTATACATACAATTCAACTGAGGAAGCAACCTGAAAATATAGAAGGATAATTATAAATAAAAACAAATCACTAGACCAAAAACCTCATTGAATACCAATTTCACATAAATTTATATACATACATTACATAACTTGAGGGACTTGCAGTACATTCAGTATACATACAATTCAACTGAGGAAGCAACCTGAAAAGAGAGAAGGATAATTACAAATAAAAACAAATCACTAGACCAAAAACCACACTGAATACCAATTTCACATAAATTTATATACATACATTAAAAAAACTTGGCTGCCTTGCAATGCATTCCAGTCTTTTCCCGATCAATGTTATATATTGTTTGCAACTTTGCAAACAAAGTACATTCTGGTAAATATAAAGAAGCAGAGAACAGCTTCAGTCAGTGAACAGCAGTGATTTGGTCAACCAATAAGTGGCAAACTTCATATTTTCTACTTTTTCCACTATAGCAAAAAGAGAAGTACGACAAAACAAAGTCAGTGGTATTTGTGATACCGTAGTTGTGGTCCCTGTCAGCTTCCAGGACTAATGGAAGATCATCAGCCAAAGTGCCTTTGTCTAGAATACTATCCAGAATGCTTGCTAGTTTTTGTTGGCGATGATGAATATGTGCAATGTCTTCAGTAGACATTAAGGCTGTCTGTCTCCATGAGGTACATTCCTACCTTTTGACGGTTTGATAAGAGAGTATGTGCTTATCAGCCTAAACATCTGCACAAACAGGGTTGAATCAGAATGGTCATTTGCTCCACATGCCAATCTCATCATGCCAAAGAATCTGGAAAAAATTGCAGAGATATAACAATACAAGTTTCATATGCACATATACCTACCCACAGAAACCATGTCTTCATAGTATTTAAGAGACAAAAATGATCATTAGACCTCCAAAGCATCCTGGTTAAGCCTTGCTGTCAAGAGGTACTGGAAATCAAATTTAGCTACCAAAAAATTCTGTAGCTCTATAGCTACTTTCAAGCTGACTTTCAAACCCAATGATGTGTTATCGGTCAAGTAATTGGACCATAACGCTTCCTCCTCCCACTCCTCTAGGTATTTAACAAAGTCTGTAATTGTCTGTTGGGGAAATACAACGAAAGTATTGCATCTTGCCAATTGTAAAAAATTGCTACATTCAGTCATTCAGAGCAATTCATTATATATCTTGCCTTCCATTCTTCCGATCCTTGTCTCAATGCATTGGTTGGAGTGCGAGAATTCAATGCTTGAATCAAGCTGTCAAGGAAGTTGCATCGAAGGCCTCTTCTGTAAACATCTCGGGTATCACAGGATTAATTTCTGCAGCAACCTCAGCCAAAAGCGCTAAGTTATCTATTCCACTTATGCTTCCAATATCTGGGCTGGGAGGCCTATCCAATCCTGGAGTCAAAACTTCACGATTTATATCCAATGGAGGCTTCCGCTTTTTTGCCACCTTCCCAAAATATTTCGGTAAATTAGGAAATATTGTTGGGAACGCATCAGGTCTTAGAAGGGGCCTTCCTCTTTCAATTCTCTCGATGCTACCATCAGGCATCATAGTTTCGTAATACCTGATGATATCCTCCTCGGCAAAGTGCAGCCCACAGACACGTCCGTTGCGCTGAAAACTTGGTCTTTGCGGGGTATAATCCTCCTCCATTCCTGAAGCTGAGCTTCATTCTGAAAGCAAACGATTTCAATATGACATTATCAATTCAATTAATATCCTTTCTACATTAAATAAATTTATATTTACTGACTAATGTGTACTTACCCTTGCCTTGAAAACACTTGTGTTTTTCACTCCCAAAATCTTGTTCACTCGTACTGTTTTGCTATAACCTGTCGAACAGTTAGGTACAAAGCAACACTTTGAATTTCGCATCATTATGGAATAAAATATTCCACCGCAGATGCAGAAAATTTCACTCAAACGAAATGGATTTAACAGGTATCCGTTAAAACGCGCTAACACAATTCGTATCGATTTGTAGCAAATCAATAAACATCAGCGCCGCCAAGCTGGAAATAATACGCTGCAACTAAAGCTGCAAGAAAATCAAATAAAATACGCCCTCTTTCGGCGAGGAGTGGAATCTCCTCAATGGTCGTGACGGGTGTCTCATATCAAGCGCTTCCATTTAATCAAATTGACTCTCGTGCATGTATTTTTAAGAATCTAATTATCATAACCAAAAAGCATTAATAATTTTTATTTAAAATAATTATAAATTAAATTCACTTAATATTTGTATGAAATTATTTGATAATATTATTTAGTTTTTCTTTTTACTTATTGAAAAGCAAACAAACACGGCTGCTTCCGTTAAGTAATGGCGGCGCTTCAACGTAAAGGGTTGTGTTTTGAGGTAATCGTTGGGAGAGAATTATTGGTCACTCGGCGTGAAACAGCACGCTTTTTGTGTGTCTCATTACGCTTTTGTTCACTGCTGTGAAAGAGTAATCGTGTTTGTAGTTATTTCATTCAAAAGTAACCATGAGCAGTTCTAGTAACATTATAAGAAAACCGAGAACAATTAGTTCTAAGCCGTCATTAAAACGAAAAGAAACGAGTGACGATGATGAACTAAATATAGGTGGGTGAAAATAAATTTACTTATGTTTTCTTTATTGTCTCTTTTGCCCTATACGAGTAAAGAATCTTTTATAGATACCGGTGAAGTCTCTCCTATAAAGAAGCACAAAAGACATAAGCACAAGAAACACAAGAAAAAGAAATCTTTAGATGATGACGCTGGACCATCGGAAACAATGTATGATCAATTTAATACTTTCATCTAAATTAGTAGGAATGAATCTGTTACCTATATTATCCTTTTCTGCAGTGGTAAGATTTTTGAATCAAATGAAAAACAGAAAAGTAAAGGACTTCCAACCGAAATGCTTGATAAAGCACCCGTCCAAAGTACACCATCTCCTAAAACTTCTTTAAAGAAAAAGAAGGGTAAAGGGAAGGATAGTGGTACATCGAGTGAAGAAGAAAGATGGTTAGATGCTATAGAATCAGGAAAACTGGAAGAGGTAATTGAATGGATTTTTTTCTTGCTATATTTATTAGGCAAACATAAGTTAAAATACACTTCATGCCTGTAATATGAACTAATATTTAGGTCGATGATGAATTGAAAAAAATAAAAAACCCAAAACTGATGACTGCAAGACAAAGGGCAATGTTTGAAAAGAAAACCGATAAAGAGCCTAGTCCAGGAGGTGAACAACTCTTGGCACTTCCAACAGGTAAACAAAATTAGTTGTAATTTGTCATTTATCGGATTGAAAGGAAAATAAAAATATTAAGCACTTGGATATTTCATCCTTCAGGCTATAAAGAAGTTGTTGTTACTGAAGAAATGTTGAGGCAAAGAGCAGTGAAATTACAAAAAAGAAAGCAACTTATGGAGGAAAAACGAGAAAAGGATAAGGTAAAAAGAATATAAGACGAATATTGTTATATTGTACAGTGATGCAAATGGAAAACCAACCCTATTATAATTGAATGGCCTCTATTTTGGTTTTTGTTATTGTACAGTTTGAATTAAGGTATTTTTTGTTAAAATATTTATGAATGTGCGTTTTTTAAAGAATTGTTTCACTTTCAACTATTGCTATTGGCCATGTTATGCTTTGAAAATACTTCCAATGTAATTTATAGAAAACTTGATTATTGCTCAAAAGAACTTTTTTTTTCGTTAGAAAAAGACAATGGACAGGCTGCTTAAGAAGCAGGACTCAAAAACCTCTAAATTAGGAAGACCTAAGATGTTTGGAGCACGGAAGCATATTCCCAGACTGCGATATCAAATCACATTGACTGGCTACTCTGTATCTATGCCATCTGGAATGGAATACCCCCTCAAGCCATTGAAAGCTAGGTAAGAATATCACATTTATGTTATCCACAAATTTACAATGTACAAATAATTATTTTGTAAGTCTCAGAATTCAAAGGAAATCCTTCTTACACTAGCATAGAGTATATCAAAATGGCTATAGTTTTATTTAACAATCAAGAAAAATCTTGAATGAATTTCAATTAATGTAATTTTTGATATTCCCTATTTAAAAACACGGTTGTTGTAATTAATGTTTTAAATTGCCGAAATTATGTAATTTTATCATTTTTATCTTTGCTAATAACTTTTTTGTTGCAAGGATATTTCACACATATCCAACACATCACATGAGTTATTTCTCTGCTATATCTAGGAAGGTATAGAAACTAAGTTACTTCTGGAAGTGCTACAGAACTTAAATTTAGCATTATATCAGATCATTGGAGACAACCGATAGAAAATTATGAAAATTTTATTGTAAGGGAAGTTTTTTTTGACTCTGTTGTTTCATTCTTATCCCACTATAAGAAAAGTATGAAAATCAGAGCAAGACTTTATAAAATTAATTTTAAATTAGCCAAGATAGAGATGCAAACTCAAGATATGAACAATTCTATAGCTGAAAGACTAAAGTTTTCATTTTTTAAAAACAAAATTCAAATCCTTGCTGGATTAGCATAAAAATTTTTTATAATCAGAATAAAGGAGAATTTTTCTGATTTTTAACAATGAAAAATATTAACTGTAATGGCAACAACTCCAGCTCTTTTAAATACTTAGTACCTAATTATAATAATGAATTTACCGTATTTAATCGATTGTAAGCCGACCATTTTTTTTACCTTCCAACCATCTCAGAAATCACCACTTGGCTTAGAATTGGGGGCAAAAAAAGTAGGCAATGAATTTATGTCTGTAGTTACATTATAACGCGAGATCTTTAAATATATGCAAAAAAAGAATCAAATTGACTGAACACCTACAAAGAAATAAATTATGTAAATAATACGTGGCGCGTCAAAGTCGTAAAAGAACGCAGCGATAGCACTCGTATGCATAAGGGTGAAATCACACAGACAGCGGGGCGGGGCGACGTGCCGCTTCGTAATCAAATACATATTGTCAAGTTAGTCAAAACACACTAGCAGCGGAGTGGGGCAGCGTGATTAGAGCGGAGCGGCAAAGTTTGGATCAAACAAGTTTGTTTTTCAGAGCGTTTGAGAGTGGGCGGCAGTATGGACGTGGAGCAACTGATAGCTGAAGTGTATTCAAGAAGGCCACTGTGGCAACAAAGTCACAAGCTTCATCATAACCGTGGAGTAGTTGACAAGCTGTGGGAGGAGGTAGCAGTTGTTTTGGAAACAAATAGTAAGTACAGCAAACTTTATCTATGAATTTATTATGAAACAGCAATAAATACAGAAATAATGAAACACTATAGAAACAAGTGAAAATCACTATTAAAGATAGACGTAGTTGTGTATTTTTTACAACTTTAGCGCTGGAGAGGGAAAAAGTACCTTTATATTTAGCGCAGATGAGCATATACAAAAATTATATAAACTATTTAGCAATTCATTCTATAACCCTTGGATCGCTTTCATCATTTACACAAGACGGTGTGTTTTGAAGTAGTTTGTGAAAGTATCCCGAATGTCTAACGCCCTGCGAGTCGACTGGTTGTTCCTCCTGTGTCTGTTATCGTTTTCACTTTCAAATGTTTGTTCACAAATATTTCTGTAGATTGGGTCATTTTCACTGTCCCTTTCCCTTACTACATTGTGGAGTATACAGACACATTTTATAATTGTACTTGCAGTTTCAACCGACGTTTCAATATCCTTACCCAAATGCGCCATTTTGCATAAAGAATTCCAAAAGCGCATTCTATGCATCTGCGAGCTCGAGAAAGTCGGTAGTTAAACATGCTTTTTTCTGGCGTCAAATTTTTTCGAGCGTATGGTTTTAAAAGGTAAGGTTTAAGAGGGTAAGCTTCGTCTCCAATTATAACATTCGGTACTTTTATCGTTGTATTGGGTAGTTCATCGTCCGGAGGCATGTTGAAATGGTTGCTTTCAAGAAGTTCATATAGTGCGGAAGCAGAAAAGGTACCACCATCACTTTGTTTTCCTTTTGCTCCTACTTCTATTGTAATGAATTTGTATTTGGCATCAGCTACGCCTTGCAAAACTAAAGAAAAATATTGTTTATAATTAATGTAAAGTGAACCAGTGTGTGGTGGACACTTAATACAGCAATGTTTTCCGTCAATTGCTCCAGCACAATTGGGAAAATTCCAATAAATCAAGAAGGCTGATTTGACCCTTTTAAGCCATTCTGTAGAAGGTACTGGCATGTGGTCATCTACTAGTCCATCCCAGAGAGCTTTGCAAGTCTCTTTGACTATTAACCTCACAGATGATGTGCCCAAACGAAAGGAAAAAGCAAGCGATTTGAATGATATGCCAGTTGCTAGGTACCTGAAAGAGATAAGCCTATATCAGATATTCTCAGATTGTTAAATTATAAATATTTATAACATGGCATTTGAATTTAGGTGCTGTGGCAAAAAGTCTGTGATGGACGGACGGATGGATGCGAGTGACATTAATATAATACACATATAATAAGGGTTTTGCGGTTTGAATACGGAACTCTATAAATGTTAATATTCATTCAACTTGACATTTGTTTTATTCCATGTTTTCAGAACCATCCAAACTCTGTGACCTGCATCTCGTAAACAATATGAACGTTTCCTCTCTCCCTGCATCTAACAGCTTCTTTCATATGATATTTTTCAGAGGATGCAGTGCACACTAAATGGAAGAATTTGAAGGACCACTTTAGAAAGGAGTTGAAAAAATTCCCAAAAAGGAAATCTGGAGATGCCGGTGGTACATCCCACACATCACATTGGCCATTTTTCCAGTTATTGTATTATCTAAAGGACCAGATGACTCCAAGTGAAATGTCGGGAAATGTGACACAATCAGTTAAAGAACTTAATGCAGAACCGAGTGAAGAATTTAATGCTAATTCTGAAGAAGTATCTGTTGTTGAGACCGAGCTGGAGGGAGACATTTTAGCATCAACCCCGGATCCATCCGCTCCTCCCCCTCCAAAACGTAGAAGGCGTGGAGAAGGAGAGCAAGATGCTGCTACGAGACAATTTCTTCAACTAGAAGAACGCAACATGCAGCTTCTTCTTGAGGAAAGAGAAGAAGAAAAGTCGGAAGATTACCATTTCTTTAAGAGTTTAATTCCACACATGAAGAACTTTAGTTCTATTCAAAAACTCAGAATTAGGAATAAGATAACACAAGTCATTATTGACGAGGCTTCTCAACTTCTACCAACGTCAAATGAATCGTCACGAACGGAATTTTCCTCAGTAGAATATCAGCATGACCAATCTCCGCAAAACTTTGTTCCTCTGAGCGGATCTTACCTTACAGGAGATGGTTATCTTCACCGTAGTAAGCAACAGGTACAACATTTTTGAGGCCCACTATGCTTCTATACAAATATTATGTTTCTTTAGGAATGTTTCTTTCAAATGATTCGTACATAGACATGTTTTTAGTTAAAAGTGTTTTCCTTACATCACTGTATGTCTGCGTTTGTAATAAGTGTATTTATTCTGTTAAATATAACTTAAAACATATTTTCCGAGTTATTTTCTATTACCTTACTAACGTTAACATATTTGTCATTTTGTAAGTTAAAAGTAGGTACTTGTGCGACCAGCAAAAGCCGTTTTGAAGAAAAAATGCATGACAAAAGACTTGTGGTCAGTAAGTGTTCAGTGTAGCAATGTGACATTTGTTATTACATGCATGTTATTTTATACGGGTGTCCGATAACATGAGAGAAAAAATATTGTAGGTCAGATGTGCACACCAAAACAATGTATAGAATTAAATGATACGTTTCCCCAAACAGTTTCCTATGTTCTTGATTCTAGAGCAACATAGCAAAATACTGTTTTGGCATAAGAGTAAATTACATTACTATAATCTTGCATTTTTCTTTTGAAATAAGTCTGCACGTCAAATCAATCAAGACAGCGACACAAAATATTTGTAAAAACAGGATTAGAATTAAGATACATTTAAATTGAGTAATAAACGTTCAAAAATTTCTTTCGAGTGACATTAATACAACACTTTATCATTGTTTTTGTTTTTACGACTCACCTATGGAAATTAATGCATATTTTTTCTAACACTATTAATCGTTTTATTCTCTACCTACCTTATCGTCACTACTAGTCTCTCTTCTACACCAATGGGCCTCCTCCAGTTGGTCGTTTGTTTTTCCAAAAGGTTATATACCTTACTGAGAATATAATCAAAAGTATCTGTTGACATTCTAGTATATTCAAAAAAATTTTGCAGATGCTTTCTCAGTACAGGAAACAAGTGGTGATACTCACCATACACATCCCTTTCTTCACAAAGTGCACGAACCCACTCACGTTTCTTTTTTTTTTAGTTAAGAAGTTCCACTTAAAATAGGAACTTTCCGTCAAAAGAAAGCGACGATGCACATTCGATAGAGACATGACAGCTACTGATGGTTGACCGCTTTGCTCCAGAACGCTGTATGTGTTCGCTCCGCTGTCTGTGTGTTTTCACCCTAAGGAGCTAACACTGAAACATGATAGGTGGAGGAGGGAGGGCAGGGGAGGGCAAATGCTTCGATTCACGAGTAAAATGAAACATTGTGTTAGCTCCTTACGCATACGAGCGCTATCGCTGCGTTCTTTAAGACTTTGACGCACCACGTATTATTTACATAATTTATTCCCGGGGTATTATTATATTAAGATCCCGCGAGGTCAAATTACTTTTTTCGTGGAAGTTGTTATGAATAAGTGAATAAAATGTATTTTACGTCACCGTAACTTTAGTTATTACGTTAACCCTCTCACGTCCTGAGGTGTGGGGCACCTGCTGGCATTAAAAGTCCGGAGAAATTCAAGATGGCCACCAAATGAAAATATTAAATAAAACAAGTATACATTAATCTCCAAAAATATATATTTTGAAAAATCTCCGAACTAGAAGAATTACTGTGAGACATATTAGATTGTTCAGGGTCCAAAAAAATACCAAATTTCGATCGAATATTTAAAAAAAATTCTTCGTATACAAAGTTAAGAAAAATCTGCCATATACGATCTAAATCTCGTGTTTATATGGTATACTATGTCATTTCCGAGAGAGAAGCCATCCAGTCAACATTTTCAGAGGTAAATTTGAAAGCGTATATTCTGGGCGGTCCCGCGATCGGGAGTATAAAAATTTACTGGCATTCTCGGGTGGTCTGGTCACGAGAGGGTTAAAATCAAATTTTTTCTCTTGCGTGGCCTTGTGAAAAGTGGGGGTCGGCTTACAATCGGTGTCGGCTTAAAAAAATCAACAATTAAAATATTCTAACTTCAAAAACCAAGCATATTTGGGGAAGTCCTAATTAGTAGGTGCTGCCAATGCCTTTAGACGCCTTACTTCTTGGGCTTAAATACTAAGTTTTAGTTTTAAATCAAATTTTGTATTTTTACAAATGGTGAGCCAAATAAAATCATTCAGCCATAGGATGGTATCACTTATTATTAACAAGAGAAAATGCAATATGTCTCATTCAAAAAGCTGATAAGTAAAAAAATCAATCATTGAACTCCCCTAATGGTTTGAATTAATCAATAATCAAGATAACTCCCGGAGCCAAAACATGATTGTGAAAACAAGATTCAGTTTTTTGCTGGAAAGCTACCATCAATAAATCATTGGATATAAAAATAGAGTAAAATTATGAATTATTCAAATGCCATCGTATTTAAACTAAACTGCCATTTACTGGAATCGGAGTTTATTCTTTATTTGAACTGCATTTTGTTCTACCAAGACCATGTCATGTTATGGTTGAACTTGATATATACAGTAAACTCCCAGTTATCTGGAATGCCAAGGCAATTGGGTTTTCTGGTTAAGTGAATATTCTGGTTGCTTGAGAGTTTTATTGGATAGGCTTCAATAAAGCATTTGGATACCAAAATAAGGAACAGATGCAGAATTGTACATTCACCTTGGAATTGCTAACCTGTAGACTAGGTACTCTACTCGTTTGTTCTTAAATAATTCCTTGACATTTGAGGAAGTAATGAAACTCACATTTTACTCATGAAAACATGGGTGTGTATTATAAGTGGAAAATTATGGTATATCACCTGTAATTAATTGAAGGTTATCCTGTCTTTTATATATCTGTAAATTTACAATTTTCATCAAAATCCTCAGGAACATAATAGCATCATATTTTTCTTCTATATAATGCTGCTTTCAGTTAAAATATTCATCTCATCTGAGCAAAAAGAGCCTTCAGAACAACTACCGTATCTGCCCGAATACAAGCCGATGTTTTTTGTCAAAATTTGTCATGAAAAAATCACCCCTCGGCTTAAATGCGAGTCTGAGGAAAATTTGGGTTATGGTTAAATCTGATGTCTCTCATTGCCTTCGCGTTCAAATGATAGTACTATATTTTTCGTAAAGTAAATATTTGACCTACGATGAATATATATAAAAATATTTTGGCGAGATCGCTTGCGTAAATTGACGGTTACGCAAAATGCGTTGACGGCTTTGAACGCTCAACTGTTTGAATTTCGGTAAAACTTTACATGGAACGTGTATAATTATAAAAATGCAGTTTCTCAAGGCAATATATATGCTAATTTCATTGGAAATAGACATGGATGAAGAAATATATTGGCGAAATCTCTTGCGTAAATTGACGGTTACACAAAATGTGTTGACGGATTTGAACGCTCAACTGTTTGAATTGTGGTAAAACTTTACATGGAACGTGTATAATTATAAAAATGCAGTGTCTTAAGACAATGTAAATGCTAATTTCATTTGGAAATAGACTTGGATGAAAAAATATCTTGGCAAGATCGCTGTTACTATATTTGACCTTTAGTGAAAATGAAGATGAATAAAATTATTGCCACTGAATGTGGAACATTATTCAGCAATGCAAAATTATTAATTGGAGTAATATTTCAAAATGTCAACAACTAAACCATTTCCCCCACATTTCTTCGATCTCGTATAATGTATTCTAAGATGTGCATGAATGCCCGGCACACTTCAGCATAAAATCTACGAAATTTACGTTTTTGCCAAAAAAATTGTGGAAATTTTTGGGGGGTCGGCTTCTATTCGGGCAGATACAGTAAATCCTTCATTGCCATTTAATTCATCTAGAGCAGCATTTCCCAACTGGTGGTTCATAAACCCTTCAAAATATACAAAGTTTTGCAGCATTCCAACCTTGAAACAAGGTTTTTATTTTTTAACACAGTATTACAACCTTTGGGTGCATTCATTTGTTGGTACTACACTATAATTAATTTATTATGAGAGAAATTATTCCCTTAATGGAATTGCATATCAACACATCCAAATCATTGAATTATTAACTAAAAGTTTTTGGAGGCACCCCTAAAATCTATTGTAGCAACTCAGTGTGCTCTGGCTCCCAGTTTGGAAACCATTGCCTTATTGGTTTGTGAATAATTCTGAAGTATTTGCATGCCTCTCGCCCAAGAAATGTACTTAAGAACCTTTCAGTTATTTTATTAAATGCATTTAAGGACATCAGTTATTTTTATTACAGCTTTTTTAAATTTAGAAAGCTGCTTCAATATGTAGTTTTATTATGTCTTGTTGGGATGTTATGTAAACCTGTATCACAGTACTTTTTTAATGTTCAGCATCATAATTTTTAATTTTCAGAACTCCTCCTGCCCCAGTGAATTGCAGCATCAAAGGATGCCCTAACTTGAAGAAGTATTCTTGCTCAAAAACTGGAGTTCCATTATGCAGCATAGGATGCTATAAGAAGAATTTGGCAAATTCTGGAAAGGTTTCATGATCAGTTAATATAACATCTATATGAGTTAAATTTTTCATTACCAAGAAATGGTATTAATTGTAATTTTACTATTTATTAAATAAATATATATTTACAAGATATTTTGATTTATGGTTTAAATTAATGATGCAATTTAATTCATATGAAATTATTAAATCACCATATTCAAACATGATTCAGTTTATTGGTGAATTCACAGATAGATAATAATAATATTTTATTAGTCCAGCGATCAGAACGTGACATAGGACAAGTCAGTAAAACCACATAAGATATAGGTACAAATGCTATAAAAATAGAAATTTAACATACAATGAGACATAATACTATAGTACAGTTTACTAAGCAGAAATGCTTTCAATTAATTTTTAAAAGTTGGTAAATTCATGGAACTTTTCATTCCTTGCGGGAGTTTGTTATATAAACTAAATCCCATTGTCCTTGGGCCATAAAAGTCTGTTCTTATACAAATGTAGGAAATGTGGAGGTGCAATAGCTGTGTATGTTGGAGTTTTTTTTCAAAGTCACATGTTCCTTCTTATGAATACATAGTAGGGTAGTGAGGATATATACTCAGGGCAGTGGCAGAATATTCAATCCCCCAAAGATGGGGAGAGCTGTATCGTTCATTAGCAATGAATTGAATTTTTAATAGCAAGGAGAGAAGAACCTCGGAAAAGAACGCTATAAACAATGTGGGAATATAGATAGATCTATGAATAAAAAAAACTTTTGGCTGATTACTTGTGTCGGGATAGATAGAATTTTAATCCAAACCGACTGATAAGACAATAATCCCAGAAGTGCTCATGGCAAAAAATATTTCTCATTGTTGAATGTTGAAAAAGTGGTTCAATAAAACTTCTCAAATTCAGTAGTTTTTGGATTAGGAAGTTTAGAGTTTATAGAATTTCCAATAACTTACACATTTTTAATAGTGTTGTCATTATTGTATAGAAAATACCATAATGTTATAAAAGAGAAATTATGGATAAGGAAATGTAACAAAAAAATAAATTAAGTATAAATTCACCATTTACTCCATTGCCAGAAAAAAATTATATTTACATTGGTGGAGATGAAAGTGAAAGAATGGATGGGTTGTCTGGGTGACAGTTATTTTTAGGATATAAGATTACTACAATTGGAAGTTTTTTTAATTTCTGATTTTTGGGAGCTCATTTTTTTAATGCCTGATGTGAGATTGTTCTGTATATTTTGGAGTTGTGAGTAATTTAGATTTAAAATCTGTGAGTAGTAAAAGTAAACTGGGTTCATTTTCCTTCACAGATGCGTGAGTGTGGAGTTTGTAGCTTGAGTCTAAATATTTTAAAGTTTAAAACGTCCTACATCAGGGGTGAGCAAACTTTTCTGCATGGCAGGCTGCATCGGTGTTTTGAAAGATGCCAATGCTTAGGCGGGTCTGATTAGAGTTTAAATCGGAAATTGCTTAGATTCTTAGGCATCATACATAAGTGAAAAACAAGCACAAACAAGGATTGTAGAGCTAGAGGTTTTATTGTCATAATTTTACCAAAAGTAATATAAAATTGTGTTAAATTTTACAGATTGCTTTTTCACCAAAGCTTCGCGGGCCACATTAAATGCTCTCGAGGGCCACATATGGCCTGCGGGCCACGGTTTGCCCACCCCTGTCCTACATGCATTTACATGCCTGTAAAACTGAGAAATAAAATTGATAGTAGTCAGCTTGATTTTGTGGAATGATTCCAAAATGTAAGCAAGGAAAACTCTTGATAATTTCCAGTGGAAATTACAGTGTATTCCTTGCTTCAGGGAAATTTTGGGGGTTAAAATTCCTTCAATCAAAGTTTTTCTTTACTTGGATCAAGTTTCAATTCCATGATAATATTTCCTCATTTATTTAAAAAAGAGATCAAGAATTATTTATTTTTACTGTACATTTACATACTTACTACATGTGTGTATCAATGTTTTCTGAGCAGAATAGAGGTATCTAAGCAGCGTCCATGCAGCAGATTTTGAAGTGGCACGCACTAAATTTTTCAAGCGTGCAAAATGTAGTTTAGAATACTGCCACTTCAGAAGAAATTGCTTCACCAAATCACTTTCATAATGATACATACGTAGCGATAACGAAAAAGATCAATAGCTGTGTATGTTGGAGTATTTTTTTCAAAGTCACATGTTCCTTCTTATGAATACATAGTAGGGTAGTGAGGATATATACTCAGGGCAGTGGCAGAATATTCAATCCCCCAAAGATGGGGAGAGCTGTATCGTTCAAAGAAAAGAGCGAAATCTGTTACGGAACGCTACTGGGTACAATCACATCTGTACTGTCAGGTTGCTTGTGATCAATTTTATTACGTTCTAAAGGTTTTTCATGTTATAATAGACAATATGATCATTTTTAATGCGAAAACAAGCTAAAAATTGGGATGAAAATTTGCCTTGAAAAGAGTAAAAATAGAAATCTGACAACTCATTTCATCACTGATGTGATGTTTTTACATATGTATATTGCACCCTTTTGGGCTGGCATATTAGATTTTTTTAAGAATCAACTTCAGCTGACTTTTTTGACTTTGGCACCCCAAAAAATTCAGCGCCTCAAGTGCTCGACCCTAGAGCCGGCCCTGATGATGGTGCACTTAGAACTCCTTCTTTGTGCTTTATAGTACAAATGTGCTTCTCAAGATCCAAAGCTCTATGGTTCGGAACAAAAATATTGTCCCAGGCTTACATGTAAAACATTCTGTTTCTTCTGAATGCCCTTTCTTAAAGCAGTTAGACTTATTCTGCATTTCCAAATTAAATTTGCATTTTTTCTTCCTCATTTCTACTGATGGGGTATTTAAAAATAAAGTTAAATAAATATAAACTAATGAAAACATTGACAAATGAGAACCGACAGCCAGATACATCTCTTGTTTTCGTTATCTTCATTTAGATGGCACAATAAATACAGCATAAAAGGTACTGTCAATGATTATATAACCAAATATAAACCATCTCTTGCATTTTCAATGTAAATAAGAACATTTAAAAAATAAATCGGGATGTATCAAAATCAGGACGTCCTTCGAAATAAGGAATAAGTGATGAACCTGGTTTATGGTCATCTACTATCTACATCTAGGGTTGTCACCTTTTTTTGACCCTATACCCAAACATTCTAGTAAAATTTCTAAAAAACTATGAACATAACCGAACATATCATGAACAAAACTGAAGTGTAAATTACATTGCCTAATTGGATTAATATTATTATTTAGAAGATTCTACACACATCTTTTTGTGGCTATTCAATGAAATTATTATTCATAATAATTTTAAAAGGAGATTTGACAAAAAACACTTTTGCAGTCAGGACCGTGCTCAGACAATCTTTTACCTGATGCAAATAAAATGCACCTTTTATTTTTTTAACAAAAAAACTCCACCTTAGTAGGTTGAAGAATTTTATCATTTAAATAGATTTTGGATTTAATATTTCTCATATTGAACAAACTTAATTATTTGATATTTAAACATTGGTGATAATGAATTGCAATCAAAGAATGTGTATATGATTCATTTAAGTTTCTGATACATCTAGAGAAGGCTTAATGAAAGTACTTTTTAAAACACTGAATGGCATTTATTTTGAAATAGCGAATTATAGGAGACATTTATTGTAATGAAAGCAATCAAAAGCAATATGAAAGGAAAATATAAAAGTCTGATCTAGAATTTATATTTGAACCCTTACGCCTTTATGTACCTTGTTTGGCAAGTTCTTTTAGCTCATTGATTTGTGAAGCTGCATCTAGTAGTATCGGTAATATATAAAAGCCTTATTCTGTCCCTTTGTCACTCCCTCTGTCATGCTCTGAAACAGCAAAAATATTCAGTGGGCATTAATTTGAAAAAAATTCATTTTCTTATATTAAATTCAATGCTGTACTGTATTATGTATGTTTAAAATTTCTGAAAAATCGGCCACTACCTTAAAAGTTTTAAAAACTTGAAATATTTGTATTCTGCATATGTCATCCTTTTTAAAACATACATCATATCTCGGCTTTTATTGATCGAAAAGTTTCAATTGTTTTTATATAACTGCTTTAATGATTCCTAATGATGTTCCTGTAACTGAAAAACATATAAAATTTATGATGTGCCTTTAAAAAAATTTAACAAACGTAACTATCCACTCAAATTTGTAGTGGATACATGAAAAAGTTGACATTTGACACTTTTTTCTATTTGGTTTAGGTGGGTACATCATTCGAGTGAAATGTTCGGAAATAGTATTGAAATATGTTTTTGAGAAAGATTCAATATAAATAACTTGAATAGTTTTCATGATACTGATTTATATATGAAAGCGCGGGGCCATGCGCGGTCAGGCAAGCAGTCCATACGTTGTTGGTGGGAAAGAGATTGTTGGCAGATGTTTCTAAATAACATTCAAAATTAAATAATAATAATATCAACTTCCTTTGGTTTCTTATCAATAAAACCCTGTCATTTTATGTCGGCAATATTCTAGTTCATTGTAAAAATTTATTGGGTTATTGCAACATCTACATAATTCATTTTCTGCCTCTAAAGAACAATGGGTTCCAAACAACTTAATATAGAATAGGAAGTTAAAATAGAATTATTAAAAGCTATTCCATTACAGTTAACAGAAACTTGTAATGCTCTAGAACAGGCATGTCAAACTGCTTTAACGCCGCTCAAATCCTAATTTTCATCTAACTATATAATTCATGATTTTACATACAATACCTTATTGTTGTGAAAATGAAATATGATTTTTTATAGTTATGAAGTTATATTAGAATGGGTTTTCTAAATTATTGTCTGTAATGGCAAAACAGACATCTGGTCTTCTAGACCAGTGGTGGCCAAACTATGTCCCCCAGGCTACATCTGGACCACCATTAGTTTAGCATTTAAGGGACACAATTAGGGTTGCCAACTTCTGGCTTTCGGGCCGGAGATCTCCATGTCATCGCCATAATCTCTGGTCTCTGGGTGAGTAGCACAAATCTCCGGTTCAATTTCGATTGCAGCGGAAAGCCCTTTTTATGACTTTTTGCATTTTTTATGAATGATTCGAATTAAGATAGTTTGCACTTTAATTTCCATTCTATTTTGTTTTATACAAAAAACAAAGTGACGATGCTCTTACAATTTTGTTAATTAGCGATATTTAAAAAGTAAACAATTTTTAATCATGTCCTAAAATCATGAGTGCCTTTAAGAATATTGAATATATTTATCATTACATTTAATTCCTCTTGGGTTTCATCTCAAGTATCCAGGTTTCAAGCAAACTCCGGTTTATGAATATCTTAAAGTAGGCAACCCGTAACAACTTCTCCAGTTCACGAAGATCTAAAAGTTGGCAACCCTAGACACAATGTAACATAAAAGAAAAATGAAAATTTACAGAGCAATATATTTTGTTTACCTCTCTACTCCTATAATAAATAAAGGCATTTAAAACAATCATGTTATTTTGACTTGCAACTAAATTGTAATTTCCTTAGGTTATTCTTGAACTCTATTTTCACTGGGTGTGGCCAGCGAAGAGGTCAGAATTGCACTATGTGGCCTACGACGAGTGTAGCACTGGTTTATGTGGCCCTCGGGCTGAAAATTTTGGGCACCACTGTTCTAAACTTTAGCTTTCCTCAAATGACTATCATCTTAATGCAGCCCTTCTGTAACACCAATCACTTCAATGCAGACCTGATACTTCTTTGAGTTTGGCATGCCTGCTACAGAAGAACTGATACAACTGAACAGTGACATATTGGTTTTGAAGGACAATAGTTAGTTTACTTAATCATACAAATTTTGCAATTTATATTTCATTTGCTTGGAACAAATGGCTAACTATTATAAATAAAAATTTTAAAAATGTTACAGTCTGTGATATTAATCTTGAAGCAGAATTTAATTTGATAACTATCATACTTTTTCAGAGAAGCATGATAGCTTTTCAGAAAGATTGTTTCTGAAGAAGGAATACTGTTATTTGATGAATTAAGAACAGATGAGGTGAGCTCCGATTCTTTAACTGATTTCAAACATAACTTTTTCTTTGATTTGGTTGATGCAGTTTTAATACAAATAGAGGAAATATTTTAAATCATTCTAAAATTTGTGTCAATTGTAAAATTCAAAGTATATACAGTAGAACTCGGTTAATATGACAACTTGGATATAACGATATTCTTCAGGTCCCATCCCCGTTTCTACAATATTGAAATATATTCACCTTGGTTATAATGTATTAATGCTCTCAGTTATAGCGGCAATGAAAGTTAGTTAGTAACAAATATTTGTGTGTATGCACAGGGTCGGCGCAACACATTTTTGTATGTGTGGGTGAGAAGAAGACAACTAATATCATATATATGTCATTAAATGATTCAGGTTTTAATAATACTTTTTGCTGATCACCAATACAGTGAAGTACCAAAGGCAGCCTCTGAACTGCCTGGGTGGGGAGGAATCCAACAGCAGAAACTCTTTACTCAGTGTGGTTTGCACAAGCCATTTTCTAAAACTAAAGCAGTAGATGTCAATTTTAATGAAACAACACAAACAGAATGGTTAGCCAAGATGGATGTAGAAAGTTTTAAAAGTCACGAAGATATCAATTCATATGCAGAAATTGACCACGATGTTATAAAAACAGAAGCTCAAACGGATCTAGACATCATGAGGGAGTTCATGGAAGGGCAGCATGGAAAGTGTAACGACGAAGATAAGAAATGGTAGAGGATAAAGACAAACCATTCCCGTGGTTAATAAAGCTATGCAAGCAATAAAAGTGATATCACAGTTTTATAAATCGGAGACTTATAAAAAGACATTCAGTATTATTCACTGCATTGAGGAGGATCTCGAAATACATTTCAAGTTGGCACATACGACACAGAAAAAATGATTATTTTACTAATCGTTAAAAATATTTTTGTTTTATGCACTTAGTCTTTCATAATATAATGCACTTTGTATTATGTCATAGTATAATATAATGTTTTAAGGTACTTATTAGATCATAATGTAAAATTTAGAAACTAATTCTACGTTCCCATGCACCTCGGTTATAACGACAATAAATTTCCAGTCCCTTGAATGCCGTTATAAGCAAGCAATGGAAAAAGACAATTAACAAATAAATGTGAATAATTTCATAATTGTTATAAAGCACTTAATCATTAATATGGAAAGTTTGGGATGAGATTGTCAGCATTTTCTAGATATCGGGGTGAAATGCAAAGCATGTATCTTTGTACTTATAAAATGAAGTATGCATTTAGGTATCTAAATACTTAATGTTAATAACAGAAATAATACCTGTACCACTTCACTTTTTCATTGAATTTCATCTGAGGATATCTGGGTGTGAGTTGGATTAAGAAAACATCTGGTTTATGGAATTACAGATAAAAGGTTAAAAACAGTAATGACGACCTGGATGAAATTGGTATACTATAAACATTTTTTAAAAACGGAAAGGGTTTAATTTCAGTACAAAATTTAATTCAATTTATTTTAAGTAATAATTACATATAAGTATTTCCAAATACAGTTTTAAGATTTTGTACTTTACCTGTAACTATAGCCATTGCTTAGTTCACATTTAGTAAATTAAATCTTCAAGGACAAGCATGGATGAGGATTGCTTAAATGCTTGTCTTGTTAAGCATAAAAAGTGATTTAGTTAGGAATATCATTTTTTAAAGGTGTTATAGAAGTGTTCATAACATATAATCAAGAAATAAAAAACACCACACCCGATAATACCGTTCAAGTTTGTATCTTACATTACCAATAGCCATTTGAATGACTTATCATCCACGGCAGAACTAAAAACGCTACCATCATCTTGCTTTCTGATTTCATGGGATACTACAAAATTGACTGTTACTGCCATATCGCAAAATTATTCCAATGACGAGTAACAATCATTTCGGTTTTTCAAAGTGTAACAAGAAATAAGAACGGTATTCGTTTTTAATAGACAACTATATAAAATAATAGCAAGAATGAAATCATATTAACAATATTCATAAAAAAATCACATTTTTACAGTAAATGAGGTTTCTTCCAACAATAGACGATAAAGGAATACAAATTTTTTATTGTAAAAATATAAACCATGATCACCCATCAGTTTTACACAGAAAACTTGACAACCTCATGGGTAAATTTCACCACTCTACCATAAGCAAGTTTCCGTTAGACGTAAATAGATTTAATTAACGCAAAATCCACAATATCTTCATGTCCAGCTATAACGGAGATATTTGCCAATTTCGCCATCAAGGAAAACAATGGATCAAGGATTGATAAACGCTTTTGGTACAATGCAAAGCGAACTTAGGATTTAATTAATTCCAAGTTCGTAATATTCTCTCATTACTGGCATCTCTACCGTCCGCCAAAACTGTTAATTCTCACTCAAATACCTACACAAGTATTATACCCGCTACACCCAACACACATTCTCACCTGTTCTCACCTATGAAGTTTCGATTCACTTTTATTTTTCCTTATCTTTTCCCATCATTCCTCACTTTTAAGGCGGTCAAGTTTCGTTCGCATGGGAGTGAAGCTGTAAAAAAGTTAGTAATTTTTTCAGTATCTTAATTTCTAAACTCCCAAAGCTTTTCCACATTTTCTTTAAAACCATTTCTTTAGTCGTACACTTCCTTATCTTCTTTGATCATTCGTTTAACGCCTGTTATTCCTCATGTAATCTCATCGATGTTCATTTAAAGTATCATTCCGCTATATCCGTTGGTGTTGCCAAATATCTTCTACCTGTTACTCCTAGAGTATTTGTGTGACTAACGCGATTGTGGTTGAATACTATAATATTTGTGGGTGTTAGTATGTATTTTTCCTAAATCTGTCCAAGGTACTTAAAGAGGACCGCCGCAATGAAGAAAAGGCTTCACTATTGGAACAATTTCAGCAAAGATAAGATTGCATACGGTTGTTATAAAAAATTATAGTCATTATTTTCACGAAGATTAAGTAAACAACATTCCATGCAAGTCGCTGGGAGCATCGCTCGAAGAAAATCATGAATTTGTGAAACTTGTTTTTCACCTTTTATGGTAGTTCACGCATCAAAATACAGCGAACGGTATATTTCTCGTACAACAATCACAATATTTTTACGACGTAGACTTGCTATTTTCACACGTAGGATAAAGCACATTTAAGCTAAAGTAAATTTAAATAGTACTCACCTTTTTTCTGTGCTACTATTTAAAGTGTAACTAATTTGAAGCTTTACTTACCTTTCCAATTTATGAGTAGGGCTTTAGATTTTTAAATTAGATACAAATTCGTTCTTGTATTTAAAAAGTCATTGTTAATGGGATACCCAATGCCTTTTCTTTTTGAACTTTCAGAAACCTTCCTTTGCTCCCTGTGAGTGTCGGGACTATCAATTTTTATGCTGAAATGAATTTTCATAATTTTGATCCAATCCTCCCCAACAAATCATATGAACTTTTAGTTTTTTATAAACAGCATATGGTCTAAAATGAATTGGACTAATAAAAATATTTTTAAATACAGATACACATAAGTGGATAAGAAATCCACTTAATGCTTGGGTAGGTGGTGTTTTTCAATACCTCAGAAGAAGAACAATTAATTAAGCTCTGTTCAGTATCTAATTTAAAACTTGAATTTGTAAGTGAATATTTCCCAGGTCTGACTTCACTTAAAAACATGGTACCCTCAGTTGTTTTCTAGTGCAGCAAAAATATTAATTCCATTTACAACATCTACCTATTAAGCCATTGTTATAATAAAAACTAAGTATGGATCAAAGTTAAACGTGGAACCTGCCTTGCGAGTAACAATATCTAACATGCTGCCCAGATTTCATAAACTGTGCATTGACGAACAGGCTCAACTATCCCATTGATATTGACTGGCACCTACAAATTATTGACTTCTCTGTTTTGCATATTTTTATTATTTGTTGATTGAATTTTCACTGATTTTGATTTATTATACTTTACAAACCTGATCACCGGACAACAGGGAGGGATACTTAGGTTCCGGGCGAGGTGAAGGGCGTTGTAGCACCCGGAGACGACTACCCATTAAAACCAAGCGAGACGAAGGCTCGTCAATATACCCTTCCATTTTTGGCGCAACAGTCAAGAGGATATAACATTGAAAGGATATATTGACCAGGGGCGGATTGGGCCGCCGGGACACCAGGCAAAGTCCCGGTGGGCTGATGCTGCTCCAGGGCTGGGGCTGTTTGAGTGGTTGATGCCTAGGCCAGGAGCTGTTGTTTTTCCGTATTCTAAAGTAGTGTTTCTCAAACTATGGGCCGCGGCCTCCTTGGGGGCTGCAACATAATTTTAGTTGTTAGGTGGGCCGATATCTGAGTATTTGCCCGGGCCGATTTTTGCTCCCAATCTGTCCCTGATATTGATGAGCCTTCGGCTGGCTTTGTTTTAATGGGTAGTTGTCTCTGGGCGCTACTGTGCCCTTCGTCTCGCCCGGAACCAAAGTATCCGTACCCATTGTCCGGTGATTGGGTTTATAAATTTCGAAACCGGCCAATCAGTCATGGGAAGGATATTTAACGTTTCCTTAGCGACCTTAAAAATTAATAATATTTTGTGGGGAGATAACAGGATAGAACCTATTTGTGTGAACTATTTGTTTCGGTTTTATTTTTTTAATTTCACGTTTGGATAGCTTTAGAACAAACATTAATCTTAGTGCAAATATAATAAATTTTTATAATATTTAAAATTAAAGTTAAGTTTTATATTCATTGGTAGATGGATGGGGATAAGAGGGTTGTGATAAGGTTGTCTGCCTTAACAGATGGATCGCAGATGCATTAAGGTTGAGAACTGCTGTACAACACCATTAACTTAGGTTGTTTAATGCTGAAAGATTACTGATTCGAAAAAAGATAAACATATGAGCTTTGCAACATTATAGTGCATATGTTTTATTTCTCTGAATTATGCATGAGTTTATTTCATTTTGATGAAACAGTCTTTCACATAAATCTGATTTATTCACATTACATTATAGAAGCTTTTATAGATTCCATACTCCATTATAAAACTTAAGTGAGAAATTACTGCAACTTCTCTTGTCATGTATGTTCTGTTTGTGATTCAAAATTGGCTGAATATTATTCAAGTAAACTATCAGTTGTTGCATTTGAAGAGGATGAATTGGCAAGAATTGAGTGATTTTTCATTTAGAAAGTTTAAAAAATATTTTAAAATGCTTTTAAAAAATATATTATGGTTGAATTTAAATTTGTTATGTTGCAATACCATTCATTCAAACTTGTAGCCACTGATAAAAATTAATTAATGAAAAATGAACTGAGCAATATTACCTTGGAGTTACTGCAGGGCATAGAGGGTTAAAGAGGCTGGTGGGCATCATTAGCATTCATTACAATGAAGCCTCCCTTTCTTGAAATTGGAGATGAATGGCATCCAATTTAATATTATGAAAAGTTTCAAGAGTCCTAGTGATATATGAGATGCTTAGACAGAGAAGAACAGGCAGACATTAACCATATTAATTGAGATATAATTCAAAATTATTATACATTTATATGTAATAATTTAGTTTGTTTTATATTATATTGCCCAGGATATTGGTATTTGCTTACTGTTTTTTCATGAGTATTCTCCATTTCATTTAATAATTACATCCAGTGTTGTAGCAGACACCCCCGCACGGCAGGGGGTCTGGGACCGAGAGGGTGCCCAAAGCGAACCACGACTAATGGAGACAAAGAAAAGGAAATATTAGGAGGTAGAGTAAAGAACAATGCATTCGAAGCAATCGAGCATTCTCCGGAATATGGAACATTGAAAAGCGTGCTCAGATATACTCGCTGGCATTGGACCAGGTCCTGCCAACTGGGTTATCTGAGAGATAAAGGATGCTATTGTCTTCTAGAAGGCTTTGTAAACATCACGTAAGGGTACATTATTATCCACTCACAAAGCTAATGAAGTTGCCTGCATGGTCATCATTTCGAGCTGTTGTGTCATTTTCCCTTAGTGTATCTTTAGATGGCATCTGGTATAGAGCAACGCGAGGTGAGCCGAGGCTAGCTGAATTGAGAATATTTCCCATGCAATTCGGACACAGATTTCATTAGAGGCAGATCGTAAATATTTTTGAAGAGCTTGTTTGTAAATTAACCATGGACAATGGAAACCTCTCTTCTCTCACTGCCTCTGGATTAGAAAGTGAAATTATATATACGATTAAAAAAAGTGGTCTTAGTCTGAATAAATGTCGAGATCAAGCATATGATGTCGCCCGAAATATGAGTGAAATTTATAATGGTGTTCAGCAACAAATTAGAGAAAAACAGCCAACCACTTGTTACATTCACTGTGCAGCTCATAACTTGAACCTTGTGATTAGAGATGCAGTTGAGGGTGTTCTGGATACGAAAAAATTTTACACTATCATTGAAAAGCTTTATGCTTTTTTTGGCAGTAGCATCAAACATTGGGAAATGCATTTCAGAAAATTAAATTTCTTTTTCTAACTGCAATAGTGTCCAAGTGGTTCAAGTTTTCATCCCATGAGAATGAAAAACTGATGCATTTATGTTTTCATGTTTATATTTTTTTATATAATAAGCCTTGTAAGAGGTAATTGCCACCAAAAATGTAACTATGTTAATTTTCTGAGTTTTATGCATTGAAAGTTAATAAAACTTCACGGTGCTGTTTGTGACGGCACCCTGAAACTATTATTGTCCAATGTATCTCCAATGCATTTATACATATCCAGCACCGTGGTGTCTATGACAGAGTGTCCATGCCGTATTTTCAGATATCGTTGGCAAGTTTTTGTTGGCTATTTTTCAAGTTTTCACGGTCATGTTACTGACACTGACAATACTGTTCCCATCGGACCGGCGATGTGTGTGACACCCGGCAAAGTGCTTTCAGTGAATTTGTGTGCGTTGTGTTGAAATTCTAATTGTGCTATTTCTAGTGTATTTAACAGAACTAAACAAATGCTTTCACTTAAAATATTAGCTTAGCATTTTTAGTAAAATCTTGGTATAAAGTGAATAGTAAAATAAGGGATTCACTAAAAGTTTAAAACGTGCACAGACAGCAATGGTACGATACAGTACGGTGGGGTGTAAATCGACCTTTAGAGTGTGGTGGGAGGGCGGCGGAGGTCCTTGACGGGGGGGGCCGGAATGGTTCCGCTATGCCTCTGATTACATCACTTATACATAAGGTGACCACACGTCCAGACTCTCTCAGCAAAATTGAAGTATATTTTAAATGTTTACATTTAACAAATCAATGCTTTTAACACACAAAAAATACAATGCAATAATTTGTAATAAATGTTCTATTTTATTTAACAAGTGCTTTTCTAGCCTTTTTCTGTGCAAATTGACCAATTATTGTGGAAAAATTTAGTTTTCTTGCAATGTCACAGTTATGTTGAGCATAGCAGGGCCATTCGAACGACCTTGTCCCATAGTTGAACAGTGGTAATTGACCTGCTTCGGTACATTGAAAGACAGTTCACCTGAAGCTACTGATGCAGGTAGACTGAGAAAAATCTTCAATGCAACGGTGACATTAGGAAAGTTCACGGAATGTATTCGCTTGAGGAAAATGACCTTGTCACACATCTGCTGATATTTCTTTGGTGTACTTTCTTTGGAATTGTTCTGCTGATATACGTAGATCTTCACTACTCAGACTATTAAATTGCCAGAGGAACCCAAACAGGTTAAAAATTACATTAAGTGATTCGAACTGCCTTCTAAGACCTGATAAAATGGAGTCAACAATAACAAAGAAGACAATGATTCTATAATGTTGTTCAACATCAGACTCATTATGAATCTTACGATTGCAGGTAAACTCAAATGAAATGCCAATATTCTGAGCTACTAATTTGGCCTCACTCAAGATCCCATCCCATTGTTCACGAACCTGCTAAATGTCAGCAATGAGACTTTCAATGTTACCCCTCTCAACATCAAGTGTAGCGTTACGTGCTTCAATCAACAGATTAGTCTGGTAGTAACTAAACCCACAAAGATGACATTAAAACACATTTTCAAATTTGGACATGTATTTCTGGTTAGAATTAAGTTCAGTTCGAGCCTGTGCAGTGTGAGATTGAGAGATTCAAGTTCACTTAAGGCCATTCTTACTTCATCCAAATGATATGCAACTGGTTGTACACCATCAATCTGTGCAGAACACCTAGTTTTGGACATCCCATGCAGTGAAACTGGAAGATGTTGCTTCAATATTTCTCACCTTTGTGGACTGCTATTGAATAAGTTGTACATTTGCTGTATAGTTCCAAAGTAAGTGATTGCCTCTTTACATGATTCTGCACGGTCAACACCTACAAGGTTTTATGTGCGGTTTCCACAGCTGGAGAAAATGCATTTTGAGTTGTGCACAAGGAGAACTGGTTGTACGCTGTTATACTTGCCAGCCATGTTAGATCCATTACTGTAGGCTTGACCAATGCAGAGTTGAAAATCTAACCCAAACTCCTCTAGAATTGTTAAAACTCGAGCAGCAATTTCCCTTCTAGTTTTTTTAGTGAAATTATCAAAACACAAAAATCTTTCTTCGATTGAAAATGTTGAGCTGTTGTCGACAATCTTTACATACCAAATTACAATAGTGGTTTGTTCTTTGTTAGCACAATCTAGCCTAGCATCAACAATTATTGAAAGATATTTGGCATTTCAGAGTTAAGAACACAACGCAGCCCTGCCCAAACATTACGAACTATCACAACATTTCAATGGGTGACGAAATTTGCAGTGCCTGTCCACTAATGAAAAACAAACAACATACAAGTCGGACTGACTCGTAGCGTAGTTACAATTGTGACAACTAGACTCCTGTGATAGCTCCTTTGCTCCTTGACAACGCTGTTGCCAGTGTTGCCAAGTGCTAAGCCAGTAGGAAGTGTACTGCTTGCCGCTGTTTATGTTAATACATAGTGCACTAGAGGCGGTGTGGCCCAGTAATGGGACACAAGTTTTAAGTTGTATGATGAACATCATCTTCTTTCAATCCTGTCAGCGTATCTCTGTATCTGTATGTATAACCCCATTTGGAGAAAACATCAAAAGTCTAAATTTGAGGCCCTCCGTGAATGTGAGGCCCGGGCCAAATGGTCCTCCTGGCCCTCCCTGTGCTAGGCCCTGCACACATCCTGCTTTTTGAACTCCGTCCTGCTTTTTCTCCTTCTGTTCTGTAATAATTCACAATATAATTGTGTAATTTATGGAAAAGAGTATGGCATAGGGATGATTGGTAGAAAAACAGTGGTTATAATATTGATAAGGGATCTTGGTGATTATATTCACTCAAATTAAGACAACATATTATAATGTTTCTGCCTCAAATGGTAGTGAATTTTAAATACGTTTATAAATTACTGGAATTAATAATACTAAGAATAATAATGATAAGACAACTTCACCTCATTCTAAGTCATCCTCCCATATCATCATCCTCAACATCATTTTGGCATTATCATCGTCGATAAGTTAAATGACTTTTAAAAGTTATATTTATTTATTCATCATAAATAAGATGTTCATAGTGTTTTAATTTATTTTTATTATAATTAGCATGGTTATTGAACTTATTGTTTGTTCTTATTGATCATGGAACCTTGATTACCATATGAATGACCTACTTAATATCCTTTTCCCATAAACCTTTGGTCTTAAGATTTGTGGTTTTGGTATTTGCAGCAATTTCCAGGAATGTATCCCCTGCAGATATCGAGGGTTTACCTTACATTTCTCTTTTATGATTCCGTCACCTAAAAGTTGTTCTTTTATAAGCATATTGCTGAAATATTAATTTAATGAAATGCTTTTTTCCATCTGATTTTTTGCTAATAACCTATGTCAAACATTATACAGGCATCCCTCGTTTAGCGCACTTTCGCTTTAACGAGGTTATCATACCGAGGAACTTTTTCGTTTTTCACGGTAATGATTTTGCATTTTCGCTGTTTTAATTCCGAGAATTTTATTTCAGAAATCTCTGTTTTATATGTATCTCAATTTTTTTTGTCCTATTTATCATATTTATTCATACAATTTATCAGCTTTGATAGCCGAAATGAATTATAACAGTCGCATGCACCTAATAAAATATTTTAATAAAACTTTTAGTCTCATGAAACTTTTAACTCTTTAAATTTAGGCTAAGCCTTAACAAGCAAAAAGGGACTTAATGATGATTTTCACTTCACCAAACTCAGAACTAGACAAAAATTTGTAAGTATATTTATGAGATGAAGGAATTCCATATAGTTATGCCTGACACCATTAGCTTCATATTCTTAAGAGTTTACTTGAATGAATTTTTAATTTTTCCCACGTGTTTACCTGCTGTTTTTTCATAAAACAATAAATACCATAATTTTGAGATCGCTCCTTCAGATTATACCTCCGAAAATAATTTTTATTTTGATTCCTTAAATGTTTAAATAGAAATGCCGAATTTTCCCACATATTTCTCCAGCAATCTTTGTGCAATTTTCATTTTACTAACATGAAAAAAACAATTTTAAAAACTCCAAATTTTGAATTCATTCCACCAGCTGGTTGTAGCCTAATATTCACACATTGGTCATTTGCTACCCTCTCTCAGATATAGGGCTCTTACAGGGTATATCCACTTCACCCAGGGCACAGGAAGAGAGAAACACCCGGTGCCAGCTTTAGCCTACTCTTGCGAATAACACCAGGGGGCCAATTACTTAAAGTCCCTCCCTAAGGACTCAGATGAGGCTGCGAGTAAGAATGGGTCACTCAAGAGTTTGGCAAAACTGCATAAGCTGTCTCCCACACTCGGTGCAGGGAATACCCCGGAGACTCAAGGGTCTTTCCCCTTCTACCATATCAGTGTTTTGTCGTATGTTACGCAGTGAAAAACTATTTACGTGTGTGCTCTGTGAATTTTTAAAGTTATTAGTACTTTATATTTAAAAGTAATTTATGCAGTAGGAATCATGCATTACGTGTGTGGTCATTGAATTAGTAAAATTATTAGTGTTTCATATTTAAAAGTAATATAACCCTCATTATGTCCTCAAAGAGACCATCATCTTCAACTCCTAAGAGGAAAAGTATCAATTTATAAGTGAAACTTGCAGTACTTAAGCACCTTGAGCAAGATGATCGTGTGATTGATGTTGCTAATTCAGTAGGGTTGGTTGAATCTACCACGCTTACTATAAGGAAATATAAAGACAAAATTAAGTTGTGTGGTCAAGATGCAACACCATTATCAGCAACTAAATTGCAGCATTTGTGTAGTTTGGTGATGGAGAAAATGGAAGCCTTGTTAATTGTTTGGATTGAAGACCAAACACAATATGTTCCATTAAGCACATTGATAATTCAAGAAAAAACCAGGAGCCTCTTTAAAGACTTAAAAAATAAACGGTGAATCTACATCCACTGAAAGTTTAACCTCAGATATCGATTCCCAGCAAACTCCTTTGATGTGATCTTTTAATTTTCGTAACAGGAAAAAGTCCGAAGGAGCCAAGTCGAACTATAGGGTGGATGAGAAAGCAGTTCCCAACGCAGTTCTCAAAGCACAGCTCTTGAAACCAAGGACGAATGTGCTGGAACATTGCCGTGGTGAAACAAAATTCGATGATGCAGTTTTTTAGGCCATTTTGTCACAAGAACAGCATTCAATTTCCATAAGACCTGTTCATAATAACTTACTGTGACTGTCCACTGTTCTTAGAGAAAATAGACTAATATCACGCCTTCATAATCCCAAAAAGTTGTTGCCATAACTTTCTTGACTGACCGTTCAGCCTTGAACTTGATTGGTCCACTTGACTCCCTTGGTAACCATTGTTTGTACTGAATCTTGCTCTCTGGATTGCACTGATAAATCCAGGTTTCATCACCATTCACTAATTTGTAGAAGGAATCTTCGGGATTGGCATCAATTCGGTTGAGAATTTCAACTGCATGATCAGCCCTTTCAGTCTTGTATTCAGCATGCAACGCTTTTGGCACCCATTAAGCAGAAAGCTTGCTCAATCCTAAACGATCTGTTAGAATTGATTAAGCTAAGCCATATGAGATAGCCAAACATGTGGCTGTCATTTACACTGACACTCGTCAATCTTCTTCAACAATCGATTGGACGGCAACCACAGTTTCCTTGTACACTGATATTGATGATCTCCCACTTTGCTGGTCATCTTCAATGTTTTCTTGTCCATCCTTAAACCATTTCACCCATTCATAAAATGTTTTTTCCTTTGGTGCATCATTCCAACAAACTTTCTGCAAATCCTGAATGGTGGCAGTCGGTTCTCAACCAAGTTTTGTCAAAAACTTCATGTTCACTCGGATCACAAATTCCAAATTGTCCATGCTCCCGAATCAATGGGTTAAAAAAATTGAGGTTATTTTATACCAAATGAATGAATTCTTACCAAATATTGCATGTTTATAGCTAAGATCATGCTAATTTCAGACAACTATGGCATGTTATTGTTTGAACTCAGGTATGGTGCTGTCGACATCATTCCGGGAACTTTTTGATTCACCCTTGTATATGGAAAGAACAAGTGTTGAATGTTAAGGGATTGAATAAAGTCAAAGAGGAACTGCGGTAGGTAGGGTGGTGGTCGATTTTCTTGCCTCGGGAATGCAAGGGGAGGAGGGGTGAAAGGTTCAAGTTGGGGAAAATCGAGAAGAGAAAATAAAAGGCAATTGAAGAAGACCGAAAATGGGTGCATGTTTTGCCAGCACATGTTTTGGAAACATAAATCAGACAGTTGTATTTTCCTTGGGGAGGGGGGGGGGGGGGCACGGGCTTGGTGGACCCTCCCCCACGGTACACCCATGCAATCATTGTTAAACTCAAGCATGTTTTCACTCTCCCCACTGAGCTAAACAATTTCTCCACTGAGCACTGGCAATGTTAGAGCAATTCATGTCCCTTTCTAAATGGAAGGAAATAGATTAATATATAAACAGCTCCAGTTGTCTTTTTCAAACTCATCTGTTTATTCTAATTTGGTAACATCTCAAACCAGGTGAACACTTTGGCTTCCATGTTTTCATTTTAAAGCACTTCATTGCAGGGATGTACTAAATCAAGCCAGTTGTTAAATTTTTTTGCTGGCTTAGTTCTTAAAACCAAAAGATAAAATGATTTTTACAAGATTTATTGGAATATAGCACAATAAAGACATTGTGTCTTCTCTGTGGTTTGCTAACTCAGTTGGTGATTAAGCCTCTTAATGTTACAAAATCCAGTATCCTATAAAGGTATTAAAAACACTTCGATTTTTATTTTAAGCATTGTTTAACAAGCTTCTATAAAACATCAACAAAATAATGATAATGATAAAAAACAGTATATATAGAAAAATTACACAAAAATTAATAGAAAAAAAATACATCAAAAAACATATTATGCTAATGTGGAAACTGCCATGTCTGACCCCTCTTAAATCTACCACAGCACTCTAACATAAATTGTTGTATTTCAGATGATTTAATAGAAATCTGTCACGCAATTTCATTTTATTTACATTTCTTATTTGCATATAGCAAGCCTGTTGTGTATGGATTAGCAGTATACTTCTGCTTCATTGATATTTGCAATAAAATGCTTGTCATTTATTCTGGGTTAAGTGAGAAGAACTGAATACATTGAATAACATTAAATTAGACAGAATACAATGTGTCTGCTTTATTCCTGAAATGCAAAAAGTTATTTGCATCCAATTATCCATTTTTGTGTGTGGAATAACTGAGCCACTGTGAATAAAAATGAAATGAAACTCATTATGTGAATTGTGTGCAATGTCACAGTCACAACCGGTAATGCAGTTGTTACTGTGAAACCAATCTGCGTCATTGGTTATTACTGTGAAACTGCTCACATACAGGCAGATTTATATCCTGGCTGTTCTTATGAATGTAGATAACATCTCACAACTTTTGTATGACACAATGTTTTATTGAAAGTGAAGGCACAAAGACTGTTATAATTAGATATTCGAAAATTCCAGTTATGTCAGTTAAGAGTTGACACCGTAGCGACTGCCTAGCGACTTGTTCAGATAAGATGGCAAAGCAGCCGATGATGTAAATCAAGTGATTCACACAGGGTGGCCATTCCTAGGCCCTTCTTATCGATAAATCTGCCCCTGCTCACAAATATTATTTAAAGCTGAAATTTACATAGTGAGTTCGATTTCATTTGTACGAGGGTGAGTCAATAAATAAGGTGAATTTACATTTTTCACAGACATATGTACTCATTATGTACTCATGAATTCAGTACTGCATTACTGCATGTCTGAACATGTAGTAGTCGTAGTTTCCATGTAAGGTTGGCAATATTGTCACTGAGAGTAGATGAAATGGTTGCCCCTCTGTTAGATTAAATTCACCTTATTTATTGACTCGCCCTCGTATAATGTCATTCCACAAAGTGAAGCAACCTTCTTTGGTTAACCATTGTGAATAATGACAATCATACATACGAAAAACAGTGTGAGTCCTTTGCATCTTTATTGATTTCATGATTTCTATGGTCATACAGGTCTTTATGTGAGCGTCGGGTTTAAGATCATGCACAGGTACTCCTCAATTTATGTGACAGTTGTGTTTAAAAAAAGTCGCATAGGGTGAAATTGCATAAATCGAACATAATTTTACCATAAGAATCAATGAAAATGTCCAAGATCTGCTACAAAAAGTATTAGAATATTCTTGCTGTTACTTAAACTGATTGTCCAATACAGTACATCCTTTTTCTTATTTTAATACTATTTGTCATTTTACTATGAATAAATTGTGTTTACAATTATTTAGTTTGAAAAATAACACTAGACACTGCTAAGAAATTTTGAATTAAACATGGTGTTGACCGCCAGCAAAGTCTGTGCTTTCTCACTCGGAAGGAAGTATGGAAAACAGTGAATTCCAAAGACTAGGGGTGGGAAGACCTCACACCGAGAATAAACAGGAAATTAGCAATTTGCATTAAAGCAAGTGCTATTAATTGAAATCGGTCTTAAATTAGTTGAGCGCATTAATATGAAATTGCATTTTTCGAACTTTCATATAACAAGGAGTACCTGTACTATATTTTGGATGAATAAACATACAATGCAATATAATTAGTTGCAGCATCAACACAACTACATTGATTGCAATTAACTGTTCTTGCTGAACCTTGGCTGGAGCCTGTGCTTTGTCGTTCTTAATTTATTTTTCAATTGATGTCTCATTGACATTCATTTTTTCTTTATTCACAATTTCCAATGCCTATTTAATGAAAAACTAATATTTTAAATATTAATATGCAAACTCATTTGAAGAGTGCTTGTGGATTATTCAGACATACTAATTCGGTAATTATTAATTATTTAGGTGGTGGCGTTTGATATCACCAAATACACCTAATTCAGGAGAGCCAATCATTTTTATAATACTCTTTTAGGTAAATTTTGAAGGTATGTAGTTCAACCGTTATTTAATGTTGTTTTTCATTTTCTTGGTGGATATTTTAAATTGTATTCGTTAGTGAACAAAATCAAGTGCATTTTATCATCTACGAGATATATGACTCAGATGCTTATTGCTGTATACGTTCTTTTGTTTAAATATGTGATAGTGAAGATATTTTTAATTGAAAAAAGAAGCGGCCTTTAGAATTGTTTTGGTGTTTTTTCTTAAAATTATTTTAGAGAAGGAGCAAAAATAACCGATCCGAACCGGTTTAATGGTGATTACCGGAGAGAAACCAGAGCCGAATCGAAGTTACCGACCGAACCAAAATATTCAATTTGATGCTCTGAATTACATCGTTAATACCTCTAATCTCATTTCCCCCATATACGTATGATTTACTTTTTAAGGAATGGGAGTGCAACGGACCGGACCGTCTCGGTCAAGGCAAGCCGTAATGCAAGACATTTTAGCATGATTGTAATGCATGGACCGCCAACTTCACGCAGGTGCAGAATTTTTTGGCTTGTGGCCACCTGTCCGCTTTCGCTGCTGATTTACACTCCGATTTTATTTCAATCGATCTTTTTAATGCTTATTTCATTTCTTACCTTACATACACAGCCGGCTAGGAAAATCGCGGGGCCCGCGCGAAAATATTTTAATAGTAAATATTATTTTTCAGCTACATTTAAATGCAATATTTGCGGTAAAAATGTAAGCCTTAACTAAGAAAATATGTGGAAAGGATGGGCATTTGTAATAACAATGTTAAGTTGAGCTGAGACCAAAAATATTTTCTCGTAGTTATATGTGGCAACGCTGAACAGGCAGGACCGCTTTAAGGAAATGGTGGGCCCTAGGCAAAGTATGATCTTGGGGGTCCCCTTTCTCTTAATTTAATAAAAAAAAAGAAATATTTCGTTGTTTAATTTATAAAACGATTTTAAACATACGGCGCAAAAATTCTATATCTACGTAGGTCGCACGCAATAAAGCTAATGTATTTTGCGTGATTCATACTTAATTACGTTGGTTTATGTTACCCACATACGTATCATGATCGTAATTGTTTGTTAATTGAAATTAGAATACTTGACGAGTATAAACGAGTAATATAAAAAGCATGATTTAAAACGTAATTTGTTTACGAGTGATCTGTATAAAATGTGTTTGTTAATCACAGTACCAACGCTCGCGCGGCCGGGGCCCCTAAAATCAGAGGGGCCTGGGCAGATGCCCACTTAGCCCATTGGATAAAGCGGCCGTATGCACAGATATTATAGTGCCAACATTTGTTTTCATGGTTTCTATAGCAAACATATACGACATTGTAGGGAAGCGCTTCCGACCTTTCTTAATCTCCATGTATGTATAAGGAGGTAAACATACGTTGCGAAACGTATTATATCACGCGGTTAAACCGAATTTTGTGAATTCCCGACCTTCGTTTCTGTTGGCGCGCTTCTTTTCCTTAGATTTTCCTCTTCCACGGAATTTATTCCTCTATTATTTTCCTTGTATAACTTTTACGGTGAAACGATGAAAGCGAGGGATGCACCAGGATTAAAATTTTCTCCTTTAACCCCTTAGTAAAAGTCAAGGTGCGAGGATTATGTCAGGAAATATGGTGTATTATGTTCATATTCAGAAGAATAGAGATGTTTTATTTGTATTATGTATAATTTCCTCTAACACAGCTTTACCAGCTTAAAAGACAAACTTGAACTTAGCATCTGCAAAAAGAGAAATATTTTGCCATTGAGTTGTTCTGTGGGTTAAAAATAGCTAATTATCAAGAAACGGAGAATATTTAAGCGGAGAAATTATTGAAAATATTTTAAATGAAAATTACAGAGGCTGGCACATATGAGTTTTTAAGGTACAAAGCTAATTTATAAAGATAAAATATATCAATGTGATAGTAAATAAAATTTCTCGAAAAATAAAATTGTATATTTAATAGTTAAATGACAAAATTTTCCGAATATAAATATCGTTTGCTTATCGAATGTATTATTTTTTATTTATTTGGAACCTCTGCTGCTTCACGTCTCCAAGAGAATGTTTTCATCTTAACAATACATTACTCATGGTTGTGTGTGGATCAAATAACGGAAATGCCCAACGTAAATCACAATTTTGTTTTATTCGGTGACACCCTCCTGGATGGAATACCCGCAGTATTATTTATTGCAGGTATTACTGTAACCTTATACAGACGTAGAAGACCATTATCAATAACAAATTACCTCGATATAGAAAATAATAGCTTTACAAAATGCCTTGATGTAAGTGTTCGTTTGCGTAATGTTGTTTCATTGTTATTTTTGGTCGATAAAATTATTTAAGTGGCAGTAATATTACGTTTGCCGTTTCAGATGCTCATTTTATGGACAATTGCCCTCCTAAATTTATTGCTATGGAATTCATTTTCCAAAGGATTGAAGACAAATTTATGGAATTACTGGAATAAGGTGATATTGAATTTTGAGTTATTACTTGAAATTTAGGTAGATACTAATCGATTGCATATTTTATAGTTCCCTTATTACGAGGTCGACTACTACTTAAGTGCAAATATCAAAATGTTTTCACATTCAAGTGTCCCTTGATAATGACCTCCCCACTGTCCTTACCACTCGCACTTTCCTGAATTGATCTTAATGTGATTAGAATTTAGGGGCGAGTAAAATATTCCTGATTATAAAATGTGGTTAGATATCTAACACGGGATTCCTGAGTCATTACAGTATTGTGTATCGAAAAAAAATAAAACCATTATTTCGGCACTGCTTCGTAACTTGTGAGCTGTGATGGTTACTCATAGGTAGTAAAACCTTGTTCATGCAAAAACCGGTTAATACAAAGTACTCGTTTATAAGAAGTTTACTTCAGTAACTTTCGAAAACATTATTATTATGACTTTGTTATTACCTTGATTTTTTGTACTAATGAGTTTATACTGTTTAATTAGTGACGATTTTTTAACGATACCAAATCAATACAGGTGAAATACTGCAATAAAAATTGAAAATCTTATCCGGATAAAAGGGAAAAATCAGCAAAAACTTCTATAGCTGTACACGTTAGACAAATATTTGTACTAGTTGTTACCAATATAATTAATATTCAACAAAATTAATATTAATAAAGGAGCGAATGTATTATGTATTTATGCATTATATAAATTGTGTTAGGAATAACATTATGCTTAAAATATTTCAATTGATTTGTTTTTCTGCAGTTATCGAAGTTTAAATCTAATTAAACATGCACGAAATCAGTGTTAAAGATCGACCCGACAGAAAGCGATTTGCTGGAATACCGCTAAATGGGCTCAGTGATCGCTCGATGGCGCGTTCTAAAATTAGAAATTATAATATTTGTGAATCGGTACAAATTTATCGAAATCAATACAAAAATCAATAAAAAAAGTTAATCGCCACAATATCGTCAAATTCATTTCAGTAGTGAATGAAAAAATTTTGCCGTGGGTATTGAGAGTTTACCATATTTACAAATTAAATTAAACACACTGTTAATTTCCCCTTCAATCAAAGCGAAAATTTACACCACGAGTTTGATTTCATTTGTGCAATGTCGTTCTGCGAAATGTCACTTTTTTTGGTTAAGTATTTACTGTTTTTTATAACCACGGCATCGTTTTCGCTGCCATAGGTATTTTGACGCATTTTATATTTTTATTTAGTATTTTGATAGCAAATAAAATATGTAAATTTCCCAAATAATCTGTATTTGCGTCCTCCGCGTTTTTGCTAGTCTATTCAGTCTTGTAGTGTTGGCCAACGTGAGTTTGTTTGCGCCACGAGGGTGATGCAACTGCATGGCGTTTGCTCGCACATTTATCTTCATTTATGGTCGTTAAAAGGCTGTTTCTCCGGATCATAACATACAGTTCCAATGTCGGAATGTTTTCTTAGCTGTAGTGTATAAACAGTCACTCTACGAAAAATAATCATATTCCTCGACAGATGAATGAAAAAAGTATTATTTTTACAATTAAGCACAAAATTGAACATAGACTTTATTCAGGTTAATACGAAAGGTTACTTTAGAACTTGCACTGTTAACAGTATAGAGTATATTTAATAGAAAGAAAGTAAAGCACAGTTTATATCCTATCTTTTTGAACCTATTACTATTTTTTAAAATTATTTACTTGTTATTTTTTAACATTGAAAAAACAGGAAAAACGGTACTTTTCTATTAAGGGAAAGCCCAAATTCTCTACGCTTATTGTTAATGTTTATGTTTTGTAGTTATTTACAAATACAACAATGACTTAAATAAGGTCATTTATTATATCTCGTTTGACTGTTGATAACCCATGACTGATTGGCCGGTCTCTACATTTACAAACCCAATCTCCGGACAACTTGGAGGGTTTCTTTGGTTCCGGGTGAGGCGAAGGGCGTGTTAGCGCCCGGAGACGACTACCCATTACAACTAAGCGAGCCGAAGGCTCGTCGATATATCCTCTCAATTTGCGGCACAACAGTCAAGAGGATATAACATTGAAAGGATATATTGACGAGCCTTCGGCTCGCCTTGTTGTAATGGGTAGTCGTCTCCGGGCGCTAACACGCCCTTCGCCTCGCCCGGAACCAAAGAAACCCTCCACGTTGTCCGGAGATTGGGTATGTAAATGTAGAGACCGGCCAATCAGTCATGGGTTAACAACAGTACCTTTCTTTAATAATTTAATATTGTTTAAATGATTTTAATTTGGGCTCCCCGTTAATAGAAAAGTACCGGAAAAAACTTTTGTGGCTTAATTATCTACTTAACTAGAACTTACCTGGAAAACCCATGGCGTGCATTTTCCTTTTGCACTTCCATACCAGGATTTTTATTAATGTTGCAAGAATTTTTTCTTTCAGTGTGATCTAATGTTAGCGTTTAAATGAATGTTGTCATATATCTCTGAAAGATTTTGCCAAAATTCTTGCCTGTGTAGGTAAAGACATTTCAATGTAAACCATTTTCTTTTAAGGTGGATTGTAAAAGAGATCTCATCAACACGATATGGAGTTGGCAATGGTGGACGAGTATGTTTCAGGGATCGGGGGTAAGTTGCTTTTTGAGCTATAGCTGCTAACATAATTTATTTTAAATCTCGAACCAGTGGCGTGAAATATGTCAAATGGATTGTTAAAAATGACGTTACCTTTTAAAATATTGAAAAAATCATTTGGCTTCATTTTCACGTCTTCTTACTCGACCATTGAAAAGCAAAGATGACTGAAAAAGGCAATAGCGTGACAAGCTGCCATTTCTGAATAAGAGAGTCTTTCAGCCTTGGTATTCTTTTTTCTCGGCTTGCCTTCTACTTGCGGCGATCCACAACATTCGTTTAATTATACATTTCCAAATGTTCGATAAAAACTGACCATTTTGGTTTTTACAAACATGGTGCTTTATGCACCAGGATGCTCCGCATCAGCTGCTTATCCACGCTGCACGCCTCGAGTAAAGATATTTTTCCTTTTATGTTAATATTCTCGGTATATTTCTAGTGATTCTGTTATCTCTTGACTTTTGAAAAGGGCGATGCAATCGATCACATGCCTCGATTTTCTTCACAATGTTATTAAAAAGTGTTCAATGTAAATGCGTGTTGTAACAAACACGTCCGCTAACATGGAAGGATTCTGAAAATAAAATGGAATGATCGAGTAAAAATGAGGAAATATGAATATGAGAGAATATATTGATAATACAGATTATTAGAAATAGGAACTGGGTCGGGAATTTCCTGAGAGGAGACTTTTTTAAATATGTGATGAAAAATTCGCGGGCAAAAGAGTTTCAGCGGTTAGATGATAGATAGTTTTCAAGAATTGAAGGAGGTTACGGAGGACGGGAGAATTTGGGGAATTCAGCGCAACAGACTTGCATGCGGGCGGGTTACCAATGATGTTAATGACTGACATGGCCGTTGGTTCAGGGGTGGCACTGGTGGTGAACGGGTTCATTTGGGTTAAAGTATGAAAGAGTGTATTTATTATCTTTGTTTTTATTCGCTTTAGAACTTAAATGATAAAGCGTACGGTGAGTTTGAAACGATCGTAAACAACCGCCTTATTCTCATAACAGGAAAAACTCGACTTTTTCTTGCGTTATCCATATAAATTATCTGGCGTAACGTTAAAGTTTGTATTTATGGTTTTAGAATACAATTTACTATATATTTACTCGCCTTTTAGTTTCATCGGAATAGAGTGCTGTTTTTTATCTCTGAAAACGATCTTCGCGACCGCAGGGAAGTATCAGGGAAACGTTTCTGAAGTTAAATATATATGTACATCCGTACTTTTTAATTTATTTCAAATGATTGTTATTACATTTGCAAAGAATGAATGTTCAAGCCAAAGGTCCAACGTGTCCTCTCACCCGTACTTTTATAGTCTGTTCACTTTCTTAAGTCTCTTGACCTTCATAGAGCAAGTAGCCAATCACGAATGTTTCCCCTTCCATCGCCCCTCACAACTTTCGCGCGGGAGGTGCGCGTTGCCAGCTCTTCCGGATTTTCGCATTCAGCTGATATACTACACAATTTATAAATAACATAACTTCCCTCCTGTTAGCCATTGCAGATCACGAACTCAGCAGAATAACAAAAACAACAAAACTAATAACGAAAATAATAACAAAAATAACAGTAACAATAACTTAGAACTCCACAGCAACAGCAAGGAAACGGCGGTAGAAATGGCAACGCAGACCGAAGTGAACGCTTCGAGAGCTACAGTAAGACTGAGTTCCTCCCCACTACCTTCCCAAACGAACCGTCTCCTATTGGCTGCTGCTAAGTGGCGTACTCCCAGTATTCAAGGTCAAGAGACTTTAGATAGTGAACAGACTATAATTGATTTTGAGCGAATATGGAGAGGACAATGATGTCACCGGTGCAATACACTTCCTGTTCTCTTATCAGTGCTCCGCAACCCGTTTGTCACACTAAATTTGAGAAAGAAGGAAAGAGTAAAACTGTATTTTATTCCTCTCTATATTAGGGCACAGAAAACAAATTTCTAAAAGAGCAATTACGGTTGAATATGTTACACTGTTTCACTCACTTGAAACTGAAACAAAGTTGTCTCTTAATTGGAGAATGTACAATTTTTATCAATGAATTATTTCCTAGTCTGACTGAAATATTTTGACGTTTTGTAAATGTAGTTTTTAGCCGTAAGTTGCTCCATATCTGCGGCCATTGTTTTATCTTACCTTTTTGACAATTTTACGATAAAACTGTCTCATACAATCTCACGGAATTTGGTTCAAGGTGCCCCGAGGATCGAGTGAAACAGAAAGTGCGTCGTGCAATTAAAAATGCTGAGGAGAATTGTTATGTATTATACCAGTATTCTTGAACCTTTTATGTCTTAATGCATTCCTAGGCCAGGTTTTGAGAAACTCATGCACCCCAGATGGAAAATTCCACAAATTTATACGTTTACTTAACCTTTACCTTAACGCATGCGTTCTGCGACCTCTCGAATGTTGCCAATAGCAGGCATGTCATCATTTGCATGTAGGTAGTTTGTAGTTAATAGTTATAATTTATTTTTTATCATTTATTTTTTTCGATAACTAGTGACTAGTCACTAGCTAGTAGACCAAAAATTTATACTTATAGTATACAATTATACATCCATCATTTTTCTGCAAAAAATCCCATTTCGTACCGTGCACACCTATGCACACCATGCACCCTGTCAGTTCCACGTACCCTTGGAAAAATCTCATGCACGCTGGTTGAGTATCACTGGATTATATTATGCATCCAGACAACGAATCGGACTATTCTATTTTATATCAGCTTCTTCCATAAATCGTTTCTTCAAGGGAAGTGGGTACACACCTTGAATTACATGCATATTCACATATATTTTGCCGCCATCACTTTTCGGTTCTTTAATTTCAAAATTTACTATGTAAAATGTATAGAATTATAGCCAAATCGATGAATGCCAATCAAATTAAGGACGGGACTGAAAATAATTGATGTAAGAAACGACGGTTGTTGGATTTCATGAAATTCTCCGTTAACTGGTATTTGGTCGAAATTGTTTCTAAGGCGGCGGGATAGGAATGTAGGACGGATAACTCGAGGGACATATGAAGGGAGGTCTCTCACGTTGAAATTTATGGTCGTTTTTGTGCCATTCGGAAGTCGTTGCGACGTGGACACATCTGGTGCTTCTTTAAGCTGCGCGGGTTCGGAGCAGCTTCTGAAATCCGCCCACATCCGCGGCGACGTCTCTGATGCCTTTGTTGAATAAACGTGTTATTATCCCCTGTTTTTAATTTCTATTTTTGTTCTTAAAATATAAAAGTTCCCATTAAAATTGCACTTTTTATATGGTGCACATCTACAACCAAGTGCATTCCTCTCATTGCAGTGGCGTAAAAATAGGGTCGCATGGGTGGCCAAATGCCACGGGGCTAGGGGCCTTGGGGGCTCAATGGGACCGCTCCAAATCTTTTTAATATAGAAGAAAACGAAGATTTTTTTAGCGTTTTCTCTTTTTTATCCTAATTTCTGGATAACATTCTAGATAATCGTCATTTTCGGACAGATTCATTTATAAAGCCTAACCTTTTCATCATATTCCCGATGCTTGATTAATAAGGACAACTTGGTAGACCTCACAATGAGTTTGTTTTAATGGAACACGTGTATTTGTTGAGGAAGGGGATAAGAACCATCGAAAATCTTTTGTCGAGGACCCTTCCGCTTCTAATTAAGCTGCGTTGATATTGAGATAGTTATTGATCTTTGCTTCCGAACAATCCGAGGTATTGCCAGAAAAGGGGAGATGAATTACTATTTGCTCAGATGTTTCGAATTTACACACTTTTAATGTGGCGCGCTCATTCATTCATTCCATTTACAACGATATCAGTGGGTTGAGGTACACGTGGGTGTTATGTTATTTTATTTAGTGCTGCTTCCTCGTATTCGGAGAATGGCAGACAGGTGCAAAGCAGCAATCAACAGCTGATCACCATACGCGTTCGCCGATATAACCGGTTTTAATTTAAACTCGCTCGCTTTTCTTGGATTCTTTAGGAGTTACGTAGGGGTTGAATGACATTGACAGCTATTGCCGTATAAATAATTTCATCGACTACACCATAAACCGGTTGGTTTCGTTTTACTTTAATTAATTTCCATGCTAATTTTCCGCCAGAAGAAACAACGTTTAGCTAAACAATAGTCTTTCGTTAAGATCCTCATTTTTAATGCACCGGTGATGAAAATACCAAAATCGATACCCGAAAGAACTATAAAAATCTATTAAAAAATTAAAGAAATTTAATTTGAGTACATGAATGGAAACGGGTGAGTGAATATTTAATTCGAATGTGTAGTTACAGAATTTCGACAATACTCATTATTTATATGTAAAAGTAACTAGGTCATTAATTTCTAATTAGAGTAATAAGTATTACCCTATATCATGTCAATTATTAGGGTTGAACAAGTACTGTTTTAGCAAGTTTTCTCCGTCTTTTCTTTTGTTTTAAGAGATATTTGGAAAATTCTTTTTGATATCTCTTGTCAATCCGTGAATTTTCCACCGATTGGATTTTCCAAGTAGTTCATAGATTTTCTGCTGGGTAGCTTCAAATTTGGAAAATTCAAAACTTGAAAGAATGAAGTTTTCACGGATTGGATGATCTAGTGAGAATGTACATTCCAACGGTACGAGTTGTCCCCTCGCCAATGGAAGAAGCAAACCAGAACCTTGAAAAACTTTAAGAAAACCTGCTTCTACCTCTTGCTTTATCAAGAATATCTTAATTGTTTCAGCCTCTTATTATTTATTTTCCCATATGGGATTAATTGGCCCTTGATAAACCTACCAAAGAATAATAATATAATACTTAAGGTAGAATGGCACACAGTGTGGAATTTAATTTTAATCTCAGTCCGAAATCGAATGTGAGAGGTCAACTGTTAGTTCGCTTTTATTTTTATAGCTAAGAATCGTATCCTCTGAATTCGCGAAGTTGCCAAATTATTGGAATTTGGAGAAATAAATTTTCCAACTTTTCGATACCATTTTAAATTGGTCAATGTATAATCGACTCAAGTCTTACCAAGTATGACGGAAACGCATTTTTAGTCAGCGGCTTTCCAACTTCGTAAAAACATGTTATTAAAGGCTATGATCCTCCGTCTTCAATTGGGGAAACCGAGGGATTACGCGGAAAACGGATAGACAGCCACTTCTGGAGGATACTATATACTGGGATTCCCTACACTGTCTACTGATAAGCTAATACGAAGAATTATTTGGTTAGAGAATAGTTAATGCATGGAATAAAATTTCCCAGTAGTTCATGTTCTTTGAGTATAATTTATATGTTTAGATTGTATTAACACATCTAAATAATATAAGGTACATGAAAATGTGTCCGGACAACTTCCGTAGCAAATTAACTTTCGTAGCGACATCTAAAAGTACTTTTATCACAGAACATACGCGATAAATAATTTTTTAATCAAGAAAATCGGTATTTCTTCATCAATCTTTATTTTTGTAATACATTATGGTAAAAATTCTCTGCGTTGATGGGAAAACGGTGAGATGGATGGAAAAATCTTGCAATTCAGAACTTACTGAGATGTGTGTCCAGCTCTTATGTTACATTGACCCCCGATTGTGTCTGACGCTCTCAGACTTTTCCTTACTGCTAAACTCGTTTGAGAATCAAAATTTATTTATTTTTTTCGAAATTAGTTCAGATTACAGATAACATAGCCGGCTCCCAATACAAGGGTGGATGGGTGCGTGGTTAATGGGGGCATGGTTATCTGGGCTTGTATTTGTTAATATTTTTTTATCGTATGACGGCTGATAGTTAAAATACAAATAAATAAGTGCGTTGAGTCACGGTATGTTGAGTGTGAATCCGTAAAAAATATAGTTTTCGATCCGTAATAGGCAGCGTTTTTCCAAACATTACAAAGCCTCGCCCTCTTCCCCTCACCTAAGAAAACTATCTTTGCGTCCTCCTATCTACCATGTTCAGTAAAAGTACCGCATATAACAATAATAAAAACTCGTACATGATAATGTTAATGTAATCTTAAGAAAAAACATTGACGCAAATGATACGTCTTACAAGGAGTCCATACGCATCATGGAACACCGATTTCAACGACCATGTGGCAAGGCGTTCTGTGCATTGTAACTTGAAATATTACAAAGTGAGAAGGCGCACCTCTCAAATGTATGTGAATAATGAGGAAAACAAGTGTGCACAGCATATTATATGGGCCTACTACGAATCCTCTTGAGCAAGAAGCCGCTGTAGCATAGTGGTTAGCGACTCTGACTCACACGTGGGGGATGCGAGTTTTGAGGCTAAATACAAAGTCCTTTTTCATTTTCTATTCATTATCTTTTGTATTTCATGATTTTATTATCATTATTTATATTCTGACATATTCTATGCTATCAAAATGTTTTAATTGTGAATTTTGGCAAAAATGATTACTTATCGTATTTCATGAAAAATTTGTAAGGAATTGATACTTTTGCAATAACAAATGCAGTTTCACTATTTTTGTAAAAATATATTCTGCACATCGCAATAAATGCAATGGTTCTATTGAAAGGTAGTTTTGAATGTGGTGGGGTTGCATTGCTCAAGTGTTCTTGGTGTGAGAAAATTCTGTTTTGTTTGCGTTTTTGAAAATTATCATCCGAAAGATTACCTGGATTACCTGACGACAAAATGTGTATGTATAAAGAAGAAGTAATGTGTATGTATATGTGTATATGGTGTTTATACAGGCCATAACCTTCTCACTGACCTTTTATATTCTTACCTGTGTTAAACAGGCAACAAGGAGACTTCCTGGATAGGTGAACAGCCTGTAGCAAGGCAGAAATGTAATATAATTCTATCAATATGTATTATAAGTTTTGACAATCTTATGATATGTTTAATAAAATAATCTTCAAAATGCCTTCCAAAATCTTCAAAATTCCTTCTCTAAAGTATTTTATGAACCATTGCATTTATTGCGATGTGCAGAATATATTTTTACAAAAATAGTGAAACTGCATTTGTTATTGCAAAAGTATCAATTCCTTACAAATTTTTCATGAAATACGATAAGTAATCATTTTTGCCAAAATTCACAATTAAAACATTTTGATAGCATAGAATATGTCAGAATATAAATAATGATAATAAAATCATGAAATACAAAAGATAATGAATAGAAAATGAAAAAGGACTTTGTATTTAGCCTCAAAACTCGCATCCTCCACGTGCGAGTCAAGAGTTGCTAACCACTATGCTACAGCGACTTCTTGCTCAAGGGTCTTCGTAGTAGGCCCAGATAATATGCTGTGCACACTTGTTTTCCCCATTATTCACATACTTTTGAGAGGTGCGCCTTCTCACTTTGTAATATTTCAAGTTACGATGCACAGAACGCCTTGCCACATGCTCGTTGAAATCGGTGTTCCGTGACTCGTATGGACTCCTTGTTAGCCACTTGAGGTCTAGAATTTGACGGTTGCATATTGTAGGCCCTAATATTAGGACGGTTAAATATACATTAAATTGATATAATATCTTTTTCGATCCCCATCACCTACCCGCCGTTCTCCCCCCTAGTTTGGAAATCGCTGGTAATAGGCGCGTAATCGAGGCTTATTTGTTGGCGCATAACGTACACACGGAAAATGGTGCACCAGCGCTAAACAGTGACATCGTTTTCTAAAGTGACGGAAGCGCTTTCTCCACAAAAAATCCAGAGTTAATTTTCGTTCTCCAATCCGACCATGGACACGGACTCTACTAGTTACTCGCAGTAAGAAACCTCCGTTTTATTTCAGCCACCATGCTCGCCATCTGCCCCAATTTACGACCTCTAAAAATGACGAAAGTGGATTAGGGAGAGCGAAGGACCAGACGCTCTAACATATCCCTCGAATGCGAAGGAACTTATCAAACCTCATGTTCTTTTTTCCTCCTCTCTCTCCGGAACAGCTGTCGTCGACGAATTGCAAAGATCCTCCCTTTCCAATGGATCCAGACCTCCTCTCATGGCTCGCATGCAGCCTCATAGCATCAGTCATCTTCGTCCTGGCCGTACGGGATCTATCCTACGTAAGGGAAATCTTCAGTCGTATCAGGGAGGCGCTAAAACTCGGAGAAGATGTCGCCAAGAGTTGCTTATCTTCTTCGGCTGCTACGTCGCGCACAAAATTGAAGGAATCGGAAAAGATGGTCGTGAAGGAAGTGAAGGGCTGAAGATTGGAGGGACGAAATTTATTCACCCGGAATGTTACTCGACTTCCGCTCTTATTTTTTAAAGGCGGGTTAAAATTAAAAGTAAATTATTTTTGCTATTATTTTTCTCTCGATAAAATTTTTTACGCAAGGAATGAAAATATTTGGACAAAATCTTGAATTGTACAGAATATCAAACTGCATTATGAAATATTGAACAACTAGTCAAATTATTACTTGCAATGTTTTTAAACATGTAAGCATTTTTTTACAAAATATAATTCGATTGAAAACCGCTTAGCAGATTAAAATTCTATATGGAAATGTTCTTTTTAGTATGTAAAATTATTTTAAAATGCTAACCTGGGGTGTTGAACTAAATTTCGGTAAAGGTTTGTTCAAAACAATTTTTCGTACGCATAAAGACATAATTAACGCACTAGAATAATCGAGATTGCTGCAGAGGTGTCTGAGGATATTACGACGATAAATATTTCCATTGCGGAAGCTCTTAAGAATTTATTTTTTCGAATTATAAACAATTATTTGGGTTCGTTCGTTGCGTATTCAAATGACATTGACATGACAAATAAACAATTATTTTTATGCACCGTATCGCGTGCATGTCTCGAATAGAATTTACTTTAAAACTTCAAAATTACACTTCCTGGAGCGATTGGCCACTTTTGCAGAAATCAAGTTTTTTGTCTTAACTTTTCAATTTCATACTCTCAATGAGGTAAGACTAAAGATCACTCCTACTTGAATGAAATTTACAATGCCAATGCTTCAAGTGGAAACGAATTTGGCAAAAGTTTTGAAAACTTTCTTTGTCAAGCAATTATTATTTGAGACTTTTTTCTTTCTCATGAGAGTTTCTAATGGAGGTTACTCAGATTAGGTGTGATAAAGTCGCCAGTGAAAACGTAAAGTAACAATGAAAGGAAAATTTCAATTTTCATGCAATTTAATGTAGTTAATGTTCATTAGAGGTAAGAGAAGTTTATTTCAAAAACTTGTTTTTTATCACTGAAGAGTTTAAGTTATAATTTAAAGATTTTTAGAACCAGTGGCGTATGGAAGAAGGGTTTTTGGGAGTTAGAATTTCCCTACGTAGCATCTGTCCAATACTTGAAGGGAAAGTGATTTTCTGTTGGTCCTGGATCAGATTCCCCCAAAAAGTTGTTAGTCCAGTCACATATAAAATTTACCGTTGATACGATGTTAAACTTTAAAATTCGGTTGAAGCCAAGACTTTCAACTCACCCTTCTTCTTCCTTAAAACCTATAATTAACTCCCATCACGAAATCCTGCATGCGCCAATGATTAGAAATTTAGGTATATCGTATTTACGCGTATTTTCCCTGTCGAAAAATAAGAAATTAAAGTGACTCTATCCTCTGATATGTACTTATTATTCTAATTTCCGGACTGGGTATTGTAGTTAAGCACTTGCGTCGCTGTTATAGAGTGAGTGCCATACACTCGTCTGGTTAATTAAAGAAGGTCCTTGAATTCCTTCTGCGCGCATACATTTCCTAATCTTTTAATTTTTAAAGGAAGCTTGTATTTATGCATTTACCGAAAATTTCAATTAAATCGGTCTTTTTATTAAGTTGGTGATGCCACAAATTTGGGTTCAAAAATGGAATGGCTTCATTTTTATTTGTTTATTTATATCTTTTACAGAGCAGTTAGGCTCTAGGCGTGGTGACAAGGTCAGTACAGTCAAAAACTAAATAACAGGTGTATAGGCAATTCAGTAAAGAATATATAAAAATTACATCTACACTACATTGCGCATAGTTAGCATTTTCTTAATGGAGAAATTAGGACGAAATATTTTATTTATTTTTTTTTGCTGAAGGATCGATGTACAACTCTGATAAATATATTAATTTTAAAGGCAATGGCGGGTCACGGATCAAAGAAGGCCCAGCACCGCCTTTATTTTCGATTTATCTTGCAGGGAGTAGTTCGCGAAAATTATACAGTACTCGTCCTTCCATACCTTAATTCGTCTGAGGCGTGATTTGAAGGATAAGAATGAAGGGCTGTGCCGTGAAAACAAAGCGTGAGCGAAAATACGAGCTCTTTAATAATTAATTCGTAAAATATAAACCTGGATACGTTCTCTGTTGTTATGGTTAAGAATAAAATTTTATAAACATTATAAATTTCAAACATTTCAGTTTATAAACTTTTACATAATTTCCGCCATTAAGCTTTTATCAGCGTTATACGTGCTTGGAATTGCCATAAGTATAGCAAAAAAGTTATCCAAAATGAGCAAGTTAGTAGATAAATTTTTGTCTCAAAATGCTGAGGCATCTCAGGAAGATGAAACTTCATTCGCAGAAAAAGCCTAACAGCATAGTAGAAACATTTTTCTGGACTAATACGCTTAGAAATATCGATTCCTACGAGGAATTTTAAATAAATTCAATTCTTAGATGATATATTTTTAAATTTTCTTATCCAAACATGGAAAAACATAAACTTTTTACGGTATGCTTTAACTGGGGCATCCTGTTTGTCAGAATTAGACATGCAGAGTGAGGCTGTTCTTTCCGGCAGTAACAACCGGACACTTGTACGCGGCGGAATCTAAAAAAGTGATCGTGATTTGCGTGATAAGTAGTCTTCAGTTCGGTGTCCTTGTGAGCTGTGTGCAAAATCGGGAATGGAAATCAGAGAAGGGATTGAAGACATACGCGCGTGCATCGCTAGTTGGCAATCTCTGTTGCTCCCGGAACCTTTCTCTCTCTCTCCCACCCTCCCTCAAACGAGTACCGGGGTTATTGCATAAATCTTAAAATCTCATTACCTTGAAAAAAATACGTGACATTCAAATTTTTGAGGTCGTTATAAGTGATGTAGCCTTGATGGTTCGTTTCAGAGTCTAAGGCTGAGACTTATGTTATCCATAGAGTTTTCCCTTCTTCCAAATGAAAAGCGCAATATCAGTGAAAGATTAAGAAAAAGCGGCATATACTTATCAACTGGCATGCAGCAAGTACGTTTATTGGTGTTACTATTTTCGGGGTTACTTGATCATAGTTTGAAAGATGTCCAATGTTATAATATTCTTTTTAGTTATGTGTTTTCTTGATAAAATTGACATGAAATTAGCGTTTTCAAACGCTTTAACAGAAAAAACATGCGCGTAACAGTTACAGCAGGTGTTGGAGTTGTACAGTTTAGAATAATTAGCGTTCTTAGTTTTCGCTGCACATGCGATTTTAGTATTTCTAATTCATGAGTCGTTTGGGTTCTATCACTCCAGTGTTCCCACTTTTCCTAGTTCAGAGTAATCTTGAAGACATTTTGCATAGAGTCTATCAGAGGAAGATGTGAGAGATTATATATATATATATATATTCTGATCTCTTATTCCTTCATTTATGCCGGTGATCTATTTATTTATTTGAAAACTATATTACTAGTTGTACGCGAGGGGCTACAAGTTAGCGTGAAATGTAACTGTTCTAAGCTTTGTTACGGAATGCATGATCCTGATATTTCCTCATTATAAATATTGCTAACTACTAGAACGTCAAACATTGATATTCATGCATAAAAACAAAAATATATTTTGCAGTTATTAAAAAAATTATAATGTTGGATTATAATCTATTTTCGACTCTTAACCGTTCCATGTAATTCCAGAGGATTTCTATTTTGATGGATGGGTATTGAACATTGAACCTTTATAATTTTAATTTAATTATAATTTGTTCTACTCGACCCGCTGGCTGTAATAAATTCAGATCTTGAATTATTATACACGAGGAAAAATTTGATTCCCGAGACTTCTAGTTTTCAAGCGTTTTTATGGATTTTCTGAGCTATCTGAGGCTTCATACAGGAAAAGATTATTGGAGAGAAAAGAGAACTTGTTTGTTTTTACACCATTTTATATAATAATAGCCGTCGTCTGTTGGTTGGTCACGCTATGGAAACGCTAATAACTCGAGAAATAATAATGATAGAAACTCGAAATTTGGTAGGGATGCTTGATTAACACTTCTTCAGAGAATGACGGATTTAAATCGCGAAGAAATTCCTTGGTTCGTCTCCAAGAGAAGCATTTCCAATTGCATAACATGTAAAACGCGATTTTTCAACGTGCAGGCTTTTATTCATTTGGAAATTAAAATTAGAAGAAATTAACAGACGACCTTCGGATTTGAACCATTTCGAAGAAAAATTTATAAAGTTTCTTATTCCGTTCGTCTTTTTTCGCCCACAGTTCGAAATATTCCATTTTAAACGTTTAATTTGCATATTTTGTGGAAATCTCGCCACTTTAACGTGATGTTGCTCTGTCGACCATTATCATTGTTAAACCTCAAATTACTATGATTGTATACATCCTTCTGGGAATAAGCGTGCCTTGAGTGCTTCAATACGCGAGAGAGAGAGGAAGGAAGGGGAGAGATTGGCTTGTTTTGTGGAAAATAAGTATGTTAACGTAAATATTAAGTATCAACAGTGTCATTTTAGAGAAATTGGAAATGAAAAGCATTCTTAAATTACATTCTTTGTAAACCTACGTGCTTACGAATTTATATTGTTATTCCTCGAATTAATTTCGTAATAATGGCCGAAGTTTGGAAACGAATATAAATTAAAATTCAATTAAAATTAAAAGGACATTTAAAACTGTTAACACTGGTTAAAACTGGTGAAAGTGGTTGTTTCGGAAAATGAGAAGGCAAGAGTGCTGAGCAGACGATAAACGATATTGAGGTAACATTATATTCCAAACCTATTTATCAGAGGCAAATGAAGATTGAACCAATTTTTCGCACCGGAATTCTGCTTATTTAATGAAATTGAAATCCTAATGCTATATATCAATTTAAAACTAATAACAATGGCTATTTTAGTAGAAAGAAAGGTACTATTTTATTCACAAGGAATTTCTGTGAGATTTAAGTTAATTAATTAAAACATATTAAAAAATATTGGATGTTTAAAACAGTGCACAATTTTATTCTTGCGATTTTTACATGTTGCATTGACGAAAATTTAGATTCATTAAATCCTTTGAAATTCAACGGGCACTTATGCTAGTCATACATATAAAAGGCCTGATATTTCTGTACGGAAAACGCTTTGTTTACATAGTAACCCAGAAATGGGACTACTTTAGATATCGGTAAGTCTAATATTTTATTTTGATTTTTTTAGAATAAAAATTGTAATATTTAGTGATAACTGCTTTGTAATCCTCACTTTAATATATCGTCTAGAAATTATTCCGCTGATTGATTAATTATCAGTGCCCTAAATCGGTACTTTTTTGTTTACATTACGACCGAGTTTCATTGTTATAAAGTTTCATCGGAGTTTGATTTAGGTATCGGTAAGTCTAATATTTTATTTTGATTTGTTTACAATAAAAGTAGTAATATTTTGTGATAGTTGTTTTGTAATCCTCACTTTAATATATTGTCTGTATTATTACGCAAAGCTAACTTTATTCAGAATAGATTTAAAATCAAATTTTCTTCGATAAATTCTTCACTTAAAATTACATTTTTAAGCAAATTAAAGCAGTTGAAAGATAATATTTAGGTAAGTTTGGTGTGTTAACAGTTTACACTGTTGAAATAAATTGATTTGTTTTTGCTCAGATAGTTTTCAAAGAAATTATTCCGCTGATTGATTAATTAGTTTTCAATTTAAATTTAATTTTAAAGAGTTTTATTTACATAACGACGGAGAACATTGCCGAGGATTCGAGTAAGCTTTCTTTCTTCGTAAGTACAGAGCATACAGAGTACAATTTTAAAACAATCATAACGTTAAGTGCACGAAATTTAATTATTTTCCATACGTTATACAGGGTGTTTCATAATGATCTTTCCGATTTCAAAAATTTATAACAAAATAACTAAAAAAGATACAACAAATGGCAAGCCATTCAATTAAAGAGAAACTCAAATAGTTTTCAAATTTCTCAACTCAACTTTTTCAAAAACTCAAATTTCTACCGCAAGTTTTCAAAATGGCGTCTCAACCCGAGAAAGCGTTTTGCGTACTCGCGTATCACACGTCAAAATCTGTGATTACTGTACAAAGAGAGTTTCGTAGGACATATCAAAAGGATCCGCCAAGTCAGCCCTCCATTCATGAATGGTATCTGAAATTTACGAACGCTGGATGCATATGCAAAGCGAAAAGTCCAGGCCGTCCTGCTCCCACTGCAGCAACAGTTGAACGCGTTCAAGAGGCATTTTTACGTAGTCCAAGAAAATGTACACGTCGCGGCAGTCGTGAACTTGGAACGTCTCATACACTGTGTGGAGAATCCTTAGAAAACGTATTGCCCTTCGTCCTTATAAACTACAGGTACTGCAACACATAAAAGTGAAGGACAAAGTGCAACGATATAGCTTCTGTTGTCAGATACTGGACTCGCTTGCTGACGGTGACACCTGTCAAAAATGTCTTTTAGTGATGAGGCAACGTTCCATCTTAGTGGCAAAGTTAATAAGCATAACTTGCGTATATGGGGAAATGAAAATCCACATGCTTACGTTGAACACATAAGGGACAGTCCCAAGGTCAACGTGTTTGGTGCACTCACTACTGAGAAAGTTTACGGCCCATTCTTCTTTGCTGAAAAAACAATTAATGGCGTTATTTACCGCGATTTACTCGAGGTGTGATTAATGCCCCAGCTGCTAGAAGAAAAGCCAGATGTTTTGTTTCAGCAGGATGGTGCGCCACCACACTTTCATAATCAAGTTACAACCTTTCTGAATGAGCAACTACCTGATCGCTGGATCGGGCGCGGAGGGCCCATTGCTTGGCCAGCTCGTTCGCTTGATTTAACCCCACTTGACTTTTTCCTCTGGAGCTATGTTAAAAATGTTGTTTATGTTCCCCCTATGTCAAGAAACTTGGAAGATTTGAAGACGAGAATACGTGAGGCTGTTGGGCTTGTTAACCATGATATGCTATAAAATGTGTGGGCAGGAACTGAATACCGCTTTGACGTTTGTAGAGCCACAAACGGAGCACAAATTGAACTTCATTAGGTTGACTAATAAACAATTTGAGTTTCTCTTTAAAATCGTGGTTTGCTTTTTGCTGTATCTTGTTTAGTTTTTTTGTAATAAATATTTAAAATCGGAAAGATCATTATGAAACACCCTGTATATGTATACATATAATTATTTTCCTGTCTTTGCACACCGACAATTATATGTAGCATTGACGAGAAAAATGTGGGAGAAGAATATCAAAATTTTATAGCCGAAAATAAAAACCAAAGGCATTTACTAAACGACAACAGAATATTCACTATAAATGTTGCATATGACGAAATATTTAATTTGTAAAAGTGTGCTATTAATTATTTTCAATACAAATATTAATAATCTATCTATCTGTAATTCCTCTGTTGATATTTCTACATCATATAGAACATAAAACGTTTTAAAATGATATAATTCCTCATTCAAACACTCGTTACCTTTCGTTTAATATCTTCTTTATCATTTGCAAACTTTTTTAAAAGTAAAATTACTTTTTGAAATAATTGACGCAGTTAACATAAGGCACATTCTTTAACTCGTCCTATTCTTTGTTTTAAAGACCGCGTTTTTCCGCGTAAATCTTGCGATTTTCACTTTTTATTTAATAACTGTGCACAAAACACTAAAGGCAAGATAACACCAACGAAGTCGGCAGTTCTCTTCATGCGATGATTATCCGACAAGAGATCGGTGTCTCGGGTCTCATTCGCAAGGGCTCCGGCCGAAATCCCGAGAGGTGGTAATCCTACAAACCGGCAGACGCTTCTTGGAATTACTGACTCAAGGTCTGCCGGGAGGAAAGCAAGGTGACCTCGGTGACCGTTGTAAGAGGCTTCGCCGGAATTAATTCCATCCTCTTAACTTTTACCACACAATTGCGCGGCATTTGTATCATCATCCGATTGGAACGAAGTACTCGCCAAATATTTTATAGATTTTTTAAATTTTTTCTGCGACCTGAAAAAATAAGCGTTTGGTACTGTGGGGCGTTTGCACATGCATCTATCTGTGTTGTGATGTGGCAACTAATAGGTGTCTTGGAGAGCTGCTAGGGATGTATGAGAGGCACAAATGGAGAAACGTGTGGTCGAAGATTTTTGGGTAATACCGCATTCTTCAGCCACGGGACGAAGACAGTAGTTGTCTTCTCGTGATATGATGCGAAAGAGACGATAATGGTATACAGCGGGCATGTCATATTGGCGGCCCTTTCTGCGTCTTGCTACGGCACGAACAATAATTTTATCTCAACTAAATCGTTCGAAATTGTTTTCCATAGTCATTGAGTTACAATAAGAACGAGTTTTCTAAATGTTATTTTTTTGTAAAATAGACCATTATTATAGATAAAATCTATTTTGCCAACTCTGACCCTCAGTAAACAACTGTAATCCTAATGCGGCCATCGCTTCAATGGGGCCCTGGTGGTTCTTCGAGTTTGACATGCCTGGCGTACAGCCTTAATACTAGAGATTGTGATTTCTCGACTTTTTTTCATTCTCGAGATTCGAGATTTCTCTTTTTTCCCATTATTTTTTTTCTCGAGAATTTATTTTCAGTCTCGAGAATTCTCGAGTGCGAAAGCAATTGCTCGTGAAAATTATCATAAAATATTTTTTTCTTAAAAAGTGGAAATGGAAGATAATAATTATGAATTTAAAAAAATTAATTTTAATTAATATTTCTCGTACGAAAGTGAGCTACTTACTATTTTCGATAATTTTCTTTAGCAATACAACAGAAATAATTTCGAAATGAATACCATATTTTTAGTCTTTAGATGATGTTTAATTGAAACTCAGTAACAAACAAAGGTAATATAACTTAGAAAGGTCAAGATTAAAATACAATTATCAGTGCATTACTTTTTATTACATCTTAGGAAGTAATGTTTTAAAAAACACAGGCAGTCTATTGATTTGTCGGATAATCTTGCCCTTCTCTTAGAGACCAGATTTCCAGAAATAGAGAAATTTCTTTCGTTTTGGGTCGACGTTGGTTTAATTGTACTTAAGGCATTTTTTAGCTTTTCCTAGTTGTAATTTTTCCCGTTGCCTCGTGCACGTTCATTTCTTTTGATAACGAACGGAAGTCATCGTCAATTACTTGGCTTGGCATCAAGCATTTACGGATCGATTCTTCCAATTGTTGATTCAGGCTCATTATCAGACTATCACCTTGATCCGTTTTTAAGTTTTCTTCAACTGGTTCTTCAGCATGATTCAGTGTAGTATTCTTTTCATTTGAATAATGGTATAGTCTGTTCATGATTAATTTTGCTGTTTTGACGATTTCATTTTTTGGACTTAGCGCAAAGAAATCGTCTTTTTTACATGGCTGTAGGTATTTTGGGTCTTGAAGATACTTGGTTCATTCCTATGTCTCGCAGAGAATCTCGAAATCTCGAGAAATTTTTTTCGAGACTCGAGATTCTCGAATATTAGAAAAAAAAATTCTCGACAAATGAGAATTTGAAAAATAGGAATTTCTCGAGAATTCTCGAGGCGAGAATTCTCGAACACAATCTCTACTTAGTACCTCACTCATTAATACCCATACGGCTGGAAATGTTTCAAGCTTTCAAAATGAGCGTTATCATTTATTGTATGTACATGTATTTTCGATATAGTTCATTCGAGATTGGAATTGCATAGTTGGTTAGCTCGCACCTTAATCTTTCACTCAATAACGTTAAAAAATGTGAGATATTTTTGGCTACCTCGATAGTGTGCTGTTTTGGGCTGTGGTGAAATCTATATTCGGTCAAAAATATGTGCTGTTATGCAGAGACGTAACTTCAGTCTTAGGGCCCCAAGGCAAATAATGAAATGGAGGCCCCATAACAGAATTAAATATTTATACATATAGTTTAAATTTTTATTTTACATTTTAGAAATTAAAAAATATATCATTTTCGATTTATTTCATATTACAATAATTTTTTTGCCTTCTCGAGGCCCCAAAGCAAAGCCTTGCCTTAGTTACACCTCTGCTGTTATGGACATCCACGACCCGAATAGCGAAAAGAAAGGCGTGCGATACGGGATATTCCCAATACAATTTGCATTATTGATGTTTTTCAGTAAGCGAAATTGTTCGATATGATCGGATGTCTTGTTACGTTCTCATTATCCCATATAACACTCAAACGCGATTTGATTTTAATTTATTTAATTCCACTATTACGAAAATATTTACTTTGACCGAATCAGTAAATTCATATGCAACGTCCCATGATGTCACTCAAACGATAAATTTATATGCATTTTTCAAATAAGGCAATTGAAACTATTGCTTCGTAAATTTATCTCGCAAAAGGTTAATTAAAAAGAGTCAACCATGACTTGTCCGACTGCATAAGACTTGTCGATGTGTTGTGAAACATTCTCAACATCGTAAACGCTTGACATCATAGGCGAGTATGGACTGTAGTATCCACGAGCTCTCAACCAATTAGCCTCTCGGATCAGTTTTCTTCATTCTCAGTGCTGAAGTAGTCAAACCGAAATGCGTATCATAACCTAGTTAGCCTTCGTGGAGAGGCAAGTTACTATGTTTTCCGCAAAGAAATGTCTTTGTGAGTTTTAATGGAAGCAATTGTACATACCAATGGCTCGAGGAAATCGCATGATATTCGCAACGTGATGGGAAATTGTTTTGAATCGTTCTTCTCGGTTACGGTTATAGTAGGTATTAGATTTTGAGTGAACTATTGAAATATTGTGACTGTAACGTTATGCAAAGTATTTTCTTAAGCTTTCGGTCATTCGTTCCCATGCCTTTAGAGGATTTGAATTTCGCCAAATGAACTCGGTCTTCGGTAGGCACAAAATTTGATGTTGGCAAAGTCCGTATCGACTTACCTTTGTTTTAATCGTGATGCTCGTTAAGTTCGATGTTTCCATTTTGAGAATATAGAGACGTGCATAAAATAGTCGCTGTTTAGGTTAGGTCATCACGGAATTGGATTAATGACAAATAGTTCACAGAAAATTCAAAAGATAATTTTTATTTTGGCCGTTATCAAATATAAATCTTGTAAATATATACACAATAATGATGAGGTTGTTGTAAAAATATTCGGAAAATTAGCGTTTTCTCCTTTTTTGTAAGCGAGGTGTGACCCGGAAGCTTCTGGATTGATTTTATATGGACTTTGTGGTGAAAATGTGCAGTTTGGTGGCACTGGGAAACTTGTGGTCGATATTATACGAGCTCACAACCGCGTGTTGTCTGATATGTGCTAGGGAAATTAAAAAAAAAAATTTTTTTAAATAGTTTTTTTTTGCCGTCATCGTAAAAATGATTCCAAACGTGTCGACCGATGATGAAAAATGGGCGGAAATTTTTTTTCAAAACTCCAACCGAAGAATTTAAGGGGACGAAAACGGGTCATCACTGGAGTTGAAGCATTGGTCTTTCAGTAAGATCCAGAGGCCAAGTGCCAAAGTCTTCATTGGAAAACTCATGATGTGATAATGTGGAAACCGAAGCAGAAGGCAATGTTGACCTGTTTACCTTACGTCGAGTGTTTCGTTCACTCAGAATTTGATCCTCAGGGGTGAAACGATGAAACCGGCATTCGACGTCTGAGAGCCACAGTAGGAATTGGCCAATTATTTGCGGGATCGTTCGCCGCGACAATGCTTTATCGCACAGTGCTCTATCAGTGCGAGAGCTATTGGCAAAATTTAAAATGACTCTCCTACAGATTCAACCGTATTTATCCGAATTCGTCCCATGTGACTTCTTCCTGTTTCGCAAGTTCAGAATTTGTTTGAAAGTATGAATGACACTTAGTCAGTAGAACAAATAAAAATAACGACGGCTATTCGTAAGGAAAATTACAATACAGGACTTCTAAAAATGCTTCCTGGCGTGGAAGTTGGAAGAGTGTATCGCTCGAAAAGGAGACTATTTTGAAGGGGAATTTGTTTTCATTTCATACCTGTGATTTTATAGATCATAAGCATGTGGACTTTTGAGTCACACCTCGTATATTCTTCAGCGTTGTGCTATGTAATTAATAAAATATCGATGAAAAGATATATAATATATATTCAAGAGCATAAACCCACTACTGAAGTACTCCGTAAGAGTCTAGATGGGGTTCTTTCTCAAAAGACGAACCTTCAATTGTCACAGATGCCACAACTGCCAGGTATTTATATATGTATGTATATGTATATAAGCATAAAGTGAATCAGCCATGCCGTAATACTTAAGAAGTGCCGAAATTGGGTTCATATTCTTCGTATTTATATCGTTATAAACGTTTTTATGCTATAATGCTCGACATCGACTTTTTAAAGGGTGAACTGTGGTCTTAGAAAGCTGAAGACGAGAAATATAATGTCCTCTTTATCGCTTGTACTGCCCCAGGTAAGCATTGCATGACGGGCAGTGGTGGTTGGTGTTCTGACAGCTGTCCATACAGTATGGGAAGAGGCAGCATGGCCAAAGCCTGGAACGATTAAAAACAGGTTTAAGAGAGCATAACGAGAACCTGTGAGTGTTGGTTTGTTTAGGATAAAATCTGAAAAAATGGGGAATTAGCCAGCAAATATAGAAAAACTTTCAAAATATCGCAATCATATCTCTGTGACTATCGGAACTTTTTTTTAGCAGTTGAAATTTTTATTTTTTCCTGTCATCGGCAATAAAAAGGGAATGTTTCAGGCGGGTTATATGTATAAATTTAACTTCTCAAAAACCCTTACCACCGCAATGATGACCTTTTGTAACCTTAATGACCGGCATAAAAACATCATAGACTTCTTACAGCAGAGAAATGAAGAGAAAAATTTGAGTTTTTTAAAATCGGGCACGAGTTCACATGAAAAATTAAACTGAAATGTTGGGTATTAGGAACCTTATGCTTGTCGAAATACTAAGAGTGGAGTTGGAAAAATATAAACAGTCGTTAGAGAATTCCTATATCCAAGTACTTCACAATAGACATTTTAAAAAGAAGTTTAGAGCATGGAGGTCGCTACGTATGTTGCCATTCCAAATTGTATAAATATATCCCAGAATTAACTGGATTTTTCTGCACATGTTGTGGAAGAGCGACTTAACTACAGTCACATGCGGGAGACTCCTCAGTGAAAATTAAGGGATGGAAAGCTTAAATTGGCAATTGGTAAGTCTCCCACGAATATTTAATAGCAAAGGAAGAATTATTTTCGGGTCGTCTGGAATATTTTATTTAATATAATAATAGCCGTCGTCTGTTGGTTGGTCACGCTATGGAAACGCTAATAACTCGAGAAATAATAATGATAGAAACTCGAAATTTGGTAGGGATGCTTGATTAACACTTCTTCAGAGAATGACGGATTTAAATCGCGAAGAAATTCCTTGGTTCGTCTCCAAGAGAAGCATTTCCAATTGCATAACATGTAAAACGCGATTTTTCAACGTGCAGGCTTTTATTCATTTGGAAATTAAAATTAGAAGAAATTAACAGACGACCTTCGGATTTGAACCATTTCGAAGAAAAATTTATAAAGTTTCTTATTCCGTTCGTCTTTTTTCGCCCACAGTTCGAAATATTCCATGTTAAACGTTTAATTTGCATATTTTGTGGAAATCTCGCCATTTTAACGTGATGTTGCTCTGTCGACCATTATCATTGTTACACCTCAAATTACTATTATTGTATTATTCTGGGAATAAGCGTGCCTTGAGAAATATATGTACATGGTACTTTTTTCACTTTTCAGAATGAATGAATTCTAGGTTAACATTGCATATTATAAAAGGATTTTCTTTGGAATAAGAAGTTTGTTATGTGGTTATTTTAACTGAATTGAATCAAGTTCTCTTCAAAGTTTGAAATCCATTTAAACTGGTGAAAGTGGTTGTTTCGGAAAATGAGAAGGCAAGAGTGCTGAGCAGACGATAAACGATATTGAGGTAACATTATATTCCAAACCTATTTATCAGAGGCAAATGAAGATTGAACCAATTTTTTGTAACCGGAATTCTGCTTATTTAATGAAATTGAAATCCTAATGCTATAATCAATTTAAAACTAATAACAATGGCTATTTTAGTAGAAAGAAGGGTACTGTTTTATTCACAAGGAGTTTCTGTGAGATTTAAGTTAATTAATTAAAACATATTAAAAAATATTGGATGTTTAAAACAGTGCACAATTTTATTCTTGCGATTTTTAAATGTTGCATTGACGAAAATTTAGATTCATTAAATCCTTTGAAATTCAACGGGCATTTATGCTAGTATTAAATAATTACCATTAAATATAAGGCTCAAGGTTTAAATACACATAATGCGTACAAAATTCTTCCGCTGTCGTGCAAAGACATGATTATTAACATTGACAACAACACTTCCATTGAAAAAAATCCATAGAAAATTTTACGCCTTATTTGAAATGCAATTCCACCAGGGCGAAAATGAAAACACGTTTTATTACCATAAAACATGGAAAATTTGTCAAAAGCCCCATCGATGTGTATTTTCCAAATTTGCGGGACGTGTCTGAGTTTCTATTATCGATTTCTGTATACATAGCATAGGATAAAAATATTGAAAATCGAATTAGGGATTTCAACGGAAATACACAAGATTTTTTATTTGGAATTCAAGATCTTAAAAAATTTCGGTTTAACTGGTCAACGGGAAGTGGAGGTTTACTCTTGACATTTTTTCGTTTCTTCCAAATATCCCCTTTAAATTATTCAGTGTGTTTAACAACTATTCACGAGTGTAATTGCTGATAATTGAGCCTTTCAGATGCCAAACCACTTTTTGTCAATTTCTCAATTTCAGTATGAATGAATAGGACTTGTTGCATGGATGGCTGTTTATCCATGCAACAAAGCCTATTCATTTCTGCAGTTAATTACATATTTCAAATGTGCTCAGGTACTGAAATTGATAAATTGACAAAAAGTGGAGTTAGTTGGTTTGGCATCTGAGAGGCTCAATTATTCTTGAGGACGCTGATATCGAGAGCAATTATATTCATTACTTTGTATGGAGAAAGTCATGGGCTAGACATATGAGTTTTTCAGGGTATACCGACAGGGGCGGTCCGTGGAATTTTGGCGCCCCGGGCGAAATAGCACTCTAGCATCCCCTTCCGTAAATGTTTGTTGAAATAATTACGAAGTATGTACATGTTAATTTATCCATCGCTCTGTAAAGATTATAGATACAGAAATAAACAATAAATGCCATAAAAATTACAGCCTGTTCGGCGATATAAATCTCTATATAATATTTATTCACTTGCAAGTAATGCATAGACAGACGTCGGAATAGCGCCACCAAGATTTTGGCGCCCCGGGCAGCCTCCCGGTTCGCCGGTACCTTGGGCCGGCCCTGTATACCGACGAAGTCGCCGTGAAAGGAAACGCGCGGTTGACGGTTTGGTCTAACTCGCATATCGCGTGCAACGGTTATCGACTTTCTTCCGTAAGGACAACGCCCACAGACTTAGCTGTGAAAAGGGCCATTTGTTCAATAGGGTTGATTGTCATATATTCCTCCGACTACGATTCTCTCGCAAATAATTTATTCATTTTATTATAGCCTATTTTGTTTCTTTGTTATTATTTAATACCTTTTTTAAACGGTCTTTCAACTTTCATCGAGTCGTACTTATTCTCCATATTTTCCACAATTTCGAAATTTTCTCTCCCTTTGGTCGGCATAAGAAAGAAGTTTGGCAACGTCGCTGGTTTACTGTGTTTACATTAGTGTTCAGAATTGACGTCGAATGAGCTCCGCCAATTTGTTCGTTTTCATAAGTCATCCCTAAAAATATCGAAAGGTCTTGATGTTTTTGAAGCCATAGAGGTGATGGAGTAGGGTGGAGAAGACGGCTTAAAATTGTTTTTTCTTTATCTTTCGGTTGGTTTTTGGCACACGCAACTCAGCGTTTCCCATCCTAGTACTTTCTTTTTATACCCATCTCATTCTTTCAATATATTTAATATTCCTTTTTTTCTTTCATCTTTCCTTTCTATGACTTTCGTCAACAGAACGTGGCTTTTTAACATTTGACCCTCCGATTTCATTTATCTCTTATGTTGCCCTCTTTTAATCATAACTTCCTAATTTTTTTTCTGTGCAACTAATATCCTCTGGTCTGCTCCATACCAACATCGCAGAAGCATCTAATCTGCTCGTTTCCTTTTCTGTGTCTCAGACCCATATATTTCCACATTCCATACAATAGTTTTCGCTAGTTTTTTTCAGTATTTTTATTCGGACTGCCCATCAACAACTATCGCAGTCTGATGAATGACCTCTTTTACTCTTGCTATCCTTGCTCTGATTTATTTTGTACTTCTTTCATGTTGATTCAGAATATTACTCAAATAAGTAAACAAGTAAGAATTTAAAAAAATTCAAAAATAAAATCTTTTTGCTTTGTAAAATATGTGGCCTTAAAATAAGGTGACCAACTTTTCATGAAGCTAAGGAGGGACATTTTCAAATATAAGAAGGGACAACATGACAGTAAGGTGGGACATTTTGTAGTGGCGTATATTTTTTATTCATATATGATTTTAGCTTGCTATTTCTGTTAACAACAAAATTCTGAAGAAGCTGAAAGGAGACAGTTTCCGAAGAAAAAATATTTACTTATTAATAAAATAAAATTCATTTAATTCTTAAAGTTATACTTTTCTACAGAATGTATTTTTTTATTACATAAGGATTTTTTAATAAATATTCATAAAACTCCTCACAACTACATTCAAAATTGAATTTCACTTTTATTGCTCGTAATATTTCCAGTTTAAATTGTGTTTTCTCTAATGTCCACAACCGATTCATTAATGAAAATACTTGTTCCACACAAGCATTTATCCCTGGAAGACTCGAGAGAATTCAATGATTTTTTTGCATTACTAATATTAATATGTTGATCCAGAAAATGCTTCAATATTTCGACCCATTTTTTGTCCATTTAACTTTTGTTTTCCCTCCATTCTTACAATTTTTCTTCAGTAATGAACATGTTAATTCTCCTTATTTCATCAGTCAGTTAGTTATCTTCAATTTTAACAAACGGATAGTTTTTTTGAAACATCAGAAGAGTTTCATGAACACCGTTCCAATCTGTCTCCCTCCTCAATGAAATCCAAGCAAAGGATCTTGCCATATACAAATGACTTGCCCATGATTGTAAATTGGTAAGACCAGTAATTGTGTTCCGGGTCAATTTAAATGAGAATTTTGGATTTCAATAAAGAATTTTTCAAAAAGAGGAACAAAATTTGGGACAGGTAACAAAGAGGGATGAATGATGAAAATGAGGGACTGTCCCTCCAAATTTGGGACGGTTGCTCACCTTACCTTAAAATGATAAAACAAGAAAAATTTCAGATTAATTATTCGTTATAAAAGTTTTGGTGTCATATTCCTTTCATTACTGTTGCTTTTCATATCATTTACGTAATAATTTCGCTTTGATAGGTTTTCGATGTGTTTTGCTGTTACTTTATATTCAAAATCCATTTACTTCAATTTATGGAATGTGATTATTACGTAAATGATATTAAAATTGTAGTAATGACAAGTGCATGACACCAAAATCTTTTATATAAGAGCAAATAAATCCCGCTTCGGGCATGGATGTTGTGATGTATGTTGATTTTCTCTAAGAGAATTTGACGATGCAAAATAACCTTAGCTGTTGACGCACCTAATAAACCTAAGTACTACTACTACTACGAACAAATAATCTGAAAATTTTCGTTTTATCCTTTTAAGGCCGCCTATTTTATAAAGAAAAAAGATTTTATTTTTGAATTTTTTAAAAATTCCTACTTGTTTTTATCTTTTAAGTGCGAAAACGAATAACATTCAGTGAAAAATAACGAACATAAATAATTTACAATGATTGGTGTCAAAGTTTATGATTTGTGGAACTTTGTGACTTCATACGACTCTAGCGCTTGTAGGCTCGTCAATTTAAATCACAAAGCAAATAAACTGAGAAACCCGGTACCGGCATTAGCATACTCTTTTCGAAAAGCACCAAGGAGGACCAACGGCTTTACGTCCCTTCCGAAGGATGAAGCGTTTGATTCGCGTGTTCTCCTCCAAACACGCAAATAGGGGGCCACAAGATCTATTGCAAAAATGCAACTTTCGCAGGTTTTCAACTGGTATGCTCTGCGACACCGACCCGTGATTCTCCGCTCTTTGTGAATCTCGTGACTTAAGTTTTCTCCATATTAATTTTCATTCCGAATGCCTTCGCCTTTTCATTAAGGTTTAAAAAAAAGTCACTTTATAATAATAAATTTTTTCTCATTCGACAAAAACTACCGCAGTTTGTTTTCGCGCGCGATTAAATTTTTCATAATAAAATACGACAATTTAATACTATAATAGCCCAGGTCTGTTGGTTGGTTGGTTGGTCACGCTTTCACGATGGCCGATATAGAGCGTTTTAACAAACTTCCCAAACAGATTGAAATTTGGCAAGGATGCTTGACTAACATATTTTAAGGTAATGACGAAAATAAATCTCCAAAAAGTCCTGGGTTCGGCTCCAAGGAAGACATTTCCATTTTCCTTATGGTAACGTAAAAATCAATTTTTTGATGTGCAGGCTTTTATTGTTTTGGAAATTAAAATTAGAAGGAATTAACCTACGGTCTTCGGATCTAAACCATTTTGAAGAAAAAATTACAAAGTTTCTTATTCTGTTCATCTTTCCCCACATACAATTCTAAATCGCTCATGTTATACGTTTAATTCACATATTTTGTGGAAATATTGCCATTTTAACGGAATGTCGCCTTGGCTACCCATTCCATTGTTAGACCTCTATATCATATTGTTAATTGAATCCTTATGGGTATAAACGTGCTTTGAATGCTTTTAATACGAGAGGGGGGGGGGAAGAGAGGTAGGGGGGAGCGAGAGGGAGGGGGAGAAATGAGGAGGGGGGATGGGGAGGGAGGGGGGAGGGAGAGAGAGGGTGTGAGATGGTGTAAGATGGGGGAAGGGGGAGAGAGGGGGGAGAGGGAGGGAAAATGAGGCAACTATTTTAAGTTTAACTAAAGATATCCCGTCAACAACAGAATATTCACTAGAAATGTTGTATATGGCAAAATATTTCATATGTAAAAGTGTGATATTAATTATTTTAAATGAAAATAATAATAATCTATCTATCTATCTATAATTCTTCCGTTGATATTTCAACGGGCATTATTCTAGTACGATTATAATTAATGATCCAAAAAATAAAATTCACCCTTTGATGAAGGTGTCGGATCCTTAAAAAGTTTTGTTGCCCATGCGCTTTCTTCTTTCGACATTTTTATTAATGCGATCGGAGAGGTGGAAAGCATTTCTCGTATTCGTCCATTTTACGTTTCTTTCAGCCATCGTTATTAAGGATTAATAGCTTCAATGTATCCATATATATCGGTGATATATTTTTACTTCTTTATCAGACAAATATTAGTAGGTAGGATGTTATTTTGAAATATATTTTAAAATTCGTTTCAACAAAAATATGAATATAAATAAGAGATTTTTTCTAGCGACTAGTGGGCCGGATTGAACAGCTTCGCGGGCCGGATTGTGGCCCGCGGGCCGTATGTTGGACAGCCCTGAACTAGATGCACAGTTAGGCTACAAAGCAGCCGTCATCGGTGTCGATTCTCCAATAGTGGATCGTTTTTGAATCTTCGGGTCACCAATGACGACGGCTGTTTTGTAACCGAACTGTGCATCTGGTTTTCCTGACCTTTTTGTATAGCTATTAAAGACACGTTATCTTTCAATTTCATGTGAGGCTTAAGTTTAGCTCGATGATCCTTTGTGGATGCTTCAGGTTTTCTATACTCACCCGAACAAACACATGCACAGGGCAATGAGGTGGGTCTTCGTCGAGGTCTCCCGGCTTGTTTTCGACGTAATAGAGGCGTGGCACGATGGACACGTCATGTGCGATGGATCAGGACCGAGTGGCGGCGCTAAAAATGAAACGAAAAAAATTGAATAAGTAAATGCATTATTAGGAAATTTTGGTACATCATCAAGGCAATGATTTTTCTCTAATAAATTCATGATGATTAATATTGTCAACAAATGAGTGCGTCCAAATGTTTTGATAACCGTACTTATAAGTATATACAACCTCGTTTCAAAGGTGGGAGAGCCCAAAAAAAAAAAGTTTGGGAACCACTATTCTATACACCTGAACCTCCTTTAACCCTAGAATACTACACCTATAATTTACCCCCACGAGTACTACTGTGGGGAACTGTATACCCCAAGGGGAAATTTCAATCACAATCACCTTTATAGTTAGAGAATATCACTTTTATTGAATATAGACTTTAATTACAATGCTTTCAATATAGTTGCGGATGATTTTTATTGCTAGGTGACATCTATGTGCAGTTAGGGCAAAAACATATTTTGTGAGCATTGCAGACAAAGCAATTACATTTTTGACATTTAATAGTAGTTTTACGGTCATTTTTACGAGGACAAATACAGCATCGGCCTGCAGCTGAACTGGTAGTGTTCTGAGTAACTTGCTGAGCTTCATTTTGGGTGTCTTTTCCTAGAATTTCTCGGGTGATATTCTTGATGTTTGTTTGGAGTGGTGGTTTTCTTGAGCGCATTTCAATCCATGGGACTGCCATTTGCCGACCAAGACTGAGGAGAAATTTTTTCCTGGGGATAGTTTTTCCTCCTTTGGCTACTAAATTACTGTTAAAAATAACCGCAGCGTTTACTCCTGCCATATTTAGGAGTGCATAAAAAATACACAGTGGCCATCTCCTTGTCTTCCTTGAGCAGCTTTGAGTGCTGCAAAGCTGGTCTAAGGTGTCAACACCACCTTTAGTTTTATTATACAATTCCACTACGTCTAGTTTTAGTGAATGTTCATCAACTGTCTTTCCCTGGTGCATTGTGGAAAGAAGAACCACAACTTTATTCTTCTTGGGGTAAAATGATGCCTTTGTCATCTCCTTGTCAAATAGAAATAAAGAGGTACCGACAGGTCTTCCTTTGACATCCTACATTTCTGTCGGAATTTGCCGCTTATTTCGTCTCAAAGTTCCAACCATTGTAAGCTGGTGATCCTGAAGCATAGATTTTGCAAGTGGCAAAGAAGTAAACCAATTGTCAGTGGTTAAGTTCCTATTGGTTCCGTAAATTGACTTTGCTAGTTCCTTTACAAAGTAATCCGCAAGAGGTATTTGATGGTCGTGTGTACCTTTTCCTACATAAGGCAAAGCTGATACAGTATAAAATGTTTTGCTATCACATATAAGGACAATTTTAATTCCATACTTAGATGGCTTGTTTGGAATATACATCTTGAAAGGGCACTTCCCACGAAATGGAACCAACTGCTCATCAATGGTGCAGCAGGTTGAAGGATTATAAAACTTTTCGCAGTTAGATGTGAAGCTGCTGGTTAGTTCTCGAATTCCTGCAAATGGATCAGCGACTTTTCTGATATCCCTCGTATTTTTGTCATCGAAACGAAGGCAGTTTGTTAGAAACAGAAATCGTTCTTTGCTCATTGTTGCACGATACAAAGGTTTCCCATAGTGCGGTCCCCACATTTCATCTACGGAGAGATGATTGTCTTTCAGAGCCGCACTCACGTAAAGAAGTCCAACAAATGCTTTAATTTCCTCTACACAAGTGTCACCTATATATGACTGCATGTTAGCATAGTTATCTCTCTGACGTGTTATTTCCTCATTGGTATGAGTAACTATAAGCTGAATCATCTCCTGATTGAAAAACAGATTCCAATTCGCGAACTCCGTTGAAATATCTTTTGCCCTTCCTTTAGGACCTGGCATGCGAAGTACTAAATTCTTCTTTGAAGTTCTTCCCCTAGATGGAGGTTCAGATGACCACCTGTGACCATCCCTTCCTTGAATATTTATTTTTTTGGGAGTCAAAACTGTACTTTCTTGAGTGTACCACAGATTTTCCTCGTTGGTACTTTTACGTCTTTTTGCACCCCTATTAGGCTTAGAAATGTGAGATAATTCTGGAACTTCACCCTCAACACAGTTCTCACCAAAATCACGTACGTCATCCTCAACTGAATCTTCCTCAACGCAATCTTCATCACTACAATCTTCTTCTGGATCCAAATCATTATCTCATCTTCATTCATTGGTTTCCCGACCATATTCAGAAAGCCCGAAAGAAAAACAATTAGCATACATCCAAATAAAACATAGTACAAAAGTGCATACATAATTCAATTATTTCTATCAAATAAACGGTATGCGCCATTACGTAAATATGTATACTTTCATTGAAATCATACAATATAGCCTGGCATACGACATTATGTAGTAACATATGTACTAATTTATATAGCTAACAATATGTTATATTGATTATAATATGATATATATGACAAAGTCTCATTCTATAGTCAAAGGAATTGAGAGGAAAACACTGAGCACAAATATGAATACCTACAGAAATACTACTCCGGGGTATACAGCTCTCCAAAATCACTGCTGCGGTAGACTACAGCTGATTCACTCAAGTTCAAACCTGCTAGTGATTAGGTCTTGGTCAGCTAGGAGAATACAGGAAAGGAAAACACAGAAAGTGCTGCCACCTAGAGACAGTGACTAAAACAAACTCAGTTGGGGCACTCACTGCCCCACTGTAGTATTCTAGGGTTAACAACTGTTCTTGTAACATGGATTCGCTAAAACGAGGTTAGTTTTAGATGCAGAAAATTCGGATAACGCGGATTACGGTTCGCATTTAACGTTTTTTGGTCGCACTTAGGATGCGTGATTGAAGATTGCAGAGCGAGGAAGAGACGAGTTGAAGGACCCGAGTGCTACTTTTTTTAAAAGCTTAGAAATATTAATGGAAAATATGTGTGAGGACGCGGAAGAGATTGGCACTTAAGAGGCTATAAGTGCGTTTCCCGAAGTCGTACGGGTCAGATTCGCAGTATTCCGTCCGCATTCGGGTTATTTCGCTTAGGCTACGACCCAATATTGCCACATTTCGAATTTCGCTCATTTCAACAGCAGCTGTGGACGAGTGAAGTTCTGAGAGCAATCGTGTCAACAGCGCTCGTCAAGAATTTTTGAAAGGCGTGGGAAATTTAAGACCTCTTATTGGCTGACACTTTCTCCCCCTCACCCTACAAGTCTAACCGTAGACACGCCTCACCTGTACGATCTCTGGAAACGCAGTATAAAACAGCTCTTTGCCTTATTAAATTAGCTGTAGTGTGAGCTACTTGTTTTATGTTAGCTCTGAAGCGAGAATGATTAATCTGTTTAAATTTATTTCCTCCCGTTTACAAAGGGGAACGGGATAATCACTCGTGGTTTTCGCAGTGATAAGTCGAATCCGTGCTCTCACTTCTCTTAAATGGGCGCATTAAAAAAATCAGGAACAACAATGTTTACAGGTATTGATTCGTTTAGCCCGAAACGCATGAGAGAGGAAGAAAAACAGCAAAATGAACCTTCTTTTATTTGTCATCTCTGAAGTATTTTTCTACAACTCCAAGAGCAACTATTTCAAAATGAGAATTTTATCGGATGGAAATGAAATTACCGCGACAGCCTAATGTCTTTCTGTCTCTTTGGAGAGAAATCCCCCTGCCAACCAACAGATGTTATCAAACATTGTTCCACGCCTCTAAATAGCCTCCCGCTTCTGTTTTTTTTAAAAACTATCTACAGTCTATAAGGAATGAGATACAGAACGGAGGTTGAATTTTAATGACTGATGTGCATGAAAATGATAATATGGATGCAACTTATCTCAAACTATCTACAGTCTATAAGGAATGAGATACAGAACGGAGGTTGAATTTTAATGACTGATGTGCATGAAAATGATAATATGGATGCAACTTATCTCACCAGCGGCCTGGATCACTGTCGTGTGAATTATCGGAGGCATAGCTGGATTCTGTACTTCCACATTATACGGCGGAGGATTGACCCCGTATGGTGGAGCATTTGTGGCGACGTTTGGTGGCGGTGGGCCGGCCTTTTCGCCACCTGTTAGGAATGAAACGATGACGACCCAACTTTGTCATTACATCAACATAAAAACAGTTTTACGCCTTCATATATTCTGATAAAGGTTAACTAACAAAAGGAGGACCCGGACGTTGGGTCATGGATTTTGGCGCATGACCTTGAGTGCACTGGTGAAAGTGCTACTGTTGCAGCTAATCAGACACCAGTGACAAGCAATGCGGGGGGGGGGGGGGAAGACAGTGTCTCTTCGACTGCCGTGGTGTTCACTTCGCTCTCCGCTCGACCGTGTTGCCAGATAGCTATTTCACCTCACTGAAAAAGGCTAAATAGCGACCGCAATTTCTCGCTTCCCAAAAACCACCCGCATGCATTTGTAGCAACGCTGTTCGGTAGCTAGGGTCGTTCCGAGAGCTGCAAGCGGTGATGGAAGGGGAAAACCCTCTCATTGGCCATTCACTCTTCCAAGGTCATGCGCCATAAGACGGGAAAAATAGTATAGGTAGTTGGGGACCTATAGGTCCGGAGTTCGCGCCCGACTTCGGTCGCTTTTTTCCCTCGATTTTTTTATTATTCTTGTTTTGCTTCTTCGCGGTGAACTTTTACTCGGCGTCCGCAATCACTTTTTAATTTTTTTTCATATCTAGTTCTCGGAATTTTTCATATCTTCTCTCGTTCGCCGAACGGCAGACATACTAGAATTTACTGTCAGATCAGATCTTCTTTCATTGATCTTTGTATGTAACTATTATTGATATTCATAGTACATTATAAAAATCCATAGAATATTTTTGTGAACACTATTGTATGCTTTATATGATCTGTAATTTGCGGAAAAAATATCATTGTCAATCTTTTAATAATATGAATTGGTGAAGCCAGTTCTAGATGCATCCATTCTTATTCCAGAACTTTTGCTCATATTGTTCGTCATGCTTCCGTGATGATCTGTTTAGGATTCTTACGAGTGGACGGCGAAATCGGAGTTACGGAGCAGAAGCGAGGAATAGGAACCATGCACTCGTGCTGATTAATACATATTAAAATATTTATTTTCTTTATGAATCCCTCAGAAATACGGTGGGTTGATTAATTGTAAGATAGAAAGGAAGGGTATTTCTGTGAATTGACATACTAGTTATTAACGTTTTTTAGGTATGAATTTCACACATCCGTGGATGTTGGGAATCAAAGTAGCATTGAAAACAGTAAAACATTTTACACCAAGAACGTCTAGCAAAGCATTGTTCTCCGCAGCTTCAGGTGGAATTTAAAACCTCGTCGGGGAAAATGACCTGTTTCACATTATAAAATACTTCACGGGTACCAGAGAGTTTGGACGCAAACCACGCGTACCTAATCATCTCTTTAAATACTGGAGCCGATAACTGATTTTGTATTATTGCGTTTATACAGGGAAGAATGTTTTAATACATCGACGGCGCCCATTAATATTTCAGTAACGTATGGTTTACTAATCAATCGTACCAGGTGGGCATAAAAAGATGTTGAGCATGGAGAACATTACACGATTGTCTTTAATATACAATAACAATATTTTTAATACGTATTAACTAGCACGAGTGTATGGTCCACCTGTTCCTCGCTTCTGCTTCGTAACTCTGTAATAATAGTTACATACAGAGATCAATGAAAGTGAACGAGAGAAGATATGAAAAATTCCGAGAACGAAAATGTAGAGATGAAAAATAAAATAAAAAGTGATTGCGGACACCGAATAAAACTTCACCGCGAATAAACGAAACAGGAATAATAAAAAAGCGAGGGAAAAAAGCGGCCGAAACCGGGCTCGAACTCCGGAACTACGGCTCCCAAGCACAACTCTCTCGCGTCGTGCTACGGTTGGTTTTGATTACCTATGCGGTCGTTCGGGCGCGCCGCAGAATTGCGAACTTTAAACCAGGGCATCGAACCGTAATTTTTTTCGCTCCGGTTTTCGTTCCGGTTCACTCAAAACACAAAATTTCGGTTCGGTTCCGGTTTCGCTCCAGCAAGCGTCAGTGAACCGGTTCGAACCGGTTTTTTTCGCTCTGACCTTAAAATATTTTTAGGAAACTTTCAAGAATTGATTTATTAAGTATTTTTCTTATTAAATCAAATACAGCTTCACTATAAAAATAATGATATTTAAAAAACATAATCAAAACGCGTAAATAAATTATTTAAATGTGAATATTTAGTATGTATCTTATTTATTTAAGATTATATTTTGAATTGAATATTTACAAACCATACATGCGCCGCAAATGATTTCAACATACTAGGAAAGTATAAAGTAAATTATAAATGAGCAAGTTTTCTGCGATAGAACATTCTAAACTTATTATATTATGCAAAGCATTCATCTCATTTTCTAATTTACTGTGCTTAGTCCTTAGTACTAAATTTTATCAAAATCCGCTGAATAGCTACGGAAAAAAATTGCATCCTGATAGAAGGACGGACAGACCGAAGCTAATATGCGCTAAAGCTGGAATGCCTAATAATGAATTATTAATATTTTTTTTACAAATCGTGCGGTAAAAAAAGAGATCGCGTTATCTCAATAGTGCCAGTAAGTTGAGTAAGATATTACGTTATTTTCATTAACAATTTGTAGATCACGTCTACTAACTGCTCGTATTATAGTAAAAACTGTAAATGCACGGCTTAATTTTTTCATTCAGAGATTACTTAAATGGATGAAAAAATCTATAAAATATTTATGAGGAAGAAGCCCGCAGAAATTGAGGGTCCGAGAATTCAGAAAGGCTGAGAAATGTTTATTAACATGATACAAATTTACGATGACTGAATATTTTAAATCACTTACGTAGTGTGAGAATGTTAAACTTCATTATTTCATGAAATTGAAATGATAAGTACCGTTTCGAAAAATTATTACTAAGCGAAAACGTGATTTTCACCCGGCAGCAAATAAAAAACATCTACGTACATCTACATATTATCCTGCAATCAAACATGCAAACAAAAAGAAAAGAAGACACTTATTCGGCCTGTGTGAACTTTCTTCAGGCGGAGTCTCTAATGTGGGTTTCTGCAGTCGGCAAAATATTTCACTAAAAATAACAAATTCGCATTTATATTTAATTTCTTTTCAGTTTTAAACAAACAATAGGAATATGTGTGCTTATTTTAAGATGCACTCTATAAAATAAATAGAAATTTACTAATCTGTAACAAAGGATAACCGAAGTAAGAATATCTCAAAACCACGACTGCGGAGCGATCCTTCCTGGATAAGTTTTAGAGAATGACTACCAGAATACAAGGGTTCAGTGGATATGGAGAGGGAGTGAAAGTGTATGGGGACATTAACCTCCAACTTTAAGGAAAATCCAAGTTAAGAATCGGGAAATATTTTTGCCGGGAACACACTCTACGGGGTATGCTCGGGGGGAGGGTAGCAAGACAATTAGAGGCTGCCTTTAAAGTACCGCCCAAGTTCCTTTCCAGTAGCCTCGTTTAACAGGGAATCTCAGCAGGATGTATTGTAGACCCTCTCTCTATGCATTGAGATGAACATGAAAAGTCCTACTATTGAGCCAACAGATATTATCACAAAGACACATCCTTCCCAAGGCTGAGGAGAATGTGTTCTCAAGAAAAACCCAACCCTTTTCTTATTCGGTTTCTAAACGTGAGGCTTTCAGAAAGACTCAAACTAAAGCAAAAGGAAAAACCCTTCTTTCGTTCCCACTTTTTATGCCAACCGAAAAATATGGAACGAAATAAATAACGGTTTCGGTTTCACTCCAGGAAAAATAACGGTTTTTTCCGGTTTCGGTTTTCGGTTCGGTTCCGGTTCGATGCCCTGGTGTTGAGCCACATCGGACGAGTTTATTTAGCTTACAATTAGATTTATTTTAAGCTTAATATTCAGGTGATATCTTTTGTATTTCAGGAAATGTGAATTTTTAAGCTATGTTGAAATCCTGTATTTCTCAGGCATGAAAGAACAACATATTACTGTCCCGAAAACTTTCTCTTTTTGGCCGTGACTTTTAGATACCATGAGAATTTGATTTACGACCTCAACAATCGATCTTACGAACGTTTGTTCAATTTCACCAACCCAAACAAGGAAATTAAAAGAGAATCAGAATGGGAAGGAATTAATTATTTGTTTTTAATATTTATTCATTTAATCTTTACTGTGCATACATTTACAACAGTGTGTGGCAGTGGTATTTTATTGTAAGCCAATCATATAGAATGTCGTTTTCCATAAGATAACACGTAAATATCACATTTTTGGTTTGAAGGCTTTCGTTCTTTTACTTTTTAAAATATCTAAAACTTAAGTTATCGATACGAAATTTACGCTAAAACACACCAAAATGAATGAGGATTCTTATTCTTATCGTCGAATACTCAATCTCATGCGCATTCTCTCATATTTTGAATTTATATTCGATATTTTGTAATTTTTTTAACATTTCAATACTAAGATTCCATGGTTACGGGTATTGTTGTCCCCGATAATTTCAGTGCATCTAATACAGGGGTCCCGAAAGTGGTCTATAAGATATTTTCGGGGGTCGAAAATTACTCGGTGGTCGATTGGGGGTCGATTAGAAATTATTGAAACAGAAGTATATCACATCACATCATTGCATACTTTATTAATTATTGTTGGTCAAATCGACGTTTTTGTGCCGAAAGCAAAAGTCGTATATTATACAAATTGGCAATCATGCTTCCACTCCGCTGGCAGTTGTGATTGCACCAATCAGGAAGCATTGCGAGCGTGACGTATTCTTCCCTAATCTCCGTTTTTCACTGTTTCAGTTTCATTCTGACTTTCCGTAGTGCTAATTACCAGTTATAGTTTCTCTTGATTATTTTACTTATTTATTTGTGTTTGCTGTATCCGGAAGTGGAGATGTGAGTTCCTTTAGTAACTAAAGGAACCTACTGCCTTAATACCAGTTTCGGCCCCACGACGCGACGCATAAAAGGTATCGGTTCGCCCAAAACAAGATGCCTGATCCCAACTCGGAGCCGAAGATTGAATGAATGGCACGATGAATGAGACTGGAAGACCAAGTGAAGTACATATATGAACTAGTTCTTGAACGAATGAGTGACCGGTTGACTCACTGTTTTATGCGACAGCCTCTCAGAACGAAACGGAATGAAGCCGAATCTAAAAACAAGTGAAGAGTTGGTCACCGCCGCAAAAAACTACTTCAGTCGTTCAGTTTAATTATTCATTCACGAACTACACATCTCTATGTTGAAGTCTTGAACACGGCTGATAGTTTTATATATCCTATAGATATATAGAAGTACGTGAGTATATTATTGAGACTTATTACTTTTTACTTACTGACTTATTTAATTAATTTAATTATTTTGTTACAACCCCAGTAACCACAATAACAGCTTCAGGTTCTAAAAAGAAATGCAGACAATATTCATGGGAATATTTGAAACTTGGATTTATTCCTTCGTTAACAAACGGAACAAGGCCTATGTGTCTTCTCTGTGAAAAAACTGTTATATAGTAACGATGCAATGAAACCAGCAAAAATGAAAGATCATCTTCAAAGACTCCACCCTGATAAGAAGGATAAAGATCTTGATTTTTTTAAAGAACTGAAAGAGAAATACACACATCGACCAAATATAAAATCATTTATGAAAGCACCTGCCGAAGCTGACAATGAACGAGGATTAACAACCTCGTACAATATTTCTCTTAATATAGCAAAAAAGGGAAAACCATATACACTTGCAGAGGACATCGTTATTCCCGCAATTAAAGAAGTAATTGAAACTATAATGAAAAAAGACTCCGGTCCTGTTTTAAAATGCTTACCATTGAGTGCGAATACCGTGCAAAGGCGTATTGATGAAATGGCCGAAGATGTAGAAAAAACTGTAGTATCAGAGCTCATACATAGTAAGTTCTCCATCCAACTTGATGAGTCCACTTTTGGTAGTTCTTCTATTCTTATGGCTCATATAAGATATTTTAGTAAAATCAAACATCAAATTATTGACGAATTTTTATTTGCAAAATATCTTGAAAGTGATGGAACGGGGTTGACAATTTTCCAGCCATTGGAGGAATATTTAAATAAGTACGATATTCCATTTACTAATATAACAGCAGTAGCCACAGATGGCGCACCTGCGATGGTGGGCCGTTACCGAGGTTTCGTTACCTTTCTTAAAAAGAAAAAGTTCCCGGTGTACGTACTATTCACTGTGTATTGCACAGAAACCATTTGGTGGCAAAAACTCTCAGTGACGAATTGCATGATACTCTAAAGGTGTGTATTAAATCTATTAATCAAATTAGAGCTCATCCTCTTAAATCGCGATTGTTTGCCAAACTTTGTGAAAAAAACGATGAAATATCAAACCAATTACTCTTGCATACTGAAGTAAGATGGTTGTCTAGAGGTGCAAGTTTACAAAGACTAGTTGAGTTGTTCGACTCAACTGTAGAGTTTCTTACAGATGTTAATTCGTTTTTGAGTGATGAACTGAAGAGAAATAAGAATCATATTTTCTACTTGGCTTGGCTTGTTTAAATCTTCATTGTTACGAAGAGATTTTCAGTACTTTTCGAATCTACGGCAATTGGAAGTAAAAGATGAAGATATGGAAATATTGAGCAATGATTTTAAATTGCGCTTTGAGGATTTAGAGAACATGCACATTCCAGATTGGGTTATCGCGCCATTCTCTGCAAAGTTGAAAACATCGAATGTAACTTACAAGATGAACTTATTGGATTGTCAGTTGATCTTGAAGCTAAGACGCTTTTTAAAAATGTGACTTTAAGTTACTTTTGGACGAATATAAATGTTGTACAAAAATATCCAAAACTTTCTGAAATGGTACTTCCCTTTTTGCTTGCATTTCCAAGCTCGTATATGGTTGAAGCTGGTTTCAGCCATGTTAATTCCATCTTAACAAAACAGAGAAATAAGTTAGATATAGAATTCCGTGGCGATTTAAGGCTGAAACTTACTAATCTTGAACCCAACATTGCTAATCTTGCCAAGAGTCACCAAGCACACCCGTCACATTGACAATGTCAGTCAATTTTACTAACTTAATAAAAGTCTTATTATAACGCATCTGATTAGACATAATTATATTAGATATATGTAATATAAATGATAAACACTGTAAAGTAAACAATCTAAAAAATCACATAAGCGTCTTCTTTTGCTTGTCCTATTATAATTACGTAATAGTAAAGTAGAGGGGGTCGATTAAAAGTCGAGAAATTCTTGAAGGGGTCGACGGTTAAAAAAGTTTGGGGACCCCTGATCTAATATATAAAAATGTTTGTGTGTGTGTGTATCATAATTTAAAACTCGAAAACTACAGAGCATAGAAGCAAGATAAAGGTATCATTTTAACCGGAATAACTAGTACAGTGGTATAGTAAAGTTTTTATATCGATTTGATTGACCTGTCTAATGTAAGAAATATTTTATTTTTTCATTTTCTCCATTTGAATGACATAGGGACGAGTGCAGCTTATTTTTCATTTGAATTTTAAAATTACCTAGAAACATGGTACGAACTTGAGACTTGAATGGTTTTACGAAGAAAAGAACAAAGTTTATTTTTATTGAAGACAGAATCCGAATCCTGATTTAATTAGCATAACAATGCATTTATAATCAATAAAATACGTGATTTTATCAGTTTTATTACAATACCCATTATAAGCTACCATGACAACTCCCATTGTCGCCGAAATTGAGAGTTCAATGCATTTATAGGGGAAGCATTTTAACGTAATATCGCTTGTCAATTTCTGTGTACGATTTTAATTTGTTTACATGGAAACCAAATATTTGTTGTTTTTAATTGAATTATCTTCTAATCTAACATATAAAGGATAATGTTTGTAAGCTTGTTCGCATTGAATGCTTTTAAAACGAGATAGGGAGGGAGAGAGATGGATGGTAACGGAGGGGGGAGATGGAGAGAGGGAATTAGAGGGAAGGTGTGAAGAGAGGGAATTAGAGGGAAGGTGTGAAGAGAGGGAGGAGGAGGGTGGGAGATCGAGGGGGAGGGAGGGAAAGGGATAGAGGGGAGGGAGAGAGGGGCGGGAGGGGGAGAAGGGAAGGAGAAGGTGGTAGGGAGGGGGAGGGAGTACTATCTTATTCTTGCGATGCTTACATGTTACACGGTCGAAGTTTTAGATCCACTAAATCCGTTGAAATTCAACGGCACTCCTGCTAGTATGCACTAAAGCCCCTTTAGACGACAGCTACATGCCTGTGCGTTGACGTCTGTAGACATTTGTTTACAATTTTTTATTTCTCTAGAACCGTTCGTCGTAAAGATATGCGGTAAACGTCGTTTTGTTTCTACTGGCTATGAGGTCCCTGGAAAAATATTTTCGTTTTCTAAAGTGTCCCGGGTTCGAATCCAGGAGACGATTATATTTTTGCATAAGTTTACACGGGATTTTCGATTTTTCAGAGTGCAAGGTTATTTTCCTTCATTCATTAAAATAAGTAAATATAGACCAATTTTCTCCTTTTTTGCTTTATTCGACGGCTAAAGGTCGAAGTTTTCAGAAATACGCATTCTTTTTCGAAATTTTTAGGATTTTTCGTACTCATTCCGGTCGTTGCCAAGGAGACTCTCATTGTTGCCTCCTATTCTTTTAATGCCAATTAAACCTTCAAATACACGAAAGAAAAAGGTTATTCGCTTCGAACTGTTGTTTGATCATCGAAATTAATGAAGCATATCAACCCAAATATTTACGGATAATTATTCTGTTAATTGCGTATGGCGGCGTATGGGAAGCGTTTCTAGCTGTGTCAATAACATGTGTATAACAAACAAGCTCCGAGTGCATTGAGTTTTATTTTAAATTGTGCAATTAATTTGTTTTTTGTTTTGTTTCATCGTTTGAATGCTGGAATCTTACCTTTTTGTAAATAGAACCATCATATTACAAATCTGTAATCCTTATTAACACAAATAGGTTCACGCATCAATTAAAAGTTAGATGAGAATAGGGACGCACGTTATTTTGTAAACACATATGGTTATCTTCTCTTCATTGATAATCTAAATAAACGGTTGCATTGACTTCGCCTTTATAGTAGGTCCTCTAAGAAGTTAAAAGCAGTCGTTGATAGACACTTGAAGTAAAGAATTGTTTGTGAGTTCGTCTATAAGGGTGCAACGATAATCATTGGAACTAAGGTAAGGTAAGAGTATTGTAGGAAAGAGAGAGAAAGAGACGCGGAAGCTCATAGGTTGCCCGTGTAGATGAGGAGAGTACAAGAAAGACAAATAAATAAGGAAACACGTCAAATGAATAGGGAACAAAGATCTAACCTAGGACCGAACTATTTAGATTATTTGCATTTCATTTATTTTATTAATTATTCAATAAAAATTATTTCACTAAACCTCCAGTTTATTTAAATCGCGTTGAGGATCGGAGATCCGGGGCTGCCCTACTACTAGATATTTAAAAATTTTTATTATGAGTTATGAAATTGTAATATAATTTTATTTTTCCTGCTAATAATAATTTATTTGTTATCTTGAAAAATAAATAATGAAAATGTAACTACAGTAGAACCTCATAAATCCGGCACCATCGGGACCTAGCGCGAGCCGGATTTTAGAAAATTCCGGTTTTTTGAAAACGTTGCACATTGCCTAAGTATCCAGGGGCAAATCGGTCTATTGCGAAAGTTTTTTGTAATCTATATAATGTATTTCAAAATTTAATCAGAAATCACGCCAGAATATTTTAAAATATGAAATACATACACAAAATGTATGTAAATAAACGTGCAAAATATTAAATAAATCATAATAGACGCCTTGCCCTCTTGCCACCCTTGGCTACGCCACTGCACCTTCATACCATATCACGGTCTATATGTAAAAAAAATAAAATACATACCTCAAAACGTGTATTTCCGTTGAAATCTCGAAGTCGATTTTTTTCGTGATCACAATACTTTCCCATTACTGCGTATGGAGAAAGTAAAAATTAACAACTCCTTAACCGTACAAAGTAGGCAGGTCGAGTTAAAAATGGGATCTGCATTGGCGCATATATTCGTTAAAATTCCCCCGCTCCGTTATTTTCGCCTTTGTCGACCGACTCCTTCAAACGGCGCTCGCTTAGGCCGATTTCTCTCTCTTAGTCACCACCGGTTAAACTAGACACTTGTTCTGCGCCATGGCATTCTTGGGTCAACCCTTCCACAAAAGGAACCAAGGCCACTCGCGAAGAAACTTCCGAGGAATGGGAATGAAAGGAGGGAAATTTTTCGTCTTCGGTCGTTGGAAGGAGAGAGGTTAAATAGGAACTGCAGACGAAGGGCGGGAGAGGAAAGGAGTTTATAAAGGATGGCGGACGCAGTTGTTTACCTCTTTCAATTAGTTAACAGATGACTTGATTACTCTCAATAAGCTGAGCCGGATTAGGGTCTACGAAAAGTTCGTGCAAGAAATTACGCTAACATTAAACTATGAAAGATCTACAGTCGGGCAAACAAAACTATCTTGGCTTTCGTTGGAATCCAGCAAATTAAATATTGATGGAATTATTTGAAATTTTGCTATAAAAGAAAAACGTTGAAAACGTTTACTGTAAATGTAATATTAAGGACCTAATTTTTTCAACAAGGCAAACCTAATTTCTAGAATAAATTTTATTGAGAAATTAACAATAATTTTCCCCGCATGTTTCACCAATTAAGCATTTATCATGTGTATGTGAATATATTAGTTTAAATACCTGCGAGCCATAGTGCATAATGTCGATACGAACTTGTATAAGTGATAAACGGGACCATACTTTCAATTTCCACAGGACGCTGAGGCTAGAGAGTATTGCTCCTCGGCGTCCGTGAACGTCTATAAAATTTTATTCGTCGGCGGGATCTAATGCAACGGAAATGCGATTTTCAAAAATCGCCTCGAAATGGAATTCTCGCCGTTAAAGTTTGGTGGGAGTCGAAAATGTACGAATTCGTCCTATCTCGGGAAGAGTCGCTGGAGGTGGCTGGAGTCCACCGGGAAAATAATTTAAAACGAGATTCCGGTTGAATTACACCATCACGGTTTTGGTTTAAACCGGATGGCGGCGTGCGATACATATTTTGTATTGGTCGACTGACTGAATTTTTTTCGTCAGAGTTGTTGTTGAACCTAGTAAAGTTAAAAGGGAGTCAATATATGCCGAGAGGTATATTCGAGCGCACGATCGCACGTACTGTTCCCATTTAATTACTTGTTCGCCACAAAATTTACCTGAAATGTTACTGAAATTACTCCCTCTCTTGTTGTCTTTTTGTTCTCACGAGATTAAAAGGTTCCGTATACTGGCGAATCAGAAGGACGATTTTGTCTTTGTCAAAAAAAATTGTTAAAATTAGATATTTTACCCCCGCTGATTCATTTCTTAGGCAGTTTGATCGTGTAAATCGTTTGAATTTATTTGTAAAAAAAATTAAATTAAAATTCCGTCGTATAAGTATATTTCAAGTTTGCATAAAAATCTGCACTATCGGTGTTTTGATTCGAGTACGCTGAAAAATAAATTACGGATGCATAATTTATTACGCCGTTGACGAAGCCGTTGCTAAGCTACGGAGAAAAGAATGTGTACTTCCATCGTAACGCAGGCTAGAGATTCCACCGAGTATTAACGTCGAAGAAAGCGATGTTTCACCGCTGTCCATTTTGATCTCTCAAAAGAGAATCCTAATCATCTAACCAGCCTTTTTATTATTCTGCTGCTAAAGGTTATTAATAGTGAGACCGTTAAAGAGGAAAGATCTTGCCTCGCATCTAGAAGGAAAAAAACGGTGCCCCCAAATGTATGTGAACATTTTGTTCCTTTAGAGAAAATGGAACTGATACTCTTAAAAATCGGATGTGAAAATTTTCTCCGCAATTATTTGCATTTTACAACTTTCTAAGTTTCGAAGAAAACAATTTTTATTGCCAATTTATATTAATGTGGTGATTTCGAGGAAACTGTGAAATTAATTTCGTCGAATTTCTCACGCCGTATACCTTATATTATTTATTTTTGTAAATATACGTTACTGGTTGAAAATTATATATATATATATATATAAATCGACCTACACAATTTTTGGAAAAACAGCTTTCTACAAAATCTCATACTATTGATATTAACCTTATACATGCTGCATATGAATGCTTTTTAAATGAAGATTTCATCTCAACATCTTACTTGAGTTGGGAGCTGTGAATTTTTTGGAAACGCTAATGCTACGATTGCGTCAATCCACAAGAATTGTATTGCACTCACTGCTATCATTCTCGGCCGCAAGGCTATACATATAAGGTAGGAATTTGTACGGTTAGATACTTTGATTGACCTAGAGACCATCAAGAGGGGAAAAAGGGGAAGAATTTCGGCCATCTCGAAAATTTTCCGTGTCTGAACCTCAAAAGGAGAGATTTTCGTCTTGGCATTTATTTATCTCTAATCGTGTTGGATATATTAGTTTTAGGACTAGTGTTAGCTAAGATTGTGTACGTACAAAAATACCGAGGAGATATAATCCATTTTACAGGTCTCCTGAAGAGAATCGTGGAGAAAGAGATTTTTTCCTACAAAATACGAAAGTATTCCATCGAGGGCATGAGTTTTGTGCGCCTTCAATCGAGCAGAACGATTGCGTTAAGAGAGTAAAGCGCAGTAAAACGGTATCGGAATACTGTTCCCAATACCAACCCTATTATCAGTCATTGGTCTTTAGCGGGCGTTTTCGGTCAAAATTCCGCCCTAAGCCGATCGCCTAGAAAGAAAAACCTTCTCGGAAGAGTCTACTAAGTAAATTCCTGCTATAGGATCCTCCGTGCAGTCGCGGAGGAAACCACCAAGGTTCTACTCTCTCCATTTCGGGGACGAATTTTCCTCAAAAAAGCATCTATGGGTCACAAAAATGTTTTTACAAAAAGACTAAAAATTACAAATGTGTGGTTGTACGTTTAAACAACATTCGAGTTAAAGAAATAATTGTCTAATATATCAAAGTGCTGAGGGAGAGGGGGGTAATGATAGTTGACCGCTAAAAAAATACTAAATTTTGTTGAAAATTTAGTATTTTAACGAAAATTCTGATATCCTCTTAATTATTCCATTAATCGAAATTATTACATAATAAAATCCTAAACTGTTATTTAATCCTCTTCAAAATTCACACGTATATTGACAACCATCTGTCTGACCTGGCTATCGAATGTTCACTTCTCTCGTCGGTTACTCGTGTTCTCTCTCATTATTTAAAATATAAAAAACGATCCAAACTCGAAACTAAACTGACTGATAATCGAAACTTATAAAATTGCGTAGTACACAAGAAAGGATTTACTTAAGCAAACGAAATATTATCCTGCGTATAAACTCGTTTACAAAAAGAAAACAGAAGAAACGAAATGAAGCGAAGCGATTGGACATACATAGATGCAGCCAGAACGGAGGCTGATCTCTTTAAACACAAAGGTTGTCTTTATATTGAGGCGGCCTAGCGGCTCATGTTCGCCGGAAGCTCACTTTCCAACGAATGGCTTGCGGGGGAGGAAGGACCTGTTTATACCAACTTGACCGTAGGAATTGTGATATCTGACAAGATTTGAATAACCAAAAGTGTGTAAAAATTTATCTTTTTATACCTTCTAAAATGTATCTATTGTCCAATTAATGTCAAATATCCACGAAAAAAACGAGACAAGTTTTTCTCACGCTTTTTCTATTAGAAACGAGTAAAAAGCGAACTTATGAAATATTTATAATATACCAAATAAATTTCAATTGTAAACCTTTAATTTTTCATACAGAAACGTGTAAAAAGTAATCTTACAAATTAAGATATGGTATAACCGTAAAATTAAAGAAAACAATTTCACTACGACTTAAAAGCATTCCAGAAGGATCAATTGGTAGTTAATGCATAATATTAACTACGCCTTTTAAAAATATAATACAATATAATGTACTAAGTTCTAGCCCTCTTGGAAGCGTTGTAGAAGTGCGGCACACGGTGTTAAGCAAAATGTCGCCTAAGGTCACTACACGGAGTTGTAGGCCACCAAGTCATGCCACCTGTAAAGCTATCGATGAATAAAGTACGGGCAGCCGCCGCCTCTCCACCTCACCGAACATCGCTGTATCATTGACGAATGTTCAGAAATTTTTAATGTGGGTCAGCAAGATCGATTTTATCCCGAAGGAAACGAGACGAAAAATGACATCCGAATTAATTTTCATGACATCATTAGCGCGAAAATAGAATAGGGACGCTGTCCTCCTCCCACTTCGCAGATATTGGGGAGAAAAGGATATGGAATGAGGACAGATTGAGCCGAACTTAGCTAAAAGTCGCTTCAAGACGAAAATCTTCAGTCGAGGGCACGTGCCCTTTGGCAGCTTCGTTTGAATGGTAAAAATAACCCGCGACAAGACGATTACTTATCATAAGTGCGTGCGAGGGCGTGTAACAGACGCGCCAGTGGTTGGGTCCTTTCATTTTGGCGGCTCTCGAGCGATACAACCATCACGCATGTTAATCAGCAAAAGCGCCATTATTAAAAATTAACGAAGGAAAGTGTTTATAAAAGAACTCATTAAAATCCTGGTCTATAGGCTTCCTATGCACGAAAATATGGTGCATGTCATAGTGGCGGCATTTTCTGTACTCAACTGCAGTTCGAGTACTAATTGTTGTCTAAACCGTACGAGATTTTATACAAATACTTTACTTTTAGCGTTTTTTTAATTCGCTTATATTCGTTCGATTTGCTCGTCTCTCTGACGCGCTAACTCCTAAACGAAAGTATATAGAAACTTCGTTTTTTCGCCAATCCAATTGGTATTGTCTCTTTGTGCATCTTTTCCGTTTGCCCGTGTATTTAAAGCAATTTTAGGAAAAACGCCATTTACTCTCTGCATTTACTCTTCCTTGTTATGAAAAGGACGCAAGGTTTTACTATTGTTATTGAGTTAAACTAGAACGAGTTTTCTAAATTATTGTTTTTAAGGGTAAAAAAATATGATATGGCCAACACATGACTATCTCCATATTTGGGGTATAGATGTTTAAATTAATATGAATAGCATTCTAAGGCAAAATTATTATTTCGTATCGTAAAAGAATACAGTCGTCCTTATTACCGTAAATTATATTTAGAATATGTTTACATAATTCACCGCTACATGGTGGCGGCGCTGTATACTGAATGGATATTTAAGAATAAATTAATTATCTACTAAATGGAAGGTTCTACGAAAATTTATTTCAAACAAAAGTTGGAAGGAATATTATTCTCTGTAATTTTGGTCCTTGTAAAGATTGTAAATAACACCGTTTTAAAGAACATATTCGATGAAAACCGACAACACCGATTATTTATAAATAATTTCAAAACAATAACTGCTATGGAAAATTGTTTCAAATAAAAGTTGTAGGAAATTACATTCTCTATGTTTTTTGTAATGGTCGATATACCTATACTGTAATGACGTATTACCGGAGAAATATCGCTAAAACCGAATCGGGTTTGGGATAAACCTCGACTTCTGGTTAACCGGTATTGTCTAAAAACTAATCAGCTCTTCGTGCCCATACCAAAGTGTTATATATGTAATTTGGTAAAGATATGACAATTACTTTTCAAGTTAGAGCTCCCACAATGCACACACAGACATCATTCCGAAAATAGTCTAAACATGTTCTAGGGACCTCAAAACATGTAATACACGCACGTACACACTGACATTATTCCGTAAATAGTCTTAATGTGTTCTATGGAACTCAAAAGATATTTCCGTTGAAATCTCGAAGTCGATTTCTTTCATGAAAACAATACTTTCTCTATACTAACTGTATGGAGAAAGTAAAAAGAGATACACAATCTTCTGGAAACACCCTATTTTTTGTAAATTTGGCCCACATTAAACAATTGTAATCGCAATGCGGACCTTCTATAATATACATCGCTCTAATGCGGTCCTGATGCCTCTTCGAGTCGTCGTTTGAATGTGTTCCTGATCGAGACTGGAGAATAACATTTGTATTTACCTGCAAAATTTTCGCTCACGCAGGATTGCTTGGGGGAGTATTTCAAAACGGAGAGGATTGTCTGTTAACGCAGAAGAGAGAAAATTATTTTAGCTCCCGTGGACTAAAGTCGATTTACGTGCTTAATGGATGCGGAATTTTCGATCGCCTCACTGAAAGGGTTAAGGTGCTCAAGATTTTCAATAATAATTATTCCTTTTCACGTTTGCTCGTGGGCTTGTTATGATGTTAGCGATGAAACTTTTTAGTTTTTTTTTAAAGTAGAAAGAACATCCTCAATTAAATACCATTCTTCTCCAATGCAATTTTTTTTCCTGGAAGCGAAACAATGGAAGTTGACTTCCGTCTTCGACAAAATAGACTTTCTACCTAACTTATTTCCGCCGCTGGTTCTTCCTGGATAAAATCCTTAATACCCTTCAAGTGATCCAAATTTGAAAATGCATTAAGTCCTCAATATACATCGCTTGTTTGTTCGTCGTGACTTTTGAAAAACGCATCCAGTACGAATGAGTAGGGCATGATGCATATTTATCGGTTTTTGGATGAGATCACGTTTTTGTAAGTTGCAAATTCATAATAAGTTTTTTAGTCTTGGAATTACGTAAGGAGAAGGCTCCTTAATAGGTTCCGCTTGATATATATATAAATGCTTAAGGAAAAGGAAAGGTAATAATAAGGTAGCAACAAGGTGTTGGAGGAAGCCCAGTGGACACTTACCTAGATTGAAGAGCCGCTGGGGGTGCTGAGGACACACGAAAAACACAAAAGAACAAAAACGACACAAAAATGGAGCTTTCGGGCTGACGCCCTTCTTCAGCGACGGAGAAACATATACTAACACACACATATATATATATATATATATATACATATACATTTCTCCATTCAACCAAAATAATGACATTTTTATTTTACGCAGATTTTTGACGTAACTAAAAACCCCGGTATGGGTTGACGTAATTAAGGATACATGTATTGCATATGGATGAATTGGCATGTGCATGTTAATGTTTATAACGGCTATTCATGTACCCTTTCTATGGTAAAATTTTGTTATAGGCGTTTCCATATATTCCATGCTGGAATTTTTATCCGACAGGAGATGATTCACACTCAAAGGACAGCTAAGATTTGTAGTTTATCAAAGTAATATGCGCAAAAAACCGTCTTCAGCAAAAAGCACTTAACGGTGGCAGCATTTTCATTTTTGTCTTAAATGTGGCAACTTTAAACAGTCAATACCTTACGAAATTTCAAACAATGGCGTGTTCATGTTTGTTCGCCATCATATTTGAGGGATTACCGCACTTCCGACGCTGTAAAGATAATGAGACCCGCTCATGATGCGGGGCAAATAACTTCGAGAAATGTCTCGCTTGTTAGAATTAAGCAACGCTGCCTAATATATATATATATATGAGACAGCGTTGCTTAATTCTAAAAAGCGAGACTTATTTCTCGAAGTTTTATATATATATGTATATGTATGTATGTGTGTATGTATATATATATATATATATATATATATATATATATATATATATATATATATATATATATATAGGGCAAATAGGTGTTGAAGGAAACCCAATGAGCACTTACCGGAAGGAGAGCCGCTGGGGTGTTGGAGAGACACATTTGTAGAAGTTATTGGAGCTTTCGGGATGATCCCTTCGTCATCACAAGAGAGATACAACACCCCAGCGGCTCTCCTTCCGGTAAGTGCTCACAGGGTTTCCTTCAACACCTAGTTGTCCTAAATATCCTTATTTACCTTTCCTCTTCCGTAAGTTTATATATATATATCCGTGGCGGCTCGTGATATAAGAAATAGGCGGTTGCACATTTTCAAAAATATGTTTCAAATACATGTTCCCATAACTGATTAGCGGAGAAACAAAGATACTCATTAGCTAAACAAAATGAACTGTATAAATTTGTAGGTGTTGATTAAATCAATAATTATTTTCCCATAATTTTACACGTATCGTAATTTTCGATTTTTCGATGTACATGATTGTCTTCTTTCATCTAAATAAGTAAATATGTACCGATTTTCTTCGTTTTTGCTTTATTCGACGGTAACAACTGTGTACTATCTTATTCTTGCAATGTTTAGATGTTACACGGTCGAAGTTTACAGAAATACGCAATTTGTTTCAAAATTTTGTGGATTTTTCGTACTCTTTCCGGGCGTTTCTAAGGCGATCATCATTGTTACCTCCGATTCAATTAGCCTTCAAATAGATGAAAGAATAGCGTTATTCACCTCGCACATTTGTTGATGCAACGAAATTATCGTTGTAGCAAAGCCAGTTTCATTCTATACCCCAAATATGGAGAAAGTCATGTGTTGGCCACATCAGATTTTTACTTTCTCCATACGTAGTAATGGGAAAGTATTGTGATCGCGAAAAAAATCGACTTCGAGATTTCAACGGAAATACACGTTTTGAGGTCTCTAGAACACGTTTAGACAATTTTCGGAATGATGTCTGTATGCGTGCATGCGTATGTGTCGTGAGGACCAAAGCTGTAGAGAATAATATTTCTTCCAAGTTTTGTTTGAAACAAATTTTCGTAGGACCATTCATTTCGGAGATATTTAACTTTTTCTTAATTTCCAGTATACAGCGCCACCACCATGTAGCGGTGAATTCTGTAAACATTCAAAATATACCTAATTTACGGCAATAAGGACGACTGTATTCTTTTACGATATGAAATAATAATTTTTCCTTATAATAATTTAAATATCTACACCCCAAATATGGAGCAAGTCGTGTTGGCCACATCAGATTTTGTTTACGATTTCAGCAATGTAAACAACCCCAAATTTAAGATATCCTATTTTATGCGATCTATTATTTTTTCTGGGTGGAGAAATTGATGCGGGAAATTCTATCATTTGTCTAACTTATATCAGTAATTGTGGCCGCTGTGGAGAGAGAAGCGCCCCGCAATTCATTGAGATATTTTTATCTTTAAACTCACGAACACATCTGCATGTTACCATGCAGTTCGCCAAAATGGTGGGCTGAGGCAGAAGCGTTAATGGAAAACATGGCGTCTATGGAAAAGTTTTAAGCACCTTTAAAAAGGGTTATTGTTTTTCCTGCGTTTTATTAAAGAATAATCGGAACAGTTTAATACTCGAACCTTAAATAAGCATGTAAACGAAAACATGTGTGACTTCTTTTGGGAGAGTCGTTTGGGAGCGGCGCTTATGTGCAAATGCTTCCATCGCCACAACCTAAGTAAGGCACCGGATGGGAGGGGATTCCACACACCAAAGGGTTACTATATAACACTTCTCGCCTTTAGGAACGGCTCTGCTATTATCATCAAGTAAGAGAATGAATAAACGAAAAGCATTTAAAAAATTTACGTTCGAGATGCGGCAATAAAATTTCCGAATCTAATGATTTTCTTGATGGATTAAAATTTTAACCAAGAGTATTATTACGGGCTAGGAATTCGCTAGGATAGCAATATGATAGATGAAAACTTTTCTTTTTAATTGAACGCCTGAAAGAACCGACAGTGCTCGGTCATAAATTTGAGGTCTGAATGTTTTGGGGTTTAGATACCCAACCGCACTATAAAAAAAAACTATCGCCACGCGCTTTCAAGAAGGCGGAGCACGCCACGCCTCGCACGAGAGAAGGGCGCCATTGAAGTGGGCGTCAGAGAGGAATCACCACGACTCTTTTTTCTCTTGATTTTGCTCTTCTGTTAGCATTATTTAACAGACCTTCGGCCACAAGTCGACGAAAAATAAAAATCTGTTTTCGACCATTTAAAATTACACAGATTAAGACTTATGTAATGGAAAAAGGTAAAATATTAACAAAAAGGCCCCTAATTTGAGATAAAAGCATCGGTTATTGTATCCGAATTATAAATATTTATGAGGATAAACCGAGAAAACATCCAACAAACCGGGTTGAATCCGATCAAAAACCTCGGTAACCTTTGAGTCAATAGGCAGTTAGAATCAGGATCTTAACTAGGATGTAGTATTTATTTATTAGTGGCATTTACCATGGGCGCCTCTCGCAAAAGATGCTCAAAACTAAGAAAATACCTTTAGTTCAACAATAGTAAGTCGATACTAAAATATCGCTTTTGTTTTTAGCTAGAAAGAACAAATTTCTTAATTTAAAAGGAGTAAAATTAAAATTCCGCATGACTTTTTTCCGAAAGACGCTTACTTAAGCTCCGCCATAGGTGCCGAATCTTCCAGCTAACAAGACTCGACTTATCACAAAAATCTTTTGTAAATTCTTCTCGCAAACAGATCACCACCCATTCAGTTCACTAGAGAATTATCGAGCTCGTCTTATGGCAGAAAATATATTCGAGGTTAAGCAATAACAAAAATTGAAAAATAGCACTTATCTTAGGTATTTTCAATAGCCGTTCAAGTTTGTGAACAAACAGATTCCCATTTCGGTTGCAATTCTGCCGTAGTCAGTGGTATTTCGCCGAAATTAGATTCTAAACTTGCTTACTTTATCAAAAGTAGATACTAAATTTGTTAATAATGTATGCTCTAAACATTAATAAGAGCAGATTCTAAAGGTTTTTTTTTTAGAATTATTGAATCGCCACTGAAGTCGGCTTCATCGTAGCCGACATGAGCATGTTTTTTTTTTATATATCCTTATTGGAGATTCTAAAGTACAATTTTCAATCGCGCTTAGCCTTGAACCCATTTGGTCGGGATTATAGGAACCTCGAGGGTAATAACACCAGACTAACCACGCTAGTAGTAATATAAGCAAACACTCCCAGCTTTTCGGCGATCTATAAATACTCAGCTACAACGCGAAGAGGCCATCTTCTAAATAAAAAAGGGTACGGTGTGTGTAGAGACCCGCCCTTTCAATCCGTCCAATGCGTTAACCCTTTTCTCGCGTAATTTTCCCGTCACCGACGCCGAGTAAATTTCCCACTCGTGTCGATTTGTCGGTCCCCTTCGCTTCTTTTTTTTTTTTACGCATCGGAAATTATTTTTTAAAAAATAAATAAATTTCACCGTGACAGTTACGTACCTTGAGGATTCATTATGGAAGCACTTCGGAGTACGTGGCGTAATCTCCTTTTCCGGTATCTCTCAGGTTATTTTTTTTAAAAAACTGACTTCCTGTCGGGGAAAAAACCCTTTTGCTTTGGCTTTCGTATCGCCCTCACCAAGACTCCTTGACAGACTGAATCGAGAATTCTTAGGCACCGGAGGTTTTTTTTACAGCGCCCCTCCCTCTGTCCCTCTTTTCCCTTCTCCGCCATACCCCTCCGCGTCTCCCTCCCCTCCGTCCCCTTTCTCCCTTCTCTTCTACACACATACTTTCCGAGTTGGTTGCGTGAAGGCTGGAGGAAACGAGAAAGAGAGAGTTTCAATCGTGCGTTCTTTCTTTCCTTTCCACCATTCCCGCCCTCTCCGCCCCCGCGCCTTTGTTTTTGTTTTTATTTTTCGGCGCCGGAATTTTTGACTGTAAGAAGACCGGTACTTCACGAAAATGTCTCCAAGTCTCCCCCGTTGGATCCTCTTCCAGCTATTTATTTTCGTCGACGTATTGTCATCTACGAACAGGCGAAACATGTTTGCGTGTATGCTATACCGTTAGCGCTTTATTAGATATAGAGAGAGCGACCTCATTTTTTATACGCGTTTTCGGCTTTCCTCTCTCTCTCTCTCTTCCTCTATGCGGGTTCTCCACCACGGGAAATAAACACGCGTTCGAATTCGTTTATCTTTTGTTTCGCGGTTTTCTTTTTTGTTTTCGTTCAGACCTCGAGAGCGGATGCTGTTTTCGAGGTGTAGATTAAGCTAGGAAAATTATTATCGCCGAGCACATCGGGTTCGGTTGGCTTTTAATGTTTCACAGAAGTGTAAAAAATGACATTCGGGAGGGAACGTGTGCCAAAAGAATGGCCCAAAGTGATTTTACGAAGAGGGGTTCGAGGTCAGCACAGCGTTGCCGATTCTTGTTGAAACTTCCGAGGTTCCTCCCTTCAGCTAGGACACGCGTACTTAAGCATGGGAACCGGCTGCTCAGTGCGTTGCCTCGGTAACGGCATTCAGGCGTACCTTTCCCATTGGCCAAAGGCTCGCCAGGTAATGAATTCGATTGGGATTATTGATGAGTCTGCAGAGCTAGACGCCCTTTTTAGGCGCGTTTCGCCCCCAGCGTGAGTGCCTATTGTTGTCTGTCTGTCCGTACGTCCGTCTGTCCGTCCATCCGTCCGCATGTTCGTTCTCGGCTTCTACTGAACGGATTTTCATAAAATTTGACATTAAGGACTTACAATAAAAAATAATAAGAAAATCGCAAAAATGAATCACGTACGCCAATCAGGGGTACCACTTTACTGGTGATAAAAAATGAACTTTCCGTCATATCTCATAAAGTATTGCTCATATCAAAATATTTTTCAAATAACAATTGTAGAACTAGTAAATTATAGTATTTCTTTTCCGATACATTTGTATCGTAGGAGTAGCCGTTATCAATAAAATCGAACAAGAATGTCTTAAATCGAGTTGAACTTGGAAAATTTCTTGCATGGTTACTCCTTCATTGTTGCTAACATAACAATCTCACAAACAAAAGTTTAATTTCCTTACGTGTGCATGCAATATTTTTAAATAGGAAGAAAATGGATTATTTATGATGAAGAAAAGAACTTTAAAACAGTCAAGGGAGATATAATTCCTCCGTAGACTACAGATATTTTGATAGAAACCAATCGGTACTTATGAATTAAATTGGGCTCCCCGTTAATACGTAAGTACCGAATTATTAAGGTAGTTTTATTTATTAAATACTAATTGTACTTATTAATAATTGTCAGAATCGCGACCCTCAAGAGATTTCTTTCTCTTGCCCTGTGGACTTTATCTTATCCACAGAATCAAGGAATTTTCCTTGGTTCCTCCACTGTGTTGCACCTACTCCAATGTATATCTTCTGTTGGAAAGAAATTCGCCTGGACCAAAGTCCAAAACGCTAAAATTAAAAAAAATATCAGATCTACTCAAAAATTAAAAACGAATACTTCAAAAATCGTTATTGTAGCAAGGATAAACGGCAAAAATCGATATCGATGTGACATGCCGAGCTACGACAATAAACCTTTACTTATTTAAAACTAGCTGAAATTCCCGGCGCTGCCCGGGGAAATTTGGTTCAAATCCGATCGGAATTCTAGATGATACATGGTATTTAAGAATTCACTCGGCCACCGTTTTGAATAAAACGGGCAGTGAGAAACAAAAACCACGTATGAATTATTTCTGGGAGCCCTCCACAACCGTACGAAATTTGATTCAAATCAATAGTAGGACTTGGGAAAATACGTGTAGTTTAATCAGTCCTCGCCGTCCAATTACGGATAAGGAAGTAGTCGTTTCCCTCCTTTCTCGCTGTGTATAAGATGTAGAATTACCTGTTCTTTGAGAACAGGAAGTTTATGAGAACAGTTATTTTATTGGAGAGAACTGTCCTGTTCTTTCTGACTCATCTCTAGATGGCAATGCATTAGCACACAAAGTTATTTTGCTTTTTGTACAATTAATATAAAACATTTGGTATTAAAAATTAGCCTACGACCTTCCTATTTGTGAAGAAAGTATTTGTTGAAAGTTTGATTATTCTAGCTAACGGTGTGGAAATGTATAGATGCACAAACAAACAAACTTTCATAAATATATAGGAGATTAATCTTATACTTGTATTGCAAGTGACAAATATCAAAATTGAACTTCCTAAGTTAATTTACTCGAGAGTTATCGCCGAAAAACCAAATCGATGCCCCTCCAAACCCCCACTTAAATTTTTTTTTGAGATACACCACATCTTATAAATATTTTTTGATCTGACAGACCTAAATTATCTAGTCTGCATCGATGCCTGCGTATGGTGACCTTGTCGCAATCAGTGACGTTCAGTCAGGTTAAGCCCAACCGCTGTCAGCGGCGCTGAGATCGGCTGAACACAGGCATTGCTAGTACTGTAGTGGAATAAACAACTCGCTTATCGGCATATTACAAACGTAGCCGAATCTTCGTATGTGCACCGATAAGAAAATATTGCAAAGGAAAGCCGCCGCGCACGCTGGTGTGTGGGAAAAGAAAACAATAGCTACACAGGAATATACCTTAATCTCTCCGCGGTTACCTTTGTCTATGGGCACCCTTTTATTTTTCGCAAATCCGCAATGGCGGTTGATTTTTGCCTCAATATGCGCCTGAGGCGGTCGCCTCACCGTCTCATCCCTGGCGCCGCACAGTGGGGCAAAAGCCCGGTCTAGCTGGACAAAACCTATAGCATGGCACACAATCGTCATTTCGGAGTGTTATCGTTCCTGAAAGGGTATAGAGCTTAAGAAAGATGCGTTAGCGATGTTGTCTGCCTTACAAGGGCAGTTTAGCTGCTACTTGCCCTAGGTGAACATCAATATTCAAATGAGACATTTAATAAAAAAGAATATAGTGCTAGTTGGAAAGGAAATTTATTGGATTTGAACTCTTTTAACATTTCTTAAATTTGTGAATTAGCAGATCAGCATTGTGTTTGTCAGACATTGGTATCACTCGTTGTCACTTTCGTGTTCACTCGCAGCTGGATCATAATTCAGTTCCTCAAGCAGAGCAATCACTTCAGCTTTGAGACTTCCGCCCTTCTTTGGAGGTAATGTACGTATTGTAGAGATTAGGGGATCAACATTATGTTCAATAGATCTTCATTTGTGGCTACTCTTGAGCTCTTCCTACTCCTTTTCTCTCGATACCTCCTAAAGTCTTTATTGCGGGCCTCTTGGGATTCTTCGCTCAAGATCCCGATTGGAAGTAGTGCCACGGACATCATATCCCAGCCGTGAATGAGAATCTTGTGGACTGATGCCGGCATTGGGTACCAAGAGTAATGGTGGACGTACAGTCGGGTGGTATTATCTGCGTACCTACGAAAAGCCTCCACATTCATTGCGAATCCACAGGATAGAGTGCGCAAAATGGTGTCACATCGGGAAATAAGGTCTTCATTGAGTCCAGTGATCGATGCTGTCTTCGCGGGATTTTCAAAAAATCGGCGAGCCGTGTTCCCGTCATTGCCCGTACCTCTTCCTTGCTTCGCAGTATCAATGACCACTCCCATCTCTGTCTTGAACCTTCTCTTTATCTCATTCTCCCTCTGTTTTACTAGGTCCTTCGTGTCCATTTTCTTCTGCCAAACTTGAGTCTCTAATCGGTAACACACAGTGAGTGTCACAAAAACTTTTCTTCTATGCGACAGCATTTCTCCCATTTTGCACGAATCTCGCCACAGTGCCTGCGAAACATCTTCTTCACCTTCGCATTAGTATCAGAGGGGGCGGAATCCAAATCCAGGACCCTCAACACATCTTCGTAAACATTGTCATAACGTGTCTCCCAAGATTCTTCCTTTCTTAACATGAGCTGCCTGTGAAGTTCCCTCCGTGTTATGGAAAACACGATGACTTGTGACTCACTGGACAACTGCTCAGAACCGCTCTCTCAAGTGATATGAACGGACGACTTCTATCGCTTTCTTACTTGCGCCACACCAAGTAGTTGCATGTTCCAACTTGCACAGTCAGTGCGCGCAGCTAGGCCCGCCCGGCCGCGCTAGCTCTCCCGCCCGGAGTTTAGGCAGGCGGGCGCACCATAAGACTTTTTGAACATTTTCTCCGAAAGTAGCAGAAACTAGCATGTAATTTTTGGATATCGTCTTAAGAGTGGTACGACCTCCAGTTTTTGTGCATAAACTGTGCTCGGCCACGTTAGGCATTTTTGTATGCCTAATGATAGAAAGCGGAAGTCTGGAAAATGTATCTTCGATAGAAATCACCATGCCACGGGAGTATTCCCTTGTGTTCGGAAGTCCGACAATGTGATTTCCTCATCGTCGCACTTTCCCCTAAATGTTATTTGACATGAGTTTTCGCTCCCGCTATTTATAAACCTTGCATACGTGGCAACATTATAGGTACCGGAGAATGCTGTCGCACTCTCCCGCCACGATTCTCTTCATTTTGCGAGAGTTCGGCCACAATCGTGAGGGAGGAATGTAAAAATCGTTGGGATCCCAATTGTCTGGACATTTACCAATCACCAATGTCTGACGGATTTCGCAAATAGGGTTTTGTCCAGCTAGACGGGGCTTTTGCCCCACTGTGCGCCGGCCGGGCCCTGCCTTGACGCTATGATTACAAAACGTTAGAAGACGCACCTCACACGATTGACGTTTCTTCGGCGATAGAACCAGTAATTCTGAAGATGAAGAAATGTTATTCTATTTCGCGAAATTCTAAAATGCGAAATTGGAGGGAAGAGGAGGGGAGACTGGGGGAAGAGCGATTTGAGATCTTCAACGTGTAGAAATACACCGCTTTACCATCCCCCGTTACCATTCCGGCCAAGAAAACTAACAACAGGCCACCGAAGGCTTGACCCAAATGCGGCTTACATCGAAAAGGAAGGATCACTAAGGGAAGCATGCCAAAAGTACACTTTGGTGGGTTACTATCGCACTTTGCGACCACATGCACCCGGATGATTTTGTAGATAGTATAGGGCGGAAAAAGTGAAATTGCTTTTCGGGAACCCACAGAGTGTCTGGAGACAGTGGCGTAACTATCCTTTCTTGGGCCCGGGTGCAAAATTGAGAAAGTGGGCCCCTATCACATTAGTTTGTAATTTAATTTAAAAGTAAAACAAGTTAATAAAAACGAACACATTTGCCTTTATAATTGTTTAACATTACATAAATACAAAATTATATCAAAATATACGAGTTTTTGTAATTATGAAATTTAACAAAATTTCTAATATTTATTAGCAAAAATCTCTTTATTAAAAATTTTAAAACAAAACCTTCCCATGAAGATGAAAAATTTTGCTCAACATAAATATTTTATGATTTTTTAGAAATACAGCGTTACATTAAAATGTTTTACTTAAATTCTTTAAATATTTTTTCTCCTGACCTTTTCCTTACCAAAACCTCTATAATTTTGGAAGTATCCAATTTTCTTGCTGTTTCTTTCCCGATTGAAAGAATTGCTAATCCATTTAGTCGTTCTTCGGATATGGTACTTCGTAAATAACTTTCTATTATTTTCGTTACTAGCAGTGTTAGGAAAAGCATGAATATGGTGCATACAGCTGGAAAATTAGGAGCTAGTTCACTTATCAATCAGAAGAATGTCTGCCATTTCTTTAATACTTGTAATATTTTTAACACATTTAAGGATTTCATTACATCAACAAATCTGTATCATAAACCCTCCAAGCTGTCTTTTTTAGAAGAAAAACGTGTATCACATACACGTTTAAGTGATTTTAGAGGTTCCTCAGAATTTGTTTTGTTAATTAAATTCCATCTTATCACACTGTCACTAAAAATACATAAACTGAATCAACTACATCAAAAAAGTCGTTTACTTCTTCAATATCTGATGTAGCATGTTTTAAAACCAGATTTAAATCATGATTTGCGCTATGTATGTATGGGGCGTTTGGCTGAATATCCTGTATTATTTTTTGTACTCCATTGTAAACACCACTCATTACAGATGTCCCATCATCGGATTGCCCACAAAGCTTCTCCAATCCACCCAATTGTAAAATCTCCTATAATTTTGAAACAGTTATATTCATCAATCCTTCTGCAGAATGATTTTCAACTGCAACGAACCCATAAAGTGTTCGTTAATTTTCAGTATTCATTGTACTCAATTGTTACGTAACGGACAATGATGCTCAACTGATCGATTTTTTATACATCTTGCTTTGTATGAACCAATATAGAAAAAACTGCTGATATGCATTCAGAAATGTTTTTTTTTCTAAAACGGATTTGCTAATATTTCAATTATTTCATTTTGAATTTTTTGCGATAAATACTTTATTTTTTCTTGGTGTTGAGTTTAAAAGTTGATCCAACACGTCGTCATACTTTGCTAATAGCTTTATAATTGATAAAAAAAATTCCCTCTGTTTCCTGACTTCTTATCATCTCGATGACCACGGAATGGCAAGTTCCCCAAAGCTGTGAGCGTAACATTGATTAATCTATCAAGGATTCTTCTCCAGTATGAGGCTTCTTGTCTTATTTTGAGATCGATTTCATCAGAGATTGTTTTTCCTTCACGCCGCTGACTCAGCACTGCACGGCACTGTTTCTGATCAGAAGATTCTTCATGACGTTGAATTTTTCGAGTTAAATGTTGCCAATCTATGCTTCCATTTGCCATACTGTTTGGAACTTTCTTACAGAATAACCAGCATGGTTGACAGTAAACGTAATCCTTTATTTTAGAGTAACATAGCCGATCTCTTCTAATATGAAACCCAGCTTGCGTGATTTGAAAATAATAACATTCGTAGAATGATCTGTTATTCTGTTTAGGATCTTTAGGAAACTGTCCTTTTGGTTGATTTGGTCCACATAAAATAATCGTTCGTCTTTCATTTCCACTCATATCTTTGGGGTATAAGGCTTTGCCTTTGGGACATGCAGATTGTAAATGAGTATCATCAGGTAATTCAACGTAATTTCTTAACTCATCTAATGTATCCAGTTCCAAAGGGCCTTCGAATTCATTCCCTACCGGTTGTGGAGTTTCTGGTTCGGATAATATTCTTTCATCGCTGCCCAATCCCTGTCCTTGGTGATTTGAAGATGGTTTTACAAAAGATGTTATTTTCTGACATTTCTTAATTTCGTCTTCTTGTTTTTTGTGCAATTTTCGTTTCTTGGGATTAGTTCCGTTTCGTACGATATTGGTTACTCTGGATGACTTTTATGTTTACTAAAAAAGCGGCCCTAAAAACCTAAACCGGTCCCCAAATCCCGGCTACATCACTGAGTGGGCCCCCTCTGCGAAGTGGGCCCGGGTTCATTGAACCCCCTGCACCCCGGTAGTTACGCCACTGCCTGGAAACCACCGATTTTGCAGTCCTCATTGCATACACCCTCATTAGCACGACGCATTCAGTCAAAAGAAATAAAACAAACATTCCGATTCCACATCCCTTCTTGCTTAAGCAGACTTCCACTGTCGCCGAAGCTGCAGCAGAATTTCAGCATCGAACAATAGCCGCAACCGTGGCACTAATATTGTTATTATTATGACGTGTTCATGAACGTACGTGGAAAGAAGTGGTTGGTCAATGGAAGAGAAGAAGCCGCAGGGTGTTAAGGAGAGACTTGTAAAACCTGAGGATGAATTGGAAAAGAGCAAGGCGAGGACTGAGAAAAATAAAATTGGAAAGGGATCAAGCATTGAACTCGCGTGCTGCATTACGAAAGGACAGCCTAATTACGAGCCACCCTAAGCAGTCTCCCGTGACTTTTTTCAATGAAGGACTTTGAAGGGAGTGTTTGTTGTCAAATGTAAGACTCATTTAGCCATTTTTGTATGGCACTAGGTTGGGGAGAATATGGTAGGATCTGTTGAGTTTGAGGTTAAGTATTTTGTCAATGAGAGTAAGGTAATGTATAAAGTGCCTTATTATTCCATTTAGAGAGTATTTATTTACAAGCGCTATTGACGAAATAGTGGGATAAGTTAAAGCAGGTCCTCCAGGTTGAGAAATAAATGAATAATCTGTCGATTTGACAGAACCAGGTTTATGGCACTCTGACATGTATTTTGATGTTGATATTTTGATTAAAATGGGATTATTTTTTTAAAAAAGTCATGTGATTTTCCAATAACTTCGGGTAAGCTATTGATTATTATGAAAATATAAGAAGGGGGCCTATCGACAAAACTTTGATCAGAACCCTGTAAGTCTTTAAAGTGCCCCAGGGAAAGAGTTAAATGAATACATTGGAAACCACTTAACACCAAAACGCATAAAACGAAATATCGGTTAACACGAAACGTGTGCTCGGTCCGTTCCAGTGCCTATACCAGGGGTCGGCAACCTGCGGCTCCTGAGCCGCAGGTGGCTCTTTAAGAATTTGCGTGCGGCTCCCTCCCAACAGCAACTCTCCCTGATAAAACCTCCAACAAAGAAATTGGCTTCGTAAATTATTTTAATAGAAATTGCAGAAAACTAAAAACGTATGGACGCATTCCGTAGAATAAACGTTTGGTTTACAGAGATAATTCCAAAAAGTAAAACAACAGCAAGGTTAAGGAGGTGAGAATCGCTCCCCCCCCCCCCCCCCCCCTCTGTCAATGACTGCGGCTCTTCTTATGTTTTATGTTGCGTTTTACACATAATTTGAAAAAGTGGCTCTTCTTAGGAAAAAGGTTGCCGACCCCTGACCTATACCTTTCAGTATATATCCATTCGCTATTGCGAAACGGTTTACGCGAAATACCGCTTAACACGAAAATATTTTTCGGTCCCATGAAAATAAATACATGCAAAATTCTTCGGATAACACGAAATGGCATTTGAGATAGTGTTTCCCCATGATTGTGATAATGTCTTCGGCTGTGTATTACATCCTATTATTGATATGTATCATGGATTTGCCTGACAAGGAGAGGCTACGGAGTGTAACTGTCAGATTTGATTCATCTTCTACCAGCGGAAAGTTTAGGTCAAAAAAAATACCATTTCGGAATTAAGGGCCAACGCCTTTTAGTTTAAGAGAAATAATTAATTAAAAAGTACAAAAATGTGCCAATTTTCGTAAATGCCAGTAACTTCGCTGTTGCGTTCACTGGTTACCGTAACCTAGGGGATAACGAGTAGCACTTCCGATAGGTGGTATCGGGGTTCGAGACCAGCGTTGTTCAACTTCTTTTCTCGTGTAAAATTTCATTTTTCGTGCTAGTTTTTCTCCAATTTTTCGGAAAATGCTTATTCACCACAATTTTTATTTTTTTCACGCAGGATAATTGTTTTTAATCACTAGACCACTATTTTCCCCATTTTTCAGAAAATATTTATACACCGCTATTTACGTATTTTATTTACGTATATTACACCCTTAAAAATCCCGTGAATTTATTATTGTAAGTTTTAATAATTTTTCCTGCGTGAAGAAGATTATTGCGAGAGCTAAAGATAAAGAATATATTTGCAGATAATAATATAGTAACCCATCTTATTAGTTATTATTGGTATAGGCATATAGCATCGTAAGATATGATCGCGAAGAATAATTTCTGCGAGCTCCTCGCTCTGCATCTACCCGTCGCTGGGTTGACACCCTTTCAAAATTAGTGTGAATTTCCAGCGCATTCCTTTGGATGATAATCGTCGAAGAAACACGGAAATCATAAATATTCATGGCACGAGGAGCAACATATAAATGAAGGCATGCAACAGTTGCAGCGATTTATTTTAATTTCGTCTGTGAACGAAACTTCATTTACATTAAGAAATAATTCGCGCCGCTCGCAGCTACATACATGCTGCCCCTATTGCCATGAATATTTATATTAACGTTTTTTTCGGCGATTACCATCCAAAGGAATGCGCGGTAAACGCAAACTAGATGTAAAGTGTGGAAGTCCAATTACGGCGGAATATCACAGCTTAAAGAATACGCCAATGTCTACGTAGAGTGTCAATGCAGTGATGGACAGACGCGGCTTTATTTCTTGAGGGTGTAATTTGGGAATAAAATACGTAAATAGCAGTGTATAAATATTTTATGAAAAATGGGGGAAAATAGTGGTCTAGTGATTAAAAACAATTATCCTGTGTGAAAAAATAAAAATTGTAGTGAATAAGTATTTTCCGAAAAATTGGAGAAAAACTAGCACGAGAAAAAGAGTTGAACAACGCTGAGTCTCGAACCCCGATACCACCCGTCGGAAGTCCTACTCGTTACCCCCTAGGCTTCGGTAACCAGTAAACGCAAGAGCGAAGTTACTAGGATTTATTAAAATTGGCACATTTTTGTACTTTTTAATTAATTATTTCTCATAAACTAAAAGGCGTTGGCCCCTAATTCCGAAATGGTATTTTTTTTGGTACCTAAACTTTCCACTGGTAGAAGATGAATCAAATCTGAGAGTTACACTCCGTAGCCTCTCCTTGTGAGTCTAATTCCATATTTGAAGATATGGAACCGAATTAACCGAATTTCGGTTAAATCGAAATTCGGATAACACGAAATGATTGTGCCGTTTTTTTGTTAACCGGTTTTCAGTGTATATGGCTTTCCAAATGTTTCAGGATTGTTGGTGTTATCCAGATCAGTAGTTCTCAAAATATAGGTATTCCTGAAAAATATAGAGCTCCTTGAGAGGAGCTGGATTTCCTAAAATTTGTATGTTCGGTATAAACCCAGTCTACTCTACTATGAAATTCTGGTTGAGGATACTGGGACTTGCAAAATGAAATGTTAGGGTGTTATAAGCACATGCAAATTAAAAATCTCCTTCCTTGGCTAACTATTGGCATCACTTCATAAAGTATACGTTACAATCGATTTTTATTTTCAAATTGCTATGAGTTACTTTTATGCAAAAAATATATGAATAATGCATAAACTTTTCATTTATAATGTTTGAACAGTCATATACATTCATTATGAAAGAGAGAAAGTTACAAATATTATATGTGCACTTGCATTTTCGCAGGATTTAATTATGTTTTTATAGATTTAAAAGCTCAATGTCAAAGTTACTTCTTCGATTTTTTAAAGTGGGATATATTAATGTGTGATTTTAACTTTTATACATTTTTTAAATCTACTAAATATCTTGCTGGAGTGAACAGCCAATAAGAATTTATTTACTTATTCGAACAGTTAATAGCAGAAAATATAATATACCGTATATACTCGTGTATAACGCGCAGTGCACTTAAAATCGGAAATTAAAGTGATCCTACCTCGCACCAGATTCTCGCTTTTTGGAAGAATTAAGGGGAAAACCACAATAATTATCGATAATCCTTGTTATACATATATTAATTATATGTATAGAACACGTAATTACTTCTATACAGTTATAATTCCATCCTCTCCAAATATTCCGCATATCACTAGCTCATCAGCTGATTGCTGTATATAATTTTTGCAAACTCGCAAGATAGACTTCCCGAAAAACACGCATCGAAAACAAAAAAAACAGCATAAGTAAATTGAAATAATTTTATTTATTTAATGATTCTAGTATGTATGTACAATTAACAATGTAAGTAATTAAAAACCCGTAGAATGACGTGTATGAACTTAATCTTAACTGTCGCGTTTCATGTTTTCAGATTTGTTTGTTAAATTTTAGCGTTATTCCTTCTATTAAACAGTTTTAGAATGAGATAGGAAAGAGAGGACCAAAATCCACTATAATTCAAAACTCGAACTATTTTGTAGAGCCCATTTTGTCTGATTTAAAAGGATTGGCAGCAGTGGCGCTGCGGTTTTGTACGCGGCATTAGTTTGGCCAACTTACTGTATTAAGTTGATGCCATCTCAACTAATTCGCTTTCATTACTGATGATGTCTCTCTAACATGTTATGTGGAGCTTATTGAGCGTAATACTAATCGGCAAGTCCAAGCGTTCTAAAATTGTTAACTAGCGATAATTTAATGCTTTAACGGAATTATTTACGGTACTCTAGTTAAAACTTAACATGACGATATAATTCTAAAATTTTGTTCTTATACGCCACAAAAATCAAGGGTGCGCGTTATACGCGGGGTATAAGAAACAGTCGGGATTTTTTTTGCAAAAAGTACGGGTGCGCGTTATACACGAGTACATATCGTATAGTATACGGTAATTAAAATCATTATTGAACAGCTATACTGACATAAAAACCGTCGTTATTGGTAATCTTCGTGAGGACCAAAGTTGTAGAAAATAATATTTCTTCCAAGTTTTGTATGAAACAAATTTTCGTAGAACCTTCCATTTAGTAGATAATTAATTTTTTCGTAAATTTCCAGTATACAGCGCCACCATGTAGCAGTGAATTCTGTAAACATATTCAAAATATAATTTACGGTAATAAGGACGACTGTATTCTTTTACGATACGAAATAATAATTTTGCCTTATAATGCTATTCATAATAACTTAAATATCTATACTCCAAATATGGAGAAAGTCAGGTGTTGGCCACATCTGATTTTTTTTTAATTTTCACTAAGTCGATGAAATATTGGTAATTTATCGTGACAGCGAGCGACAGTCGCAGAAATTAATTTTTTTTAAAAACCCTTATGTCACGATTTTCTCATTTCGCATCTTCGGTGTGATAAGTGGCACTGAACTGAGATTTTCCTCTACCAATTTGCGCACCGCATACGACTAGCAAATTTCCGTCACACAAGGGAAGGCAAAGCTTTTGTGTCATTGTCAACATTGGAATTTTGTTGCCCCTTGCCTTGCTTTTTATCCCACAGCATTTAAGGATTGTTTCCTTGTTTTAGCATAGGCATCGTAGATACGTGTATGATGAGGAAACTTTACAGTACCTACGGATTAAAATTTAAAAAGATGGATTCGTTTAAAAATGTTTGCTTCTGTAATGTTTGCGTCGTATAGATCGCCCCCGTAAAAATCTCGTTAAATTTAGGTAACATACAAACTCGTTTTATAGAAAATCAAAAAGTTTTATTATCTCAAATATCATGAATGATGCTTACAAATATAAAGTTGTAGGTATAATGACAATGTCTTTACAATACAAGACAGAATCCCGTAGATTTTGCCGCACAGCTTTTGTCAGTTTTCATTAAAGTTACTACATAAAATGGAGGAAATATTCTTAAAAGGAATAATTTTGTATGTAACATCTCAGCTGTTTTTAAATGCGATCATGGAGTTTTTAACACTTTCGATAACCTCCGATAAAAACAAACTTGCTTGGTACCTGTTTTTATAGACTTAAAAAAGTTTCAGTTTATTACCACAATGACTAGTCTGGACACTGAGGACATTTTGCAATTCAAGGACGTCATATCAATTTCAAACATGCTCGTCTTAATCACCAGCCATACCAAATACTTCATCGTCAAACCGCAGCAGCTATTATATATAGTTATATAGTTAGAAACGTCAACATCCAAGGTCCCTGTTTCTCGGAATTGATCTGGGAGAATGTAGAAAATGGGAATGGTGCTCTTCATTTATCTTTTATACTCTCCCAGGAATGCACCGCAGGCCGGGCAGTAGTGGTTGGTGTTCTTGCAGCTGTCCATGCAGTAAGGAAACAGGCAGCAAGGCCATAGCCTGTAATAAGGAGACGGATAGGATTAGTTGCGAGGAAAAATAATAGCTGAAATCTTGGAAGGCACAAGTGAAAAGTTAATTTTATTGTCGTGTGATGCAGCGCTAAAATAACACTTGGGCGTGTCAAGACGCCAGGAGTAAATCGTTTCGAATTGGAAATTTTGAGAAGTTATTAACCTTCTTTGGTGGACGAAATTTATCTCTCCATTACAGAGGACCATGTGCGCAATTCAGCAACAAAACTGTCGTCATTCATCGAAAAGTAGATTTAAAAAAAAATGTTCCTTTTCGGATGTTTTTGGAACTGATGGTAAAAGAGTGACGATATAAAAAGTTATTTTTATAAATAACTATTTTAGATTTAACACCTACAATAGTATTTGTTTATTCTGTATTGTTATTTATAACAACAGGTAATTTTGTTGTATTTCGGGAAAACGAGAAACTTCTAGGCTAAGTGTTTCTAAACGTGCGCATGCGCATTTTGAAATGTGAATCATAAATCCGACAAGAATACAAGACAACGGCAAGTTAAAAAGTTATAAAATAGATGCATAATTTAGTATATTTGAAAAATGTAATGGATTATAAAAACTAGCATAATAAAGTGAATCACCACAGATGCAGGCTGCTTTGTATCTTAAATTAGCATCTGGTTTGCCAAAGTATTTTTGCTATTGAAGAGACATATTGTGTCAATTTGATTTTAGCCTTTCCTAACACTTGGCAAATCTCCCATAATATCCAGTTACCAAGTAATCCCATGTGCAGCGGCGTAACAATAGGATGGCGTGGGTGGCCAAATGCTACTGAATATATAAATATATACATTTTTTTAGCGATTTCTCTTTTTAAACTAATTTATGATTTCCTTTCCAGTTGACTTATTTTTGGCTAAAATAATTGGAAATGCCTAACGTTTTCAGCGTATTCTGGATAATTTAGTAACAGCAGCTTGGTAGGTTTTAGAAAGGGTTTCGGTTTTAATTGAACGTATGCATTTGTTTGGTGAGGGGAACCATCGATAGTATTTTGCCGCTGGCCCTTCCAATCCTAGCTAAGCCACTGCTCATGTATAGAAGAAAAAAATGAACTTGGTGTTATGTTAGATCAGAAAGTACGGACTATGTTAAAATGGCTTAGTGCGACACGGGGTGTCAGGACCCGCAAGAGCGGACCTGGTTCAGGCTGCCAGCAGCGCTATAAGCCTGTTGTCAGGTTGTAGCATAAAAACAGGTTGATAGTGACAGGTACTGTGGAGGCAGCCGTTAGTGGTTACCTCCGTAGCCTTTTAGGCGGAGGCTGAAAGGGCGATCCAAGTGACGCAATGAGCCGTTTATGGCGATCCCATGGCATCACCTGGATCCCGGACAGGCGGCTAATGTAACAGTGCCGATAGGTGGAGCATTTCCGAAAAAATGCGCAGGCTCTAGTTATGACAACCTCTGGGAGAGGGACCACCCCAGAGGCCAAGTGGAGCTCCTTCGTGCGAACGAAGTGAAGCTTTGTCACTCTGAGGAGTAGTCTCAACGCAGAGTTCTGGACAACGGCAATCTGGCTAATGTGGCTGGGTGCTGCTCCAGACCACACCGGCGAGGCATATAGTAAGATAGGCAGTACGCAGGACTTATAGATCCTCACCCTGGTCTCCAGAGTAACTTCCCTGGAGCACAGAATGGGAGCCAGCCTACGTACTGCACGAAACCCACGAGATTTGAGGGCTTTCAGATGAGGTGCCCAAGTGAGACCTGTATCCAGGGTCACACCAAGGTACACCACCTGGGGAGACCAAGGGATTGTATGGCCTCCTACTGTAATGTCCGCCGGTGGCGGGCGGTGATGGCCCTTACGGAACAGCACCTTCACCGTTTTGGTGGCATTAACGGCGATTCTCCACCTGTAGTACCACTCGAAGATGTTATCGAGGGAACGCTGCAGGTACTTGATAGACATTGCCACATTAGCCGATTGCCCCAGCACAGCAGCGTCATCAGCATAGAGGCCAATGGCGATGTTCGGATCCGGATTCCGAGGGAAGTCGTATGTGTAAAGGTTAAACAGGGTCGGTCCAAGAACAGAACCCTGTGGGACCCCAGCACGGATGGAGTAGGTCGCTGAGCGTTCTCCGCCCCAGCAAACCCAGAACCGCCGGCCCTCCAAGTAGGAGCGGACCAGGGCTATCAGAGGTCTCGCAACCCGGACACAAAGCATTTTGGCCAATAGGGCTTGATGCCAGACCCTAACAAACGCTTTGCAGATGTCCAGAAACGATGCTGCTGTCTTGCGTTGAGAATTAAAACCATCGGTGACGAAGCTCGTCATCCACACGAGCTGTTGTGTGGTGGAATGCTGCTGACGGAAGCCGAACTGTTCCCCAGGGAGGACGTTACCGGCTGCCAGGTGTCTCTGGAGCACAGGCAATAAGAGGCGCTCAAAGACCTTCCCGAAGATGTTGAGGAGTGAAATTGGGCGAAAATTCTCAACGGCATCCGTTGGGTTATTAGCCTCCGGAATGCCTACTATCTTCGCCCTCTTCCACTCCTCGGAAAAGTACCCAAGCTTCTGGCAGCCGTTGTAGAGGGCAGTCAGAAAGTCGACTGCCGCTACAGGTAGTTGTAGAACAACTAGGTTACTAATACCATCGTCCCCTGGGGACCGGCGGGTGGGAAGCCACCGAATAACATCCACCACGTCCCTCGCTCGTATGGCAGGAAGGGCCTGCAGGGAAGGAGGCACGCTGTGGGAGTGTTCGAAGGACGCCGCAAGAATAGACCTCTCTGAGGCATCGGAAACCGGGTTTGAGGGGTTAGGACAGAAGGACCCCTCCAAGTGTCTAGCATAGGCTTCAGCCTTCTCCCGGGCTGTGCAAGCCAGCCCAGAAGCCAGCTTGATGGGCATGTCCCGGTACTGTGCAGATCGCAGCGACCTGCAGACATGCCACATGGGTCTGTCCTGTAAGGATGCCTCAGAGACATACTCCTCCCAGGCATCGGACTTGATTTCCCGGATGGCAGTCCGGACCTCCCTGTTTAGTTGGTCCAGTTGCCTGCGGAGGTCTGGCGTCCGGTGCCGCTGCCAAAGGCGCCGAACCTTGTTCCGAAAGAAAACGAGGCGGCGCACAGTGGGACGGATTACCAAAAACATGGTCATAAATGGGGAAGATATATATTCTCGCCTAAAGTCAAATAATGAGGCACTATTGAGAGGAAATAATGTAAATAACAAAATTTGGCGAAATTTTAAAGCTTTGAAGCATATTTCATGCGTCAAATTTTAAGAAACGCAATATACTTAAATTTATCCAATCGCATTGATTTGAAGTTGAAAACTATAATGCAATTGTATTCAATCGGTACATGTAGCAATATTTTAGCTTCTTACTATTTACCAGTAATGATCTAAAATATATTAAAAACAAAATGCATAACAATTACGAATGTGAATTTTGCTAATAGTGAAAAAGAAAGTAGAGTTATTAAAACAGGTAATATCTACAATACAATGCCATCTGTTTAAAAGGTAATGAAAAAATTAATCTAATTTACTTGGTATATTCAAATTGTACTTGCAACATTTAAAAAAATCAAGTGGTTTACAAACCACAAAAGATTACTTAAGAGGACATTGATCTTATAGAACTAGATCGTTATTTACAAAATGTACAAACATAATTATTGTCGTGTTCACAAAGATAAAATGTATTAATTAAGAGGACATTGTTCTTAAAGAACTAGATCGTTACTTACAAAATGTACAAACTTAATTACTGTCATCGTGTTCACAAAGATAAAATGTATTCAGAAACGCGGGAAATTAATTACTGAAATCGTTTTTACAAAGATAAAATTATTTACATAATATACAAAATTAATTGCTATCACTGTTTTCGGAATCATACGAATCTGTTTCCTCCTTTTCAGTTTCAGATAATTCGATCTTATTGTTAGGAGATGTCAACAATAACAAAACTTCTTTAGGGAAAGGCGCTTTTTTCTTTTGAGGTGGTTTCTTCACGCTAGAAATGAGAAGATCACAAGATATGACAAGTCTCTTGATGAGATCCTCGATTTTCTTCCTTCTAGACAGACATCTTACGTGAAAATCCCTCACGGAAATGTTTAATGTCTTTATTTCTGGCTTCCTGCGCCTCCTCCGATAACTGCCCTATAGGTAATATGCTCGCAGATATGACCTGAGCGCTATGAATTAAAATGTTGTGTATAGTAGTCGGCATGTTGTACCAAGAGTACTTTTCCACGAATAGTCTTGCTGTTGATACTGCATAGTCTTTAAATGCTGTTATATGTAGTCATACCCGGATGACAAAGACTGAAGTATGGTTCCAAATCTCTTGATTATTTGAAAATCAACTCCTGTAATCGATGAAGATATTTCGGGATTTGCGAAAAATGTGCGGGCATTATTACCATCATTAGTACTTCCATAGCCCGGTTTTGGCCGATCAACAAGAAGGGCCAATTGTTTTTTAAATTCCATTTGAATTCTTTTTTTGTTTACCACCACTAATTTTTTTCAATCTCATTGTCAGTTCGCGCCTGCCATTTTTTAATAGGCGGCTTGTATGGCAAATGAAGCAAAGTTCAAAAAAACGAATCCGAGCGTGTAATGGAGACAACCCGAATTTAAAATTTTCCTCATTTACTTTTCTCTCTAACATTTTGTCTATATCGTTGAATTCTTTTGATGTTGAGTCACAGAGATAACATCTCTGAGTAGATTTCGTGGACATAGCTGCATTACACACTTTTCCATCAATCATGGTTAAAAGCATTTTGTCTTTCACCTGAAGCCTATTACATCTATGATTAATGGTTGAGGAGACAAGTTTACGTATTTCTTCTTCAATACATGCAATTTCTTGCACTATTATATCCGCATTTTCATGAATAAACTTAAGCCTTAAAGGCCTACAATAACGGGTTGATGATGGTCGAGGATTATTCCAAAGGACAATTTTAGTAGCGGATTCTGTTTGTCCACATTTGAGTTGCAAAGGAACTATTGATGTGAAGAATATATATTCATCGGAATCCGAGGCATCATCAAATTTCTGTTTATATTGGCTGTGGCTGGAAGTTCCATCACAGCCCCACTTTGAAATCAAATATACATCGTTCAGTTGTTCGTTGGACATAGTGGCTATAACTTCATTTTGAACCTGTATAATTCGTTCGACCGTATGATCTAATAAGTCCTGCAATTTTATTTCCGCACTTTTATCTGTAATTGCGATAGAAGAACTAATAGGATATCAACAGTTTTTCGCCTAGTTATTGATATAATGGAAGAGTCGCAAAGAAAAATATTTAGAGCCAAATGTGAACATCTTACCAGACGTATTAAAGAAATTACCCGGCACCCGCAGTCGTCTTCCTCAGCAGTTAAGTTAGTGCTATCAACCTTTACATACCAGATTAAATTTCTCAACACTAAAGTAGTTTTAATCATTATTAATTTCTCATTGCTAAAATGAATTTAGAACATTTCGAAGGCGTTAAAAGCATTGTTACTGTTGCAGCGGGAATATATTAGCGCCTTTTCTTGTACCGTAAAAAATCATTTGTCAATAATAGAAAATAAAGATTTTACCGTAGAATTGTATTAATTTCAGCATGTTTGCAGTACGCCGCATTACATAGAAGTTTATTTATAATGAATATAGTTTATAGTTTTCCTTTGTTAATTATCATACTGTCAACTAATACTGTATGATAAATATCAGCTCAAATTTATAGTGTCGCACCAACGTATATAAACAAGTAAAATTTTTACTGGCGCAAATATACGCAAAATGTTTTTACATTTTCAGAAAATAGAATGCCTAAGCTTTATTACCCAGTATAAAAGTTTGTTTAATAAAGCTTAATACTATACTAAAAGTCCTTATGAACAAAATATTTACTTGCGTATTTTAAATTTTATGCTTAGTCAAAGAAAAAACCTTAAAAAAATACAAATGAACGGGATTAAAGTTTTTAAATGTACAGTGAAGTTTTATCATACCTCCAGCAACAGAATTTTACATTAAAACGAATCAGTGATATCAGATGGTCCGCAAGGGCGGATGCAATATTAGCTGCTAAGGTAAATTTTGTAACCATAAAAGAAGCATTATTTGAACTTTCTAATGAACCAAATGAAAAACCTATAACTGAAGTAGAAGCAAAAAACTATACAACCGTTTTGAAGACTATAAAACCACTTTTGTTGATTTTATGGAATACACTTCTACAACGAATAAATGCCACTAATAAAAATCTGCTAGTAAAGATTGCAATCTACAAGGTGTAAATCTTCTTAAATCATTGTCTTCATTTATTTTAGAAGTTCGAAACAGTAACGCGTCTGAAAGTATGGAAACAGAAGCACAATCATTGACAGGTAATAAAGAATACAAATCTGATAAAGGAAGAACCCAAAAAATGAAACTACAGTTCGGCGAAAACAGGGATAACGAAGCTATAGTAACTGGAAAAAAATTATTTATTGTGAGTTTCCTTAATGTAATATGCGATAGTCTACTATCAGAAATTAAAAGACGCATTCAGGTGTACGAAGACGTCTTACAGCAATTCCCAATATTTATAAATTTAAATTTACGCGATACATCACCGAATGATTATGACAATTGTATTGCAAATTTAATTCATAATTATAAAGATGACATTATGGAATTTTGTTTAGAGATGAAGTAGCCCAATTTCTTCATTTTGCAATAATTGAGAAATTAAATACACCGATGGAAATGTATATAGCAATTTAGGGAGGGCTAATTTCAACCTTCCAAAATGTTTACATAATTTTAAAAATATTTTTGTCAATGCCAATCGCGAATGCATCTGCGGAAAGGTAATTTTCCGTGTTAAAAAGAGTAAAGAATTATATGAGAAATTCACCTGGGAAAGAAAAATTAAATAATTTAGCAATATTGTGTATTGAAAATGTAATAACAGAACATATTAATTATGATAGTATAAATGATACCTTTTAAGCTCAGAAGCCAAGTAAAGTTAATATATAATAAATTGTATGTACCTATGCAAATGTTCATATTTTAAATGTAATTTTTAATTTTTACTTTCTCCATACGTAGTATGGGAAAGTATTGTGCTCACGAAAAAAATCGACTTCGAGATTTCAACGGAAATACACGTTTTGTGGTCTGTAGAACACGTTTAGACTATTTTCGGAATGATGTCTATGTGGATGTATGTGATTGTGGGCGCTGTAACTCAAAATATACTTGCCATATCGTTACCAAACTTCATATATTACACTTTAGCACGAGCACAAAGAAATGATTAGTTTTTGGACAATAACGGTTACCGGAAGTCGAGGTTTATTCGAAACCCGATTCGGTTTTTGCGATATTTCTCCGATAATACGTCGTTATTGTATACCTTGACCATTACAAAAAATGTAGAAAATATAATTTCCTACATCTTTTATTTCAAACAATTTTCCATAGCAGTTATTGTTTAGGAATTATTTATAAAAAATAATCGGTTTTTTCGGTATCCGTCAAATATCTCCTTAAAAACGTAATTGGTCATCTTCGTGAGGACCATAGTTGTAGAGAATAATATTTCTTCCAAGTTTTGTATGAAACAAATTTTCGTAGAACCATCCATTTCGGAGATATTTTGCTTTCTCTTAATTTCTAGTATACAGCGCCACCACCATGTAGCGGTGAATTCTGTAAACATATTCAAAATATACCTAATTTACGGCAGTAAGGACGACTAGTCGCGACTGTATTCTTTTACGATACGAAATAATAATTTTCCTTATAATGCCATTCACAATAATTTAAATATCTATACCCCAAATATGGAGAAAGTCATGTGTTGGGTACATCAGATTTTGAACATTATTTAGGTAGGGAGTAGGGCCCCAATTTATTTTGCCTAGGGCCCCCGAGAGCCATAACGCGCCACTGCATTGACATAAGGGTTAAGGAGAAATTTGACGGAAACAGAAAAAACCGATTATTTATAAATAATTCCTAAACAATAACTGCCATGGAAAATTCTTTCAAATGAAAGTTGTTGGAAATTACATTCTCTATAATCTTTGCATGGAACTTTTTATACAATAATGATGTTTTAACGGAAATATTTCGCCAAAACCGAATCGGGTTTCGAATAAACCTCGACTTCCGGTTAACCGGTATTGTTCGAAAACTAATCAGCTCTTTGTGCTCATACCGAAGTGTTATATATGAAATTTGGTAATGATATGGCAAGTAGTACTTTTCGAGTTAGATCGCGCACACAATCGCATACACACACACATCATTCCGAAAATAGTCTAAACGTGTTCTAGGGACCTCAAAACTTGTATTTCCGTTGAAATCTCGAAGTCGATTTTTTTCATGAAAACAATACTTTCTCTATCCTATCCATATAGGTATGGAGAAAATAAAAAAATGGAGAGTAGAAATGTTCCAATCGCTTCCAGGATTCCAGTTAAACATCGTCGGCTCCTTTATAACCCTCCCGCAAGTATACTCACGCGAAAATACACATGATGAGACATATCATGTGGGTTTTTGTCGTCGTTTCGTGGTCCACTCTCGTCGACACGGTCGCTCGACAGGATGGACAGACGATGTGGGCAGAATCTGGACCAAGGGGTATGATTGCTAAAAGGGACGAGAGGAGTCGTTAAAAAAGGAAGCTTCATTTTGCTGACGCGTAATGAAAAAGCGCGTTTTATTTTTGTAGGTTTATTTAGAATTGAAAACTTAAAATTGTTTACAAATTTAGTGTTATAATTTTTTGGCATAAAGTAATATATTAAATAACTAGCTGAAACGCCCGGCTTCGCTCGCGAAAGAGTTTCCTTTTAAGTAGCAAACGATTTTTATTGCTCGGGGCAAAGGTTCCCCGTTCCTTAATTACGCAAGCGATGCTTACATTAACATTTACCATTTTATGTATTGTACTGTAAAGTTTTGCCATTAACATAATTACGCATCAACGTCTTACTTAATATTAACATGGATAGATGCACCGAAGCATTTAAAGAAGCAATAAAATTATGTGGATTATGTCAATACTAGCAGAATTTCCCGTTGAATTTCAACGGATTTAGTGAAGCTACTACAGCACAACATACAAACTCTTTAAAATATATAGTAGATACTTTTAAAATTACAATTAGCTTTTTTTAACAATTTAATATAATAAAAGCCGTAGACTGTTGGTTGGTTGGTCACGCTATGCAAACGCTAATAACTCGATAAATAATAATGATAGAAACTCGAAATTTGGTAGGGATGCTTGATTAACACTTATTCAGAGAATGACGAATGTATATCTCGAAAAAATTCCTTGGTTCGCCTCCAAGAGAGGGATTTCCATTTCCCATTACTTAACATGTAAAACGCGATTTTTCGACGTGCAGGCTTTTATTCATTTGGAAATTAAAATTAGAAGAAATTAACAGACGACCTTCAGATGTGAACCATTTTGAAGAAAAATTTATAAAGTTTCTTATTCCGTCCGTCTTTTTTTGCCCACAGTTCGAAATATTCCATGTTAAACGTTTAATTTGCATATTTTGTGGAAATCTCGGCATTTGAACATGATGTTGCTATATCGACCATTATCATTGTTAGTGTATACATCCTTCTGGGAATAAGCGTGCCTTGAGTGCTTCAATACGAGAGAGAGAGACAGAGGAAGGAAGGGGAGAGATTGGCGTGTTTTGTGGAAAATAAGTATATTAACGTAAATATAAAAAATTTTAAGTATGAACAGTGTCATTTTAGAAAAATTGGAAATAAAAAGCATTCTTAAATTAAATTCTTTGTAAACCATACGTGCTTACGAATTTATATTGTTATTCATCGAATTAATTTCGTAACAATGGCCGAAGTTTGGAAACGAATATAAATTAAAATTCAATTAAAATTAAAAGGACATTTAAAACTGTTAACAGGCAATTTTCGAAGAAACAACAGTGGATCTTTTAATGAATTGATTTGTTTTTATAAAAGGAATTTTGGTGCTTATTTAATACAGAGAAAGTTCTAAGGCTTATAATCCATTTAAATCTAATAACAGTGGCTATTATAGTTTAAAGAAATAACTTTATTTATTCACTTTGCAGAATGAATTAATTTTAGGCTAGCATTGCCTATTATAAAAGGAGTTACTTTGGAATTTACAGTATGTAAAGTGGAAGTTGTACCTACTGAATTGACTCAAGTATATTTCAAAACAAAAATTAATTTAAAACTATTGAAAGTTGTTGTTTCGGAAACTGAGAAGGCAAGAGTGCTGAGCGGACGATAAACGATATCGAGGTACATTATATTCCAAAATCTATTTAAAGTATAATCAGAGGCAATTGAAGATTGAACCAATTTTTTGGAACCGGAATTCTGCTTATTTAATGAAATTGAAATCCTAATGCTATAATCAATTTAAAACGGTACTTTCCTGTTAACGGGAATACCTCAAAAAATAAACATGTATTGTTGTGATATATTACGACGTATTTGTTTGTTAGCAATGCGTAACAACGGGGGAATTACTTAATAATCATACTTTTTCAAACTTATTTATTAATAAAAGCAACATAATTACTAATACAATCTAAATTTATGTTACTAGGGGGTCAATATGTCTTTATGGCATTTAAAATACCTGAAAATATGTCGATTTCTTTGTTATGTTGTCGCCACATGAAATCTTCTGCTGACAGGCTTTCACTTTGCATTTCAAAAATTTTCTGTCGCAGAAGTAAAGTTTCATAATATGATCCTTCCTGCACATTCGCCCTTTAAATAAAATACCGTGGTCTTGAAGTAAAGATACAGCTTCTTCACTCCTCGGCAAGCTCCACAAATACATTTAAGGGATCAACCTAACTATCTTAACGAGATTTGTTACGCATTGTTAACAAACAAAATATCACAACATATCACACCAATACGTGTTTATTTTTTGAGGTATTCCCGTTAACAGGAAAGTACCTTTAAAACTAATAACAATGGCTATTTTAGTAGAAAGAAAGGTACTATTTTATTCACAAGGAATTTCTGTGAGATTTTAGTTAATTAATTAAAACAGACTTATAATATAGAAATATTCGATGGTTAAAACAGTGCACAATTTTATTCTTGCGATTTTTACATGTTGCGTTGACGAAAATTTACATTCATTAAACCCATTGAAATTCAACGGGCACCTATGCTAGTTAATCATATTTGCTTGTAACAATCCGTTTTGTTGTTCAAATTTTATTTAATTAATTATAAGAAAAACGTAAGGAATTGTATATTTTCATATAACAATTTGTTAATTTAAAGTTTTTATATTAATAACTAAGAAGAAATTACATACCTTCTACACTTTTGTAAAAATCAATATTCCAGAACGATAAATACTAAGTTCTTATTTACAGCTTTTGTTCTTCAAATTTTTCTTTAACTAATTATAACAAAAACGTAAAGTATTGTAAATTTTTATATAACAACTTGTTAATTTAAAGCTGTTATATTGATAAGTAAGAAGAGATTACATACCTTCAACACCTTTGTAATAAACAATATTCCAGAACGATAAAAAATACGTTGTTATGTACTGCTATTGTTGTTCAAATTTTGTTTATTTAATAAATTATAATGAAAATGTAAATAAAATTAGGTACTTTCCCCCTCCCTCCCCTCTCTCTCCCATATAAATGCATTGAACTCTCAATTTCGGCGACAATGGGAGTTGTCATGGTAAAACTGATAAAATCACGTATTTTATTGATTCTAACCGTATTTCTACGCGAATTCGACCAGAATTCGGAATCTGTCTTCAATAAAAATAAACTTTGTTCTTTCCCGCAAAAGATTATCCAAGTCTCAAGTTCGTACCGTGATTTTAAGTAATTTTAAAATGCAAATTAAAAGTAATCTACACTCATCCCTGTATTTCAGTTGCAGGACGCAAAATACGTGACGTTTGATAATTAAAACGCTCGCCATTTCGAATCAATGTAACGTACAGAAACAAAACCTTGACCATTCAGTAAGTTAGGACGTAAGGAAGAATCCTACCAAATTTGGTTATTCTAGCTTTTATCGTTTAGGAGGAGTTTCATTAACAAACACACAAACACACGCATCAAAATATATTATAGACTATTATCCAAAACGTAAAAAATTAACAACATCTTGGTTACCGAACAGATGTAAGTAGATGTATCGATATATGTTGCAATAAATCTTTCAATGTTAATGGTAGAAGATAATAATGTTCTAATATTCCTTAAAAATCATTTGACTCACTTTAAAATTATTCATAGACTAAATTTAGGCATATCTTGGCCTTAGCTATTCATCCTCTACGGCATGCACGGTGTGGATTTTCCTTGCATTAATATTTACGTGTATATCTCCCTTTGAAGAGGACAACAATTAAGAAATATAGCTTTGTTGCCGCCTGGAAAATGGACATCTAAACCGATAAATTTTGCGCTTAAAGGAAAATATCGAGCGATTTAGCATTTAATACCACGAAACATTTGGTCCATAGGATGGCCCATGAAACTTTGAATTCGATTGCTTTAACAGTGTAAAAACGTATAAAGAACATACACACGTACACTCTTAAAATATTTATAAGATTAATTTAAAAAATTTTAACATTCTGTCTAAAGCCATTTGCTCAGAATCTTAATTTGAGAATTTTGAAGGCACCCCCTGCCATCCACCTATTTCTCAAAAAAACAATTCGTTGACGGCGTAATAAATGGCATCATAGATCACATGCACCCTGTAAATTTCAATCTTATATCTCTTTATCATTTATTTGCTATTTTGATTTAATCTATTCCACAGACGGACAGGCAGAGCGAAAACAAAAATGCGTTTATAAAATAAAACTCGCTATTAAAAACAAGCGAGGTGTGAGCGCATTGGTCATACACGCGTAAGCGGAGCATTAAAAGTAGGTACATATTTTATGTTCTCAGTATTCTGTGGCGGTGTAATTATATCAAAGAGCGGATCGCGACGTTGTACTGGTCCGCGAGATATGGTGACTTGGTTCGCTCGAACCGATGTGTCACGCGTGACCTTTGTAGTTTCTTAGTTAACGTAGCTATTTATTCATATTCATATTTCATATATAGCCGCTGTTTGTGAAATGCTTTTCTTTTTTTTCTGGCGCGTGTTGCTAATCATCGCAAGATTATGAACGGAAAACGGAAGGGATAAGAGATTTTTTTATACCACAGGATCACGAGATCAGGAGAGGTCAACTTTTGCCATTGCGGTATAATAACCATGCAGTGCGGCCTTAATTCAAGTTCTTTGACAGAAAAACAGTTTATTCTTTTCGCTCATACCGAAGCTTTTAAGTTAAGTTGACTTCCATTTTCAACCGCTTATTGTTAGATTAGGATATGCGTCCCTGTCTTCAATCCAGAATGAAATTTGTCGCTATTATAGTTATTCAATCGAAACGGCATTCACGTGGAAACTTTTAAGTGTCGTTTTTATTAAGGCTGTAATTTAATACACGACGTGTAAATTTGTGTTTGATATTTTGAAAGAGGTAGATGCAATGTTATTGTCGTTTATCTACTTTTTAGAGCGCGCTATTATGGTTTTCTAAATTTTTAAATTATGTTTTCTATTCTATTGTTGGAATGTACATAACTCGAGCGGGAAAAAACATCAACTTTGAATTACCGAAAATTCGAGTTACCGAGGTTCGGTAATAATTCCAATATTTTAATTAGTGAAGTGTTCTTGGGTGTCACACCGGGTGATGTCTTGAATAGAAGTCGACGTTTCGGCGTATGACACATCCGCCATCTTCAGGAATGCTATCCACCTACGTCATCCATAGGGAATATATGAAGTAATTTCATCATTTTCTAAAAACTCGACTTATTTTAAAATATTATCGAATAATGTTTTTCTACAGAAAATGATATCTAATAAATAAAAGAGGATGTCTGTCTGTTTGTCTGTGGCAGCCATAACTCTTCAGAGAAAAAGCTAGGAACTTGAAATTTTGACAGCAGCTTCAGGTTGATCATGGGAGTTGCAGTGCCGAATATGATTCAAATCGGCCCACGGGGTCGTGACCCTGGAGGTCACGGATCGGTCGGTCGGTCAAAATTTCAGTTTCTTGAGGATATCTCAGCAACCATTGGACCGATTTTGATGAATCCTACACCAATATCAATGTTTTGATGGTATACATTTTCTATATGAAAATGGACTTTTGTCCACTGCGTCGAAAGGTCTTAATGTAATGGCCGGTTCAAATTTTGGTTTTTTGAGTATATCTCATTGTCAGCAACGAATTGAAATAGGTTTTAAAATATAAGTTTTTCATCAGTTATTTCTGTAAAACATAATTTTTGCATTTATGGCAGTATTGAAGTATAGAAATTTACTAACATTCCATATCTTAAGTAAAAATTGTTGTTGAATTGTTGTTTAAATTGTTGTTTATTTCATTGAAATATTTGTTGTTTTTAATTGAATTATCTTCTAATCTAACATATAAAGGAGAATGTTTGTAAATTTGTTCACTTTGAATGCTTTTAATACGAGATAGGGAGGGAGAGAGATGGATGGTAACGGAGGGGGGAGATGGAGAGAGGGAATTAGAGGGAGGGGGAGGGTGGGAGATGGAGGGGGAGGGAGAGATGGGAGGGAGGGGGAGAAGGGAAGGAGAGGGTGGGAGGGGGAGGGAGTTTATACGTTATTTTCCTAAGATTTTCTTCCTTTATTCATCTAAATAGGAAAATGCGGAGCGGTTTTCTTCATTTTTGCTTTATTCGACGGGTATAACTGTATGCTATCTTATTCTTGCGATGCTTACATGTTACACGGTCGAAGTTTTAGATTCACTAAATCCGTTGAAATTCAACGGGCACTCCTGCTTGTTAACACATAAGGAATAATATTTCGTCCATCTCTGCAGCATTTCAAAAGTTGAAGAATGGTCGGAAAAATAATTAGTTATTTGTGGGAGCTGTACTACAAGACCCTCGTCAGTCGGCGGCGGACATATTAGACGACGTGTATATCCAACAAGGTTTCTTGACACTATGGAGATAACGCGTCCTAATAGGCAACCTTCTACATACGTCACGATAAAAAACAGCTCCTCCACTTTCCTGGAAAGGTTTCGTCTTTGGGAGCATCTATTGCTTCATAGAGGGAGACTTTACGCTCTTCTGCGCATCGCCGGTATGCCTTTGCCGTATCATGGAGCACGATATAGAGAGGAATAAAGTGCCACGAGGGAATGAAGCCCAATTCAGATAGTCCGAAATGTTTTTTATTAGGCTGGAAAAAGGATTCCGGTCTCTCCCATACGCATCGCCCGACCGCCAGGCCCCCGAGCGTGTTTTCCCGGCATAAACGATTCTATTTTTGGGCCATTGCCGTCATGAATAACAAAGTATTCGGTCCTTTAAAACGCAGGGTGCGGAAAAGAATTCCCATTAAGGCGCCGTGGAATAAGTGGGAGTGAATTATTCCGTCACTTGTCCTTCTTAGAGACCGTGAACCAAAGTAACGGTTCGCTTCGCGGATTCTCCATACCGCCACGGAATTAAGGAAAGGGAAAGTAGAGCTTGGAGTTTCAAAAAAAAAAATTATTCGGATATTCGGGAGTTGAACACTTCCTTTCGCCATCTTAAATTTTCGGCCCCGCTGAATATTTGCAGACTATATTTAGCTTCCCGTTGTCCGAAGCCAAACAAATCCTATCGGTGTTAGAGAAATGAAGGGCAGTGGTGGATCTGCAATGAAGACCACAGCTCTTTTGGATTGCGACAAGGTTTTGAAATATTTACCTTTAAAAAATATAACTTTCCTTCTATTTTATTGTCAAGTTTATACAAATGTTTTGTCTTTTGAAACAAAATTTTCATGAATTTTTAATATTAATAAGGGGACGGTCGAACTATATGGTTTTGGGCGGCAGATATTTCAACAATTAGGAAATGTATGGTGATTTGTTCTTAATCAAAATACTTGTCATGTCGATACGTGCGACTCTGTTTAAAGCAATTATTGCTATAGCATGCGGTCCACCGTGTATGTTGGAATTATCACACGCAGCCCGCCATCTACCCATTTTGCCTCAGTGCGACTTGAGTGTGAAGTCTCAAGAGTAAAGGGTTGGGATGGGATGGTGCAGGATGAAAGTGGAGAGAAGAGAGAGAAAGAGAGAGAGAGAGTGAGAGAGAGTGAGAGAGAGAGAGAGAGAGAGAGAGAGAGAGAGAGAGAGAGAGAGAGAGAGAGAGAGGCAGGCGAGGGGAGAATGAAGGGGGGTGGGAGAAGGAAGGAGTGTTTTTTTTATAGGGTGAAGATTGGGGAGAAGGACCGTAAAGTGGAGACTAGACGAATGCCCTCGCTCTAGAGTCACTTCTAAAATTAGAACGAGGGTCCACAATCCATCTGCTTCGGGGGCCACATCCAGATGTTCTTCTTTTCTTCTTAATTTTTGCTGTAAGTGTAAAAGAAGCCTCGACTGGCGTTTTTTTTAAACAGTACACGAGTTTCACACGCAGCCGACTTATTTATGTGCTTCGAGATTAAATTGCGTTAATCTGCCGATACTTCGGAATGCGATGATGAGTTTTTTCGTTTTGTTTTTGGGAAGGATCGCCCTGATCAGCTTCGAAGTATCGTTATGCGTTTGGAAGCGCGCGTTTTCATTCCCGTCTGTTGGGTTCTTCGAGTCGATAAAATGATTCGCGAGTGATAGAAGACGGTAGATGAGTTTTAGAACATCCGACTGCAAGTGGAAGACCCTAGTTCGAATCCCCAGTCATACCAGATTTTTTAAATACTGTTTCCACATTTCCCGTACATTTTGGTACCAATTAAGGTACTCAATATTATAAAATTGTGGAATAAAATAGTTGACGGTGTTGAGTTTTATGTGAGATGATTATTCCGTTCTGAATGAAAAATACGAGCATCTTCAGTCACACATTCTGTGATCGTGGGATGTAAAAAAAAACTACTTGTTGATCTTCTTCCTTGGGTTTTATTTGTTTTTTTTTAATTTTATTTTTCAGGGCGCTGTTCCGATATTGTACTCGTTTAACACGTAAGAGACGCGATAGAAACGTACTTTCACCGTACAGCCCTCGCTTTGCGCGGTATGCGCAAAATGGGATAGATTTACCCATAGAAATACATCAGGTTACATTTGAGCGCCGTATTGAGTTCAAAATGCAACAATTTAGTTATGTATTGTGTTTACAATTGCTTCATATATTATTTACTAGCAGAAATACCCGGCGTTGCCCGGGGAAATTTGGTTAAAATCCAATCGGAATTCAAGAATTTAAGAATTCACTCGGCCGTCGTTTTGAATAAAACGGGCAGAGAGAAACAAAAACCACGTATGAATTATTTCTGGGAGCCCTTCACAATCGTACCAAATTTGATTCAAATCAGTAGTAAAACTTGGGAAAATACGCGTAGTTTAATCAGTACCCGCCGTCCAATTACGGATAAGGAAGTAGTCGTTTCCCACCTTTCTCACTGTGTATAAGATGTAGAGTTACCTGTTCTTTGAGAACAGGAAGTTTATGAGAACATTTATTTTATTGAACGGTTTAGGCATCAGAACAGTTTGAAATGAACTTTCTGACCCATCTCTAGATGGCAGTGCATTAGCATACAAAGTTATTTTGCTTTTTGTAGCATTAATATAAAACATTTGGGATTAACAAGTAGCCTACGACCTTCCTATTTGTGAAGAAAGTATTTGTTGAAAGTTTGATTATTCTAGCCCTAACGGTGTGGAAATGTATAGATGCCCAAACAAACAAACTTTCATAAATACATAGGAGTTTGATCTTATAATTGTATTGAAAGTGACAAATATCAAATTTGAACTTCCTAAGTTAATTTACTCGAGAGTTATCGTCGAAAAACCAAATTGATGCCCCCCAAACCCCCATTTAAATTTTTTTTTGAGATACACCACATAGCCTATATTTTAAGCTGGACCAATCAAAAGATAAGCTGCAAGTTTCATAAAAATTCGACCAGCCGTTTTTGCGTGATGCGGTAACAAACAGACAGGCAGACAACAATTCTGCAAACCGGTTCAAACGTCTTCTTGTGATTCAAAACACGCAAAAAAAGTAAAACCCCGACAAAAAAACAAATGTACAGACAGGGGTTACAATTTTATTTATATAGATTATAACTTCTAGGTTGGAACCGAAACATTTTTGTGATTTTTTTTTAGTGCATGAATATCGTTTGGAAGTCGTGCTATAATGAAATTAATGGTCGCGTAACCCGAGGCAGTTCCGTAAAACAAAAACCGTGCGCTAAAGCGATACACCGAAAAGCGAGGGAAGGGCGCATTTTCGTAATATTTTGACGTGTTATCGTCAAACTTTTTAGGAGATGTTTTTCCTCTTCTATGCCTTGATCGAATCTTGCGGGTTCCGAATTATATACCACGGGCTGTCCCGGCCTACCTCTAGGTTGCGAACTCATCACGAAATTTATTTAAATAGTCATCGTAGCGACTGTTGCTTCGTAGCAGTTTACTCGAACGAAGTTTACACACAAGCGTACTTTTCGGGAAACGCATAAAAACGAAAAAAATGAAAGTATCGAGCCGGATCAGACATGACAGAAGAAGAGCGAAACAGGCAGACGCTCTCTCAAGTCGAGAAAACGTGTGGAAATTGTCTCGGATTGCGTTTTAGAGGGAGCGTGGAAGTTGGTGAGAGAGGGTGACTAAGAGAAGAGGGTCCTTCTCGAATGGATGCTTTTGAGGACGCGGTGGAAACTCCTTATCGATTTTTCCTTGTTTTGACGTGACGACGTGCGGAGAGGGAGATAGAGAGAGAGGAAGAGGATGGGAAGGGAATTTAGTCGTTTTCTTCCTTCTTTAATGAACGCCCTCCCGTGAAGAGAGACTGATCAGCGGGTAGGAGGCATTTTCTGGGAATGACCAGAAGAGGAAAAAACTTCTCTGTCGGAACTTAACCTCCGTGGGCGGTCATGGACCTACATCCTTCCCTCGAGGAGGATTATTTTTTCGGGAGTTCTCAGGATAAGGCCAGCGGGCACATTTAATGCGATCCGCGTCCATAAGTTGTCAAAAAAAGTTTTTTTTAAGTTGTTGCAAAATACAGTTATTAGAAATAATAACGGGAAATTAAGAAAACATTTACATGGACGGTTTATACTCTAGGCCAGTTATGTCAAATTGGTGGGTCGCATGCAGCCATTTACGTGCCTTGACGAATTTTTTACTTACTTTAGTAAATATAGTAGTAAGTAGTATAGTAGTAAATATATCGTTAGAGATATTATATAAATACTTTATTTTATGAACAGACATTTTTTAGCTAGTAAGATATAATAGAAATTATCAACAAAACTCGTATAATTTGAGAAATTCCAACGTAAAACAGAAGTTGTTAAACAAAACAGGGAAAAACCGAAAGTGCTTCATGTATTTCAATAAGCAAAAAGCAAATGTTAATATAAAAGTTTTCAATCCCGTTATCCTATCATCATTCTCTCATATTATAAATTGCAATAGAAGAAAGCCTTGCAAGTAATATTTTCACTTTTCCCATGTATCCTTATGGAGAATTGAAAAACTTCTCTAGAATCGAACCCGGGTCACTTTTCTGGGTTTTACGAATTTTTACGTTGGGGTGCACCGTAACCTACACACAGTCGCAATTTCTTGCTCCTAGCTCAACTGAACGTACCAAAAACATTTTATAGATTTGAAACATGGCACACGTACATGCAGGTCAAAAAGGTTATAATTAGGTAATACTGATGAGTATATTAATTGATATAGGCGTAGATTGGAAAGCCAGGAGATTAATCAGGAATGTACCCGCAAATGAAGTTGTGAAGGTCAAATTGGAAAAAGCTGATAACAGCGGAGTAAATGTCAGGAGAGGAGTAAGACAAATCTGTTGCTTATCGCCAATCTTTTTCATTACGGAGAAATATTAATGTAAAAAGGACTAAAAGGCACAGAGAATTTCAAGATTGGTGGAAGAACTACATAAGCAGTAAATACTCTGATGACAAATTACTCCTAGCAAGAAAAGAAACATGTTGGTATGGATACGAACGTCGAAGGTAAAACTGATGGGTTTAAAAAACGAGGAAATACTAACACTAAGAAGAATAGGATAAAAGTGAATTTTATTTAGACAATAAGAAAGAGGAAGGCGAACTGTATCGGAAATAATAATCTGAGGAAAGAGCATGATTAAAGAGGTGTTGTATGGAAAAAGTGAAAGGGATTTCAGATGATAGACTACTGGAAAGGGAAGTACAGTTATGTGGAAATTGACGAAGACTACAGAATTATCAGTTCCTTAAAGAGATAAACGTCCTCATTGTATCGTGTCGTTTTAATAATATTCGTATGGAGAACTCCTCACAACATTCTCAGTAATAAATGGAATCATAGATCGCATGCACCCCATAAATTTCAGTCATCCTTCTCTTACCGTTTACTTGCTATTCTGATTTAATCGATTGCACAGACAGACGGAGCGAAAACGTAAGCGCGTTTATATAGTATATCGATTTGTTTGGGTACCTAGTTTACCTGAACTGTCACAATTAGATCATTTTATTATGGAAAAATCTTTAAAATGTAGTTTACACATCGTAACCGGGTCACTCAAAGGACCAGGATTGTGAACTCAATTCGTGAGATCACTCAAAAGCAATTAGGGGATTTTTTTTTCAACAAGTTGAAAAATCCGATAGAACAATGATGGTGGTTATTTTGGCATATAGAAATGTATATACACTGATAAAAATGTATTGACTTTTGCTTTTACATCTCATTTAAAGATTGTTTCTTTCGAAGTTTAAAAGTGCACACGGACTTTATAAACACTAGTATTTGTTTGGAATCTCCATAGAACCGCGGAATGTGGTTGAAGGAGGGTAATAACTCCTTCAATTCTAACGGCACTTGGCATCAATCTATGCAGTTTCTCCATAAACTTTCAGGATCATTCTTTCGGTGAGATTTGGAACGTGTACGCCGGAAAAATTGCATATTAACGAACCGTATAAACTATTATTAAATATTCCTTATATTCATTTGGAGATTGCAGTTCAAATTGGCGCGGCTCTTTCTCTTTCCCCTCCCCCCTTCCTCCCCCTCCCCCTTTCCTCCTCCCCCCCCGCCCCCCCCCCCGTGCCAAACCCAGCACCATCCCCCACCCCGCATCCCCTTCACCGCTATGTCTCTCATCAAACACTGCCGCATGGCCGCCCGACTTAACGTGCCCGATAGATGGGTTGAAGCGTCTTTCGTTTTTTTTTGCTTCCAGACAGTCCTCATTTTTACCAAAAAACTTTTCCCACAGAAATGCTTGGTTCATTTTCTTTTCTGTCATACATTTTATATGTGAGAGCAGACACATGAGTATTATACATGATGAGATGAATGACAGGATGGTTTGGTGCGAAATGATGAAAAGACGATGTTAACTCACCAGATGTCTGGATCACGGTCACTGTAGGCTGTGGTGGTGGTGGAATTGGACTTGTGCTGTAAGGCGGAGGATTAAATCCATATGCAGGCGCGCTCCCAGCTGCATAAGGTGTGGGCTGTGGGACGCCCTTGGATGCATCTGTCCAAAACGAGATCAAAATAAACTAAATTATCATTATTTTGGGCATGAGCAATCTTTTCCGCCACTGAATACTGAAACCTTTTTTTAGGATCATTTATCCTTTAAATCAAATGGGAGTGTTGGGGTTGGATAGGGAAATAAACGCTAAAAAAAAAGGGTGGCAAATAAATCATCTTGATATGTCGCTGCGGTCTGTTACACCTAACAAAGAGTTATAGTCGATTCAACATCGGAAGGCTCTTGGCCTACTTAGAGCAAGTAGCCAATCACGAACGTTTCCCCTTCCATCGACCCTCTCAACTTTCGTGCGGGAGAGCAGATATCGGTGCGCGTTGCCAGCTCTTGCGGATTTTCGCCTTCAGCTGATATACTACGCAATTTCTAATGGCAACGCATCCAGATGTGATCTCTTCGAGAGCAGGAGTGAGACTGGTTTCCTCCCCATTACCTTCCCAAACAAAGTCTCCTATTGGCTGCTGCTAACTGGTGTACGCCGTTTTCAAGGCCAGAAGTCTTTAGATGTTGGAGCGACTATAACTATTTAGGGCCAACTCGCCTCGTAAGCTATCGCAGAAGTAAGATATTTCAATGTGTTTAGGAAAATTTTCATTTAAAGACAGTTGTATTATGTAATACCTACTAAATATGCACAGAAATACACACATACATACACATAACTAGATCCTGTAATAATTGGAAGGTTTCCTTGAATTTAGCTTACGATGCTAAAATCCCGATTTATCGGACCTATTCCGGTTGATCGATAAGCCTATTTATACATCATAACACACGATTATCGAAAAAAAAGTTTAAGAAAGTAAAGAAAACGGTCAGTAAATACTATTGCATAAATTATTATGCAGTTTAAGTAGTATTGCATTACTATTTAACACATTTATTGGGATAGGACAGGTTAATGCGGGGCATACTAACTCATACATAATGCAGTAAATTTTACTGCATTTTACTAAGTAAAAGGAAATTTTCAATTTTGGTTAATCAAAATTCCGATTATTCGATATCCGGCTAATAGGGATTTCACTCAACACACGCATACACGTTGCCGTAATTGAAGCCTTGAGTAAACAAAATTTTTTACGGAATTCTGAGTTCATTTTTCTCACGCTTTCTCGTAGTATTTGTGGCATTATTCAAAATTATTATATGGCTTAAAACTGGCGGTGAGTAAACTTTTCTGCTTTCTTTGCGGGCCACACTCGGTCGAAAATAGTGTCGAAGAATAATTTTAGGAAAAAGGGTTTAGCTGTGAGTCATTGTTAACTGACTTGTTTTAAATGTAATTACGTATTTTCGCAACGAAGGAGTAAATACGACATACATTGTTTATTATTTGTAATTTTTATTTTGTTACACCGTATTCTTTCAATGTTAAACACATGGTTGGCCGGAGGAAAACGCTTATTAGGTCGCATTTCGTACAAGACTGCCTTAAACTATTCTTTCAACGATTTTTTTAGCGTTTATAGACCAATCTCCATTGACGACACGAGAGGCTAAAATTTCATCGTCACGCGCTCTTAGGTACGTGCCCAAGTTCGGTCGTATTCATACGAGGGACGGATGAATGAAAGGGATGAAAAGCGAAAACTCAAGCCGTCCGCGACTGTATCATTCCTATAGAACAGTAAATAAATGCGTTAAAGCGACACGAGGAGTAATTCAGCCGCTCTTTCCCGAGAACTTTGCAATTTATATATAAGAAAGAAACATTCGCGTTGTAGCAGACGTTCGCCACATGCGTTGAAAAAAAGACTACTATTTAAAGACAGTCTCGGAAGGCAAAAGTGGATTTAGTCTTGATCATAGAGGCAGAACAGGGACAAGACATTTTTGCGCCCTAGGCAAGGTTTTAAAAATTACCCTTCCCTCATAATGAAAGAATACAGCACGCGATTTTACCTATGAAAGCCGTAGTTTATTTACAATGAAATAAAATATATTTTATAATATAAATCATTACGTTTAAAAATTCTATTTATCATTTGTCGTGTCCCTAAGTGTGCTGCGCCCTAGTCGGGTGCCTAGCCGTTGCCCCGACTCTGCGTAAGGGGATAAATTATTCAGAGGAAAACGTAACATTTGACCAACTGGAGAAAAATTACTCTCAAGTATCATATTTTCTGAAAACATACGATCCGAATTTCTACGCCCGCCCCTCAGAAAGTTTAAGAGTTTATGCGACAAAATTGCGTAATACGGGATAAAATTAAGTGGGGGGGGGTGGGGGGGGGGTTTGAAAAGATCTTTGACGATCACCTATGTTTTTTCAGAAAGTTTGTTTCTGTGCACGTACTAGTTTGTTTGGACGGTGTCAGTGTCTGCGATGGAAATAATTCAAAATGAAGTTTAAATTTAAAATAGAATTATTCCTTGCCATGGTTTGGAAAATATTACCAGAAAATTCTCAATGTGAAATGTACCTAACAGTATCAAAATTTTTTGGCCCCATATTACTTAACGTGTAATTCTATATGACAACATACGTACAGCTATATAGGGCACTGAGAATGTGAACGTGCACAGGGAAGATTAGCTTAAAATAGAAATATCTTAGGCCGCTTTTTGATTTACCAGCTAGTTTTTAAATAGCATTTGACCATATGTTACGTACTTTCTGATCAGTCCTTTTTCCCTATCTTTCTCTCTCAATCTACCTTCCATGAAATAAACAAACCGTGATTATTAGTATTGTTTACGTTTTAGTTAACGTCCGTTCCAGGGCGCCGCTTATTGACTGTGCCACCGTGCAGCATTCAGATGATGGCTTCCTCGTGATGTTTTGAAGCGTTAAACGGCGTAAACTGTTTCTCTTGCAAGGTAAGTGACGCAGTCGAGCACACGCACGTTTTTAGAGTGCTGAGTGTTTCTCGCTTGGCGGACGATTTAGCGATCGAGGTCCATGGCGCACGCTCGTGATGAACCAAGGTGGCCACGAGATTCTCAGATCGATTATGATTCGCGATGATAAAAATAATCACGGGTCGTAAAGTTGGAAATTTAGTAAATAAAATGCTTGAACATGATTTTTAAGTGATACATTTGAGCGATTTCAAAATGATGAAAAATTTTGACGATAAGAATAAGAAACTTTATTCATTCTTCTTTAAACCGAGAATCTATGGTAATTTTCTTAATTTAAAAAATAATGAAATCCTGCGCGTAGAAAAATTGCCTTTTACTGGTTATCCTACGGAAAACATAAATTATGTCCTGCAATCGAACCCGGCTCTTTTTTACACGTTTTATTTAACTTGTCTTGATATTAATTTATATCCTTTCAAATAAAAAATTTGAAATCAATATTATCTTAATATCTACGGTCTTGTACCAATTAGAAACTTGAAACTTGGTACATAAATTCATATCTGGTGACAATTAAGATATTAAGCTTTTGTGGACGCCCAGGATTGTTGAAGGCAGTGGTTCTCAAACTATTTGTAAATTTCACCATAAAAATTATTTAATCCAGATTTAAAAAATTGTTCGTGAATGGAGGATATACTGTCCCACACATGAATTACATACGGGCCCGTGCCTAGATAGCCTGTGGCCTGAGGCTGATAAAGGAAGGCGAGAGTGTCTTAAATTCATGACAAGTTTCGATAAAATCTGCATTGCTAAACAACCTCATCTTCTCGTTAATTAGGAACCTTTTTTTTTTACATCTTCCGGGGAAGCGTCGCGCTAGAAAGTTTGAGAAGCACTGGTTTAAGGGGGTGAAGAGGCGGCTTTTTTCTATCACGCGAAGAGAATTACCTACAGACACCATTCACATTTACGGATCATCAACAGACCATTTCCGAATCATTTACGGAACATTTACGCACCATTTTCGGACCTGAGATTAATTAAAATAAACCCAACAGAAAATAATAAATTTAAATAAAAAAATTAAACTGTACCAATATTTCGAGTGGCGAAAATATTAAAGCCTTATTAAATAAATATATTTTTAGGAAAACTTGTTTTTTATATCATTACTAGCAGAATTTCCCGTTGAATTTCAACGGATTTAGTGAATCTAAAACTTCGACCGTGTAACATGTGAACATCGTAAGAATAAGATACTACACAGTTTTAACCGTTGAATAAAGCAAAAATGAAGAAAACCCGTTCGCATTTAGCTATTTAGATTAATGAAAGATGAAAATCTTGCACTCTGAAAAATCGAAAATTACGTGTAAACTTACAGAAAAATAATTATTCAATTACGCACCCCCCACCACAAATTTTTTATCGCCATATAGCCTATGTTATCCGCAGGATATAATTATTTACCTATGCTAAGTTTTGTGACGATATCTTCAAAGGTTTGAAAATCACAATTTGTGGAAAATCTACGTCTAATTATTTAAGTTATTTATAAGTAACTTAAATAAGTAACGTATTATTACCTTACTTATTCCCGTGTTATTTAAATGGGAAAAATTAAAAGAGAAAATCATTCTTAATATAAAATATGTAGTCCAAATCACTTTAAAAACCCTCCCATTTTCCTTAACTTTTTATTGCGGTTAAAATGGCACCTTCTTCTTGCTACTATGTTTTGTAGTTGTTGCGCTATAAATGCACAAACACTCTTCAAAATATTTATAGTAGAGATTAGAAGATAATTCAATTAAAAACAAAAAATATTTGGTTTCCATGTAAACAAATTAACATCGTACACAGAAATTGACAAGCGATATTACGTTAAAAATTTTCCCGTATAAATGCATTGACTCTCAATTTCGGCGACAGTGGGATTTGTCATGGTAGCTTATAATTGGTATTGTAGTAAAACTGATAAAATCACGCATTTTATTGATTCTTACCGCATTTCTACGCGAATTCGACCAGAATTCGGAATCTGCCTTCAATAAAAATAAACTTTGTTCTTTCCCGCTAAAAAGTATCCAAGTTTCAATTTCGTACGTTTATTTTAAGTAATTTTAAAGTGCAAATTCAAAGTAGTCTACACTCATCCCTGTATTTCAATTGCAGGACGCGGCAAAATACGTGACATTCGATAATTAAATCGTTCGCCATTTCGAATCAAAGTGACGGACAGACACAAAATCTTGACCATTCAGTAAGTTAGGATGTGAGGAAGAATCAAATTTGGTTATTCTAGCTGTTATCGTTTAGGAGTAGTTCCATGAACAAACCAACAACACAAAAACACACCCTTCAAAATATATTATAGGAGAAGAAACTCGTGAAAACTCATGATTGAACACTGACTCCGGTAAATAGACACCAGATACGTGAGCTTATTTACGTTAATAAACATTATAATGTAAAATATAATTATTTTACTTACAAAAATGTAAGATTCCGGTATTCATTAGACGAAAGAAGGTTTAATTACTTTCATCAATCATTATAAACGCTTCCTGAATAATAATCAGTATATATTTACGTTGCTATCATTAAACATCGATCGTTTCGTTGCTTAAACAAAAGTGCGAATCGAATAAAGCTAAACTTTCGTCTATTTGTAAGTTCAACTCGATATGACTTTCTTGTTTGATTTTTTCGATAACGGCTACTCCTAAGATAAAAATGTATAGGAAAGAAAATACTCTTCTTTACAAGTTCTACAACTTTTATTTGCAAAATATTTTGATATGAGCAATACTTTACGACATGTAACGAAAATTTAATTTTTTGTCCCCAGTAAAGTGGTACCCCTGATTGGCGTACGTGATTCATTTTTGCGATTTTCTTATTATATTTGATTGAAAGTCCTTAATATCAAATTTCATGAAAATCCGTTCAGTAGAAGCCGAGAACGATAATAGGCGCTCACGCTGTAGCCAAACGCGCCTAAAAACGAAAAAAATCGGTCTATATTTACATATTTTTATTCTTGAAGGAAGAATACCTTGCAAGTCAAGAAATGGATTCCTACGGGTTATCTTATGGAAAAATGTTAATCCCCTATATTGGCAGCACTGATTAATCCTGGTTGACCAAACCTTGACCATTCACTAACTTAGGATGTAAGGAAGAATCGTACCAAATTTGGTTATTCTAGCTTTTATCGTTTAGGAGGAGTTCCATGAACAAACACACAAACACAAGCTTCAAAATATATTATTGATTAGTCATTGACTTTGAATGCGTGATTGAAGCATTCCTGCCGAATTTCTACATTATATCCAGTCAATAGAAAGGTAAAATGAGCTACTCTCGATATTCCAGCATTTTGATCGTTTTGTAGAAATAGAAAAATAAAAATCTCAAGCGCCGTCCTCTTTAGCGGTGTAGAGAGAAAATGAGCGGAGGGGAGCGTGGGAACCGTCTTTCTCCGGCGAGCTGTCTTCGATCGGTGGTTGTTTTTTCCTCCATCTGATATTATCCTAAACAGTCCTGACTTAATGCGATACTATAGTCTGTTCACTAGCTGAAGTCTCTTGGCCTACTTAGAGCAAGTAGCCAATCACGAACGTTTCCCCTTCCATCGCCCCTCTCAACTTTCGTGCGGGAGAGCATATACCGGTTCGCGTTGCCAGCTCTTGCGGATTTTCGCTTTCAGCTGATATACTACGCAATTTCTAATGGCAACGCAGGCCGATGCGATCTCTTCGAAAGCAGGAGACTGGGTTCCTCCCCACTACCTTCCCAAACAAACCTCTTACAAAATATTACTACAAGTATTACACATAATAGATTAATTTTTAAATGACCGAGTTTACATGTAATAAATAAGGCTAAAGTTTGGAATAAGTGATTTGTTTGTGGCGCCCCTATTGGCCCGAATTATAACTACGTAGTAAGGATCTCTTTCTGCAGTATGTATTGCGCTACTCCAATCTCCGCTGTCATGGACCCAGACGCAAAATATTCGGGAGGCTCCCAACTGGGGAGTACTCAATCTACAACAAATTTTACAACTGACAAATGGAAAAAATGTATGCAGCAGGTTATATAAATTGATTTACGGAAACGCATAAATAGAAATTTTAACATTTATTATATATACTTGCACATAACGAAAAATAAACAAAAAGTGAATTATAACTGTGAGATGTGTTTTCGAATGAAGCAAGGGATGTTGCATTGTAACAAACCTAAATAAAAACACGAGATATGTACGTAAGTAGTAGATGAATATTTTACTAAATAAAATATTGAAAAAAATCGAGTTTTGACTGTTTTGAGGCCCCCATGCGCCTGTGCGGTAATCCGCCACTGCATGCCAACTATTCTAAACTAGCTCCATAAATAGTTTTTATGGCATTGAATGTGCCTATTTTCCATAACATAAAGAGTCAATCATTGGGTCGATTGAAGAAAGCCTCAATCTTAAGACAGGTTCGACATGTAATTTCCGACGATTTTTTGTCAGAGACGAAAATCCATATATTCGAAGTAATTGCCACTAAAATGTAACTACCGTATATCTTCGAGTATAAGGCGATTTGAGTATAAGTCGAAATGTACTTTTTAGCCTAAAAAAGCATCTAAAATCCAAGACTGGAATATAAGTCGAAGCAAAGAAAACTAAAATAAGATAATTTTGTAATTTACAAAAAAGTTAATACATATACAGGTGAACCTCTTCTTACGAACAAGCCAGAAACAAACAATTCGTATTTATGAACATTCCACATACCGATGAATTGCGCCTCTCGCTTCATTTACGGACACACCCTCCCACACTTATGAACATCGGTCACAGTAAGAACACGTAAACTTGTCAATATGTCATTTGCCGTTTGTATTCGAAACCATACGTGCTTATATACGTATTGTTTTTTATTACCCTTGAAATATGGAAAACAATTTGTAAACGTAGTGTTCGTGAAAGTGCTAAAAGTGGTAAAAAACGTCAAGTGCTTTCGATGGAAACTAAAATGGACATAATATATAGATCAGAAATAGGGGATCATATTCGCAATGCTGGCTCTGTTCAGTAAGTAAAAAACAAAATGCCGTCGTTGAAGAAATGGAATGGTGTGTAACAATTTGAATTCAGGATCAAAACAAGTAATGGTATAAAAATAAATCTTTATAAATAACTTTTATATTTTAACATTTATTATACTCGTTACTTCAAATTTGGTGAAATTACCTGCATAAGTTACCTTTTACTGGTGGAGGCAGTGTTATATTCAATTAATCTGAATATCAAGGCTGAAGACATTTCTTGTCGTATACAAATCAACGAAGCGCAATACGAATAATATCAAAGGTAAGTAATCTGTACTATTACACAATCATTATGGGCGTAAATGTGCTTTGATTGCTCTTAATACGAGAGAGAGAGGGAGGGAGGGGACAAAGGGAGGGAGGGTGAGAGAGGGAAATGACCTTCAATACAATTAATGTTTCTGATGCCAATTTGATCTCCATAAATAGCTTGAACGATCGAATCTTTACTCCCGTTGATATTTCAATGGACATTATGCTAGTAAGGTTGTAAAGGAGAAATATAAGACTCTGATTCCCATTAAAAGCTTACCCATATGAAAGCATTAAGCCTGTTGCCTAGGTAGCTGATTGTTGGACCCAGAAAAATTACCACTTTTTTCCGATAAAAACTATAAATTTACGCTAATTCTACTCGGATTGAAATTCTGTCTTCAAAAATAAGAAACTGCAATTTATATCCTATCCGATAGTTTAAGTCTCGGGTTCGTATCTTGGCGGGAAATAATTTTAAAGTGCAAATATAAAACCCTCTACACCAATTACGTTTTCTTATGGGCCAAAAATGGGGCAAAAAGGGGCCAAAATAGCCCCTCAAAGTGGGAATTTCGAAAGTTTCGGATTTTTTTCTTCGGCTGTGACCAAAAACCTATAATCCTACCAAATTTCAAGTTTCTAGCACATTTGGAAGTGCCTCAATTTTGTATCTTGCCAAAGTGGTTACAAACCGCTATATATATATATATATATATCCAGCGGCTCTTCATTCTAGGTAAGTGTCCACTGGGCTTCCTCCAACACCTTGTTGCTACCCTTATATATATATATATATATATATATATCAAATGAGGTTAATATAAACGTTATTAATAAAAAACCAACGCTTGAGTACTGAATTGATTCTTCTCTTCAATCCACTCATTTGGGCAGGTTTTTTAAAGATAAAATATAAATTTTAAGTTTTCCGTTCAAACTACGTAAGTACGGTGGTGCTGTATAATTCGCCTTCGCATTTTCTGCTAGTTAGCATGAATTTTTCATACTAATGCGCTTCAAGTCAGTCAAATGTTGTTTTTCGACAGTCATGTTTAATTATTGACCCAGAAAAATGTCCAGCTAGTTTGCGATTCGAATATAGGTCGAAAGTAGGGTTTGATCGACCTAAAAAAGGAAGAAATTTCTCGACTTATACTCGAAGATATACGGTGTTAATTTTCCTAGTTTTATGCATTGAAACAGATAAGTTAATAAAACTCCACGGTGCTGTTCGTGACGGCACCCTGAAGCTATTATTGTCCAACGTATCTCCAATGCATTTGCACATGTCCAGCGCCGTGGCGTCCGACGTGCCGTATTTTCAGATATCGTCGGCTATTTTTCAAGTTTTCACGGTCATGTTACCGACACTGACAGTACTGTTCCCATCGGACACCCGGCAAAGTTCTTTCAGTGAATTTGCGTGCGTTGTGTTTAAATTCCAATTGTGCCATTTCTAGTGTATTTAACAGACCTAAACAAATGCTTTCGCTTAAAATATTTGCTTAGCATTTTTAGCAAAATCTTGATATAAATTGAATAGTAAAATAAAGGGTTCACGAAAAGTTTAAAACGTGCACAGACCGCAATGGTACGATACAGTACGGTGGGGTGTAAATAGACCGTTAGAGCGTGGCGGGGGTTGGAGGGAGGGGGGGGGGCGGAGGAAGTCTTTGGCGGGGGGCCCTGGAATGGTTTCGCTACACCACTGTAAGAAATAGAAAAATAAGAAATATTTCATATCTTCACAGAAGATATTATGATAAAGAACGCAAGTATTCGAAGTGTCACTGGATTTTTTAAATGATGAACTGTGCGTGTTGATTTGCCATTCATACGCTTCAAATTATGCCGGGATAAAAGAATCCATGCAGGTATTGCGGTCGAGGTTATCGAAATAATACTTTCTTGGGCCGACCGCACACTTTGAATGTAAATTTCCCGATGAAATCACATTTGTATTGACGTTCGCTCAAGTAGCTCATAAGCAGCTGTTAATGGAAATTTTTCTGCAAAGCGGAAAACACACGCGACCGTGCCCCCTTCAGGAAACGAGCCCGATACCCTAGCATTGGTAGCCAGGCGCGCTAGCTGCCCATCAACCGAGGCCGGCGATACGTTGAAACAGTCAACTCGGGCGATGCCTGCAAAACGAGTATCTTTTGCGAAAATTCGCAACAAGATTTTTTTCGACATGTGTTCTCTGTATTTAAAAATAAAATATATCGTTTCCTGACAATCGATTCATCCCCCCCAGTCAAATGCGACCTAACGTACCTCCTGCGTTCATCCTTGAAGAGGTTGGAAAGTAACCGAGCTGTAAACGACGATCCTCCTCCTCCTTTTTTTTGGGAGATTTTTCTTCCGTCAAGCGTCCCGCGCTCTTCCTCACTAACTGGTCGACGAAACTGCTGTGCTTCGTGCGTGAGGACGCTTGTTGTTTCTTTATATCTCTCTCCTCTCCACCTTCCCCCCCCTCCCGTTTCCCTCCCCCCCACCCCCGTTTCCCTCCCCTCTTCACTCGAAGGTCTGCGCGCACACACTTGACACATTCACTCGCGCTCGCACGCAAACGAAATCGTTTCGACGTGGTTGGTTGTTGAAAGGAAGCTCACATTTTCCTTTCGAATGACTCATTGGACGAACGAGATAAACTGTGCCCGCTCATTCTCTGCATTTTAGGAGTGCAGGTGAACGAAACGTAAACTTGCACTCGCGACGCGATGACGTTTTATTGCTAAAAAGAACTCGGAATAATGGAAGCAGGTTCTTCGAATTTGAAATCGTTGCGAGAAATTCGTCCGTTTCGTAGATTTGTATTTTTTTCGGGCTCATCAGAGGGGAAAGGGCTGATTCTTCGCATAGGCCAGTGATGGGCAAGAGAGCGCTCTAAGAGCACGCTCAGAGCACGACCGTAAGGGGGAGCAACGTTGAGCGAGAGGAGGAGCTAATGGAGGGAGAACGAGAGGGAGGATATGGAGAGGGGCGAGGACGTGACGCAGAAGGCAGGCTTAAGGTTGGCGGGTGTTTAAATTGCATGAGAGTGGAAAGAAACTTACATGTAGTCCTTAAGTAAATTTTACAATGGAATTTTATTTTGATGAAAATTACATTGTGCTCGCATTACCTACTTTGATTACGTCTATGTAGCACCAAATCAATTATTCGCGGGACTATAGATCGCGCACTTTTGATGCATAGCATGGCTGCGAGATTTCCATCTGAGACTCGGTTCCTGACATTGGACTTCGTTACTTTCATGAGATAAAAAAGCTGTACGCAAATGTAAGTTGAGCCAAACATAGATATTATTTTGCTCGCTAACTTGTGCAGTTCGGGAAACGTGTCCTTGGGAAGTTCTCGTAGAACTTCACTAAACTCGTTCTTCTCTCATATTTGTCCTTCATTTCACGATCACAATGAAGGTCAAGAAACTCGCACTGCAGTGCGATTGGGACATCATTTCCATCGAGGGAATTTGAAAATGGTGTCGCGAAGATTTTCATTTCTGTTTCCAATGCATCCCAGTCGTCGAATCGTTTGTTAAATTCATTACGAAGTGTGCAGAGTATTGCAGCATACTTCTCAAGATCATGCTGCTGAAGCAAGTGTACACGAGAGGTCAGCTTTGGAAAGCTCTTCTCCATTGCTTCCGAAGCGCACGAAACAATACTATTTCCTCTTGAAGCAGGCTGCGACTACTGCAGGAATGCAAGGGAAGCGCTAGCGACTGATAACGCACCTTACAACTACCTGTCAAATGCACCGCCTTTTCACGTATGAACTACCTAGAATTCTTACGTCAAAATTGTTTAAAAGTTTCCCCCTCCGCAGCTCTTCGCTCTCAAGGTAAGAGCAAAGAGTGCTCTGGGAGCGCAACCAGTCGTTTGCCCATCACTGGCATAGGCAGAAAAGGTGGCGGGAAAGATATGTAAAAATATTATCCGATTTTTATCGATGGAAGCAGATCCACTAGGAGGTCACGGAGTAACATAATCAGGCCCGCGTAAACCCCTACCCCTGGAACTTGGCGGCAAGAAAAAAGGTCATATGGGCCAGACTGGAAATATACCCCCCCTTAGGGGCGCCAAAACGATGCCTTGCCCCCGGGCGCCGAAGACCCTAGCTACGCCACTGGACATTACTTAGGACCATTGTGACTAGCGGATCCCAAGGGATGATTACCCCTCCCAAGTTTTCATGATATGTACCGAAAAAGTTTAAAAAACAATTTAAAAATATCATATCGAAGAAATGCTATTTTTACTTTACAGTAGAACCTCATAAACCCGGCAATCTCGGGACCTAGCATTTGCCGGGTTTTTGAAAATTTATAAAAAATCATTAACTAATGTACATTTTTGGTAAGTGATTATATAGGTAATTCAAATGATGAATAGCAATTAAAAGGGAGCCCATTATCAATAAAGACTATTGCTTATACATGCACTAAAACGAGGGATTATAAAAGAACCATTAAAAAGTAAATAACGAAGGTGAAATAAAGTTCATATCTAATACGCATTTACGACATTATTTTCATCACACATTATTCTAAGAATTTTTTTAAACAGATCGGGCAAACTAGCTTGCTTCATGCATTTTGATTTTTCCTTCATAATTTTATCATGTATTCGATACAAACACGTAATCTCTTGAAAATCAATGCAGGAGCGTTGTTCTTAAACAGATATTGTATCTGTGACCAACTGTATACAGCGATCTATTGAAGGTTTGTCCGTGATCATCGTCACTTTCATTTTCTTCATCTTTTTCATGCTCAGGTTTCAAAACCATGTCCACTATTTCGACTATTTCACATCAGTTAGCTGAAGTACGACAGGCGCATCACTGCCTATATCAACCCAGATTTCGATGTCATCTTCTACCACTCTTTTTGCTATTGTGAAAAATTTTCGCTTGTTGTATCAGCATTAGGCCTGAAATAGGTACATACACCTTCACTTCTTTGCTGACGAAACCACTCAAACAGTACCTTATCAACAATATTTACCCGGGACGTGTAGTGTTTTACGGCTACACATAGCTTTAGGTGTATCACTCTGCATAAAATTTCAGTATTTCCGTTTTTTTTTCCTCTTAAAGTCATACACAGTGGAACCACCAATGCAATATTCTTCGCAAAGTCTCTTTCTTCACTGAAGTATCTTTTTCAAGTTTTCTTAGTAATTCCACTTTTTTTCAATTGTGAGATTTTTCTGTTTACGTTTCGTAACACCACTTAAGGGTTGTCTTCTTTTTTTGAAGTCATATCAAAATAAAATTTAACAAAAGTACTAATTGCATTAACGAAAAGCCATTGCTATCGCCACGAATCTAAACATGTGGTTCTAATGAGGTAAACGAAACAATGAAAATAGATAAGCGTACATCATTTAAAGTAATTTCTAGAATATTAGGATTTTTTACGTATAACTTTCAAAAAAGTGCCGAGTTTTTGAGAATGCCAGGTTTTTTAATGCCGGGTTTATGAGGTTCTACTGCATTTATTTTGTTGCGTAAAATTTTATCTATTTCCTTTTTTACGTATTAAAATCTTTGTGCTTTTTAAGGTGTATTCTAATATATTAGTTTTTTCATCTATGGTTAACCCCCCTCCAAAGGTCGAAGTGTGAATCCGCCCTTGTTAATGTCTTCTACATCAGTTATTTTTCAAAGTATGGGTCGTGACTAGCTCTTTGCATTTAACCCGGAGAAAATAAAAATTCAAATGGTAATTTTTCTTATATCCACCATGTTATGCAATGCTAATAATCTTTCAAAATACTGAAAGTTCTGTAGTCAGCGCTCCGTCCTTCGGAAGGGACGTTAAGCAGTTGTCTTCCTTGGTGCTTTTCGTAAAGACTGCCGGCACCGGATTTTCCTCCTCTCTTCTGTTTAGAGTCGTGTAAGCAACGATACGGCGATAATAGCCCAAGAGGCCGATTCGCCAGGAAAACATAAACCGCTCACTGAAAGTCTGCGGCTATTGCTGGAAGCTCACAATTTGGCGATTCCCTGCTAACCTAGTAAAACACGAAGAGTGGGATCTGCCCAATTTCAATTGTTTTGAATATATTATCCATATAACCATACCTGTATACAACACGTAATGAGATCTCTCTGATGTAATTTTTGAGTGCGAAAATTTTAAAATTAAATTTCCCAATCTCGTTGACCCGGATATATTGCGACTTAACCCTTAGTAAGGAGATTGCTTGCGGAAACCCGGAGAGGTCGTAACTCTAGTAGCGACCCACTGTGGTCCCAAATGCCCTTAATTCTGGCCAAAAATGCCAAAAACAAACTTTGTAATACATCTTGCAAACAATGTTGCAATGAAAGAGAGATAACTAGCGCGTCATTTTATGCTAATATAATGACGATTGTACTTATTCTTCAATACCTGTTCCACTGTTAAAGTGTAAGCTTTAGTAGCGCTGCTGCGTGTGAGTGATTCGACAGATTTTCAGTCGATTTTCAAAAATATTTTCTGAGTATTTCTCGCAATTTTAATTGAAGTGAAGCAATGGAACGCACACCTGCAGGTATGATGTTTATTTTTTCATGTTACTTTCGTAACTTTATTGTAGTTTTACATCATTTATATGCTATTTGCTATCACTCCCTTTAAAATATTATTTTTTTAAATAATAAACTTGAATTGGAGCTATAAAATTTTGCTAATGTTTGCCAGTGTAGATTTTTACGCCAAATAAAAGAGTGAAATGTTAACTTTATATTTTTTCTTGCACATTTTGCCCGTTTTTGCCCCATTAAAAAAAAACTGACTTTGAACTTTACAATCCTCTTTACGTTTTCTTACGTTTTGCGCGTTCTGTTATTATTTTATTTTTCTGTCTAAATAAAAATCAGAAAATTTTCTCTCATATATCCTGTGAGTTACAACATATCTTTAATATTTTAATTAATAGGAACATCACATAGTAAGCCAACCCGAATGGATATTTTCAACATTTGGTCAGAAAGCAAAGGTAGCCGGAGTGATCGTCTTCAAACCATTCAGAAGAAGGTATTATTACTTTTCAATATTGGAGAACAGGCTCAAGGCACTGAAGAAAAACAAGTAAAAGATATTTGCAGGCATTTATGTGACCAGCTCTTTCTAAAGTGGGAAAAAAGCCACAGAATGAGACAGCGATTCTTGGACGAAAATGCCGATTGGTTAAATATGGAGGCGGAAGTAACAAATTCTGAGAAGGAAATTGCGCCTAAATCATCCGTTGCATCTAGAGGTCGACCGAAGAAATTATTTGAGGAGAGCAGTGATAGGTCAAAAAGAAGGAAGGTGAAAGACCTAAGAAGTGCTTATGGAGAAAGCCATGTTGTTGCTGCTACTGAGATGACATTAAAACAATCTGGTAAAAAGGATGCTGCCAAGCTCTTAAAGGAGGCTACTCTAACAACTCCAAAGAGAGCGAGTAGAATACGTTCTGCATGGAGTAATACTATAAATGAGGCGCGAAAACAAACACCCTATACAAACGAAGGTGCATTATCATTAATTGTGGAAAACAGTTTGACAAAGCACCAATACATTAATCTCAGAAAAGGAGCGAAGGATAGAAACTGCAATATTTATCCTAATTATAATCAAGTTTTGTTGTCAAAGAAAAGGTCCTATCCTCCAGATGACGATACAATTATATCAGAATCAATGATCGAAGTGAAGCTTCAAGCGATCTTAGATCACACAGCAAGAAGACTTACCTCTTCCCAAGAAGAAGTACTAGGCCGCTTTTCTTCAAGCGAATTAGGAAATTTGTTCCTGATATCGAAATGGGGATTCGATGGAAGTACTGGTCACAGCGAATATAAACAAAGGATGTCGGAAATGTTCTCAGACAGTGACTTGTTCATTACTTCCTTTGTTCCAATACAAAAGTATTCGTTGCGATCATCATCGTCTTCATCGCAAGAAGATAAAAAAAATTTATGGCAAAATCCTAGACCTTCCTCTACAAGATACTGCAGACCAATTAGAATACAATTTAAAAAGGAATCTTCCGAATTATCCAGACATGAGGCCCATTACATCGACTCCCAAATTAAAAACTTGATGCCCACAGTTATATATAATAATATTAATACCATTACTATCAAACATAACATGGTTTTAACTATGGTTGATGGTAAAGTGTGCAATGCTGTAACGTCAACACCATCTGCCCAAGTTTGTTACATATGCGGGGCTAGACCTACGGAGATGAATAATGTAGAAAAGGTAGCAAAAAAGCAGGTGGATACGTCGTCATTTCGCTTTGGGTTGTCCACTCTTCACTCATGGATTCGATTTTTTGAATACTTCCTCCATGTCTCCTATCGACTAGAAATTAAAAAATGGCAAGTTCGAGGAGAAGATAAAAATAAATTTAAATTAAGAAAAGAATTAATTCAAGGTAAATTAAAATCCGAAATGGGCTTGATAATTGACAAAGTTAAACCAGGTGGAAGTGGTACCTCCAATGACGGTAATACAGCACGTCGCTTTTTTCAAAATCCAGAAATATCATCTTCGATCGTCGATATTGAAGAATCATTAATTCGTCGTTGTGCAGTAATATTGCATGTGATATCCTCTGGATTTTCAGTAAATACATCCGCTTTTGATTCCTATGCATTTGAGACAGCAAGATTACTGGTGAACACCTATCCTTGGTTTTATTTGCCAGCCAGCATGCACAAAATATTGTTTCATGGATCAGCAATTATAGAAGCGGCGCTACTTCCCATTGGGCAATTATCGGAGGAAGCCCAAGAATCAAGAAATAAAGATTTAAAAAGATTCCGGGAAAATTATACCAGGAAAATGTCGAGAAAAGATACCAACCAGGACCTGCTAAATCGTCTATTAGTAACGTCAGATCCTGTGATTACTAGTTTACGACCCTTACCTCCAAATAAGAAACACAAACTCTTTCCTGAAGTGATACAGCTTCTATTACCTTCAGAAGCAGGCAGAGAATGCAGTTCATCTGAAGAAAATCTTTCAGAAGATGAAGATAACTATTCTTACTCTTCCTCCTCCTCCAGTTATTAATGAATGCAAATTAATAATATAAGTTTTAATGAGAAGGAAAATGCAAAAAATATATATGAAAAATTAATTTTTAAAATAGGTGGCAAAATTTTCCTAAAAATCCGAATTAATGAGGAATATGTATGTATAATAATCATTGGCACTTCACTAACAAATGGTGAAAACAATAATAATGAATTATAAAGTTTTCTATTTTTGGCCAAAACTGATGCCATTTGGGACCACTGTGCGACCATGTGCTGGGTCACGAGGCCCAGGAGGAAAATGTGATAACGCAATAGACTCAACCACTACACCACAGACAACCCTGTTATCCATTTACATATATGAATACATTTAGCGCGTTTTTCTTCGATTATTAAATTAAGTTATACTTTGTTTTTTAGTTCCCTTTGCAGATTACTCCCATTTAACGCAATTGACGCAGTGAGTAAAATATGGAATTTCATTATCCTTTATACGCGTAAATTTTGCTTATCTTATTTTTTTAGGTGGTTATATCGCCAAATATTCGGTCAGTAGAGCATCTTTTGTAAGTGACATCAACGTGAAAAGATAGGCTCAAAATGTCAGCTTTCTATCTTTCATACCTTCGGAGATATTAATTGCTTTAATGGCTACTATCCGATCCTGTGTATTTTTTTAAAAATGCAATAGAAATTGCAGCAGTACAGAGGCTTGCTGTAAAAATGTCAGCTCTCTATCGTTTACGATTTCGTCACAATTTAGATTGACGTAAATGCTCAGACAGACGTCATGCCCAAATGAAACTATGGGGACATTAAAAGAAAACGCGTCACAAATGACAGAGAACGGAATGCGCCTGTTATAGTATTTATTGCGAGTCAGCGTAAAATGAAATTAGAACATATTTTTCTTCGTATCGTCTTTCCTTCCACTGATTATGAGTCCCGAGACTTTCGCGTGTTATGGAAACACTGTTATTCTCTATCAGTTCTCAAACGTTGGCAAGCTTGCCGCTAGCGGTACGCGAGATATATAGTATAAGAAAAACTGTTCCTCGTAACACTTGTTACCCCATCTCGGAAATAGTCTTCGAGCGAGAATGTTAGCGAAAATCGATAACTAGTATATTTTTTACCGTCAAAACTTCATCATAAATGGTTTACAGCCACAATTTTACGTAAGGAATACATAGTTACCCGCAATTAATTCCACGCTTCGATTTCATAATGGCTTCGCGTGCCGCATAAAGAGAACGCTCTATCCGGCTGTAGCCAATATTCCTTTTTTACACGGAAATATAAGAATATGTTTATTTTGCTACATGCAGACCTGGATTATGATGATAATGAGAGATACCCGGGACACTCCCAGATTACGAGACCCCAGTCCTCAATAAAAATAAATAATACAGACAAAAACAAAATCATTAGTTATAATTAAAAAATGAGGGAAAATTGTTATTTAAATATTGTTTTACTTCAGAAATTCCTTTCTAGCGTTTTCATATACAAATGTAGAACTTATTGAGGAAAATTAATTAACAAACCCTTCTGGCCTTCTTTTATTGGTCCTGATAAGAATTCTTACTTTTGTAATGGAATACGGAACGGGTGCACAATTTGCAGCCAGTGCAGTGGCTCCATCCGCCTCCTTACTTTACGCTAAGCACAAAATTGTTGAAGAATTGATTGTGCATTTTCTTAGTCTGCACTAATAATAAGAAGACATTCACATTACGCAGCTTGTACCGCGGCTTTACGCTGTAATCTCTACAAACTTAACTTGGACTTCCCCGTAGATTATCCGAGTATGATAAAACGTAATCTAAAATTCCATTCGATAAACAGCATCGAGCTCGATTTTACGATGGAATCCAAATTCCGAAGGCCCTAGAGCAGCGTTTCTCAACCGGTGTGTCGCGACACACTAGTGTGTCGTGGACGAGGTCCAGGTGTGTCGCGAAAATTTAGAAAAAAAGGCTCAAATTTCACATTACTTTTTTAAAAATTGTTATTCGACAGATTTTTATTTATTTTTGTTCATTTTGTTAAATAATGAATTTTATTTATACATACGATATATATCGTATATATATTTCGTTGTACATACATACTCTGAAATGACCTCGGTCATATTTGTAATAATTTGATGTTAACAAACATTTTCTTATATTTTGTTATATTTATGATGTTTTATTGTTAAATAATGAATTTTAAGTATTTTTGTTGTGTTTCAACCAAAAAAATTGACTTTTTATATCATGGTGTGTCGCGAGAGCTGGATCATTTAAAAAGTGTGTCGCCAAAGCAAAAAGGTTGAAAAACACTGTCCTAGAGTTTAACAGGCGAGATTAGTATATAGGTTTTCCCATCCTTTGTACTGCTGTTGTTGTTGTTATTATTATTATTATTATTATTATTATTATTATTATTACCACAAAAATTTATTTTCTATATTTTACTAGGATAATTGCCGACGTTACATCTCGCATCCCAGCGTGGAGTGCAGATTCCTGCTTCTTTTCTCCGTCTCTTCCTCTTATGGCGGGTTTTCTTCTCTCTTAATTACGCTCATGGTCGATTTTAGCCCCCTCAAGCGAGTTTGGGTTCGAGTTGGCACCCCTGGAGAGAAAAAGAGGGAGATGGCGATGAGGACGGAATAGAGGGAGTGAGCAGCGGGAGGTGGAAGACCTTTTTTTTGTTAATAACTTTTATATTAACCTCACTCGATATATATATATATATATATATATATATATATATATATATATATATATATATATATATATATATATATATATATATATAGCGGTTTGTAACCACTTTGGCAAGATACAAAATTGAGGCACTTCCAGATGTGCTAGAAACTTGAAATTTGGTAGGATTATAGGTTTTTAGTCACAGCCGAAGGAAAAAATCCGAAACTTTCGAAATTCCCACTCTGAGGGGCTATTTTGGCCCCCTTTTGCCCCATTTTTGGCCCATAAGAAAACATGTAAATTGGTGTAGAGGTTTTTATATTTGCACTTGAAAATTATTTCCCCTCAAGATACAAACTCTAGACTTAAACTATCGGATAGGGTATGAATTGTAGTTTCTTATTTTTGAAGACAGAATTTCAATCCGAATAGAATTAGCGTAAATTTATAGTTTTTATCGGAAAAAAGTGGTAATTTTTCTGGGTCCAACAATCAGCTACCTAGGCAACAGGCTTAATGCTTTCATATGGGTAAGCTTTCAATGTGAATCAGAGTCTTATATTTCTCCTTTAAAACCTTACTAGCATAATGTCCATTGAAATATCAACGAGAGTAAAGATTTGATCATATAATAAATGTTAAAATATAAAAGTTATTTATAAAAATTTATTTTTACAACCATTACTTGTTCTTATCGCATGTTGATGCTGGGATTCGAAATTGCACCTCTTGAGCGACGGCTCTCGTCGCTGCACATCGTTCAAAATATACTATCCTTCGGCCTATATGAATACGAGACGTTTAACAAGTTGTTTTTCTTTGATAAGCATTTGAAACGGCTCTTGAATCCAGTCAGTTATGTTCACCTTGATTTGAATAACGTACGAGAGAAAAATTTGCCTCCCAATAAACATTAAACATTCGCGGTTTTGATTATTCTCGGGGGGTTTCTGTTTACATCGGTTTGACATTCGCTGTCGTCGCGGTAAATACGTAAACACTGGAGCTGTGACATCCGCGGCGATTTTCATGAACGTAACCACCGGCTAACGCAGATGGACTTTTGTACTTAAACTGATTACAAAGACAACTTAAGCCTTTACTGCATTTTGATGCTGATATGCTTAATGAATTTGTGAAAGGCTTTGACAGATAAGATTCGATTTGTTACTGGAAGCTGAATGTAACATTATTCAGCTTTAATGCTGCATAATAGTTGCCTTTTTTTAAAATGTATGTATAATATTTCAAGAAAAATGTTGATATTTATTTTAAAAACAACAATTGATGGATTGTGCTGCACTTGCATATTTTTTTATGTCGTCCATTAAAACTAGATGTAAATGTTTGTATAAAAATAACATCTTCCGGATTTATTGAAGATAAGCGAATTAAAAAAACGTTATGTATAGAAAACTCGTCATAATGCAGCAACAGTCACCAATTGTTGAATTTCCGCTAAGTTAGAAAAATTCGAATAAATAACTTAAATGTCGCAAAACACTCATTTTTTAGGCGCGTTTCGCTTCCAGCGTGAGCGCCTACTATCGTCGGTCTGTCCGTCCGTATGTCCGTCTGTTTGTTCGTCCGTCCGTCCGTTCGCATGATCGTTCTAGGCTTCTACCGAACGGATTTTCATGAAATTTTATATTAAGGACTTACAATCAAATATAGTAAGAAAATCGCTAAAATGAATCATGTACGTCAATCAGGGGTACCACTTTACTGGTGATAAAAATGAAATTTTCGTCATATCTCGTGAAGTATTAGTCACATCAAAATATCTTTCAAATAAAAGTTGTAGAACTAGTAAAGAAGAGTATTTCTTTTCCTATACATTTTTATCGTAAGAGTAGCCGTTATTGAGAAAATCAAACAAGAATGTCTTAATTCGAGTTGAACAGAAATTTTCTTGCATGGTTACTTTTTCATCGTTGCTAACATAAACAATCTCTCAAAAATACGTTTAATTTCCTTACGTGTGCATGGAATATTTTTAAATAGGAAGAAAATGGATTATTTTTCACGAAGAAAAGAATTTAAAACGCTATTTCCCTTACGTACAGGTATATAATTTCTTTCTAATACTCCATTGCACGAAACGCGCCCATTTGTGATACGTTGTACACTTTCCTAACTTGTTTTCTACATCCTGCATAACAAAAAATACACCTGGAATTGTTTTTGGTCAAAAATGAAAATAAAAGTGTAGTCAAGGTTTAAGAGCCGCAATCTAAACAATTTAGAAATACAGGATGCGCTTTTATGCTTTAGCATTGATTCACAAATGTTACTTTCCAAAATCGCCTTATGGTCGAAATTCGCGTCTGCCTTTCACAACGATTTTGCGGTTATTTGCGTTATCTTATCGCATGGATCTTAGTCACAAGCCGTGCTCGATATTTCGTTCTTTGTAATGGACGAAAACTTTCTTCCTGTAGACAGGGACAGCCAAAAGGGGGATGAGAGCCATCCGGATCCCCGAATAATGGGAGTCCCAAAGTTCTCAATTATTCAAGTATGGAGAGTAAATTTTGCAAAAACTTTTACTAAAAATCACTTGCAAACTGATTTCCAATAAAGAAACACCCCGTAAAAGTTATAATATTAAACTGGGGCTTCATAAATCGTTCGTAATTACCATAAACATTAATATCGTGGGGTCCCCATTGATATTCGCATCAGGGCCCCCTTCAGTGCTTGCCTGTAGCCGAAAAGCGCATCTCTTGTTTTTTTTTCGGTTACTGGAATCATCGACTGGATTCCAGTCACGACTCCTTTAGTGTCGAATGAATGAGATCCGTCACGTGATAATTTATTTGTGATTACCGTGGATCGTGTATTACGCGGCGACTGACTTGCGGTTTCCAGTTATCCTCTCATAGGACGGCATATTTAATACCTTTTCCGAATGGGTTCATTCTCGAGGCATTTCGAAATAATCGATGGAAATATTATATGTCTTCTTCGTTCGATCGATCATTCTTGGGATTTTATTTCAAGAGTGTCACCCTTGGAGCGTCGGACGTAAGAAATGGAATGGGGGTGGAATGAGGACGAGAGATAATAAGGACGTATCTGTTTTGTTCTCTTATATCCAAGAATAAGCACTTCAGTATTTAAAAAATTGAAAAGGTACTTATCATCTTAGGTATTTCCGATATCCGCACAAAGGTTTTGAAAAATCTTGATACGACGAAAGTAAATTCTGAAAAATGTTCAGTATCTAATTTCGGAAGAAAGTTTCGGTTCCGCGGATCGCCACTGATGACAGCGGCGTTTTAGCCAAAATTCTGTTGTGGTTTTTCATAAACTTATCATGGCTATTGAAGACACCTTGAACTTGCATTTTGCATCCGTCATCGGTGGTGATACAAAAATCCGAAAATTATCTTTTCCAAAAGTCAATTCTGAAAATTTTTAAAATCTACGATACTGTCTGTGAAATGCCACTGAAGACGACTGCCTTTCAGCCGAAATGCGCATATGGTTTTTGATAACCTTATTGCGCCTATTAGAGATACATTAAATAATAAATTTTTTAATTTTTTTGATTCATTAAGCGCTTTCTATTGAATTTATTTTCAACCATAGGAAGAGCTCGAGTCATCCTGAATTACAAAATCCCTTGTGCGTTGTCTCGTGTGTGCACATCGCGGAGATAACTGAAGCTTGTTGATATCTGGCAACTCTGGCGAGAGGAAAACTGAAAAAAAAATCTCCCTCACACTCTTATCTCCGCTTCGTGCATTCTACAATTCTCGGAAATATCAACGTGTACCCACGTCATTATCGGGTCCCTACCATTTTTCGGCTTATCTTATAGAAGAGCACATTATTTCGAAGCGATAAGTTTGTGGATCGATGATCGATTCTAGTGCTCGTGCGCGCCAGGTAGAAACGGATGGGAAAACAAAAAGAAATGATTTCGTGTCAAAAAAGGATAAGGAAAACTTGCAGGTAATCCGTCTCTCGAGTGGCCGCGGATCTTTTGAAGGTTAGGTAACGAGTTCTTTGGTTGGAACACGTGACCTGGTAATCGAAAATTTCTCGAGAGATGGGAGGGGAAAAATTATTTCTTCGCGCCTGAATGATTTAATAATATATACAACGAGGGAAAAGCGGTCAGAGGAAAAAATGTAATTATTTTTTAAAAAAATCGTAAATCCGCGAATTAGACGAGGAAAACCCTCTTAACAGGAAATGAAACGCTAAATCAGAATGACAACTTCCGCCCAGGACATTATAAACCCCGGGAGCCATTTCCTGAGTGATCATACTGTTTTTCCTCCACATCCAACGTTTTGTGACGTCATTTGAAAAGTCGCATAGAAAAAATTTGGTTCATAATGAGATGTTTAGAAACAGTAAAAATATCCCGAACCTTTTTAAATGGTCCCATGATTAACATCAAGATGTGCCACGGATTTCGATAAACAATAATAGTCGGAAGAGCAACGGTTCTCAACATTTTGCATATTTTGTCAAAAAAAACTGATATAACCTTTGCGTCCCACCGTTGGGGCGCATCCTACTGGTTGAGAAACACTATGATTTCACCGCGAGAGCCAAGTTTTATTATTATGTAATAATCTTTTTGAGATATCCGCTGCTACACGTGCTACTGCAAATACGTGGGATTTCAGAAGATCCAACCTGCGGAGAGTGTTGATGAGACATATGGCTGCAGTTTAAAAACCTAGCGGTAGACGAAGCAACCGGTTGCAGTTTCGCAAAACAAACCGAAGCGCTTACCCGAAATTGCCTGTAATTTCTCAACTTTAGGATTGGAAGTGAGAATTTTTATCGCATGTAAAAAATTACAATTTTTCGACATTTGTATTCAACTACTGCTCAGTAGTTGACAAAGAGATCTAAATTCTTCGTATAACTAGTTTTAAATAGACCGACTACGTTATTTAGTACAGTTAGGTCCCGGATTTACAACAGGTTAGGCTCCAGGCTATCGTCGTAAAGCGGATTCCGACTTAAATCGCAACCTATTACTTTTGGGGTCTGTTGACTCCATAGAGGAAATACAAATATGTATAAACTTATCTAAACATAAAAACAAATATGTGAACATTTTAAATAAAAAGATAAAAACATTTACATAACGTACACAATATTTCTTACCGATGTAAAAGCGGACCGTCGTAAAGCGGGGGCTGACTGTACTCGATAATCATACTCGTTTGCATTATTACGTAATATCCTCATTTTATTTTGGTGATGCTTATGATCCGGTGGTATATAAATAAAATTGCAAGGACAGAATATTTGCGCATGAAAAAAAATAATGCTGGGGTCCGCCCCACAACAGTCGCCGAATCCACCAGACCTTATCCCGGTCAGCCGCGACCTGCCTAAAGGCCAGGAATATTCATGAGAGGATGGTCCTGGAAGGACGATCCGCAAGATTGGTGGCCGTGGGGACGAACATCCAAGTAACCCTGAAATGGAGTGTAGCGTTATATGGGTGCGGGACATGGATAATGAGAAAAGAAGATGTGAGCTGATTGGAGGCGTTTGAGATGTGGGTATGGCGTCGATTAGAGAAAATTAGTTAGACAGAGAGAAAAACGAATGTTGGAGTTTTCAATATACTAGGGGAAGAGAGGAACTTAATTAGAGCAATAAGAGATGAATAGAGGAGATGGCAAAGAGGTAGGAAGAGGAAAGATATATTAGATGCGTTAAAAGAAGGAATTGGGTATGAGTACTTAAGAGAAAGGCTTTGATAGCCCAGATTTGGTAGTGTGTGTCTGAAGCCTACCGGAAGGCAGAATTACCATGTATGTATGTATTGTAACTAAGGTGTACATTGTAAATGATATGTCGCACGAAAGTCGCCACGTATTTTCCCAATATATCTGAGTTTTTGATTATCCCGTCGACCTCTGCTAATCGGGACTCTAATGTATAGATCATTGACGAAAAAAGGATCCCCTTCCTTTCGTAAGGGTGTATACAGCCGACAAATTGTCACAATACACTTTGATTGACTGATTTTGCATAGCAAATTTCAGGGCCCGTTGTGCGTCGTACAATATCATGAGGCCCACTGCTTCCATGGAGTTAGGTCATGTATTAACCGAAAACAAATTGGCCTTTGCTGTATTGAGACTCCCATTGTTATATGTCTTCCAATGAGCAGTAAAAGTAAATTGAAACGTCAAAGGAGCGTTAGGTGTCTTGGGCAAATCCGCACTAGAAATAACTAATTGAAGCAATGATGGGAGAAGCGTAAGGGTAAATGCTTACGGCGAGAAGGGATGCGATGAGTTCTTGCTGTTGTTGTTGGCGTGGCTCTGGCGGTATGAAGGACACGCCAGTTAGTGATGATCCTTCCATTGCGATGTCCTCGGTGTCATCCTCCAGTGTTCCCGCGCCGCTGTCACGGTCTTCCTGCGATGGCGAAGAGTCAGCCTAAGGTCAATGTTAACGCGTCGTCGGGTTTTTCCTGAGTAAGCGAATAGCAAAAGTTCGTCCAGGAGATCGTCTTCATAGCGGATAGGAGGATCCCCTCATTATTAATGATGTATATTGTCTTTAATTTTAGTGTTTTTTTATTAGATCTTACGATTGAAATTTTTCCTTTAATTTTTTAATTAAAATTTTTTTAAATTCCTTTACGTCATTTTTTTAAAATTTCGTTCTAGTATGCCGATGCGAATACATATTAATATTTAACGTTTTATATCATAGCCAAAGTGACGTGAAACGATATATGTATTCAGATATGCCTTATGTAATTGTTGCTAATGATTCCATCATATCGCTGAACTTCTTTGACCGTATGATTCACTTTCCACAGTTACTATTTCAACACACGTCCATAATTCGATTGAATGGAAATCGTCATTACCAGGAAAATGAGTATCATCAAATTCCCGATAACCTTCCCCTGTTTACGTCATCGGCTATTCGATTCCCAATACAATGATATAATTTCGCGATCGCCGAACCACATTCAGAATAATCTAATGCGGGCGTTTTAATGAATGTTAATTTTGCTTATATTATTCAGTGCGCCTTTTTTGACATAGTATCAGGTTTTATATAAGTAGATTAAAATGGTACATTTGTTCAGCGAAAAAGTCCAAAATAAATCAGGAGAGATGACTTATGGACATTATGTGAGTGAAAAACAATCTCCTATATATTTATGAAGGTTTGTTTGTTTGTTTGTGCATCTATACATTTCCACACCGTTAAATCTAGAGTAATCAAACTTTTAACAGATACTTTATTCACTACTTTTTATTCCCAAATGTTTTATATTAATTGTACAAAAAGCAAAATAACTTTGTATGCTAATGCTAAATACTTTAACACTGAAGATGGGTCAGAAAGAACGGAACAGTTCTTTTCGAACTGTTCTGATGCCTAAACTGTTCAATAAAATAAATGTTCTCATAAACTTCCTGTTCTCAAAGAACAGGTAACTCTACATCTTATACACAGTGAGAAAGATGGGAAACGACCACTTCCTTATCCGTAATTGGACGGCGGGTACTGATGAAACTACGCGTATTTTCCCAAGTCTTAGTATTGATTTGAATCAAATTTGGTACGATTGTGAAGGGCTCCCAGAAATAATTCATACGTGGTTTTTGTTTCTCTCTGCCCGTTTTATTGAAAACGGCGGCCGAGTGAATTCTTAAATACCATGTATCATCTAGAATTCCGATCGGATTTGAACCAAATTTCCCTGGGCAACGCCGGGTATTTCTGCTAGTATGCGATAAGTACAGACCAGATGGTAGGTTACGGAATGCACTTATTGATGAACCTTTTAATTTTTCCTATATGGTTTGTATGGAGATAACCGGCGGGTCCGAGTTGGACACTCCGCATAACTCCCCATTTCACTTTTGTTCTCGAGCAAGTCCTTCGATTGCTTTTAATTATGTTTTTATTTTTATTTTATATCTCTCTGGTGCCTCTCGTCTAATTGATAACATGCCGTATTTCTGCTATCTGAAGTCGACCACATATATGTTCCCATGGAATACCGCATCCGTAGGAGGTCGTTTTCAACAGAGAAAAATTTCCTTCGCTTGACCTTTTTGTAATCTCCTGGAAACCGGTTATGAATTTGAAAATATGGACGAATGAAACGAATACCGGTGAACGTGTTTTTGGAAATTGTAATTTATACACAAAACCGATGTTTTTCGATCTCGAGGTACCTAAATCACGCCGAAAATCTTCCGTTGAATCGGGTTTGCATAGAATGGCTCGGTGCGGTGGTGCATAAAAAGAGGGGTAATGCTATTATAACCACCTCCTTAAGGTAAATAATCAATCTCTATTAAAAAGTTATTTCATATTTTTATATTCTAGTAAATCCCGTAATATATTTCGCAAGTATATATATATATATATATTGGCGACATCCCGTTTATTAATTATAAATCCCACGAATTTCATTATATTATAAGAAAATTTTTAATTTCGGTGAGGCAACACAATCTATTCATTTTTAACAAAAAAAATCTATATAGAGATTTACGGAACACGTGTGTAAATCATTAAACAAATTTAAAATGTTTTGCCTCCGGCGCGCCGCGGCGGTGTAACTCCCCGTCCGGTACATAGCTCTGAACCTGAACCTCCCCCCCCCCGGTTAAATCCTGGCTACGCCACTGTGTGTATATATATATATGTATATATATGTATATATATGTATATATATATGTATATATATGTCATCATCATCATCATCATCATCATCAGCCTTTTTCAGTCCACTGACGGACGAAGGCCTCCCCCAGACTCTTCCAGTTTTCCCTGTCAACTGCCTCCCTCCTCCAAGTTTGCCCCAAGAACTTAACAAGCTCTCTGTCCCACCTGTCTTTCGGTCTTCTTTTCGGTCTCTTGATGTTTCTTGGGATCCATTCGATGACACTGGACGTCCAACGCTGGTCATTTCTTCTAGCAGTGTGGCCCGCCCACTGCCATTTTAGCACCTTCGCTCTTTTAATCACGTCACAGACTCCCGTCTTCTTTCTTACCCAGTCGTTCCTCTTGCGGTCTCTTCGGGTGATCCCTAACATGCATCTCTCCATGCTCCTCTGTGTTGTTTGCAGGCGTTGTATCATCCTGGCATTCATGGTCCATGTTTCACAACCATATGTCAGAACAGGCAGAACACATTGGTCATACAGTCTCCTTTTTAGGAAGACTGGAATATTTGATTTAAAGATGTTCGCATTCTTGCCAAAAGCACTCCATGCCATCTTCACTCTCCGGTTAATTTCTCCAAGAAGCGAACCATCAGTAGTGATGAGCTGACCTAAGTAAACATAGCTGGTTACTTCTCCGAGTTCTGCTCCGTTGATATGTATCTTCTCAGAATTTGTGAAGGAGTTGTACATAACCTTTGTTTTATTAAGATTCATCTTAAGTCCAGCTTCGCGGCTTGCTTGCTCAAGCTCTTCAGTTCTTCTACGGAGCTCTTCTGCGCTCCCTGCGAACAGTATGATATCATCTGCAAAGCGCAGGTGACTCACAATCAGATATTCTCCATTTACCTTTATGCCTTTTTCCTCCCAGTCTAGCGTTTTGAATACTTCCTCTAGAGCTGCTGTAAATAACTTAGGGGACATAGTATCTCCTTGTCTCACTCCCTTTTCGGCCTTAAAGGCACTCGTCTCTTCATGCAGCTGGACAGATGTTGTCGCATTTTCGTAGATATTCTTGATCAAGGTTATGTACCTTTCTTCTAATATATATATGTATATATATATGTATATATATGTATATATATATGTATATATATATATATATATGTATATATATATATATATATGTATGTATATGTTTGTTTTAACCTCCCCCTTCTCCTAAGCTGTATACTAGATCCGCCCCTAACTCGTTGTGCGCTATGCAAATGTTCAGCAGAGAATTATCGAGATCTTCTTGCGGCTGAAATAATTCAAGAACAAGCACTTAAAAAAGTACTTGTCTGATATTTCCAATGGCCACAATAAGATTCGTTTAGAGTCATTTTCGGTGAATTACCACTGAAGGCGGCTGCTTTGTAACCGAAATGAGCATCTAGTTTTTATAACCTTGTTGTGGCCATTGGGGTTACCTTAGACCAGTGGTTTTCAACCTTTTTCCTCCGTTGGGCACTTAACAAATTCTGGGATATGGAGGCGGGCACAGGCGTAGAAAATTGTCAGAAATCACGAGAAATAGCGCAATGAGTTATATAATTTAATATATTTAACAACTAATATTTTTGATTAATGCTTGAAACAATTAAATTCTCTGAAAAGAAGAGAGAGAAGCTCAAGTTAAGAAAGTTGGATGGAAAGAAACGGGTCATATCTCGTCACAGACGACAGTATGCCTGGGCACTGTTCTGATAGTAACGATTATTTTCATGAAGAAAATGTGATAGTGCTATCATTTGTTACAGCATTATCAACGTTTTCGACAGCATTGCAAACGAAAATATTGATAATGAAATTTTCAAGGCTTGCATCACTGGATAAGGGATTATGAACGTCTTCATGTGTGCAGAGGAAAGCGGGCACCTAGAAATGGCTCGGCGGGCACCACGTTGAGAACCTCTACCTTAGACAAATACTTTTTAAAGTTATTGTTCTTGAACTATGTAATTGTGCTTACGCACGTTTATTCAAAACGTAATCACCATAAACACATTATACATATTGGGAATAATTTTGAAACGATAAATTTTCTTCCATGACCATGATACACCAACTGTAATCTTCAAAGGAAAGTTTTGTTTTTTTTCAACAAGTTCAACGAATTAAGCAGAGTCTTTACATTCAAGGTTGGCTCTTCATCGCGTTATCATTCGCAATATAGGAAAAGGAACTTTATATTAAAAGCAAAATATGGAAATTAGTTTTGACATTTTTTCCGGATTCCAAAAAGACTTTATTGGTATTATTTAGGTTATACTATTTAACGGAATGGAATATAATTTAATTTATTGACGCATTACATGTACATAGTTGCAGTACAGATCTGTCAGTAAATTTGTCTCGTCATACACTAAGGAATAGAAAACAGAAGTAGTATTAAAGCCTATGTTACGTCAATATATTATCTTACCGAGCAATACCATTTTTAAAAAATCTCTCGCTTTCTCATGGAATAGTTTTACATTATTACATTGTTTTTCCCCTAAATTTTATGCTTAGTTTATTTTATACTTTAATTCCTATTTAATTTTTTTCCATGTGTTTTAATTTGTGCTTTGGCAGATTAAACTTATCATTGCTTCTTGTATCATATTAGTGTTCAATCTACAGATTTTAAAAGTAATGTTGATTCTTATGGACATTGCTTAATACATTATTAATCTAGTCTTTCTATTCCATATTCTCATCAACAAATAACGCTTAAAAATACCCTTGTTTGGGTCAGGGTACATAGCCTTTTAACACGTGCGTACCCTTTTGTGGTTCATGTCACATTTTTTGTCCCGTGCGAGTTTTATCTAGACACCTTTTCAAATCTTCCAACTATTCTCCGAAATCAATCTTTCGAGATATCTCGTGAAATACGATTGGGCGCATTTCATCTCATTGATTACGGAGTTGCGATTATGGAAGCAAACGGCTAAAACCACCGTCTTATCTCCTCGCCATAAAACTGTGGCGGTATATTAAGTTGATAAGGGGCGAGGATGTCGCGTCGAATTCGGTCAGGTGCAGGAGTGTGCGATAAATTCGCCACAAACAACGTACCAAATCGGTCATATACGTGCGGAGAATGGATGCCATACATCAGCCTTATATTTTATTCTAACTTCGAAACTATATTCGAAGTTTGTTTTTTTTCGTGTTTGGAAAATATTTTCCATTTTAATCATTTTTGCAGTCTCATATTAATCATGCATTGAATTTACCTCCTATACTGGAGATAGGAGGAGTGGAAAAAGTAATCGTGTCAGCAGTGGCGGATTAAGGTATCTGAAGGCCCCAGGCGCAAAAAATTCGGGAGGCCCCCAACTGACCTGGAGAGGGGGGGGGGGGGGGGGGGGGGGGGGTGTACTCAATCTGCAAAAATTTTTACAACTGAAAACTGGAAAAAATGTATGCAGCAGGTTAAATAAATTGAATTATAGAAATGCATAAATAGATATTATAATATTTGTTATATATATACACTAGTATAATTGCCCGTCAATATGACGGGATATCTTTAGTTAACTTTAAAATAGTTGCGTCCCTCCCCCTCTTTCTCTCTCCCTCTCTCTCTCTCCTCCCTCTCTCTCCTCCCTCTCTCTCCTCCTCCCTCCCTCCCCCTCCTTCCACTCTCTCCTTCCCTTCTCCCCCTCACTCCCTCTCAAATGTAAGAAGGGACTATATAGCCTCAACTTCACCCTCAATAAAGTCATTTTTCTGTCTTCCTCTCTCTCTCTCCCTCCCTTCTTCCCCTCACTCTCCCTCCCTCTCTCCACCCCTTCCCCCTCATTCCCTCTCTCCTCCCTCCCTCCCCCTCCCTTCCACCCTCTACTTCCTTTCTCCCCCTCCCTCCCCTCTCTCCCTCACTCTCTCTCCCTCCCTCTCCCCCTGCGTTACCATCCCTCTCTCTCCCTCCCTATCTCTTATTAAAAGCATTCAGAGCACGCTTACACCCATAAGGATTGATACAACAATAGGATTTTGAGGTCTAACAATATAATTGGTAGCCAAGGTAACATTCCGTTAAAATGGCAATATTTCCATAAAATATGTGAATTAAACGTATAACATGAGCGATTTCGAACTATATGCGGAAAAAGATGAACAGAATAAGAAACTTTGTAATTTTTTCTTCAAAATGGTTCAGATCCGAAGATCTTAGGTTAATTCCGTCTAATTTTAATTTCCAAAACAAGAAAAGCCTGCACATAAAAAAATAGATTTTTACATGTTACCTTACGGAAAATGGAAATGTCTTCCTTGGAGTCGAACCCAGGGCTTCTTTGGATATTTATTGTCGTCATTACCTTAAAATATGTTATTCAAGCATCCTTGCCAAATTTCAATCTTCTACCTATTCGGGAAGTTTGTTAAAACGCTCTATATCGGCCATCGTGAAAGCTTGACCAACCAACAAACAGACCTAGGCTATTATAGTATAAATACTTGTACATATCGAAAAATAAACAAAAAATGAATTATAACTATGGGATGTGTTTTCTAATGACGCAAGGGATGTTGCATTGTAACATACCTGAGTATAACCACGAGATGTGTACGTCAGTAGTAGATTGTACTGATTGTGAAATATTTTATTAAATAAAATATTGAAAAAAATCGAGTTTTCACTGTTTTGAGGCCCCCATGAGTGTCGAGGCCCCAAGCGAGCGCCTCATGCGCCTGTGTGGTAATCCGCAACTGCGTGTCAGCGTTTTATATCTCCTAAGTTGCTGTAGCTTAATTTGTAATCGGCCTCGAATGATGTCGATTTGCTACCTCAAAAACCTTTTAAAATGTTCCACATCCTATTTATTAAGCGTGCGTATATATTTTTTGTATCACGTTGAGAATGTAAATACCTTATCGCCGTAAGTTAGGCGAACATTGACATCCTATTGGATAACCCTAGTCTCGCGTTATCTCGGCAATTTTACATCTATGAAATTATTCAAGGAAATTCTTACATAGGTTGCTGTTACTAAGTACTCTATGCATGGTAAGAAACTGATGTTTCTAATGTTGTCGGCCGACGCGATATGAAAAAAATTGAACAACCCAACGACTCCTTCCAGACAAATGAACGACAAATTCGCTTGATTGTTTGTGGCGACGGATGCGCCACAAACATAATTAATTCAATAAATGAAAACAGTGTAATGCTGTTTTATTTTTAATTTTCCTTCTAAGATGAAAATGTTTAAATTAGTTTCTTTCAACAATTAAATACAAATCTAGCAACCCTTACTTTGTTACATCTGCAACATTATGCTCTTTTAACCCTGCGGTATTCTATTATTTCCACCATTGGATGACGTCGCTTTGCCACATAGATAAGTAAGAGTCTCACTTAATCTATGCTTTGCCATCATTGGGCGCTATGGGAACCTCTCCGTTGAAAGATAGCGCTTCCCCTTGAAAGTAATTGTCGGAATAGAAACGTAGATTGCTGCTAGGCAACAATATCTTAGTTACTTCCCAACGCACAGGTGATTCGGCATTGTCACTATATCTTCGCATTATCCGACATGATAAAGGTTAAAATAACCTCGGGAATTCCATAAGTGCGACTCGTGATTTACTAAGACATCTTGACAACACCAATGGGATTATGCTTTATTGGAAGCTTTTTAAAAAGGATATTTACGTCAACGTTTAACGTAATATAGTGCAACTTTTTCGTTCGAAATTTTTTATTATTCACTATTTTTGAGTTCTCGAAAATCTAGTATCTCGTGCAGGGACGTATCTAGGATTTTGCGAATGGGGGTGCTGTTAGGAATTTGTTTTAATTTGTTGGATTACTCGGCGCGATCCCGAGGGGGACGGAAAAATTATAAAATTATTAGTAAAAGTTTGTAATTTCGAGCCTTTTCGCTAATGAAAAAAGAAACTTATTTTGAATTCATATAAAATTAACACGAACTGGGTAAATTTGAAGAGCGAAAGTAATTATTATGACGGCCATAAAGTTCAGAACGTTTTTTATTTAAAGAAAATATATTCTCGTCAAAACTCATAAAAATAATAATAATTCAAATTAAAAAATAAAATATGTAAAAAAACGTTTACAAAATCAATTAATCCGTCTATTTTTTCCACTATCGGCATACTTGTCAATAACTTCATCATTTATATTAATATCTCTATGTATCGATAATAGTGCCACTCCTACAAGACGTGATTCAGATATTGTGTTTCGTAAATATGATTTAAGTCTTCGCAAGAATGAAAAGCTTCGTTCAACAGTAGCTGTGGAGACAGGAAGTAAAGCTAATATTTTGATAAGAACATATATATTCGGAAATATATTCCTGTCACAACCAGCTAGAGCGTCCATTGCGGTGGTCGGCCAGGTTCTTTGATCTTCTGTTCGCCACTTAGCTTTCCACAGCTCATATTCTGCTTGAACGATATCAGGACATCCTGGTAAATCATCTTCATATATCTGCACTGCAGATTTAATGGTTGCTTAAGGTTTATCTATTGAATACGCAGGAAGAATGTATTGTAAAGAATTGTTTCCTCGTGAGCCAAGAATCTTTCATTTAACGACGCAATAAGGTAGTCCATGTATGGATAAAAAATTGTCCTTCGATAATATTCTTCAGGAGTGTTAAAAGAAACATTATGTCTATTTCTCTGCAGTCCGCATACTCGAGGTACTTCTTCTTTGACATTTAATTTGTCTGCAAGATTTCTAGCTTCATCATAAATGACCGCAAAGTTAGTTTCAGATTCCTGAGAGTCCTCTCGTATACTTTTTAATACATCAGTAGTTTGACGAACTTGTTTTAAAGCGTTTATCAAATCTATCTGCTTATTTTGCAATCGGAAAGAAAGGTTGTATGTCAAGGCTAACATTTTGCTCGCAACGAAAATTGCAACAAGAAAAGAAAATTTACATATGCTATTAAATAACGAATCTGCCTTTTGCGACGAATGGTCTTTGTGTTCCAATTGAATGATTTCGAGAGTTGAAATAATTTGCTCGATAAATTCTTTAAATAATAAAACTGCCTCGTGCCGTAAATTCCATCGTGTTTCACACGGCATTTTTATTCGTGTTACATTTGAATTTGGCTTAATTTCCTGTATTGTATTTTTTTAATAATTGTTTGTACTCCTCGAAATTGCCCCCTCATAGCTGCTGAGCCTTCATAACCTTGCCCACGAAGGTTTCTTAAATCAAAACCAAGATCTATTAAAGTTTTTTCATTAGTTAGAGCGAGTGAAGCACCGTCCATATCAGTTACTGGGACAAAAGTGATAAAATCTTCTCTTAGTTTCATAACATCCTCATCAACATATCGAACACAAAGTGAAAATTGCCCTATCTGCGCAATGTCTGTTGTTTCATCTGCTAACACAGTGAAAACTTTGGATTTATCAACGTTTGATACAATTTTTGACTGAATAAGATTACCAAATGTACTTATTAAATCGTTTTGTGTTACAGAACTAGTATACATTACATTACCAGCACTTGTAACTAAATTTTCTTCCAAAAAATTGATTGCTTTTGATATCCAAAGGGAGGGGGGGGAGCGTAGCACCATACGCACCCCCCTGGATACGCCTCTGATCTCGTGGATGTGTATTCGAAGACGATTTACGATTCTCGCCCAACTGAACATTCTTATCTCACAAGATGTTCCGTTAAGTATGTGATAGTTGACGACGCGTATGTATTCGCGCTTCTTGGAAAGTTGGGGAAACTTGTTATGCATGAGATATTTTCCGAGTTCGAGTATTCAGCAAAATTCGTGGTACTAAAACTTTCGGTCTTTCTGTTATTCCATCGTGGATTTTCGTGGTTATATACGCGTAAAAAAACAGTTTAGCTCCTTAGTTGAGGCCAGTCATGGTTTTAAAATTACTGAGGAATGTTGGAAATGATAATTATGCGGAGGTCCGAATATTTATGACGAAAAGGGAAAATACAGAGAGAAGAAACTCATCATTATTTGCTCCCACAAATCTATCGGCAATTCCTTCGCTCTTAAACGTTTCTGAGAACTCCCGAATATTAATTGACCGGAATCTACAATTAAAGTTTTAGGTCTTTAAACAAATTCCTTTATAGTACATGCATTTTCTCAAGTGCCTTTAAATGAAGGTCGCATTTACTGGAGTGCATTTCGGCGATCCGCTTGAATCGGAACCTATTTTAGTTTTTAAGTATTGCTGTTTAATACGCTAATGAGGACATTGTTAAATGGCGAACAGAAAGTTTGTTTTCACCCGCGACAGTCAGTAATCACGCAACTGTCGATGCGCCTAGAAAGATCGCACCAACCAGTTAACGAAGGCGAAATTGTCGCCATTTAATTTTACCAATTGATTTTTCGTCGCGGCTTCGCGTGCCGAATGCGTCTCGCGGATTGGTCAAGGTCGAGAAATGATGGCACGCTAGCCACTTGCGGTTGGCAAAGCCATGACGGAAAAGCCACCCGTGACATTTGACACGTTCTCATCATCTTTAATCAAAACTGTAGTCTCCATTTTTCTGCTTGTCTGGTTTATGTTTTTGCGCAGGAATTTTTTCCCAGACTTTCCACTCATTCGGCCGCAAATGATGTCTTTATTAGCTTCCGATATAAACGCTTTTCCATCATACCGAAGATGTCGCAACTCCCAATGCGGCCAGCCGAAGCGAACATCTACGAATGAGGCCCTTCCATAAAAGAAAAGTCGCCCACTCCTGCTCTGGTGTGTTTGATATTGTTAGCTCTCAGGACCTGATTTTACATCAGCAAATTGAGAAGAATGATTGAAGTATTTCATTTTAAATTTATATATATATATATATATATGTATATATGCACACACACTTAAAGAATATGAAAGGTAAAATAAGATGTGGGTGGCTATTAGGTGTGGAGAGCCGCTTGGTGTGTCGGAGAGACCATTCAAATTCATATGTATCTTATGACCTTGGAGCAATGGCGGATTAAGGTATCCGAAGGCCCCAGGCGGAAAAAGTTCCGGAGGCCCCCAACTGACCGGGAGGGGGTGGGGTACTCAATCTACAGAAATGTTTACAGCTTACGAATGGAAATAATGTATGCAGCAGGTTAAATAACTTGAATTACAGAAATGCATAAATATAAATTTTAATATTTATTATATAAACTTGCACATACTGAAAATAAACAAAAAATGAATTATAACTGTGAGATGTGTTTTCAAATGACGCGAGGGATGTTACATTGTAACAAACCTAAGTAAAAACACGAGATTCCTACGTAAATAGTAGATTGTACTGATTGTGAAATATTTTACTAAATAAAATATTTTTAAAAATCGAGTTTTGACTGTTTTGAGACCCCCATGAATGTCGAGGCCCCAAGCGAGCGCCTCATGCGCCTGTGCTGTAATCCGCCACTGCCTTGGAGCTATGGTTCGTTACTTTCAATTTCCTCGGAAGTTCATCTTGACCTTGGTTTTGGTCCCTCATGTGAGTTGATTGGTTCCGCTTTTGTAAGTTATATCTCGGAATTCCCATAAGCCTCTTGAATTAAAGGTTTGACTCTGATCTGTAGACTATACATACCTACTATATATTAAATTTCGATTTTATTATGATTTTTATTCAGTATTTTTTTATTATATACACGGTTATTTCGCAGGATACATATTGCATGCATACATCCATATACCGTATCAGACCGAAGAAAATGGGCACTTAGGATATATTTGTCTTCTGCGTATGGAATTAATTAATTATTCTTCCCAACCCATTTTTCTTAATATTATCCTCGAATTTCGCGGTAAATCGCTTTGGAGTTTGTTTCCATCTTATTACTCGTATCTTCACCCACAATGCTTCTGTTTCTTCATATAATTGAATGAATCCGAGCGCCTTGATGTTGGTGCAATTTAATATATGGCGTCTCGATAAATTTCATGTACTTAAAAAAGCCTTATTGGCTGCCTCAGTAGATTAATACAAAATAATAAGAACAGGTGGACGAGCACATTTTTGCTTGTCAAGGAAATGCAACGAAATGATATTCCGCCATTTCATTCTGTTGCTATCTTTCGCTGCTGCAAATCCTTCAGATAGTGCAGTATGGCCTTATCATAATTACCTTCTGGCACAATATTTTTGCAGAGTATTACATAGAATTAATTTAGCCTTTTTATAAGAAAAATGTTCAGTTGAATCGTTTCACAGCAATCCACTTTAACGACCTTAATTATCACGTCTTTGCGGTCATTGGACGTGGCTTGATATTTCCGTTTATCTTGTGTTCTTATCGGTTAGCGAACGAATTTTATCTTTCTCCCCTGCGTTATTTTAATAGCTTCGAAATGTCCCCTGTCTTTAATCTCATCTCCGAACGTCTTTCAATGTCTTCGTTTCTATCATTCTACGTTATCGGCGCCCACTTTTTATCTGCAAAATTCTGTCCGTCCGTGTGCAACATTCTGTCCTTCCGTCGAAGAGCACTCTAAACAAAAGCGCTTTTGGAATTTGCTTTTGAAGTTATTTTCTAACTTGTAATTGCGAAAGCGATTCAACGGTGTCGCGCTGCGCGAAATTGTTTGTTTGCTTAAAATGTTAGGATTTAGAGACAGCAATTGGATAAACTTTATGCATATATACCGCCTTCACTCTCGTAATTTCCCCACTTTTTCACGCTATTTGTTTTACACGAAAACGAGGGTGGGGCAAATACGCGGGGTTTCCCCTTATAGTAAGAAAGTTGTGTTTTCGGAATGAAGCACATCGATAATTCTATTTAAAACATTTACTGGTATTTTGTCCCCGCGAAAACTGCTTTATGAAAACATTATTTTATTTTATCGATATTTTACTTTGTCTTCAAGTCAGTCTCGGAACATAAACAACGTAGTAAATAAAGGGAAAGTTGTTACAGATTGACATAAACGATCCATCCGCGTGGTAAGAGTAAAGTTGGCTTTTTTAAAAATTGTTTAAAATGAGACAAAAACATCTTCTAAAAGTAAACGAATAGAAATTATGCGGTGCAAAAAAACCTTTCATTTCATCCTCGTAATTCGAGTGGTCTATTACGCGAGTAAATACGGTATATTTTCATTTTAGTTGTGCAGCCTAAGGTTTATTTTCAAAATAAACTTTCTCCTCGAATGTTTCTATTTTTGTCCACGCCCGTTAACCGGAGCGCTCCTTGTCTCCTTGAACTGACATCACGTTTCAGAGTCGTAACTGTTAATTACTCGCTAAGTGAGTCTTGTTACCTTTCGGGGAACGCTAAGGGCAATTCAAAAGACCCACGTCGCTGAAGTATGCAGTATGACCTAATTGCTTGCGTCACTTAGCTAAGAGAGGCATTGCCTGGAAAAAGAGGACAATGGCACGGCGCTTTCCGTTGTTTTACTTGTGCAGAATGCTGATTTCAAACTTGACCCAACTCGGGAAAGGACGTGCTTTGAACGTAAAGAATGATTCGTTTATTTTTCCACCACAAAAAAGACGTAACAAAAATGCCGTAAGATTAGTTTCATTCATCGCCCGTCACAAAAGCTGCCGCGACGAAACGACTCCACTCTTTTCTCACGAGAGATTTGAGCTGGAGGCAGAACTTACGTGATTTATCCAGCACGGTGTGGGAAAAAAATCTTCTTTTACGATGACTTTTAGTCTTGAATCTAGGAGAGTTTCCTTAAATTTCCCGGGATCCGGAGAAATCCCAAGAAAATGTTTATAAATTCATTTCCGCTTATTTTTATTTAAATTTTTAACTATTAAAAGATAAAATCGGTCAAGGGAGCCGGAACCTTGTGGAGTTCTATCCAGACATGGAGTACAATTCGAAGAAGTTTGTTTTGTCCCTATTAATCTCGCTCTCTCTCTCTCTCTCTTTTTAATATTTTTTAAAAAATTTAATGGTTAGCATTTTTAGTAACTATTAAAAATATTCATCGATGATCAACTTAAGTATTGTAGTTAAAGTTTGATTTTATTTCTGATATCCAGATATGAACAGGCTTCAAAATCGATGTATTAAAATATTTTTTTAAAGATTATCAACAACTTGATTTCCATGACCAATTTTTGTAATGTTGTCACCTATAAACTCCCTGAGTAAACGTTCTTTTACACCAGCTTTCGAAAGGACAATATATATTATTGGCAATATGCTTAAAATTTTGTTTTAATTCAATGCAAATTTAATGACATTTAATATATACCACTTGTTTTATCATATGAAAAATGTTATTGCTTAACATTAAAGAAGAGAGAGAAAATAAGAATGAAAAAAGTCTTATGCATTAAATTATTTTCTTCAAAATTAATTTTAGCTCAACTAGCTGAAGCGATGTAAACTATGTATTAGCAGCTTTAAAATAGACACTAAAGAAATTTGCAGTTTCCATAAAATTGAATTAATTAGTAACTTGGAATGTAACATTTAAAATCTCATTTTTTCATAGTTGTGATAATATTTAGAATCAATAATGCAATGAAATACTATTTTAATAATATAGCATTTTAGGAATTTATTTCTCATGATGTTAAGGTTGTAGTTTATTACATTTTCATAGAAAGAAGAATGAAGAAATAGATTAAATGAAGGAGGGAAAATTTGGAAGGCTAGGGTGGAGAGATTTTTTTTGTATGGTTAAATTTTCCAAAGTTGGAATAAAATTACAAAGCAACAAGTGAGGAAGGAGCTGCTGAAGTAGGAAGTAAATGATGACTTTTTCAAAATAAAATTTGCACAGGTAGACAAATCGAGAAAATGTGCACATTGAGACAGAATACAATCGATTGGTAAAAAAGCTGTCTCTAGCTTCTTTCATTTCCAACAAAATGCAGGGTCAAAGAAAAAATGTTAATTTTGAAGATGAACCTCCTAATAATTACATAAATATTTTTAAAAGAAGGAAAATACTCACATGCACTCTGGTTTAGGGGAATCTACTCCACGCCAGGGACACTCCTTTTCTTCACACACAAACATGAGCACCTATTTTCCAAAAAATTGCCTAAATAGGTATTTTGGAATCAAGGATTTCATCATCAAAAAGTATTTTTGATCGGCCTACTGACAGTTTTTTTGAAAGGAAGTGCTCGTGTGTGTTTGTTTTGTGTGTATTTGTGTGTGTGCGTATGTGAACGAAGAAAAGGAGGATCCCTGGCATGGAGTAGATTCCCGTAAATGTTGGTATTTTCCTTTTTTAAAAAATACTTGTATGGTTATTAGGAGGCTCTTCCATTCATCTTCAAAATACACGTTGTTTATAAAGTCCTTTATAAACTTTGAAGATATTTCTACAGTTATCAGCAGAATACTAAGTTGTTCCCTGTTGCTTATGATTGGTATACAGTCCATGATGGTTCAATAATATTTGTTTGTCACTATTTTGCTCTTTATTATTGTGGGAATTTCATTTGTAATTATCTGAATAAGTTACCCATCCTGGTAGCCACTACTTATTATGGCCTTCATTGACTTTATGAGAAAAATGCAGCCAGTATCATTTGTAGAGTGAGGTAGGTCATTATAATCGATCTTGTAAGCAAGTTGCCATTAATGGAATGTGATAAAATCATTTTGTAACATTAGAAATGAACAGAGGAAGAATTTTTGTTTTGACAAGGGCCCATGCAGCCTTATTGAGTGAGGGAGCCTTCTTAACATTCTATGACTTCTTTCGGTAGGTTGTTTCCTTTAAAATCTGACCTACCGATTTCATCTGCCTGTCTCTTATCGTTCAGATTAACATCCTTTTTGTCAAGCTATTTTGTCTTTTTCTTCCTTATGATAATGAAAACAATCTAACTTGATTACTTATATCCAACTGTGAATTTAGAGGTTTAGAAAACCTTAGATAGTGGTTTTTGGGGCCTGCGACTTGCAAATTCTGAATGCGTGTGGTTACATTTTATGGGAGAAAACAGGCTATCAGTTTCTTAATAATTTATTTTGTTGTATATTTACAATATAATGGATGGGCTTCTGAGGTCAGTGTTGATAGCAGCACAAAGTCTTTGAGTTGAACCCTTAGAAATAATTATTTTTCAATGATACCGATATCTAAAAAAACATCAAATTTGTATCGATCACATGCAACGAAATTATAATCCTTTTCTTTCTCAATTAACAAATCTTGATCTAACGCATTTAAAGAAAAAGTGCTTTGTTGGGAAATCTTGCATTTGAAATGCAACAATTTTGTTACTAGTTACTAGTAATGACCGGCATATTGTTTATGAAGACATACTGCATACCCCTGCAGAACAAATATATTGAGCACATACGTTACGGTTTTCAGTATGCCTTATTAGTCAAATGTTAAAGGCATGTTACTAGTGATGTAAGCCAATATATTTATATTTTATATACTATTATGTTATTATTATGGAGCAAGTGTTATGAAAAAGTTAGGACATGAGAGTCCAGCAGAAACCAAGTTCTGCTTAAATCACGGTATACTCCTGGCTATTATTGATGTTCTGTACAAGAAACGAGATAAACCTGAAGAAGAAGCATAATCAAGTGAGGAATACAAAGAAGAAAAAGATTTTGATTGTGATGAGTTTGACACTGAAAAAGGCATAGATGCGAAAGTCTGAGAAGATATACCTGATAAAATTTTAAAGATGCCATCAACAACTAGCGAAATAACTAAAATATTCAGAAAAACTTCTAGGAAAAATGCTATTCTGCAGGGATTTGTGAAGAGTGAGTTCAAGATTGAGCTGAATTTAATTGCGGGCATAAAAACAAGATGGAATTCGCTCATTGCTATGATCGAGAAATTCTTGAAACTTAGATATATTGTCAGGAAGGCTTTAATTGACTGTTATCGGTGATAAATGGAATGAATCAAATATATCTGTTTTGAAAGGAGTTTTAGAAGTTCTCGATCCTTTGAAAATTGCAGTTGAAGCACTAAGTCATAGAGATGCCACTATGTTGACTGCTGAAGTTATTGTTAATTTTCTATTGAAAACGGTTCAAAAAATAGAAATTGAACTGGCACAAGAAATATTTCGTGCCCTTATCACAAGAATTGGAGAGCGCGGAGACAACTGTTTCATTTGCTTGCTGAAGTTTTTGCAAAACCCAGAATCCATCAATGATGACAATGACTTTTTCCTGAATAACGCAAAGAGCACGATGATTGCTTTTGCCGAAGACCTGATGCAATTGACTTTTCCCCTCAGCTGCAGAATCTTCTGATTATGAAAAAGAAGAACAAGCAAAAGCAAATGATGGAAATACAGTGACAATTGCAGAAGAACTAACTTATGTCATTTTGAGTATTCAAATGGCAGCTCCTCCAAAGAATGATCAGGTCAAGGCTTTCAAGAAGGAATTCCATATTTTTTAAACAACTGGCAAATGGACACCAAATTTGAATCTGCTAAACAAGGCTGTGTTTACCATCATAGATAGATAGATAGATAAACATCTTTATTTTTTTGTCTCAATTTCACCCTGCAAATAAAGACGTTTATCTAGCTATCTATCTATCAAACCAACCTCAATGGAGAGTGAACAGGTTTTTTCTATAGCATGAAATATTCTTATTGAAATTCGAAAAAGGCTGGTTCATACATCAGTTAGTGCTCTTGTATTTTTGAAAAGCTTCTTTGCAGAACAGAAATGAATGTGTTTATGTAGCAGGTCTTTTGACTAATATTTTACCACGTAAAACTATTAAAATATATTTTCTGTTTGATTTTATTTGAAAACTCATTAAATATCTCGAGTCCCAGGAATTCCAGGGATTTTTCAGAAAGTATGTCTCAAGTCCCAGAAAATGACAAAGGTCGGAAATCAGAATCCCTACTACTAATGATGATTACAATTTCAGAATTACCTTTTTGCAGCCAAAACAGTGAGTAACAGAATTATGCATTTATACACGGCATTAGAACTAGAAAGTCAGAATATAATATATGACTGTAAGTGAGATGTGTTAGATTTGCTACAATAAGTGCTTTTACTGAAGAAAGTTTTACAGAAAGCAATGTTGATGAAATGAATTCTTTGCTGTTACTAGGTTTTCTCTGTAGAAACAGTGACGTTTTACCCAGCATAATGATTGCTCTGCATTTATTTCTAACTATTCCAGTTACAGAAAGCTATGCAAATAAAAACCAATTAATGTGATACTTTGCTTCACATTTATGCAGTAGGCTATGCTTACAGCCAAAATACTAGTCATTCATCTTTCAACTCCAATAGCATTAGCATTACATTTTGTCTCGTTGTTGATTTTCCATTTTTTGTTTAATCTAACCTCAATAAAATGCAGTAATGGCATAGAAGAAAGCTTGTGATGTTGTGCCCAAGAGAGTGTGCAAGTCAATTACACCAAGCGATATAATAGAAATCCTAGTTAAGTTAAGAGAATGGGAGTTATTCTATGCTATGACCAGTAATCAAACTCAAGTCTTCTTCCATTTGCCCAGCAGATATTCTTCCACTGAATTATAATAGCAGCCTAATTCTCCCATTTCTGTAGCCGGATTAATAGGAATAATTTGTGTATAAATATCACTAATTACTTAATTTTGTGTTTAATTATCCATTTATTACAAAATAAGGTTGTGGAATCTTCTTCCCTCTCTTTTCTTTAGACTTAATGCATTGACTTATGTCTTCTAGGAACATACCTCCTGCATAACTAGGGTTTTGTCTGTACTGTACATCCCCCTCTATTAGCTACCACACATTATGTTGTCTTGCCTATATGTCATTAATAAGTAAACAAACATGTTTCATTATAAAAGGCATCACTTCAAGTATATTATTTTAAAGAGCCAAGTAGGGAAAGGGTTAGTCATTCTCATACTCTTGTTTAATCAGGTTGGTTTTGTATTCTGTACTTTAATATTATACTCTTATTATTATTGATATTAACTAATTTCAAATAGTAAATTAACTTTGCAGACATTCATATAATATTATTAGCATAATATATAATGAAGAATAAGTAAGCAATAGTATTTATAGTCCTACAATTAACAACTTTAGAAACAAAATACTTTAAGGACCATAACTCTAGTCTGTATATAATCAATTGACCCTTTTTAAAAAGTCTGTTTCCCAATACTTATTGTCTAAATGTTTTTATAGTGTTAATGAATTTTATCAATAGCTTTTTGTATATAAATCTAAATGTATACTATATGTAGTCACTAGGCACTGAATGTTCAATTTTTATTTTTAAGTTTTTCATGAGTGTTCATGGATTCTGTAAATAGTCTCATCCTAAAGCTAATATTAAATTCATCCTATTGTATATGACTTGTCCAATATTTGTATCCAACAAATCTGTGGACTAATAAATATTATTATTATTATTATAGTATAAAACAGCTGTCTCCAGATTAGTTTTCTAATGCTCCATATCACATTATGCAGGTATTTTTGTCGCTATCTTAAATTAGCATTGAACTCTTGTTTTCTTTTAGTTAAATAAAATCTAAACTCTTGGGGCAATGAGTAATATACATCCATATACATATACATGTTAAAGGTCTGGCAGGTTCATAAATCTGAACTTTTACCATTGTTTGTATGAGAAGATAGATATATTAGCACTTGAAGTATTCCAATATGGAGTGATGATGGTTTAAAATATCTGGGTAGGTAATGTCCAATTATGTGATTATTATTCCACAAATATTAAGCTTTGGTGTTGTGCCATGAAAGGTTCACTAAATGTATAACTCACAAAGTAGCCATTGTCAGCAATAACTCACCAATTGTTGATTCATTTCTTTTATAAGAGTCATATAATTTATGAAGTGCTGCTGATGATGGCTCTTTTGTAGTTGAACGGCATCTCAGGTTCACTTAGTGGTTTTATGCCTGCCTAAGTTCATTTATTATAGTAAGGTGAATTTTTCATATTTTCATAAGTCTTGAGATATGTTTCTCTCTTTACTACTCATTAGCTGTGTGTGATGATTCAGAAAATTATTAATACATAATAATTAAAAATAATTATTAAAATAAACTGCTTCTCGGATATAACGCCATCGGTAATACTGCGGATTTGGATATACTGCAGGTCTTACTTCCTTCCCATTTCTTGGAAAGTCCTGTAGTTTTATTTAGTCCTAAAGTAAAAACAATAAAAAATTACCGATGTTTTTAGTAATTGATTAAATAAATTTCTTGTACTCACTATATATCATTTTTCCTTTTAAATTTGTTGCTTGTAGCAATTAAAGAAATTTAAAAATGAAAAGTTATGTCCTCAGTTATACCGAGGTTGTCTTATTATGTGGGATGCAGGTCTTCCCCCGATATCTCGTGTTATATCTGGAGAGCGGTATATTTTTACCTTGTCTCAGTTCCTAATGATTACTTTTGCTGTTTTCTCTGGTGTCGTCATACTTCATTTTATGTTATGCTATTTACTTGCATTACCTTACAAAGAAGTTCATATGACGTTTTTACTTCTCATCCTACTTGTTTTTAAACCACTAATGATTTGTTACTTTTCCTTCTGCTATAGCACCAGACTTTTAGTGTCTATTCTAACATCTTTCCTGAATAATTATCTGTTAGATTTATCTTCCAACTTACAATTTTCATTTAACTTATACCAGCATAGCTAATATCCGAATCTTTTGTATTTTGAACAAATTTTATGGTTAACTGTTTAGAGTGGCTTTCCAACTGGATATTCAATTTAACAAGGCTAGGGTAAGCTTATGTTAGGTTGCTCAGAAAGTATCTGGCTCTTCAGAAAACATGAGATCTGCAATTCATTTATGGCATTTAGTATTTGATTTTGTAAATTAAAAGAAAAAGTGACAACATGTAGATGCTACTTTTGTAAATACCTTAAACAAAACTTACTGGTATATTACAAAGAACTAAATGAATTAAACTCTTATTGCAAAAGAAAGAAAACTAAGCAAGAAGTGTTTGCTAAAGGGAAAGCTGTTTTAGCAAAATGTTCTTTTATTTATAACATTTGACTAAAAGTGAGAAAATAAATTGTTAGGAATAACAACTTTTATTGTTTAATAAAATGTAAAAGGCCAATTTAAAATGAGATGTAAATGTTGACATTTAAAAATTTAATTTTATGAGGTGATTTATTATATCAAATGATTTATGAGGCAGCAATTCAACTTTCAATGAGTATTTAGATTATCATTTATAAAATCTAGTGATCACCCTTAATTATACACTAAAATTAATTTTTTCTGAAATATTTCTAATATATGTTGTGTCTGAAGAATCCTTATAGCTATGGTATATTGTTTATAATTTATATCATAATCAATCAATTCAAAATTAAAAATTACTACGTTTTTATTAAAGGTTTCTTTATTGGAGAAATTTTAATTTTCAGATGTTCTCTAAAGATAGTTTTGATAGTTTCTTTGGTGAAACTCAGGCACGAAATGAGCCGAAATGCACCGAAACGCCTCTCTGGCTCCTTACATGTGCTGAAGATACCGTTCCATTTTGTCAGACATTTAGAAATACCATCCCTTGTAACAATCGTTCTGTTTCATAAAAATTTCTGCTCCACTATCACTCCAAGCGTTCCATTTTGTACAATTTTCCATTTTGAGCACTGGTGAAACTGTACTGATTTAGGGAAAATTTTAAGTCCAGACGGGTTTGGATTGAATGAGTCGGTTATATAAACATTAATTCTAAATCTGAATTACCCAGCAGCTTGTGGCTGGATGCAAATTACGAATCCAAAAATACAAAATTAAAAATGGTTGGTAAAACCAGATGCTTATTTTGGCTACCAAGCAAACATTCCCAGTGGTAATTCGGCAAATGTAGATTCTAAAAAGAAAGCTGGTCTTATCAGCCATTTCAGTGCTGTTGGAGTGTCTGTTTTTGAATTTAATCATAAAAGTATGTCATCAAAACAGATTTAATGAAAGAAAGTTTCTGATTGGTATATTAAACTGATTAATGTACAGGATGTACACAAATTATCTTTACAACTTTAATATAAAATATAAAAATATTAACACAATCTACACATCTGTGAGATAAACTTATAAAGTTTAATTGAGTGAAACACCAGTATGTGTCACCGGTGAATAATCTGAACCTAAGTTATGATGGCATCGCCGCAGGAGAAGACACAATGCGTGTAGTTGCTTATAACAAAATCAGATACGCAGGTCCAAAGAAACTTCTGAACAACGTATCATAGGCTTCGGCCTTCAAGGCTATCAATACATGCTTGGTGCGTGTATCAGATGAAATGAACTTGAGTATCGATTAGACATTCTAAGCATTACAAATGTTGTCCATATTGAATGCGTATAAAGGTTCAGTTAAACTTTAAGAGTTTCTCTCACAGATGACACAAATCCTGTGTGTTTAGATTGTTTCTGTATTTTTGTATTCTGCAGTTGTCAAGATAATTTGTGTACACCCAGTAGTTCTAATTCCTCATCACTTCTTTCATTAGTACCAGAGAGCAAATTTTTGTAGCAATTCAAAATTCTTGAATTAAACCATTCTTGAAATTTTAATGCTATTTTTAAAGTTGCCATAAACAGTTTATAATTTCCTAAGAATTACCAAAATTTAATTTAACATTTAAAATTGAACAGCAATGGATCAAAGAAAGGTTGAATGTTATGGTCATCAGTCATAATCCCAGAGGGGATCCATTCAGTATTAGATGATGGGTATTTACATAAGTGGCATATAGTAGCAGTGCAGTGTGCCTTTTCCTGGGACTTATCTCAATAGATTATGAATGGGGTAAGGAGGAAGGGGATGGTATGGTTGCATATTACCAGAAGTTTAGTTCAAATTATTACTTAAACCACATTAAATATATGGCAGTAAAATGTTTTGGACAAAATAAATCCCATATTGTATGATATGAGGTCACATGTGGAATCAGAAGATTTTATGTAATTAAGATGTTATGTTGTGGCCTAAGTGTAATAGATAGTCTCTCCTTCATAAAAAATTGGAACCTCTAAACCAGATGTGTCCAACCTACGGCCCACTATGCGATTTTGTGCAGCCCAATTCTAGTGTTTCTTATTTTTCAAAACTTTCTTAGTGTTTTTAATTTACCTACCAAATATTATTTTTTAGAATACAAAATCTGTTAAAACATCTAGCCTTAAATTGGGATTCCTTAGTAAACATTTCTCAGTTCAAATAAGTTCTATTTAATGTTTTTTATCTTTTCTCAAAGGTATTTCTAAGATTGAATTCCAACATGATTATTAATACTGAAATGTTAACTCTAAAAACCTAATTTCAACTTTATTTTCTCCAGTGTATGCCATACAAACATCTCAAATGCCTAAAATGTAGGATAACTAACCACCCTAAATTTGAAGGGACATTCCCTCCTTTGCATCACTCATCCCACTTTGTTAAGTGTCCTAACTTTCATCCTGATTTTTAAATCATCGTTTATATCTCAAGTTATCATTAAAACACCCTCATTGATCACACAGAGCTAGTATATGGTATCTATTACATCTATATAAGGCTGATCCATCAATAAATGCATGCCATTGTAATATGTTCCTCCTTATAGTTGGTACACATTTTAAATATCCATCATTTTTTTGTCACTTTAATCTTCTTTTCTCATTGTCTATGTGTCACATTCATCTAATGCTATACTCTATAATAAAGTTTTCACTTTTTTATATAGGGGAGAGGGGGGTACAATCATACAAAAAATAAATAATGAGATGTAGAACATTTTTTACTGTAAAAAAAAACTTTTTTCTGTATAATCATTAGATTAAACATTAAGGATGTTATTTGGCTGACTTCCACATAGTTACAGCATGTAGATTATTTCTAATATCTAATTCTGTAAAATGCTACAAAACGTCTTATTGTGCCCCATCATGGGGTACATTCAGACGGGCATGGGGCACCATCAGACACAATAAGGAGTTTGAGCAATAATCTTTTATGCTTTACAAAAATAAAAATAAACTTTGTTCTAAGGCATTTTCTTATAGGTACTGCTATAGCCAGCTTTCACATAAATTAGCGAATATCCAATTTACCAAAATTAACTTCAAACATTAAAAAGCCAGCTTGCCTCTTTGTTCCTTTTTGGATAACTGGTGGTGGTAAAATCATTTTAATGTCATGTTCAGGAAAGGATGCAGCATCAGGCCTAGCAGGTTCAACAAACTTGTTTAGGACTTTCTGACTTTTACGGAGGAAGGAAACTTCAAAATCACCATCTCTGTCCTTAGGTTTTGTTATTTTGCCAATGTAGAACACAGGCTTAACTTTATTCCCTTGAAACATAACCAGAATATAATCACCTTTTTTTTGGATTTCTGTTTAGTTCTTAAAATTCTGATGGATTTATTGGTGGCCAATCCATTTCATCAGCACTTTCCTGAAAGTCTCTTTCAAATTCTTCATCAGAAGTATCAGACTCGGGTTCGTCATGGTTAGATGTCTTAAATAGATGTTTTGCAACAGTATTCTTGCCTATCTGGTGCTTACTAGCTTCTTCCTCGAGGGCATTCTTTACTGGTGTATCAGTCACAACGCAGCTTTTGTGCTTCTGTCTATGTTTCCTCTTGCTTTTTCGCTCTCCAGTTTTAGGGTAGCCCCTTAACTCCAAGGGGCCTTTAAAGTTTGAAATTATTTCGTTATTTACACTGCATACACTTGAAACAGAGGCTTCTTCAACAGAAGTTAATGTTGTTTCATCAGTAATACTTGGAATTGTACCTGATTCAGAATCTGGAGCAGGGCGATCAGTTACGGCAGATGAAAGGAATTTATGCTGACTTTCTGTCAAGAACTCTTGGCATCTCATGAATGCCTCCTTTGCTCTTGATTTCCTTGTCCTGATCTCTTTTATCCTTCTTCCCTCCTGAGTCAGAATACTAAATAAACAAGAGAAACATTTCACCTGTTCATCTTTTCCAATCCGCTATAACATTGATGTGATTCCCTGCTCTTGGTAAATCTCATGACCTTAGTTTTTCTCTAATTAATTTTCATGAATGCCTTTTCCTGTTAATTTAATGAACTAACTGGCACCTGCAAGCCCCTTTTCAAATTATCCATTAAGACTTTATCATCTGCAAATCTGATTTGGCTAGGTTACCTCCAACTTTTACCCATCTACATCCTCCCATGCCTCTATCATAATTCCTTTGTGATAAATTTGAAATAGTACTAGAGAGAGTGGGCAGTCCTGTCTCATGTCTCTTTTTAGTATACCCCAATCTGATTTTCTCTCTTTTACCCTTATCTGTTCAGTGTGGTTTATACACAGATTTCTGACAACATCTGTCTCCAATCCACCCTTATTTTCCTAAACACCTCCATCACCTTAGGCCTGACTTGTCAAACTCAAAGAAGCATGAGGGCTGCATTGAAGTGATGGGTGTTATAGAAGGACCTCTTTACAATTACAGTTGTTTAATGAGGCCCAGAATTGGCAAAATAGACTTCATTTAGAAGATTGATCACCTTTTTTGTTATTAAAAATAATGATTTAGAAACCACATTCTATTGTGTCTCATTTACTAAGAAAAAATCTTGTCCTTTTCAAAAAGTTAAAGTAAACATACTTATACAAAATATCAAATGATTTAGTTGAGAGAAAAATTAGCATTTGGGCCACAGTAAGACAGAAAAAGGGCTGCATGTGGCCCACGGGTTACCAGTTTGACATGCTTGCCTTAAGTCATCAAAGGCCTTTTCCAAATCTACAAAGCACAGTAATACATCCTGGCTGTTTTTCAATGTTTCTATCAGAGCTGGGAAGTTCCAGTTCGGTTCTGACTATTCCAGTTCCCACCTTAAATTTTCCAAATACATAGTTTCATTCTGGGTTTGGTTCCAAGTGATCAAAAGAAGGAAGGGTTCCATTTCAAAACCATTCCTAGTTCTAAAGAAATGCAATTTTTAATGATAAATTTTACATTAAATACAGCTTTTTCCAATTACGTACATACATAAAAAAATTATGAACATTCCTTAAAAGTGGTGTGACAAAAGGTTATATTTTTAAAGAAAATTTCCCCTTATTAATTCAAAACTTTTCTTGAGTCTTTCTTCTTTTTTCCTCTACTATAGGTTCAGTGAGTAATACCTATGCATTTGGATGTAGATAGAAAGTGTATGCTTTTATTTTCCAACCCTTGCAAATAAAAAATATTTTCAGTGGCAAGATTGGCTGTATGTTATTTAGACTCGATTGCCGGTCTATCATAAGGATTTCACCTACCCTGCCCTTTTTCACCAACTTTAACATTTATTAGCTAATTAGTTACACCATGCATTATTTACAGCCAGGGTCAGCTTCAGACTGTTGGCCGCCTTTATGTTAGATAAAAATTGCCACCCTCTGCCCAATCTTACAGGTTATAAAACAATTTATGTGACCTTTTTAGTTCTTTTTAATTTATGAGATAAATGCAAATATTATATGAGAAAATTTTATTTGGTGGATGATTAACATCTAGTTATATCTTGTTGATAGCATCAAGACAATGGAGTTATATTTTTGTCTTCAGATTCATAAAGGCTTTCTTAAGTCATAGTCTAAAAAACACATCTTTGATCAATTACGCAACAAAATCAACTTCTGAATAATATTCCTCAAAATGTTTACTTTATTTTGGTTATGGATGATATTAAAATATCGAGAATCAGCTTATCTTCCAACTCCATTATTTAATTATATTCTGCCACTGTAGAGAATATTTTTTTATGACTGCAAAGAAAGATGATGAAACTGATAGGAAAGTGAGCTCTTAGACCTTATTTGAGTAGATAATTAATGATACTTGTTAGTTCCTGCCTTACTTAAACTTTGAACAGCTTTTTATCAGAATATATTATGCAAAATATGAAAACCAAAGACAGATCGATTAGATGCCTAAGTCCAAAGATGCAACTTGACAATGAAGAAGAATAATCAGGGAAAGTACATGTTTTCAATTTAAAAATATTCATAATAACTTATTGATTTTTAAGGGAATCATTACAGAACTGAAATGTTGACATCGTTGTTCCAGTTTCGACACTATTTTTCTGTTCTGGTTCCGAATCAAGGAGCAGGAATGATTTTGGAACCGTTCCTCGTACCGGAACCAGAACTGTCCCAGCTCTGGATTCTATCTACCAATGTCCAATGTCATCACCTGTATGGCATCTCTAGTGCTACCTCCTTTCCAAACTTTTTCATATCGTGGGCAACTTTCAGCCTGGTAATTGTCTTGCGGGCTACTTATTTTCTCAATATATAAAAAGCGATTTTAAGAATGAATTAGACTACAAAATTACTGCAAAATGCATTTATTATACATTATACATCAAACAACATTATATAACTGATTAATTTAATTTAATTTATTCTTGATTCGCGGGATTTTGGGCATGTTTACACTGCATATCTTCAGCTAGTGATTGTTAATTGGGCATATAACTAGAAACAGAGAGATGTAAACAATCTTCGAGATATTCACTAGTGAGTGCAATACTGGTTTTTGATTTATTTAAGTTCATATTAGAAAATATTGATTCATATAAATAAGTGGAAGGAAAGGTAATGCAATATTTTTTATATTCGGAAATTTGTCAGATGAAACAAGTTTCCAAAAGATTGAATTGTTATACCTGGCCTTCAACTCTGTATCTTTTTGCTACGTAATCATTTCATCTTCAGGTCTGTTTCATCCATGTTGAACAAATCTTTTATTTTGCTTGAAATACCTTCAATGTTGATTTTGGTAAAAGGATTTAAACAAAATGTAGCACTGGGTTCCAGCTCTCTAAAATCTTGAAAACGATCTTCAAATTCTGTTTCTAATTTTACTAACAAATCAATGTAAATTTCTGCTTTCATTGATAATAAATTTTCACTTCCTGTTTAGTAATTTCTTTTGTTAAATATTTCAAATGCTTTACATTATTCTTTTTTAATTGAGAAATTATGACTTGTAATATACTTTTAAAGCTATTCACAAAACTTATAATGATTGGCCACGTTTTTATTTTTTCCTTGGAACTGCAAATTTAATTTGTTCAATAAAGCCAAATCCAAAAGCCAATCAACATCATCAAGTTCTTTATATACATCTCCCCTTTCATTTAAAAAACTTTTAATTTCTGTTATATGCTCCAGAAATCTTTCTAAAACATTACTCTTACTTAGCCACGAACTTCACAATGTAGTGGTAAATCACCATATTCTGAATGTGCTTCTTCTGGAAAAGTTCTAAAACCATCGCTGCGAAGGTTTAGCCCTGATCGAATTGACAATTTTTAAGACAAGTCCTATTACTTCTTGCATTTTTGCTGACTTTCCGCACAGAATTTGTTGATGTAGAAGACAATGGTAAGATTGAAATTTTGGAAACTGAGGATCTACCTTACAAAGACCTATGAATCCATTATTGAAAGCTTTCATTGCTGGTGCTCCATCAGTAGTAATAGAAACAAGTTTTTGAAGTGGCAAGTTTTCTGCCATTGCAAATTTCTCAAAATCAGAATATATATCTTGTCCTCTAGTTCTACCCTCCAATGGAACTAATTTTAAAAATTCCTCTTAATGCTATAATCTTTGAAAACCATTTGCAAACAAATACACATTTGTGCTGTGCCAACAATATCGAGTGATTCATCAATTTGGAGGGAAAAATATTCACAAGTGGACAAGTCCTGCAGCACTCTTGTGGTATCGTTTGCCATTGTCTCAATCCTTCTGGTAACAGTATTTCTAGAGAGCTGGACATCTCCAATAGCTTCCATTATTGCATTCTTATTACTGTAACTGTCAAATAATGAGTCACTAGCTTCAAGGGAAGCCTCTTTGATCACTTCACCATCTTCGAAAGGTTTTTTATGTTTAGCAATATTGCGAGAAACACAGAAAGAAGCAACAGTAGTGGCTACAAACTTAATTATGGGTGCTTTGAACAATGATTGTTGCTTCTGTAAGTTAGAAACAAGTTCTTGCACTTTCTTTTTCCTAATTTCAGATTTAGCAGGAAAACTTACAGAAAAGTATTTGTGAATGATATTAAAATGTCTCTCAACTTTATCTCTTTTAGGTTCTGCAACATTTGCATGACAAAATAAGCTCATACATTTATCTTTAACCATGATGGACAAGAATTCGTCTTTCCACTCATAATCATAGTAATATGTTACTTTTTCTTTTTTGGCAGTTCAATGTTCATCTTTAAGAAGGGTTTAACTGTAATAAGAAAAAATATGCAATGTAAAAACTTCCAATTTTAGCAAAGTAAGACAAAAGAAATAATTGCCCAAGATTGTGAATAAATTATGCTAAGACAAATCCACAATGTAAATATACCGAATAACGATAATCCTTTTATTATAAAGAGTTCAATAATACCATTATCTTTCAAATTCAACCATCTAATCGAGAAAAAAGTAACTACTTCTTTGGCAAGCCAGAGGGAAATTTCGATTTTATCTATGTTTAACCTTACCTTGCAATTCTAAATCAAAACAACCGCGCTTCATTTGCAAAACATAAAACTAAAATTTTATCAGCATCGTAACCAAATAATATAAGCTCGACTTAACGATTTTCAGGTTAACAAATACAGCTATCTGCCAATTTAGTCGAGGATAGATAGCTGAAAATCACGACGTAAATCAAATCAACGTAAATCGAAGCCAGTTTACCATATGAATCAATGCAACAAGGGTCGGTGGATGCAAGTCATCAGAAATTTCAGCTATTAAACAGTTACAATGAAGGTGCCAATAACTATAATACAATTAAAACCATCGGAAGATGTAATAAAATAAGAAGGTATACATACCTATTCAGGAGATATGGGATTTAAAAAATATTTATCAATTGAAATCTGCTTTTTGGCCCATGTTTTCAGGAGAATTCTTTGTCCCATTCTCTGTTAAGTCATTATAAAGACATTTTGCTTTTTCCAGTGCTTGGTAAAAGTTCAATTATTTCCATCCAACAACTCATTAGGATTATCAATAGTTCAGAATATTTTTCGAAAATTTCACAATATACTAAACTACCAAACAGCACAACAAAACTTTTGGACTATCAATAAGGGACTTTGTATCAACTGGGAATTTTCAAAACCAATATTTTTGGTCATCAACTATCAACCGATTCATTTGTAATTCATAACTAATTATTTTTGTTTAGATGTTTTAAAATTTTATATTAATTAAGTATAGTAATTCATCACCAGATTCAGGAAGCTGTAAACTGAAAAATCTGAGATTTTTCGGAATTATTTTGAAAAGCTGGGACGAAGATGTAACTTTGAAGCAAATCAACACAAATTTGTGTAGAGGCACCAAATGATTGACGACATAAATTCGCAAATGGGGACAATGTAATTCAGGGTATCACTGTACCAGGTTTTGTCAGTAACGACTTCTACTTACAAAGGAACATTGTATACCTGCCCTCTTGGATTCGGCCAAAATTTCACAGGGTAGTAGTAGATGAAAAATAAGCGAACACGTATTTTTTCTTACTCGTCCAATGACCCCGGGTTTTCAAGATATTAGCGCATAAATTTAAAATAACTTAATTGTTGGTATGTACTCCATATATTTTATGGCACAAGTTATAAAATATTTTTTCCCTCTTTTCCTAATTCCTAAAGCATTTCTACAGATAGTTTATCAACTCCTACTGCTTTCTTAGACTTAATTCCCCTACGAGCCTTTTTAATCTCACTGTTCAATATTCCCTGACTAACACTGTCATAGTCTACATTTTCCTCCTTCTTCATGTAAATATATTGTGGCTTAGAATCTTTTGAATATAATTCCTCATTACATTGTATCCATCTTTTCCTTAAAATTTCTGACTCGAATAAATATTTGCCCTTTTTGTCTTTAATCGTGGCCAATATCTTTCCCTTCTTGTTTCTCATCAAATCTTTAATTTTTCCATACATATGTCTGTTCTGCCTCATCTATGCAATTTCCTCATATTTTCATATTGTCCTTGCCACCACGATTCTCTAGTTTTTGTGGTTTATCTCCTAATCATATATGTAGTTTAGTTATCTGTACACTTGTATTCAGTGTCAGATTTGGAAACTTGCCGCCCCTAGGCCAAATTATTTTTCCACCCCTTAATAACATTTCAATTAAATTGATTTAATTTATAAATTATACCAGAAGTACAATCCATTCTTTTCCTGGGTATTTATGGTTATTACCTTGACAGGCTTCCTTAGGTTGGTACCAATGGTCTTTCATGATTTCGAGGTAATCTTCTTCGACCTCCATAATTTTGAAAATTACACTGAAAGCTGTCTTTACCGTGCTTCTTCATATACTATGTATATTGATGATCTTGCAATTTGGCCAATGAATATGCAAATCTGACCGCTAATGCTTGTATTCCATATTCACTGTTATCCTGCTTCCACCTCCTCATCTCCATCTTTTCAATTATCCCTCTAAACCACAGGGCTTTCATGTTTTCTTTGACATTTCTTTTCCCAACATATTATTAGCACTTTCTATGATACATGCTTTCATAACTCCCAATTGTCCTCAACCATCGTTTGTCTGCCAGCATTTTCTGAGACTTGTCCTATAGCCTCCTGATTATATTTCCTTCTCTTTCCTTGAGTACTTCTAAATCCTATTTCTTTACTCTATTCTGTTTTATTAATATTTAAATTTCAAACAAGACCTCATGTCCACCACATTGTGAACAGAATCTGCATCCGTCCCTGAAAATTTATTCTGTTTTATTGATTTTCTTCGAAATTCTCGAGTTGTTTATACAGCCAAGAGATGAGCATAGATATATTTTCATCTCCTATATATTTATGAAAGTTTGTTTGTTTGTTTGTGCATCTATACATTTCCACACCGTTAACGCTAGAGTAATCAAACTTTCAACAGATACTTTCTTCACAAATAGGAAGGCCGTAGGCTACTTTTTAATCCCAAATGTTTTATATTAATTGTACAAAAAGCAAAATAACTTTGTATGCTAATGCAAATGGCATCCCATTTTCTGTCTGCTCCTTTATGCACGCCCACAATCAACCGATTCCAACCAAATTTGGTAGGATAGTAGGAGGCACTAAGGGGAAGGTCGAAGCGGGGTTTTAGTGTTTGTCTGTCCGCATCATTCAAAATGGCGGTCGATTTAAATATTAAACTACGCGTATTTTCCGAAGACCTACTGTTGATTTGAGTCAAATTTGGTACGATTGTGGAGGGCTCCCAGAAATAATTCATACGTGGTTTTTGTTTCTCACTGCCCGTTTTATTCAAAACGGCGGCCGAGTGAATTCTTAAATACCATGTAACATCTAGAATTCCTATTGGATTTTAACCAAATTTCCCCGGGCAACGCCGGGTATTTCTACTAGTTAACTATGAAGAAAGATATCGGATACAGTACAGTAGAGTGGGCCCTCGATTTACTGCGCTTCGCTTAGCGCTAACTCGATTCAGTCCTCTGTAAATATTGATACCGTTGTTTATTTTCACGCTCGCTCAACTCGCACGATCGCACGCTTAGCAGCATTTTACAATTCCGCGTAAGCCATTGTCTAGTGACCTGGGACCCGCAACACGCTGGGGTACCTGGTATAATAATGAAGGATATTCAGTGGAAATTACAATAATTATTTCATTACTAAAAATCAACGATTTGTAAATGTTGGTAGGTTATTATGATTGTAACTTTTGCGGTAATAAATTGATAATGGCGTAGTATCAATAAATGGATGCATACAATGGTTGTGGTATCCGTATGTGTAAATATAAAACCTTATCAAGGTTGGGCTACCACGAAATTCTGTTATCTTTGGAAGGGTGCTGCGCCAACAAAAAGCTTGAGAACATTGCCTGAACACAGCTGCAGTGTGGAAGTTAGCGGCAGTATGAGAACAACGACATTTCTGTTCACGCAAAACATTTCTGCTAATTGAATCTCCTTATTTTGTGTGTTATAAATTTCTGTACATACAGCTTTTACTAACTTTACATTATATTAATCAAACCGTTTGCGTGTATTCGATTCCCAATGTGTTCCAATTAACGAAATTTGACATTAGCAACATTCGTTTGGTAATAGGTATGTCAGGGGAACGGAAAAAGTTCTTTGCGAAAATTCTACTTTCTTAATGATCAATGCTTTTTTCGGAACAAATTAGGACTGATATTATCAGTTTTCGGTTTCAGCTGCGTCCGGAACATGATGGAACCGACGTTTCGCGACCGTTGCGCGAAACGTCGGTTCCATCATGTTCCGGACGCATCTGAAACCGAAAGCAGACAGTATCATCAAACAACCACGCTGCGAAAACCTTCGATCACAAATTATGACTGCCTGTATAACTAAAATAAACTCAGTAGGACAATACACGAAAACTAAATAACTAATATGCTTAAGCTCTTATTAAAGGCATAGAAAATAATAATATTTGTGTAAAAGTTGCCATATTTATATAATGAAAATACATAATTTCAAAACATCATAGCAATTGGTATAAATTGAAATATCCAGATAACACATGGTTGGAATCCTATGGATGGCATTTCAGTTACAAAGCAGCCGTCGTGAGTTGTAATAAATGACTTGCCATAAGGAAATAATAGATAAGAGAGATATAAATAACACGTTAACACATTCAAGACTCGGTTTTGCCCACGCGCATGTTGTTGTTTTATCAACCGTTTTGTGTTTATCAAAGTTAGCTACATTTTCAATTATAAAACGGTGTTGTCTTTATGTTGCATTTGTTTATTATATAATTAATTTTTATGACATCGCATAAAAATAAACGACCGATTCATAACTGTGCTTTTACATCGACGCATTCAAAATTTCCTCGCAATGTCTTCTAATTCACAGTTTACTCAATAGGTGGAACAAGAGAGGATAATGCTGCAACGACGCGCGTTCTGGGATTCAGTTTGGATTGGTGGATCGGAAATCGTTATGACCCAGAGGTATGTCAGTATATATGGACACGCGTTAATGTTGATATTTCATAAATTAATATCTGTGCTACCGCATAATAAATTTGCACTTGACACTAATCACCAGTTGCAATTATCACAAGTGAAAGTGTTGATGTAAATTCTATCCAGGCAGTCGTATTCCATTATATTTACAAATTAAGATTATAAAACATCGGTTTATGTTTATTAAAATTTAAAGAAAACTTTTTTGAATGAGTGCTAACACAGTTTGCTAAGGAACAGGACTCTAAGAATGTATTTACAGACAAATGTTTGTGATGTATGCAGTTGCAGGAGAATGTTTAGTTTTTGATAAGAGTAAAACTGTGCAACGCGTAGCAGCTTACTGAATTATTTCTGCATACCTGTAGATTGTTAAATCAGAGGACCCGTCGACCTTTTTATGGAAAACGTCGCTTCCAGCATGGCACACATCGTTATCGCGGAGCCGTCACGGCCGAAAGAAAAGTTTCAAAGAGGCATGGTCACTATCTATTCACTCAATTTCCCTTAATTTTATCCTAATGAGCATTAGATCATTTCAATATGGAGGAGAGGAAACAGACAAATTCATCGAAAACAAATTCGTCGAAAGCAAATTCGTCTAAAACAAATTCTTCGAACGATCAAGTCATCGAAGAGCAAATTTGTCGAAAATGACGAGTCCGTCGAAAATCAGTTTATCAAATGAAAACTTAAAAACTTATTTTAGTTTTAAGAGGTGACGCGGGAAATGTAGGTATATTCTCAACTTTGCTGCTTTACATCATCCCTTCAGCTAAGCTTTCTAAAACCAAACTCAGAATAATATAAATACAGGAATAATGGAAATAGATGCTTGCCGATATCTGCACCTGACCACAGTGGCGTCACTAGGGTTGGTGTCACCCAGTGCGGTAACTCATGGTGTCACCCCCATGGACTTCATCCCGTACCAGACCATACAGAATCTTTAGTAATGTTTTTTGTACTGATGTTACTCGTAAATCGTAATTCCCGTATATCATTGAATGTAATGGCAATAGTAGTGACATAAACAACTAGCAAAATTAAAATTACACCTTTAAATTACAATATCATACGCGCAGCATAAATGTATTTACATTTACATAGTTTCATGTGGTTATAGTGAAAATTCGGTAAGAAAACAATAGAATTCGAAGTAAAAACGTTTAAGAACTACATCAAAATTATGTTCATTTTAACATTAAACTTTACCGTTACATGAGATACGTTAATGGATTAGGTTTGCATAATCAATAACGGCCCAAATAATGTAGAAGTTGTAGACAAATGCATATGGAAATATACTCATAAATGAAATAATACCAAAAAAATAAACAGGAGCAAATACACAAGCATTTCAGCACTTACAATTAGTGAACATCTCGACTAAATCAGAACTTTCCTTTCCTGAATACTAACAACAAAATTGTTTTGAAAATCTTTCTACATTGAATTACAACATTATTAGTAACAGAGCGGAAGCCTTTTTTGATTTTTCTCCTTTTCCGTTATTTACTACTTCATTTTCAAAAAAGTTATTGATATAGGTTCACAAATACTAATTACCACAATATTGTAGCTAAAATACCAGAAAATTTGACAAAATCAGCGACTATAAAAACACCGGCAGCAACGAAAACAACAGCCCGTGCTTGTAGCGCGTGCAGACGAAACCACGTGATTCGAAGCGTCATTGTAATTGGGTAATAATGACAGCTCTGACCGGAGCGCATGCGCATTAGAAGGTTCAAAAAGTAAATTAGCATAGAGTTTTAGCCTTGTAGGTATATTGATACAGTACATGTAAGCTGGGCTTACGAAAAATGTTTTTGTGGTTATAACTAACTACAGGGATATTTTTATAAAAAATAATAAATTTCTGCTGAAACACTGCACAAAAATTTTATAGGCAGTTATTTTGGTGTCACTCCCTCTGATGGTGTCACCCGGTGCGGTCCGCACCCACCGCATCCCCCTAGTAACGCCACTGCCTGACCATACAAATTTGCGCATCCTTTCTCTCGAAAGACCGCTAGAATATGTTCTTTCCACTGTAAATGCGAACATTCTTTGAAAATAATACTGCAATTATTGCTATTTTACAAATTATACATTTTTCTCTTTTTATTCTACTAATAGTTCTTATATTTATGTTTATTTCTTATTTATTAGCCTTTACTTATTGTATTTCATATTTGTGTTTTCGTAGTATTCCATTATGGTTTTAATATATTTCACCTTTGTTAATATTTTTCTGTTATTTTTTAACTACTTGCTTATTCCCGCTTATCTACGCACAATAGGTATCAAAGCGTTAGTGCAATGAATAGCACGATAATGGCAATCTTAAGTGTAAAGTTTTGTGCTGATCTGATTATTAGTTTTTGAGGTAAAGCACCCACAAAATTCCTATCATATACACACAAACACACACACACAGACATCATCGAAAAAATAGTCAAAACGTGTTCTACGGACCTCAAAACGTGTTTTTCCGTTGAAATCTCGAAAACGATTTTTTTCATGAAAACAATACTTTCTCAATATATGGAGAAAGTAAAAAGGTGGCATAGACTGACCTTTGACTTACTAACTAGAACGATAGTAAATTCTTATAGACACTACAAACAAGCTACTGATAAACCAGTTTTGTCTAAAAATATTATATTAGGACGTAATCAGATACCTCATTGGTGACTGCAGTAGCAGAAAAGCGCGAGGACGCAGGGCAAATGTTTCTACTAGGCATAATTTTAGAGTGCCATTATCCCGATCCAGTGGAAATAAATAAGAACAGTATAGTAATGCAAAAGGATTGTATAGTGTGTAGGGGAATAAGGAAGAGGACAAGTTTAGTGTGTTTCATTTGCAAAAAATCTGTACAACATACATTGTACAAACTTTCTCATATATGGGTACTAATGCGTCGTTTAGTTATCTTTAGAAAATGAAAATCGTGTGAGCCTGTTTTTAGATAATCCAATTTTTGTTAAAGTTGCCCAAGAGTAAACTAGCCTTATATTCATTCATTGAGAAAAATGAAATACGTAGTATTATTGAAGATGTATACACAAGTAACTGTACGAAATTTTATCAAAATCCTTATAGCCGTTTTCGAGAAAATCGAATTGTTGTTAAAGAAGCTTAGAATAAACTAGCCTTATATTCATTTTTTGAGAAATATGAACTATACAGTATTATTGAAGACGTAAACTCAAGTAACTGTACGAAATTTGATCAAAATCGTTATAACCGTTTTTGAGAAAATCGGATTGTTGTTCAAAATGCGTAGAATAAACTACTCTTAATTATTGAGCAATGTCAACCATTTCTAAGTATACTCTGCTCAGTATGATAAAATGCCTAATTACGAGATTCATTCATTTTAGTTCTACCGTCTAGGCTCCAGAGCCAGTAACAGACAGACAGCCGGCATTGCGAAAACCACTTTTTCGGATTCAGCGACACCTAAAACGTATATTTCCGTAAACATCTCGAGGTCGAATTTTTTCGCGAAAACAATACTTTCTCGATACTTCGTATGAGAAAGTAAAAAGGGCTGTGCATTGACCCTTGCTTCAGAGAATACCACATGAATCTCCAGTAACAAACAAACTGGAAGCCTAGTTAAGGTTTTAAATATTACTGTGGTCCATCATCGTAATCAAGGCAGAATTTAGGGCAAATCAGAGTTAAAGTTTTTTCCAATCGTACTTTTCTCAAAAAGATAAGAAATTGGCCATTTTCCGCCATTTAATTCAGTCCCTAATCGGTTAAGAAAGACATATAACAGTATTATGAGTTTCTTTAAAGACATTTATTTCTCTTAAAACCATTTTGCGAGAGTATAAGAAACAATTAATATCAAGTTATTAAAAGCGAATAATTACTTAGTAATTGCGTATTTTAATTTTCCATAAATGTACCGAATGCATTCCAAGGATTTTGTTTCCCTTAAAACTCCTGTGAATGAATAATATAAACTTGAAAATTACCGTTCGCCATTTGATAAATTCATATTCACAAATTTAACAAACCTTACCACGTAATGACTCCAACTGACGTTCAAAACTAAGTACTCAGATGCGTTAGTATAAATCTCGAGCTTTTCCTCTCCATTAAAACTCGATTGTATTATCGAGTCTGAATGCAAATCATTTTCATTAATATTTCTTCTTTGAAAGAATTACAAATGATTTTCGACGAATTCGTAATTTTCGACAAACGTGCCTTTCGATGAATTGATCGTTCGACGAATTTACTTTCGACTAATTTGCTTTCAACGAATTTGTTTTCGACGGATTTGCTTTCGACGAATTCGTTTTCGACGAATTCACCTAGAACCATTTTCGTTAATCGGACGTCATGGACATAATCTCTACGAAGTTTCTCTAACGTTTGCCACTCCTTTCTAAATTATGCGAATTTTCCAAATTCTTTCCATTCGTGGCCTTTTCTCGTTCAGGTTCTAGGTGAATTCGTCGAAAACGAAAAGTTGAATCATATGAACGATTTATTTAGAAAATTCAATTATTCGGGCTGTACTATTATAATTGTATAGTAGAGCTTCGATTACCCGTTCTTCTTCAAGTTATTTATTTTATAATTGTCTGTGAATGATAGAATCTAATAATTAATCTGATAATAAATGTATTTCTAACAATCTCCTTGAATAAGTTATAGGTACTATAGTGAATTAGAACGCATAAGCTTGTGAGGCTTTATACAAAATATACACTGATTTTACGTTACTCTGAACACAATTAATCGTCGTTTTTAGAGCGCGTTTCGCTTCCAGCGTGAGAGCCTATTATCGTCGGTCTGTCCGTCCGTATGTTCGTTCTCGGCTTCTACCCAACGGATTTTCATGAAATTTTATATTAAATACTTACAATCAAATATAGGGTACTTTCCTGTTAACGGGAATACCTCCAGGACCCTTCGCAGGACCTGGTACTTACGTATCATTCCCATGCCATACGTACAACATTAACAGAAACTGACTGGCCTGTCTCGACATTTACAAACCCAATCACCGGACAAGAAACTGATTGGCCGGTCTCGACATTTGCAAACCCAATCTCCGGACAACGTGGAGGGTTTCTTTGGTTCCGGGCGAGGCGAGGGCGCGGTAGCGCCCGGAGACGACTACCCATTACAACAAAGCGAGCCGAAGGCTCGTCGATATATCCTCTCAGTTTGCGACACAACAGACAAGTCGTCTCCGGGCGCTACCGCGCCCTTCGCCTCGCCCGGAACCAAAGAAACCCTCCACGTTGTCCGGAGATTGAGTTTGTAAATGTCGAGACCGGCCAATCAGTTTCTGTTAATGTTGTTTTTAAAATAAAATATCGAAAATCCAACAATACGTCAATATATCCTTTCAATGTTATATCCTCTCAAACGATCATAACAATACATGTTCATTTTTTAAGGTATTCCCGTTAACAGGAAAGTACCAAATATAGTAAGAAAATCGCAAAAATGAATCACGTACGCCAATCAGGGGTACCAATTTAATGGTGACAAAAAATTAAATTTTCGTCATATCTCGTAAAGTATTGCTCATATCAAAATATTTTTCAAATAAAAGTTGTAGAACTGGTAAAGTAGAGTATTTCCTTTTCTATACATTTTTATCGTATGAGTAGGCGTTATCGAGAAAATCAAACAAGAATGTCTTATATCGAGTTGAACTTAGAAAATGTCTTGCATGGTTACTTCTTCATTGCTGTTAACATAAACAATCTCCCAAACAAACGTTTAATTAGCTTACGTGTGCATGGAATATTTTTAAATAGGAAGAAAATGGATTATTTATAATGAAGAAAAGAACTTTTAAACGCAATTTTTCTTACGTACAGGTATATATTTTCTTTCTAATACTCCATCGCACGAAACGCGCCCATTTGTGATACGTTGTACACTTTTATAACTTGTTTCTATTAAGTCAAAGTAATTTCTTGAAGAAAATTATGCCCTTATTATTTAAGTCTAGGGTAATCAATGTTCTATTTTGTATGAAAAATCAATTTTTGCATACTGTTGTTTCATTCGGGGAGTGAAAATGGCGATTTCCTACCATTTCTCTGTCTTTTCTCGTCCATTTTGGCGATTTTCACAGTAATAGCCATGTACATGAAAGGAAATCAAGACTTTATGCTAAAAAAAATACATGCGAGTAAAGTGACGGTATAATACTGCTTATAACATTGAACATTATTTTACTATTTTATGCATACTTACGGAATGTTTAAATCTTACAGCGTAAAGATAAAATATTTAAGTAATCCGGAGCTCGCTTAGGATTTGCATAAATTGTTCACGTATCGAATTGCATACCCGGGGGCGCCATTTTATAAGGTTCAAAATATTGCACGTTCCTTCTATTGATTGTTGGTTACCTCGCTCCCCGCAGGTTACTCCGAATCCTCAAGCGTGACGTCAAAAACTACAGACACGTGGATACGACGACTGGGGCTGGTGTACTACGTGTACATTTAATTGTGGTATGGATCGGTTGTTTTTAAACAAAATTTTTGTTGTAAATATCCGAGTAATCTAGCGACTTATCGCATCTTTTGTCCAAGAACTATGTAACTAGTCCAGGTTTAATGTATAAAAAATCACAAAGTACGAATTTAAAAAAAAAACGCAGTTAAGGAATTGATTATTTTTCTTGGGCGCAAAGATAGGCGGAAGGCAACAAGGATTGAATTTAGGACAGGCTAAAAACCAAAGAATCCGAGTTGCTTTTACAACAAATGGTTACAAAATAGCTTGTAAATGAAATTGGAATTAACTTTCCTGTGGCGTGGGTATCATAAAAAATAATCTGAAGTTCTTCGTGATTTTACGTATATTATGGGAAAACGGAATGTAATGACGTCATTATATCATACACTCATTTATTTCTTTTGAGATCACGTAGTCAGACTTTAGAGATTTCGTTTTTTTCCTAGTGGACAAAAACCGGCGGTTGGGTCGCTGAAACTCCATTCATTTAAAAAATTATGTACGTCCAGTCCGGGGAATTTGGTGGAAATGAAATAAAAAATGTTTTATGAGAAGAAAAAATTTTCGTAGCGAAAAAAGAGAACACGACCGAAGGAATCGAACCGCTATCGAACTTCATTTTTCAGCGAAACATTTATCCATCTGTGAAATGAATAATTCAAATAAGAATTATCCAACTCTTCTCCTACCTCAACTCTCGTAAATGTTCCAGGTAAATTCCATCGCCACAAAAAAATCTCACACGGCCATTTCACGTACTAACGAATAACATCGATTATCCATTAATCGAACGCCGAATAAACGGAGAAGGAAAAAAATCTGATGTGGCCAACACATGACTTTCTCCATATTTGGGGTATAGATACTTAAATTATTATGAATAATATTACGAGGCAAAATTATTATTTCGTATCGTAAAAGAAGACACGTCCTTGTTGCCGTAAATTACGTATATTTTGAATGTTTACAGAATTCACCGCTACATGGTGTTGGCGCTGTATACTGGTATTAAGATAAAGCGAAATATATCCGAAATGGATGGTTCTACGAAAATTAGTTTCAAACAAAACTTGGAAGAAATATTATTCTCTACAACTTTGGTCCTTACGAAGATTACCAATAACGATGTTTTTAAGGAGATATTTAACGGAAACCGAAAAACCGGTTATTTATAAATAACTCCTAAACAATAAGTCCTATAGAAAATTGTTTCAAATGAAAGTTGTAGGAAATTACATTCTCTATAACTTTTGTTTAGAATTGTATATACAATAATGATGTTTTAACGAAGAAATATCGCAAAAACCGAATCGGGTTTCGAATAAACCTCGACTTCCGGTTATCCGTTATTGTCCAAAAACTAATCAGTTCTTTGTGCTCATGTTAAAGTGTTATAAGGCAAAACCGGGTGACGCGACGCACCGGGACAGTTGCCGCACTAGCTGTAGTTTTTAAGTATGAAGCTATATGGCTCCACTGACCATGGCATCAGCTCCGTTGAGTGAAGAACAGTATTGTGATGACACGTGGTCAAACTCCCTTGTGTTTTTTAGTCGTGGTTCTTGTTTTTGTTAGGTACGTGCACAAATTTTATCATGAAACTTTTTATTCATAGTTGCTTTATCTTTTTCCAAACTACTTCTTTCAAAGTTTTACTGTAGCTAATTATTTTAAACGAAAATAGTCGCTGTGCTGATGCTTCTTCGTTCAAAGTCCGCCATTACAACACAAGTTAAAGCTTATCAGCTAGGTACGGCATCTATCCCGGGAGTTCGGGACACTTGCCGCGGTTTTTTAAGGGCGACATGCCGCACCCAATAGTAGTGATAGCAACAAATGTCTCGAATGTTGGGAGAATTATTATGTGGCAGAAAGCAAAGCAGACTGGATTAGGTGTAAAGTTTGTAAATATTGGCTCCATGAAACTTGCACAATTTATGGTGAATTGTGTGGCAACTGTGGGAGAACCAAAGTACGGCATGAAAATCAGAAAACTGCTAATTTATTGTTCTCATTTATGTTATTTTCTATTTTCATTTGTTTTCTCATTAGGTAATTGTATTTCTGTATTATCAAGAGGACAATGAAACTTTTTTGTTTACCTTTTGCCAAATTTTTGAAGTTGTAATTTTTAGACCTAAAGGTTTTCTGAAAATTTTCTTAATTTTGAAAACTGAAGATTAGGATAATATTAAATCCTTTTTTTTATTGTTGAGGTCAATCACATAGTTCTGTAATTACACTTTCAAATTGATTAAGTGCCTTGTATGTTTTTGAATTTTCCCTTTGAAAATGTGTTCAATAAATAATTTTCAACAGTTAATACTACTCTCACAAATCATTTTATTCTTTTTTTCAAATTCTATTCTAAAATTTATTTTATTATCACAAAAATGAAAGGCATTTCGATTTTTTACATGTGCACGGCAACTCTCTCAAGGGTGCGGCATGCCACCCGGCAATGCGGCAACTCACCCTGTCTGCTAACTTCTTTTCTTTCACAGTAAATGCCATCTAAATAATTTTTTAAAATTATTTTTCTAGTCGAAATGTGTAGTTCAAGGACCACTCTTTTATATATACATATAGGTTTTTTAGACCTTTAAATTTGTATCGATTTATAACGGATTTTCAAAAAGTGCGGCGCGTCACCCGGTTTTGCCTTATATGAAGTTTGGTAACGATATGGCCCGTACTTTTTGAGTTAGAGCGCCCGCAATAACATACACACACACACAGACATCATTCCGAAAATAGTCTAAACGTGTTCTAGGGACCTCAAAACATGTATTTCCGTTGAAATCTCGAAGTCGATTTTTTTCATGAATACAATACTTTCCCATTACTACGTATGGAGAAAGTAAAAACCGGGAAAAACGGACAGTTGAGAAAAAACGCGCGCGCGTTACGGCGGCAAAAACGGTTACGCAACGCCATTCATTGAATGGAAATCAAGTGTAGTACGTGGTTCGGTTAGGGTGGTTGGGATCTGAAGGAGGAAGAGGGATGTGAAAGGGAGAGAGAGAGAGAGAGAGAGACAGTGAGAGAGAGAAGGTAGCCTAGGTTTACTCGGCTTAAAAACCCTCAAAGAGTACGAAATTCTACCGTCCGATTTTTCCTGTTGCGTAATTTCTCCTACTAACCCTCATTCGGGACATACTCCCCTCTCAATCCCCCTCTTGTCTGTCTCCCTCTGCCTCTCCCTCTCCTTCACTCTTATCTCTCTCCATCCAGCAGACGCTCGGTTCTCTAAGAGCAGCCAGCCTCTCCAACCCTTCCGCAGAATACACGACCAGCTCACCCGCCCCTGACTTGGTCCCCTTTTGCACGCCCGGGAAGAGGGTGTAGGGGGGAGTGAAGGATGGAGTTTGGGGGAGGGAGAACCGTGGATGATACAATGCGTACGCATTTTCGGCAGGAGAGTGGATCGATTCTTGGGCCACCCTATACTCTCCTCAAAGGGGGTGGGGGGTGGAGGGATGGAGGAGGTGGGGAGGAAGGAGAGGGATGATGGCGAGGGATAAAGAGTAGGGAGGCGGTGAGGGGGTGGGGAGGAGAGGGGGGCGTTGGGCGAGGCATGTGTGGGAGGAACAAAATCGCACGAGTCGTTTCCGCGAATGTTTTCGCACCCCGACATGATTGATTGCGAAAAGGGGTTTCTAATTAATCTAGCAAAAAGCACCGAGAGGAAAAATATTTTTTTCTTCGTTATAAAATGGTTTGGATCGGCTTTCTAAATTACGCGATGAGATCAGCAGTTTAATTCTTTGCAGCGCGGGATAAACAATTTAAAAAATAAAATTGAACCGTGTTCGCGAACATATCCAGTTCCGTTTCACAGGCGAAGAAACGGTAGAAATTTAAAGAGAAACTCTCGTAGTCGGGGGATTAAATTGGTTTAATAAAATTAAAGCTTTTTCGGTAAAAGTGCGATAAATAATTGACTATTAAAAACAACTGCGATGTACATAAAACTTGAGTGGAATCCAGACACAACGAAAAAGACGTACTGCACTTTGGTTTTCTTAACGTCTTTATGACTGCCAGAGTTGCCTTAATTATCAGTTGAATTTATTTATTTTTAGTGCAGTTGACTAATATCAAATAAAAATAAAAATCATTTTAATTTTTTTCGAGACTTCTTTTATCGAATTAAGAAATATCACAGCATGACATCAAACGACGCGCATTAACGCGATTTAAGATGACGGCAGTGTCGCAAAAACTAAAATAAATACAAAACACCGGATTACTTGCGATTGGTGGACGGAAGGTTATCCAACGAACGTGTTTCCGTTCGCATAATCACGTCTGGATACATAAACGAGTTTCGGATTCGCGACTTTCGACGAGGTCGTTAACACGAAGTAAAGTAGACCTCTACAATTATTCCGTTTGTCTCGGAGAGACGGAGGCGTCAAGTCTCTTTCTCTCTCTCTGTCCTCGTCGGACCGAGCACGTAATCCCTCGAGGAGAAATGCATCATTTATGTGACGCCTTTCCGTGCATTTTCGGTGGGAGAGATTTTTCGACCGGGCCTTTACCGGTGGCTCAAACCACGTGGTATATATTCGAACGGGCTATACACGGACGGTAGTGCGCATGCGGAGACACGCGAAGAGACATTGATCCGACTTGCGAGTAACCGCTTCCCTCCTCACCTTATGGAGCAGTGAGAGGAGGGAGTGGAGGGGGGGGGAGAGAGGGAGGGAGGGAGGGAGAGAGAGAGAGAGAGAGAGGAGATCAAGTGAAGAGTGCCTCTTTCCAACCTACATTCTCCTCCCTCCCCTTTTCGCAAAACTCTCCTCCGCCTCACCCCTCTCTCTCTCTCTCTCTCTCTCTTTCTCCCTCCCTCTCACTTCATCTCCCTCCCTCCCTGCACCACCCTTTTTGGCATTGATCTGTCTCTCCTCCTCCTCCTCATCTACCGAGTCCGTCGGGCAACTAAAGGGATGTGGAGAGGGTTAAGGGAAGGAAAATGTGCTTGAGGGGGAGACTAGACGCTCTCCATGCCGTTAAACAGCCTCTCTTTCTCTCTCTCTCTCTCTTTCCATTCTCTTTTCTACGTTTCGAAACACGTGACTCTCCCAGCGGATACACCTTGTTACGTCAGGGAGGGCGAAACTCGCATTACCTTATCTATGTAGATGGAATCCTAAGGATTTATTTTTATTTGTTTCTCTTATTTCTCGAGAGGTTTTGGTCGATTCGAAAAGATAGCACCGTTTAATCCTTTAATGTCCGCCCCTTTAAAAAAAATTTTTTCTACTTATATGAATTTGCGACGCAGAAGGAGTCATTACGTCATCGAGGAAATCTTTTGTGCGCTAAAATAAATCCTCGGAAGGGTGCCTTATTTTATTTATTTATTTTGATAAAGGACTGAAAATTTCTTGGCATTTTTCGTCAAGGACGGGGAATTATTGGTACGAATCGAAATAACGTTTTTTTTCGCTTGAACTCCGCAGAAAAATGACTTCTTTCATGTGCGCGCTAACAAGACAGCAGATGCTGGTTGCGTAACACATGGAAATTTTACGTTGTGCCTAGTTGCGCGGAAAATGAAAATTTCCTGCGTATACGTATAAACATATATGTACATGCATATATATGTAATTTTAATAAATCTTGTTTGTATAAAAATTACTGTAAATATATTTTTTGAACCGAGTGCAAAGAAAATATCAAATTTAATCAACGCGAATTTCCCTTCCATATCCAGCGATCAATGCTACACGTTCCTATTTGTGACTTTGAAGGAAGGAACTCATTTTAAAAAGAAAATCACGTTTGATCGTTTTAAGAATTTATTTTTCGACGTAAAATAATTTACGTCGTCAGACATAACGATTTAGCATTCATTGAAATTCCACGGCGAACGGATGTCGTGACTAAAAATCGACTCTCTTAACTTTCGTAGGCGTGGCTTTGCAAATTTTCTTTCGCGCCTTTTCTTTAAGATAAATACCATTTAAAAAATTTTATTATTTTCATATCAGGTATCCGTTTCGTTTTTTATTTTTAATCCAAGATTTGCATCGCATGCAAATGTTTCATTTTCATTGCTATTCGACCAATATCAAATCCGTATCAAAGCATTCGTGCGGCCAAGATATCATTTCCTTCTCAACACTCCGCACCTCGTAAGTTAAACAGAGAGGACGAAATTAGATAAAGACGAATCGATCCACCGCATTCGGCCCTCTTGTTAAGTCTATCCCCGTTTCCAGAATACCCCTCGATTTGATGGCACGCAATCCCACGTGTGTTTCGAAAGTGAAAGTATCACCCCCACGACACGTAAAACACCTCTGATGACGAAACGAACGCTTGAGATCGATATCTCTTTTACGTCCGAGCGACCATCGTCATGCGTATCGCGCTTTGGCCCCTCCTATCGGAATCGTTTTTGAGCCCACGCCTCTGACGTCATAGCGCGCCGCATCGTTCCACGAGATTCGAACGAATGAAACTGACGTATCTTGCGAAAGGTCAAAAAGCTTAAACGAAAGGGGAGTTTTCGAAATACGTAGAAAAATGATAAATGTGCCGTTAACTGATATTAATAACGCGTTAAATAATGTGGAAATTTTGTCCTTCGCTTCCAGATAGGGCGATAGGTCAACAAAGATGCTAGTGTAGAATAGTATTTTCTCGCTTTAATTTTAATTTTAATTTCGGTGTTTTTCATTCATATTACTACTTCAGAGAGAGATTTCCTGGGTAATAATGAGTGTTGTGTTCCATTCACTCTGTATTTTATGCAAAGTAATATCTTCATAAGGCCTGGCGCGCGAATGTTATACGCATATTTATATGCAGTAACATGAATATATACGCATATTTATATGCAGTAACATGAATATTTATACAGTGAGCAGTTTGGTTATTCGGTTTTTCGTTATCATTATTAACACTATTATAATTTATAATCAGTGTAGAATTAAAGAAAATCGTCTTTTCATTTAATTTAGGGAAATGTTTGTGCGAAATATAACACAATTTTAGATTCAATGTAAACTCTGTCTATCATCCATTTAAAATTATTTTTTTATTCTATAAAGTTCCATTACTCCAACTAATATCATACTGAAATTTAGGGACTCCTTAATACCCTTTTTTTACTGCATTAAGGTATCTCTAAATTTCAATATATTATTTTTCCAGAGACCTATTACCATATCCAACTAATATAAACTATGAAAAAGACAGAGTCATATAGATAGGAATTAAAGCCACGAATGAAAGTTTCATACCGTGATCCACTACTAAAAATGTTTTGTGTTGAGCCAAGGTTCTTCTCCTCTCGTAGCGAGCGTGCACGATGACACGGGGGCGCTTCAATGGCCCGGGGAGGGCGTGGTCGTTCTAAACCCCTTTCGGACGCACGTCCCCCACATGACGCATCCCGTTCGCATTCCTCCGCCCAAAATCCATTCACCACCCTTCCGGGAGGAGGGAGGAACCTAAATGCCTCCGCCAGCCGCATCAAAACCTACGCTATCCCAGGCGCCTATAAAAATATTCGTAGAGAGTTTCATACGTCAACAACTAGCCCTCTCTGATTCAAATCAGCCGCACTTTCCTCTTGGTGGCGTCTTTTGGAATCCGGGGGATATTGATGTATCGGCACCGCGTGTGGTTCGGACGAAAAGGAAAACAAGTTAGGAAAGCGTACAGCGTATCACAAATGGGCGCGTTTCGTGCAATGGAGTATTAGAAAGGGAAATAGCGTTTTAAAGTTCTTTTATTCGTCATAAATAATCCATTTTCTTCGTGTTTAATAATACTGCGTGCACACGTAAGTAAATTAAACGTTTGTTTGTGGGATTTTTTATATTAGTAACAATGAAGAAGTAACCATGCAAGAAATTTTCTAAGTTCAACTCCAATTAAGGCATTCTGGTTTTATTTTCTTGATAACGGCTACTCCTACGATACAAATTTTCTACAAGTTTTATTTGAAAAATAGTTTGACATGAGCAATACTTGACGAGATATGACGGAAAGTTCATTTTTTGTCACCAGTAAAGTGGTACCCCTGATTGGCGTACGTGATTCATTTTTGCGATTTTCTTATTATCTTTGATAGTAAGTCCTTAATATCAAATTTCACAAAAATCCGTTCTTTAGAAGCTGAGAACAAACATGCGGACGGACGGACAGACCGACCGACGGCAATAGACGCTCACGCTGGAGGCGAAACGCGCCCAAAAACGAGGTATTTTTTTCTCCCGAAATCTCCCAAAAAATTCGCTGGTGTACCGAACTGGATGTATAGTTTGTGGAATAGTTGCCATGGGAAAGTATTATTGGTTTTTTATTCATTTCGTTTTACGTCTATTTCTACATAAATCGTTTAAAAAAATAACATTACTATAGTATTTGTATGTTATTGTTATCCAGCACCAATACCACCAAAAATGCACAAATACCTATTTCGAAGGGTCTTTTTATTTGGTTTGATATAACGTTTAACTGAAGATTTCAGAATAAAATTAATATAAATTTGCCCTTAAACTCCGTATATACCGTTATATTGATTTTTATAATTTAATAGAAAAGCAAGGCTGTAAATAATTTGAGTGTATTCGAGTACGGGTAGGTTTTCAGTTTTTACTTCAGAATCTCTTATTTTAACGAACCTTTTCCTTAAAAAGTCACTTATGTTAACTTTATCTGGAGGCTCTGTAAGTTGATAAACCTTTTTTATCGTAATAAAACGACTCAAACTTATGTATGGTAACTACTCGCATAACTACTACTAATTTTTGCCGAAGTTTTGAAACAAGGAGTAAGAAATTATTCCAATATTTTTTAACTTCATTGTGGTAATGGTGATTTCAGCGCTTAGGCTGCTCAAAATCGGAGAACGAGGAGAAATTAATTTTATTACTTAAGCTTATATATAAGATTTATTTATTATTTTTGCCATAGGGTACGATTGCGTCGTTTAAAGTTTATGATGAGGAAATAATACGGGGAAAAATCGCTCATTTCCTAATCAAAATCGAGAGTTTGGGAAGTACGATAAGAGGCAAATTACTTATTGTTAAATAAACAAGACATGTGCATTATTTTCAATAAAAAATATTTCAAAAGAGGAAAGGAAATTTAGCACGTAATAAAATGCACGGTTTGGTATTTTTATGAAGCGCATTTCATTTGCATTGTCGCGTTGGGTAATTTCAGTTTAATTCCGGTGCGAATGTAGTCCACAGTTTCGAAATTAAATCCTTAAGTTTTGTTTGCTTAACCTCCAACCAACTCCTTCCGCTAAAATTAAAGTGCCCTAGTTGGAATGATACCAATTCGTGTTATTGTGTTGGTGATAAAGTAAGTTCATACGTGATGTAGCTTGAAAGAATTTAAGCCAGACCTATTATATAAATAGCGATGATTAGACTGTAGTTTATTGGAAAATGGAAATTGATCGCAGTAAAAGCAAAATATTTATCGTTTATGTTTAATTCAATCGTCGTATATGTTTAAAAATATGATAATATTATTTAAGCTAAAAGGCTATAAATTATCGATTCTCTAATTTTAAAAGAAAATGAAAAATGTGAAATACCCAAGTTAATAAGACGATGTACGCGAATATGAACAATAGAGGTAATTCTTAATTTAATGTTTATCTTATGTCTAAATACATTAGTGTATACTGTCTTTTAAAAATTTTGTACCGCTAGCACGTGCTTTCGCTTTAAAATGTTTTTTTTAATGGAATTGTTAGTTAGTAGTATAATGACAAGGCTGTGTTAACGTTTAAACTTTGTACTATTCTTTAGTTGAATTTATTATTGAACCTTAAAAACGTATTTATCTTGGAATTAGCCCAGTTTTATTACTTAAATATATGTTTATCGAGCTTCATCCATAAAAGAATAACATTAAAATTCTTATGGTTGTCACATCCTACAATTCAGTGATAGAAAATTACGCAAACTCGATTGAAAAGTTAATCTACTGGTAAAAATTTATATTAAATTATATATATGTCTATATATTAAATGGAGAAGAATGCTGAAGATAAGATAGGATAAGTTAAGGAAAAATGATATTAAATACTTGGAAAGTCTCGAAATGGGGACATGGTGAAGAATGCTGAAGATAAGATAGGATAAGTTAAGGAAAAATGATATTAAATACTTGGAAAGTCTCGAAATGTGGACATGGTGAAGAATGTTGAAGATAAAATATAGGATAAAAAACGAGGAAGTACCAAGAAGAATATTAGAGAAGCGAACGATTATACAGACTATAAAAAAGAGCAAGGCGAACTGCATTGGAAATTACCTGAGGAGAGAGAGCATGATTAAAGACGTGTTAGAAGGAAAACTGGCTGGAAAAGGGGAAAGAGGTAGGAAAAGGTTTCAGCTGATAAGACGACTTGAAAGGGAAAGAGAGCCATCAAGACATGAAGAAAACTGCGGAAAATAGGAGCATATGGAGAACCTGATTTAACCATGAATAATCACGGATCTGTCTACGGACAGACTACCTATGATGACGATATTAATTTAAAAACGTACTCGGTGGGTCGGAAGTCGTCTAAAGCAACCAATATCGAGAAAGAATCACCCACGATCACAAACAGCCGATACAATTTCTAAACAAAACAGAATCTCGTCTAAATTTACCTCTTCCAATCTCGGATGCACAAAACCTGCAATTACGATCCGCGAGCTCTGCTCGACGGTTTTCGTTTAATTTAGCGGATTTCCGCGACATACTTTGCGTGCTTCGCGATAAATTCCTCCGCCGTCGAGAAAATCCAGGATAATTACACGGAAGGAGAAGGATCGTTTCGTCGTTTTTTCTCAAAAGTGGTAAAAGCGGGGGAAAAAACTCCACGAGGGCCGTGAGATGAAAAAATAATGGGAAAATAGAGTATCTCGAAATAACAATTACGGTACTGATTTTCCGTGCACGGCAGCGGTCACATAGACGTGGACATTAAGTTTTTTTTCTCGACAAAAGGAAAACGCACTTTTTATTGCGTCGTTGAATTTTGAGGTAATCTAAATGCAAAGCAATGGTTCCGAAAGCGATACCATATCTCGTTAAGAGTTTGGAATAAACCATGTTTTTTTTTAAAGAAAAAGCTTCGTTCGGATGTATTAACGCGTCCCGGATGGAAGTTATAACTAAACCGAATGCGTTTTTTTTGCTGGAAATTTCTCTCCAACTCATATAATATTACGTTTCAAGCTTAAATTTGATGGAATGACGTCTCGCCAGAATTGTTATCGCCGAAAAAGGTGTCCTATATAGCTTGAAAAAACTTGACTCCGAGTTTAGTTAGTTCTTTTTCCGCCCAAAATCACATTCTTGAAAATGGCAACAACTTCAGTGAAACATCTCCCTTGACGTATAGGATGCGTATATAATGCGTCATAAGTGGAAACGGGAAACGTGCCGTCAACGTAACAACAACCCGTTAGAGGACTCACTTGAGTACGACATAGAGATTGATGACGATTAATCTCGCAACGTCAAAAAGGAATAAAAATTATATTTAGATAACGTGTGCTCAACATGTCAGCTGCCGGAGAGAAATTTGTCGTCGGTATTTTCGAAAGTAGGACGGCTGAATGTACGATCCCAAAAACAAAATCGAAGCAAAATTAAAAGGATCCGCTTTTATCTCTCGCGAAAAAATTCTCCGCGGAAAAAAATCCTCGTTTTCTTCGATAAATTTCGCACTGTTTAATAGAAAAACTCATCCGTTGCCATGTACACAAAAAGGAACCCACGCTTTGTCGTTAAAAAAAAGATTTTTTCTTCTTTTTTCCGTCCTCGCTTAACGAATGCGCCGTCATCTTTCCTCGATGCTTGTTCACATCGACGAATCCCGGATAAAACACCGGTTTGTTGACGGACCCGTCGAAGGAAAACGGCAGAACGGCGCGTGCGTTTCCGTCGATTCGAAAACGACACGAGAATCGTTCTTATCCAATCTACCCTCGCGACACTAAATAGGCGAAGTCTCGCCATCCTAAAAATAAAACGAATCACGTTTTCACTTTCTCATACGAAGTTTCGAGAAAAATTCGACCTCGAGATTTTTACGGAAATATACGTTTTATGTGTTGCTGAATCCGAAAAAGTGGTTTTCGCAATGCCGTCTGTCTGTCTGTCTGTTACTGGCTCTGGAGCCTAGACGGTAGATCGAAAATGAATGAAATCTCGTACTTACAATTAAAAATTTTATCATACTGAGCAGAGTATACATAGAAATGGTTGACATTGCTCAATAATTAAGAGTAGTTTATTCTACGCATTTTTAAAACAATCCGATTTTCTCAAAAACGGCTCTAACGATCAAATTTCGTACAGTTACTTGAGTTGACGTCTTCGATAATACTGCATAGTTCATATTTCTCAAAAAATGAATATAAGGCTAGTTTATTCTTGGGCAATTTTAACAAAAATTGGATCATCTAAAAACAGGCTCATACGATTTTCATTTTCTAAAGATAACTAAACGACGCATTAGTATATGAGAAAGTTTGTACAATGTATGTTGTACCGATTTTTTTTTTACTTTATTTACTTCCGGCGATGCGGACCTGGCGGCAGCCATCATAGTTCCGAAAACTTTGTTGTCCTTCGTACAACACCTGAAAGATGGCGACAGAGATTATGGCTTTCGCTCAGCTTTCATCCACCCCCACCTCCCCCACAGATGCTCCCTTTTCGCTCCATTTCCTCCCCCGATCTGCCCCTTCTAAGCCCCTCTCTCGCCCACGGAACACGATTTAATCGATCTTTCCCTTTCCCCACAATGGCGAGCCCCCCCTCCCCCTCTCCCCCCCTCCCCCCCCCCAACCCACCTCCGGTGCTGTTACCCACAAAAACCTGCAGCTGCTCCATATACGACGTCCGTGGTCCCCGACCTCACCTTCCTAGCAGGTCGATGCCCGGTCCCTGTGTTTACGTCAATAGCCTCCACCCCTGCCTCTCCAGCACGCCTCTCAAAAAAAAAAAATAAAATCCCTCGCTCGATTATACTCTTGACTCTTCCCTCTCCTTTCCTCCGCTTCATCGCCTCTTCCTCCTTTTTACTCCCGCCTCTCGCGTTGTCCCCCTCATACCTCCTCTATTTCTTCTAATTCTCATCTCTTTTCCTGCATTCCATGTCATCCACACTCCATCCTTTGCCTTCTTTTCATCTTTTCTCAATCATATTACCATTAATATCTCTATCTTCCTCCTTATATTCATCCCCTGTACTCTCCTTCCTCACCTCTTCCTTCTCCTCTCCACTTTCCTTCATGCAGGCGTCTCTCCATCTCCCTCTCCACGTTTCTGCTTCTTCCTTTTACCATTCTCATTTCCTTTCGCTATCCCTGTCTCCTCTCGCTCTCCCCATCCGATCTCTTCTCTCGTCGTCCTACCTCTTCTCCCTCCGTCCTCCCTTCTCTCCCTCCATCCTCTTCTTCCATCATCTCCCTCCATCTTTGTCCTTCATCCTTTTCCTTCACCCTTTCCCTCCCTACTCTCCCTCTCTCTAACCTTTACCTCCCTATTCCTATCCGTTTCTCCTCCCTCTCTTTTACTCCTCTTCCTCAACCTCCACTTTTTCCCTCCCTCCTCGACTCCTTTCTCCCTCGATCCTCCTTTCCTTCTCTCTCTCTCTCTCTAACTTTCTACTCTCAGACACCTCTCTCTCTGTCTCTCTCTCTCTCTCTCTCTCTCTCTCTCTCTCTCTCTCTCTCTCTCTCTCTCCTTCCCTCTTCCTCACCCCGCGCTTCTCAATGATCCTTCCAAGTATTTTCCTCTCCAACCTCCTCCCTCCATCCCTCTATCTCATCCTCCATTCTGCAACCGGAGAAGATCGATCGAAACTGCTAAAACGACCCCGCCACTCCTCTCTCTCTCTCCCCCCTCTCTCTCTCCCCTTCTCTCTCTCTCCCCTTCTCTCTCTCTCCCCCCCCCCTCTCCCTTCTCCTTTCCATCTCTCGCCATGGGATTGGGGAGGGGAGGGGTGCTCAAATATTTTCGCCAGATTCTGGTAGTTTTCTCTCTCACGGTTGCACCTCTCTCTAGCTCCTCCCTATCCTTCCTTCTCTCTCTCTCTCTCCCTTCCTCTCTCTGTCTTCCCTCTCTCACTCTCTTTCTCTCTCTCCTCCTTCTGAAAGGGATTTTCCGCCACCCCGTTCGAGTCGGTCTTTTTTTCCTTTTTTGCATTCTATGCGCTGCGCCCTTTTATTTCGCCCAGGACTTGAATTCGGTGACGGTGAGTGGGCGTTCGTGATTTTTCTTTTAATTTAAGACGTCGCGAGAGACAAGGATACCGGTTATGTTCCGGAATGATAAAAAGGGTCGTATATAAAAAAAATAATCCGGGTTTGGCCTCGATTTTTTTATTATTTCGGCAAAAGTCGCAATTTCCGAAAATGGAGGTTTCTTATTACTTTTGACGAGCACGGGAGAATTTTATTATAGAGGACTTTTACGGTGTTTTTTTTTGACAGTTATAGAAGCTATATCTCACGTTTACTTTCATACAAGCAGCAATTTTTCCAAATTTAACTAATACGCGGCTTTTACGCAAGAAAAAAATTGGACAGTCTTAAATGTTAATTGATCGTTACACTTATCTGGCAAAGCGCTGAATGACTCTGTTCGTTCAATAGGTATGTGACCTGTGAGAACATTACATTGTCATTTCAATAAATAGAAAAGGAAACGAAACATTAATAACATTGTTATTGACGACGGGGCTATTCTCTCTGTGATTTTCTACTTGTATTAAAAAGCGTGCGAGGGATGGGAAGTTGGTCTGCACGTTCAAATGGCGCTTATCGCCACTCTGACCGTATGGCCCGTGTAAAATCTTAAAATAAAGACAATAATATAAGTCGAAGGCTTATATTAAAACTCGAGCCGCTAATCGCGCGTTTTCCTCGTGCACCGTATTATGGTAAAACACTACGTATCACGCGGTTTTCTCCTTTCTGTCTGTTTCGGCTGTGTTGCGCTTTGTATTCGGCGATGTATGTGGTTTATGGATCCCAGATAATTCGCCGTAATAGTTCATTACTATATGTAATAATATTTGTATAGTCAAATATTTGTTGGTGATTTTTTTTATCATTCCAGAATTTTTAGGCCTAATCGCGATATGTTTTTTCTTTCATTTGTATTTCCTAGTTCACTATACTATGTATTTTTGAGATCGTTTTGTAAAAATATGAGTTGCGGCTTATATTCGAGAATTTTTTCTTCTAATTCGTCTTGGAAAATATGGGTGCGGATTCTCTGCAGGTGCAGTTTCTTTGCGCTTATCTAAACACACGCGTAAAGAATAGCCGAACCCAAATAATACTGAGCAAGTGATAAAGAAAGTAAAAAGAAAACTTACAGGTACACTATAAGTATATTCCGTAGAAAAATGTATACATGCTTGAATTAATTTCTATGAATCGAAATTTCAATACTGTCTTCTACTTTTATCTTCTTCTCATATTCAAACTTTCGACTATATTCACAAACACACATGTGCACTCACGAAAACAACCAATCTCCAAAACTCGAACATTAGAATGGAAGTGTTCGAATCATAGAAACTTGGAGTCATGGAGGTTCATTTTTATATATTTCATACGGAATATAAGATACGTATTTTTCGAATTAAGACAAATATTCGGATATTTTTCACTGGCCTGCTTTAATCTCCAAAACGAGGAATGAATTCGTCGTTTCCTTACATTTGTCCACGTTTAAATATGAATATATTTTAAAAGGAACGAAACTGTGGAACTGCATCTTAAAGAGGAACAGATTTATGCGCAGACGCAAGTATACACATGACTGCATCTTTCTAGGGTTCCTCGAATTAACGATCGAATCAATATCATCTGGATAACCTTTAACCTTCTAGCTCTTCCTGTTACAGACGCATCATCCCCTTACGTTTCCATCAAATTGTTCGTAAGTCCTCCCCAGAAGATCGCTTGTTTAGCTTCTTTACGTATTTCTATTGTACTAATCCCTCACATCCACTTTCTTCTACCTCTCCCTTGTGTCAATGAACTCATAACGACGCTATGGGAAAATGTCCTCGCTGTCATGGGGTTTGTTTATTCCCAGTTGCCCTTATAGCTGAGGGATGGTACATAACAAAGGGTCGTTATCGGAGGATGGCGTTTTATTTGAGCGATGTAGCATTACTGTTTTTACGGTTAAGACGCGAACAAAACCAAGTTTTGGACGATTTTTAATTTACATTAATGATATTCGAATTCTTTTCACAACGTTCATTTCCATAAATTTGTTTAAGCCTCGAATTATTCTCAACGAGTTTTATTCCAAAGCCCGCTGTAAAAGTATCGTTGTATTTGATATTTCATTTTAAGATGGGTCGTTATAACTGAATACAAAAAAGAGAAATGTCAGCAATTTTCGTCTTTTGGTGTTATATCGTGTGCATAACGTAGCCAAAAATTCATAAATGCTTCTTCTTCGTGTCACTGTATATTCCGTTTTAGTTGCACGATTTCATGTTTGCTTTTCTGCGCGATGGCATCGCAAGTTGCGTGTTACGTCTTTATTCTTTCATTATTAGTTTAAGGTGTTTCGCTTAACTTAACTATCGTTTGAAAACACATCAGACTGAATAGACAATATCGGCAACCCTAAAACTCGTGATATATTTCTAAAAAAAAAAAGTCAACGCGAATTTCAAAATTTTAATTTCAAGAGAATGGCTGAAGTAAAGTTTGCAAAAACATCCAATTACGAAAAAGTAAAAAATAAATAACTGCGAAAATGCGTTATCGCGTTAAAAACATCTAACTGTATACAGCGCGAATTTGTTTGCATGCTCTTTTTTTACTTCCGCAAAAACTCGAACCCCATGATTAACAGGAATTTGAATGCCTGCAGCTCCCCCGCGCGGTAAAAATATCGGCATTGACGCTTCCTTTTTGTGTCGCGTAACAAAGAATGTTCGCGAGTTTGCTAACCGTGTTGGAGATCACACTCCGTACGCTTTGTGCGCTCTAAAAAAAAAAGAGACGAACGAATAGAAAACGAGAACATCCGGTCCGTCGGAGTTTGGGGAAATCCTCGTGCAAGTTCAACGACCGTTTTCAATGAAATCTCGATCCCGTAGAAGTTCTCCGGTTCGAGAGCCTTTTATACGACTCATTTTTTAAATTGTCTATAACACTGGACAACAAATTTTGACTTATTTTATGTTTCGGAGATGAAATGTGTTTCCCTTTGTGGATTTTGGAATGCTGAACACGCAAATGACCATGAAAACGCTCAAGTCGCTACGGTTTCCAAGAAAAATTCACTGTCTTGCGTTTTACATGTCTTACACGCTATATTGGTGACACAGGATACAGTGACTGGCTAACATCGATTAAAGGCGACGCCTCTTTGCCTGTCGCTTGTATACAAGTCCTGGAGAATCTCTTGTTACCATCCAGCAATAGTCCGCTAACGTCGCTGAACTCCATTTGCCCTGGTACCGTTTCTCCATCGCCGAGATGTCTCGATGAAAACGTTCGCCATGCTCATCGCTTGCTGCGCCGAGAGTTATCCAGAAAAAAATCCAGGTGAGAGTGAAGGAAATGTATCTTTAGAGACATATTGCAGCCCAATTTCTGATAGGACGACAATAGGTTTCCCACAAGTTCCTTATAGTTGTCAGTCTTGTTATTTCCTAGAAAGTTGGTTGCTACCAGTAGGAAATCATTCCACGCTGTCTTCTCGTCACCACTGAGGATGCGGTCGAACTGCTCGTCTCTGAAGAGCTCGCGGATCTGTGGACTGACGAAAATACCCTCCTTGATTTTCGCCTCACTGATTCTTGGGAATTTCTCACTGAGGTACCTAAAGGCTGACCCATTTTGATCCATTGCCTTAACGAAGTTCTTCATTAGGCCCAGTTTGATGCGCAGAGGCGGCAGCAAAATCTTGCTGGATTCTACCAGCGCTGCAGCGGTAGCTGCTGTACCTTCTTTGTTCCTGGTTCCAGCGATTGTGGGAAGGCTCGCGGATCCCTCTTATTGTAATGGGAAGTCTTTGCTCGACTGTCCCATTCACACAGGAAACAGCAAAACTTCGTGTAGATCTGCTGCTGTCCAAGCAAGATAGCAACAACCTTCAAGTCACCACAAAGCTACCATTGGTATTTCTTGTAGTTTATGCAGTTCAGAAGATGCTTCTTGTTTTCATATGATTCCTTCATATGGACTGCAATAGCAACTGAAATTGACGGCAACATGTTGCCATTATGCAGTAGAACAGCTTTTAGACTCATCTTTGACGAGTCTATAAACAGTATCCAGTCCTCAGGATTATGATTAATATTGTGGGCTGCCATCAGACCAATTACATTGTTGCAGGCGACGAGGTTACCTTCCATCTTAAAGAATGGAGCAAAATCTTTCTGGCGGCCACGAAACACAGACACTGTCAGCAAGTAGGGTGATGCAATACCTGGGTGCTGATTGCATCATCCACTTCGCACTCAGGGTTGCCAGATCTTGCCTCCAAGTCGCACAACGCCAAAACCAGTGCAAATCGTACATATTAGGACCCACACCATATCTTCGAAACCAGAGCCAATTAACAATTTTAAGCATCATATTCGTGCTCACCATCCCAAAATTAGTAAAGCTACTTTCATTTCCGAAACATTTTGGCTGTTGATCAGTGTAATCGGACACGGAGCGGATATTGAAAAAAATAACTTTGGAAAATTTTCGGGAATTAAAGCTTTACATTTTTATCGAGAACATGCCTCGGCCGAAGCATGATTATATAGCTCAGTGGCGTAACGAGGAGCGGAAGTGCCCGTGGCAAAATATTACGTATGGCCCACTCCCCATGGGTCCGTGGCATTTGGCCACCCTATCGTTACGCCCTTGATATAGCTGCTGGCTTTCTTATATGTATTATTTTTTATAAACCGTATCCACTTTAAGAAATGAGGACAAATTAAATAATAGGTAAAAGGTTGTCCCGTCGTATTAAAATGTTAGTTATTTTTATTTGTGTATCCACTTATCTCGAGAAGAGTGGATTCGATTGTATGAATATCTTATTCTCCAACATTAACTTTTGTCAGTTTACGTATGATTAAATATGGGATTACATATGGTGGCCGCATAACTCCTCTCTCAACTGAGGACAAAAAAAACGAACTCTCGTAATCTTTCATCTATTTCTCACTGGGAGGGAAACGGAATCGTAAGTCAAGGTTTTTTGAAGGATTTCTCTTGCTCTAAGTCAATTTAAGATGCCTCTTCTTTTATCGCGCCAAAGCACTACCGGTGAGTTTCGTTTCTTTTACCATTCCGGGTGCGGTGCAGACAACCTTTACCCTTTGATTCCTTCGTGAACTCCAAAGTGATTACTATTTCCTTTTTTTTCATGTTCCTCTGAAGTGCTACGGTCATCTTACGATGAAATGCTTTGTGTGCGTTTGGTTGGATCAAGAGGATTTTCTAACATCGTGGGAGGATGGGGATGTCTTCATCCGCCGCTGGAACCGCAGCAAAGGTAGGAAGACTTTGTTTCTTTGGATTAAAGCCATTTCCAATTTTTCTAGCTTCAGTTGAATGGCGTTTAGGTCGTCGCAGGTAAAAAGGAATCCGATTAAAAGGAATTCGAGAGTGGACAAAATTTTAAATTAGGGTAAGCCGTATGTAGAAATGAATTGTTAGACTGGTTGGCAGTGTGCCTGTCTTCTAACCTAAAGGTCGCGGGTTCGAATCCCGCTTCGGGTGTGGATGTTGTGTTATATGTTGATTTATGTCTTTGTCTACTGTTAATATTTCACTGTAAAATGGCGATTACGCTGTATGTGAAATTATGTATAAAAAAATAAAATTTTAGGAGATTAAAGTAAACCCAAAGCTTTAGTTTTGGAAATGGCTGAAAGTGTTTAATGAACTATAACGCAGAAGCCGATTGGCCACTTACATAATCGCTCTGCTTCAAATAAATCGATCCATCTACCAGTTTGATCTTTTCGTGAACCTCTTTAAAACGCTGATCGTCATTCCAGTTGAAAACCCCTGCTTTAGATATTGAACTTTATAGTCCGTAGAGCCGCACAGACGAAATACTCCAGCTTTGGACTCAGCGACAAACATACAAATTCATCAGAAACTCGAATTTTCCACAATAGCTATCATTTCGCTATATAATTCTTACACGAGAAAGTAAAAATTTGAATAAATTCGAACAGAGAGATAACAAGACAAATGGACGGATGAGCATAGGGCAATCTGCCAAAATGGCCCGATGGAAATATATTGGTCCAAAATGTTGTAATATTAAGTATGAGATGTTATCTTAGTATAACATTATGGATACGAATTATTATCTGTGGTTAAGAGGTTCAGCTTCCGTATTCTTGAAAAATAATTGCCCACCTTCGATAAGAATTTGCATTCTCGTAAAAAGTAAATTTTCTCATTTTTTTCGTACTTTGGAGAATATAAAAAGAGGGATTATGCGTCATTAAAAGCGTCAAATCCCTTAAGTTTATGTGAAAACGCATTAGTTAAATATATCCTTCAGATTATATTCTCCAAGTTGGCTTATATCAATTCGGTCATTAAGGTTTTAACTGAAACATATAGTTATATCAACAAGAACAATAAAAAGCCATATTAAACTGTAACGAGTAGTTTACGATGATGGCATTCCATCTTCATTAATAAACCAGAGATCTTCGAGCTAATTTAAAAAACTTTATTTTAAATGTCGTTTTTCACTTTTTAGGCAATCTTTACTAGCGAAGCGCACGTCTCGCCTGTCCGTCCGTTTGTCTGTCGCAACTTGAACCGCTTGGAGGGTTTTGATTAAATTAAGTTGAGTGATCCTTATTAAAATTTATCACCTCATTATGATTTTGAACTGCATCCATCAATTAGAGTTTCCGCTTTGCATAAGCACTTAAATAAAATTACATTCGTATCTTCTTGAATGGCATCCGTCAAGCAACAAATAAATATGTATTATATTTTTCTCTCCCTTGCTCTTACATGATCTGCATGCTCTGCATTTCATTTAAGGAGTATACTTTTATTAGCTAAAGAACTCTCATGAGTATATATAAATTCTCAAGCGTCCGTCCGTTTTTCACGGTACTTTTGGACATTTCACGATGGAATTAAAAGCTGAAAATTTCAAAACCGTTAAACCTCCGTGAGGCGGCCCCTAGAAAAATTAGACATCCCGGAAAAAGTCCTGGGTTCGACTCCAGGAGACGATTATATTTTCCCATAAGTTTACAATTAATTTTCGATTTTTCAGAGTCCAAGGTTTTTTGAATAAACTACTCAGAATAAGAGGGTAAACAAATTTTCAGGGCAGTAATGCACGTAAGAATTTTAGGTTATTGACTAAAAAATTGCTTTTTATTGATTTTAACGGGTAACATACTATCAATTTCATTGTATTTTATCAATGAGAGGTATTTTGTAGAAATGGAAGCGTCAATTCCGAAAGCCGGAATCAAGTTCGAAACTCAGTACGCTATTCCTAAAAGGATTATGCATAGACTAGATAGCGAAAATCTTCAGTATTATACTACAGAAATAGTACATTAATTTATTGCTTAAAGGAATTACTATTATTGTGCTTTTGCTAATTTTTAATGCGAGTCTGACCAACCTTTACGGTCTGTGGGCTACTTCAACTAAAAAATGTCAAGACACTGGCAACATGCATTTTATTAATTCGTTTCAAAACATGAATATTGTGGAAAATAAATTTTATGTAGACATGAGAATATCCTTAAGGAAAAACAATGGTTTTAGTTTTGAGAATCCTTATGCGAAATCTGACATTTAATTTTATCTCTAGTTAACCATCTAGCTTGGTGTATGGCATATTTCGTGAAAGCTATTCCCATACTGTCATTTAAATCTTTGACCGTCAGAATTGAACTACAACTTAACAATTTTCTCGCAACACAAGTCGGATTTCTTTAAATGCATTGAAATAAAAAACGAATTGTTTAAGAGAGGTGTACTTTAGAAGTGGCATTTCTTAATCAAGATCAAACATTTGCCTGCGATGATTCTGATTGTAATTGAATGTCTTTTTTAAATTTAATGATTTACATGTATTTAAAAGTAGAAGAACCTTGCTTGAAAATACTCTATATTCTACTGGCTGCATCGCTAACACCATATCTTCAAAGGATTTTGAAATTAATGTCACCGAACTAAAGTCAGAAAATGTCTGTTACTACTTGGAACTTAATCCGCCTAGCGGGCAACATCATGGCCTCTCGCGGGCAACATGTTTCCTTTTCTAAAGGGTAAGGTTCTCCTTTTCCTGTCCAAATGTTTGCTTTGTCGTCATATAAACAGCATTTAATCAGAAAGGTCATATATTGCAAACTACAGAAAGCTAATTCCTTAAACTGGGTAAACTAGTGACTCACGTGTCCAGTTGATCTCAAAATGAGAACAATTATTTTATATGGAAAAAAGCTTAAATTTAAAAATGCTTTTAAATTTTATTATCCAGTAAAATTGCAATCCAGAGAAACTGTGACTGGTATACATAATACTTAGGCGAATACAGGTAACTTAATGACAAGCTGGTCGTTCCAAATCAAGGTCAGTGTACTAATGGTGATGTTCAGCGCGAATGCAAAAAGGATAAGAGAGATAACACATCATTCGAAAAGTGTAATTATAACTAGTCACTGATGCGCATAAATAATTAACGCACGGGCCAAATAACATAATTGTTATATTTTAAATAGGAAGGTAGTATGGAGATAGGGATTTGCCATGAACAATGTGGCTTGTTGGCCTAAAGAAGAATGGGATGAGGTATTCAAAGAAATGGAGAGAAATTTGTGGAAGAAAGTGGAAAGGCACGAGAAAGAGAGGCATAGAGGTTAAATCTGGTGAAAGCTTGAAAAATCGGACGAGGGGAAATATTTTATGCATGCGTGCAAATCTTTATTAATCATCCCTGAGCCATTCTTGTTATTAATTCCTCGAAATTGAACGGGTCTCTCACTATTCCGACGGTCCCATCCTTTAAGTCAAATTGGCAATTTGTATGCGCCACTAGCGAGATTTTTTTACTGGCGTATCCGTCGTTTAAAGCCATATAGTTGTTTTTACTGATTTACGTTGAGGAAGACATTTACCGTTATGAAGATTTTTTATAAAGTCAGGCGAATTAGTCATAAAATTAATTCGATTATTTCGAGATATAACGATGGTTATAGCGTAAAGTAATATTTTTAATGCACATTTTGTGTCGTCACGAGAATTACGAGCGTATTTTGCTTTGATATCGGAAACTAAATTTGAGAGTTCATTCCTTAAATGTTATGACTTTTTACTTTCTCCATACGTAGTAATGGGAAAGTATTGTATTCATGAAAAAAATCGACTTCGAGATTTCAACGGAAATACATGTTTTGAGGTCCCTAGAACACGTTTAGACTATTTTCGGAATGATGTCTGTGTGTGTGTGTTATTGTGGGCGCTCTAACTCAAAAAGTACATACCATATCGTTACCAAACTTCATATATAACACTTTAACATGAGCACAAAGAACTGATTAGTTTTTGGACAATAACGGATAACCGGAAGTCGCGGTTTATTCGAAACCCGATTCGGTTTTTGCGATATTTCTTTGTTAAAACATCATTATTGTATATACAATTCTAAACAAAAGTTATAAAGAATGTAATTTCCTACAGTTTTCATTTGAAACAATTTTCTATAGGAGTTATTGTTTAGGAGTTATTTATAAATAACCGGTTTTTCGGTTTCCGTTAAATATCTCCTTAACAACATCGTTATTGGTAATCTTCGTAAGGACCAAAGTTGTAGAGAATAATATTTCTTCCAAGTTTTGTTTGAAACTAATTTTCGTAGAACCATCCATTTCGGATATATTTCGCTTTTTCTTAATACCAGCCTACAGCGCCAACACCATGTAGCGGTGAATTCTGTAAACATTCAAAATATACGTAATTTACGGCAAGGACGTGTCTTCTTTTACGATACGAAATAATAATTTTGCCTTATAATGCTATTCATAATAATTTAAATATATGGAGAATATGGAGAAAGTCATGTGTTGGCCACATCAGATTTTTTGCGTATGTTTTATTAAATTCATTCTTGTTTCCGACATCAAAAATAGTCCTGAAGGCCAACAAGTGTATTTAGTATTAACGTAAGAGCACTATGATATTAGAACAAGAAGTATTTATGTGGAGAAAGTTTTCTCGGGTTTCCAGTCTTGAAGATGGCAGCAGAGAGAGAGTTGCCGAAACGTCGGAAGCATTCTTCCACACCACCCGGCTGGAAACCCGAGAAAACTTTCTCCATATCATTCGCCGGGAAAGACTCAAATCTCTTCTCAAGAAGTATTGATATAACATTCTTTTATCTATCATAATAATAAAGGTTTCATTCATCCATATTCATGCTTCATCCGCAACGGTTAAAGGCCGGTGGCTCCAAAACTGGGTGACAGTACACTGGGTGCCGCGACTGAATTTCAGGGGTGTTGCGAAAAACTTTGTTTAGTAATTAAATCAACGATTAGGGTGTATTTACGGGTAATTACGACAATCATTCTTCTCCTGAAAAATATATTGTTGCGGTGTAATACTAATAAATGGATGCGTCCAAAGGTTGTAATAACCATATGTAAACATATAAAAACCTTTTCTGATAAGTTGCCTCGCCTAAAAAAAGTTTGGTAACTACTGGTAAAAATATGCCTTCCCCTAAAAACGGTGTGAATGGATATGTAAACCTTCTATAACTTTTATGACATAAGATGATTATTTTATAACATAAAAATGTACGCACCCGGGTTTAAAATATTAGCATAAATATGAAAAAATTAATAAAAATGCGATAGAGTATGACACCACCAGATAAAACGAACGGAATCAAAGGACTAGGAGAGTAAACTTAAAGAAGATGGACAAGATAGACGTCTAATTATGACAAACAAAAGAAGAAATTACCAAAATAATTTAGCAACTTGTAGTACATGCATCTGCTTGTATTTACTTGAACTTTTTACTGTGGAAATGTAGAAATACGGTAATGTCTTGAAAGTTAAAGATTAAATCCCAATACTACTGCTGAATAACAAGAGGGATTGCAAATGCTTTTCAGATGGCTGTTATTTGGTGCGGAATGCTAACATGAGTCAACTCGAAAACATTCCGGCGTGTTCAATTTTCCACCGCGTCACTTCCAATCTCACGTGGATAAACTGGGGAAACAGCCTCTGTTCCATTTATTTCGTTACAGGCAGACTGTTCCAGTGCGATATTTTGGATAAGTTCCAGAATCTGGAGAAGGGAGACAATTTTGTTGCCGTTTTTTTCTTTTCCCTTTCATCCGATACAAAAATGTCTACTCTATCGAAAATATATTAGCGAGAAAAACTGCGCAAACTTTGTTGATTGCTATCTCAATATCATATTAACGTAGTTTGAGAAAGATGAGGATTTTAAATATGATTATATTATAGTCGGTTCACTACCTAAAGTCTCTTGCCTTGAAGACGGGGTACGCCAGTTAGCAGCAGCCAATAGGAGACGGTTTGTGTGGGAAGGTAGTGGGGAGGAACCCAGTCTCACTCCTGCACTCGAAGAGTTCACATCGGCCTGCGTTGCCATTTCTACCGCCTTCCAAAGCTCAGATCAAAAAGAAGGATGGGAAGTATTTTATTTAGAAATTGCGTAGTATATCAGCTGAAGGCGAAAATCCGCAAGAGCTGGCAACTCGCAGCGGTATCTGCTCTCCCGCACGGAAGTTGTGAAGGGCGATGGAAGGGGAAACGTTCGTGACTGGCTACTTGCTGTAAGAAGGCCAAGAGACTTTAGATAGTGAACAAACTATAACGAAATATGTTATCGAGCTCACTTAATGATGCCAATTCAATTTAGAAATGATCTAACTACAATAGAGACAAAAAGGCTGGGAAACCAGATGTATGTTTGGGTGGGATACCGACAAAAGCTCCACCCAGCAATAGGGGTGGGACTTTTGTCGGGTGGGGATTTTAGAAATGATCTAACTTCAATAGAGAAAAAAAGGTTGGGAAACCGGATGTATGTTTGGTTGGGATACCGACAAAAGCTCCACCCAGCAATAGAGGTGGGGCTTTTGTCGGGTGGGGATTTTAGAAATGATCTAACTTCAATAGAGACAAAAAGGTTGGGAAACCGGATGTATGTTTGGGTGGGATACCGACAAAAGCTCACCCAGCAATAGGGGTGGGGCTTTTGTCGGGTGGGGATTTTAGAAATGATCTTACTTCAATAGAGACAAAAAGGTTCGGAAACCGGATGTATGTTTGGTTGGGATACCGACAAAAGCTCCACCCAGCAATAGGGGTGGGGCTTTTGTCCGCTGGGGATTTTAGAAACGATCTAACTTCAATAGAGACAAAAAGGTTGGGAAACCGGATGTATGTTTGGGTGGGATACCGACAAAAGCTCCACCCAGCAATAGGGGTGGGACGTTTGTCGGGTGGGGATTTTAGAAATGATCTAACTTCAATAGAGAAAAAAAGGTTGGGAAACCGGATGTATGTTTGGTTGGGATACCGACAAAAGCTCCACCCAGCAATAGAGGTGGGGCTTTTGTCGGGTGGGGATTTTAGAAATGATCTAACTTCAATAGAGACAAAAAGGTTGGGAAACCGGATGTATGTTTGGGTGGGATACCGACAAAAGCTCACCCAGCAATAGGGGTGGGGCTTTTGTCGGGTGGGGATTTTAGAAATGATCTTACTTCAATAGAGAGAAAAAGGTTCGGAAACCGGATGTATGTTTGGTTGGGATACCGACAAAAGCTCCACCCAGCAATAGGGGTGGGGCTTTTGTCCGCTGGGGATTTTAGAAACGATCTAACTTCAATAGAGACAAAAAGGTTGGGAAACCGGATGTATGTTTGGGTGGGATACCGACAAAAGCTCCACCCAGCAATAGGGGTGGGACGTTTGTCGGGTGGGGATTTTAGAAATGATCTAACTTCAATATTGACAAAAAGGTTGGGAAACCGGATGTATGTTGTGTGGGATACCGACAAAAGCTCCACCCAGCAATAGGGGTGGGACCTTTGTCCGGTGGGGATTTTAGAAATGTTCTAACTTCAATAGAGACAAAAAGGTTGGGAAACCGGATGTATGTTTGGGTGGGATACCGACAAAAGCTCCACCCAGCAATAGGGGTGGGACTTTTGTCGGGTGGGGATTTTAGAAATGATCTAACTTCAATAGAGACAAAAAGGTTGGGAAACCGGATGTATGTTTGGGTGGGATACCGACAAAAGCTCCACCCAGCAATAGGGGTAGGACTTTTGTCGGGTGGGGATTTTAGAAATGATCTAACTTCAAGAGAGACAAAAAGGTTGGGAAACCGGATGTATGTTTGGGTGGGATACCGACAAAAGCTCCACCCAGCAATAGGGGTGGGACTTTTGTCGGGTGGGGATTTTAGAAATGATCTAACTTCAATAGAGACAAAAAGGTTGGGAAACCGGATGTATGTTTGGGTGGGATACCGACAAAAGCTCCACCCAGCAATAGGGGTGGGGCTTTTGTCGGGTGGGGATTTTAGAAATGATCTAACTTCAATAGAGACAAAAAGGTTGGGAAAGCGGATGTTTGTTTGGGTGGGATACCGACAAAAGCTCCACCCAGCAATAGGGGTGGGACGTTTGTCGGGTGGGGATTTTAGAAATGATCTAACTTCAATAGAGACAAAAAGGTTGGGAAACCGGATGTTTGTTTGGGTGGGATACCAACAAAAGCTCCACCCAGCAATAGGGGTGGGACTTTTGTCGGGTGGGGATTTTAGAAATGATCTAACTTCAATAGAGACAAAAAGGTTGGGAAACCGGATGTATGTTTGGGTGGGATACCGACAAAAGCTCCACCCAGCAATAGGGGTGGGGCTTTTGTCGGGTGGGGATTTTAGAAATGATCTAACTTCAATAGAGACAAAAAGGTTGGGAAACCGGATGTATGTTTGGGTGGGATACCGACAAAAGCTCACCTAGCAATAGGGGTGGGGCTTTTGTCGGGTGGGGATTTTAGAAATGATCTTACTTCAATAGAGAGAAAAAGGTTCGGAAACCGGATGTATGTTTGGTTGTTGATACCGACAAAAGCTCCACCCAGCAATAGGGGTGGGGCTTTTGTCCGCTGGGGATTTTAGAAACGATCTAACTTCAATAGAGACAAAAAGGTTGGGAAACCGGATGTATGTTTGGGTGGGATACCGACAAAAGCTCCACCCAGCAATAGGGGTAGGACGTTTGTCGGGTGGGGATTTTAGAAATGATCTAACTTCAATAGAGAAAAAAAGGTTGGGAAACCGGATGTATGTTTGGTTGGGATACCGACAAAAGCTCCACCCAGCAATAGAGGTGGGGCTTTTGTCGGGTGGGGATTTTAGAAATGATCTAACTTCAATAGAGACAAAAAGGTTGGGAAACCGGATGTATGTTTGGGTGGGATACCGACAAAAGCTCACCCAGCAATAGGGGTGGGCTTTTGTCGGGTGGGGATTTTAGAAATGATCTTACTTCAATAGAGAGAAAAAGGTTCGGAAACCGGATGTATGTTTGGTTGGGATACCGACAAAAGCTCCACCCAGCAATAGGGGTGGGGCTTTTGTCCGCTGGGGATTTTAGAAACGATCTAACTTCAATAGAGACAAAAAGTTTGGGAAACCGGATGTATGTTTGGGTGGGATACCGACAAAAGCTCCACCCAGCAATAGGGGTGGGACGTTTGTCGGGTGGGGATTTTAGAAATGATCTAACTTCAATAGAGACAAAAAGGTTGGGAAACCGGATGTATGTTGTGTGGGATACCGACAAAAGCTCCACCCAGCAATAGGGGTGGGACCTTTGTCCGGTGGGGATTTTAGAAATGTTCTAACTTCAATAGAGACAAAAAGGTTGGGAAACCGGATGTATGTTTGGGTGGGATACCGACAAAAGCTCCACCCAGCAATAGGGGTGGGACTTTTGTCGGGTGGGGATTTTAGAAATGATCTAACTTCAATAGAGACAAAAAGGTTGGGAAACCGGATGTATGTTTGGGTGGGATACCGAAAAAAGCTCCACCCAGCAATAGGGGTGGGACTTTTGTCGGGTGGGGATTTTAGAAATGATCTAACTTCAATAGAGACAAAAAGGTTGGGAAACCGGATGTATGTTTGGGTGGGATACCGACAAAAGCTCCACCCAGCAATAGGGGTGGGACTTTTGTCGGGTGGGGATTTTAGAAATGATCTAACTTAAATAGAGACAAAAAGGTTGGGAAACCGGATGTATGTTTGGGTGGGATACCGACAAAAGCTCCACCCAGCAATAGGGGTGGGACTTTTGTCGGGTGGGGATTTTAGAAATGATCTAACTTCAATAGAGACAAAAAGGTTGGGAAACCGGATGTTTGTTTGGGTGGGATACCGACAAAAGCTCCACCCAGCAATAGGGGTGGGACGTTTGTCGGGTGGGGATTTTAGAAATGATCTACCTTCAATAGAGACAAAAAGGTTGGGAAACCGGATGTATGTTTGTGTGGGATACCGACAAAAGCTTCACCCAGCAATAGGGGTGGGACTTTTGTCGGGTGGTGATTTTAGAAATGATCTAACTTCAATAGAGACAAAAAGGTTGGGAAACCGGATGTATGTTTGGGTTGGATACCGAAAAAAGCTCCACCCAGCAATAGGGGTGGGACTTTTGTCGGGTGGGGATTTTAGAAATGATCTAACTTCAATAGAGACAAAAAGGTTGGGAAACCGGATGTATGTTTGGGTGGGATACCGACAAAAGCTCCACCCAGCAATAGGGGTAGGACTTTTGTCGGGTGGGGATTTTAGAAATGATCTAACTTCAATAGAGACAAAAAGGTTGGGAAACCGGATGTATGTTTGGGTGGGATACCGACAAAAGCTCCACCCAGTAATAGGGGTGGGACTTTTGTCGGTTGGGGATTTTAGAAATGATCTAACTTCAATAGAGACAAAAAGGTTGGGAAACCGGATGTATGTTTGGGTGGGATACCGACAAAAGCTCCACCCAGCAATAGGGGTGGGGCTTTTGTTGGGTGGGGATTTTAGAAATGATCTAACTTCAATAGAGACAAAAAGGTTGGGAAACCGGATGTATGTTTGGGTGGGATACCGACTAAAGCTCCACCCAGCAATAGGGGTGGGGCTTTTGTCGGGTGGGGATTTTAGAAACGATCTAACTTCAATAGAGACAAAAAGGTTGGGAAACCGGATGTATGTTTCGGTGGGATACCGAAAAAAGCTCCACCCAGCAATAGGGGTGGGACGTTTGTCGGGTGGGGATTTTAGAAATGATCTAACTTCAATAGAGACAAAAAGGTTGGGAAACCGGATGTACGAGGTCTGACAATAAAGTAATGACACTGATTCGAAAAAAATTTTTATTCTGTCTGTTGATCAATTATATTGTGGTCTCCTTCAAAGTAGTTCCCTTGTGACTGCACAGACTTACGCCAAAGGTCCTGCCATTGCTTGTAGCATTTCTGGAACGCATCTTGTGGAATGTTGTTTAAGGCCTTGGTCACGGCCGTTTGGATGACTTCTGTTGATTCAAAAGGACGTCCTTTCACCACCGATTTGACTTGTGGGAATAAGAAAAGGTCGCAGGGTGCGAGATCGGGTGAATAAGGGGGCTGCGGCAGCAGCATAATGTCTTTGAAGACCAAAAACTTCCCTACTGACAGTGCCGCATTGGCTGGCGCATTGTCATGATGGAGAATCCAGTTTTTCGCAATGTTTGGACGAGCCCGAATGACTCGCTTTCGCAATCTTTCAAGAATTTCTGCATAGTAATGTTGATTAACTGTCTGTCCAGGAGGTACCCACTCTTTGTGAACAATGCCCTTGGAATCAAAGAAGCACGCAAGCATGCATTTCACTTTTGACTTGGACATGCGTGCTTTCTTGGGTCTTAGTGATCCCGATGAACACCACTGCGGAAAGCTTGTACTCTTGACATTGCCTCTTCCCCAAAGGCCTGCTGAAGCTTTCCATACATTGTGGTGACTCCTTCACTGAGTTTAACACAAAACATGATGGCATACCGCTGCGCGATGTTCCGCGTTTCCATTTTCGTGACAAGGTGCACAAACATGTCCTCATTCGTCAAGCAACTACTCAAGACTGAAGGAACGCAAGGCAGTGCCACTTGGAGTAAGGGTGGGGGAAGGATCAAGGTCAAACATGGTCTGTGGTAGCAGGCCGCAGCATTGCCAATACAGCAGGAAAAAAATCAGTCTCATTACTTTATTGTCAGACCTCGTATGTTTGTGTGGGATACCGACAAAAGCTCCACCCAGCAAAAGGGGATGGGGCTTTTGTCGGGTGTGGATTTTCTCGCGGATCCATGTTTGGGTACATATCAGCCGTCATAAGTGATAATTTAATGATACTGTCGCCACTAATGTTGACTGCATCGAAGCCGAAATGCGCATATGGTTTTTCCAAACTTTATATAGATGCTGGAGTTAATTAAGTTATCCATGATAATACTTTTTAAAAGATAAGGTGATAAGACGTAATCTTTAATATTATCAAATTCAAAAGAAAAAGCTATTATTTTAAATAACAACGATCCTATATTATGAATTTACAATAATTCACGTGATCGTTACACTTTTTCAGTTCTATTCTACATTAATAAATTTGTGACAAAGATTCATTAAAAATTCTGATTTCCATTCGTGAAAAATCTCTGAATAGTTAGGTGATGATTATATACTTACATTAAGACCTGGTCACGTTAGTAGGTTTTTTTTATTTGTATTATTTGTTCCGAAGGATGGAATTCTACGAAATTAAATCTTCCCTTGTGAATTATATCATTATTTAGAGGCGTCGATGATTAAACAAAATTAAAGACATTGAAATGATACTTTGAAAGAATTTATAGATAGGCAGCAGGCATTTGCAAAAGAGGAACTCAACATTTTAGTTTGTAGTTTTACTGAAAAATATTTTTAAATGAAAATTTTGTGAATATTTTAATCTCTTCATAATAAAAATGTCTTGCAGCTCACCAAAACATTACTCAACTTAGCTTAGCCGCTTCTACAATATATTCGCAACACTTAATAATCCTGCGTGATATTTGAAACTCGGCTCGAGTTTGATTATCAGCCATCATATGTTTAATTTAACCTCGTCTCCTCCGACGAGGGCTCTTCACCGCTTTTCCTCGATGTGTCGAGCTTCAGCGGTTGTCGGCAGTTGGAGGCCTTCCTCTTTAATTGAGCTCCTGTAGCTGGCACTGTCCTTCAGTGCGTTCTATTTCCGTTTACAGGAGGGTTGATCCGCTGGGTCTCCAGTGGAGGCCCGAGGGCGTTCGTGTCTGTCCCAGGGACAGGTTGTCCTTTCCCCTAGCTTGGCTAATTCCTTCGTGCTTTTAGTGCCGAGTGCTTCGTAATACTTTCGTGCCTGTGCAGTTATTCGGCTGTCTATTGGGTCTAGTTCCGCAAGTGCGTAGAGCACGTTGTTATGGAAATTCCAGCCCAGCTGGAGGATGGAGCGTATGCAGCTCATTTCTGCTTTGAGTAGTTTATCTTTGGCGGATTGTTGCAAGAATCCCCACCTTGCCGGTGAGGCGTAGCTCATTGCCGGGAATATTATTGTTTTGTATAGGTATTTGGACCTGAGCAGTGGTGCGAGTGCTATCCTGGTTGTTATGGCGTCGTATGCTTTCTTCGTGGCGTGAGTATTATCAACGGAAGAATATGATATTCTTATAAGCAGTGCTCGAACTGGGCGGGAACGCTATTCAACTTGATACAAAATGAATCCCATAGCGTTCCCGATATTAAAAAATCCGATAAGAATGTGTTCCGGTTACTAGCGTTCCCGTAGTTGAAATTTGCCAATTCGAGCCCTGCTTTTAAGCAGGCTTATTGTTTAAAATTCTATTCAGTTCATGGCTTATTTAAAAAAAACTCGCATTTTTAACGTGGACTTAATCGAAGAGCTGTAATTTTCGAAAAATAATCGAAAGCAATAGTTCCAATATTTTTTTCATTTCATATTTCGAGGCAGTCTTTTCACCAGCATATTGCAGGATATCGACTCTGTCCGCCATGTTACATGACGTTAGTTAGCGTTTTTAAAAAAATAGGATAATTACTTTCCAATCTGGAAGCCATAGAATGCTTCACCGATGATAGGTTCTAAAAAAGAATATACTTTGGTTTCAACGAACCGATCTCAAATGACAATAAACGCACGTGGAGAGAAACTCGACTCAGTCTCACCCTTACGGTCGAGCGGACGCAACCGAACGAACTGCGCGAAGCGTTTCGCGGGGAGGTTACCGATCGTTAAATTGCGTCGCTTTTTCGCGCGGCAATGGCCGAAGCGGCAATGACATTGACTCCCTTCATGCGAATCCCCCTCAACCCCTTATGCTCCCCCCCCATATGCTCCCCCAAGGACTTCTTGCGACTCGGTGGTCGCTTTTATAAGAGCGCTCGGTGAAATATTTTGCGCCGCCTCGGACTCTCAAAAAAAAAAAGAGATTTATGCTCCGTAGTATTGGGTACGTTTTATCTTCCCCCTGCCCGTGGCCAATTAAATCGTTTCCACCATCCGCAAACCGATGGAAGAAATGCCTTTCGCATCCGTTCTTTCGGATCGATTCGGGAGACGAGAGATCTGGGATCGAGTCCTTGCGTAGTTCGTTGGCTTCTAAATGGCAAAACACCCGCAGAAAGTAATAATGTTACTTGCCTCTTCTCTTTTAATCATCGATAGAATTCTCGTGGGTGAAATAAAGCGTTATTGCGTTGAATCCATACGCTGTAGCTATAGCTGAGTGGAACCCGGTGCAGTAGTTTCCGAAGGGCGCCCTTATTGAACAATAAATTAAAGTTTTATTTCTACGTATTATTTAATGATCACAGAGGAGCTATAAATGTTATTAATTGTTGTTTATACATATCATAAGTAAACAGAAAGTAATATATTGGATGGTCATATACATTAGCAGAAATAAAAATTAACAATTTTTGCGTTTGTTAGAACAGTATTTCTCAAACAATGTTTTAACTCAACCTCATTCAGATATTACTACCAGTGGTCAAACCATTCGAATGTTACCACTAATCACGTACAAGCACTTTAAAACGTATGTACTCTTCTCAGGCATCTCCAATACCTGATACAAGGGGTTTTCACATACTTGCTACAAACTAGACACCAAATATGTCAGACATTGACGCAGGTCATTCGTGACTTTTACTCAATTTCTGTATTTTGTTTTGATGGCTGCCGCACCATACTGCGCCCCAATTTAACTGTTTTTGCGCCCCACAGTTTGAGAAATCGCGTTAGAAGGCCTTTTTATCCTCCGCGTAGGCTTATATAGTTACGCCAGTGTCCATACGTAGCATTGGCTGCGTGCAAGTATATTTTCAACTTGAAATCGGCTGCTTTTACATCAATTTTATTGTTATCAACATTTCTATCTTAGAAATTGATGCTGACGCCATTTCATAGTGTAAAACTGACGCGGCCGGTCTCCCCATAAAATGTCTAGCCTTTGTGACAGGGACGGATCGGGCCGCCGCGGCCGGGACCGGGGCTGCCTTTGAGGTTGATGCCTCTGCCAGGAGCTGTTGCTTTTCCGTATTCTAAAGCAGTGTTTCGCAAACTATGGGTCGCGGCCTCCTAGGGGGCCGCAACATTATTTTATTGTTAGTTGTTAGGTGGGCCGATATCCGAGTATTTGCCCGGGCCGATTTTTGCTCCCAGTCCGCCCCTGCTTTGTGAACAGCGACGATGCGAATGTATGCATTACAAATGTAGACATTCGGAGAAAGTTTATATCCGTATAATGCACATTATTTAAATGCATTTTATTAACGTCCGAAAATGCGCGTCAATTTGTTACAGATGTATCCATTTTGTTAATCTCCCCGCGTTCTCTCAAACGTCGCTCTGCCGGCGCTTTTTACGGACGGTGTCAACGACTTCGCAATACGTGTTTGAACACGGGAGAAAGGCGTTACAAGCATGGCGGAGATTCTTTTTATCGCGTTAAAAAGTCGAATGTTTTTTCCTTCTATGCTCCCTGAAGGCTAACCTGTCGAGTTTTTTCGCGAAACAAATAATTTAAAGATCTTAGTCCCTGCGATTGCCATCCCTCTGCCATCGACCGCAAGCGAACCGAAAGGACGATTATAAATTTTTAAAAAAGTTCTCCCACCTATGATGTAGTACCTTTGAATCATAAAAAACCTGCATTTCCTTTCGTAAATGCTCTCTCTATAAACGAATACAAATACTGAACTATCGCTTCGACGTGTTTATAAAAAAAAAAGATCGCAATCGATATTTCTGTGTGTCTTTCGCTTTTCCTCTGTTTTTTTCAATCTTTTTCTCAATCCCGCTCCGTACTTAACGACAGACTACGCAGCTCAATGTTCAACCGGCTGCCGTCCCTGCGAGTAAAAGAACAATAAACCCACTCTGGATGAGTCTTTCCTTTTCTACCCCCTCCCCCCCAACCCCTTCCTTTCGTCCCTTTTCAGCCCCTTCCCTGTTGTTGTGTATGTGTGTGTGTGCGTGTTCGTGTGTTTATCCACCCACATCCGCCGCCCGAATACACCCCCTCGTGTTTTTTTATTTTTAAATACTGCCTCTCCCATCTCCTCTCGTTCTCAGTCTTCCGCCCCCTAAATCTCCCTTCACTTCTCTCTCTCTCCCCCCCTCCGAATCTCGCCTTTTTTCCCCTCTTCCCTCCCTTCTCGTCTCGCCTTCTCATTCCACCGTCTCCCCCCGACCGCTGCGTTTTTTATTTGCAGCCACCCTTTGTATATCTCTCTCTCTCTCTCTTTGTCCGTCTCTCTTTCTCACTCTCTCACCATGCATACCTCCCTTCTCCTCCTTTCACGCCCGCGATCATGTCTATCCCGTCTCCCTTTTAAAAACTTCCTTCTCTTCCCTTACTCACAACCGCCCCTATCTCTGACTTCATCACTTCTATTTATCTCCCTTTCTAGGCGCGTTTCGCTTACAGCGTGAGCGCCTATTATCGTCGGTCGGTCCGTCCGTCTGTCCGTCCGTCCGTCCGTCCGCATGTTCGTTCTCGGCTTCTACGAACGGATTTTCATGACATTTGATATTAAGGACTTTCAATCAAATATAATAAGAAAATCGCAAAAATGAATCACGTACGCCAATCAGGGGTACCACTTTACTGGGGACAAAAAATTAAATTTTCGTCATGTCTCGTGAAGTATTGCTCATATCAAAATATTTTTCAAATAAAAGTTGTAGAACTTGTAACGTATAGTATTTCCTTTCCTATACATTTTTATCGTAGGAGTAGCCGCTATCGAGAAAATCAAACAAGAATGTCTTATATCGAGTTGAAAATTTCTTGCATGGTTACTTCATTGTTGCTAACATAAACATTCTCACAAACAAACGTTTAATTTCCTTACGTGTGCATGTAATATTATTAAATAGGAAGAAAATGGATTATTTATGATGAAGAAAAGAACTTTAAAACGCTATTTCCCTTACGTACAGATATATAATTTCTTTCTAATTCTCCATTGCACGAAACGCGCCCATTTGTGATACGTTGTACACTTTCCTAACTTGTTCTCTGTTCTCTCTGCTTTCTCTCTCCTCTCCCTCTCTCCTATCTCTATTTCATCCACTTTACTCCCTTTCGTTCCTATTTCTCTCCATTCCTCTCTCCTCTCCCACCACTTCCATAATTATTTCTCTTCTCTTTCTCTCCTTTACTTTCTTTTTTATAAAACAACTCCCTCTTCTCTGACCTTTCCACACACATGTCATTTTCCTCTTTCTCTCCTCTCCTCATTTCTCTCATTTCCATCCTGTTTACCTCTCCTTTACTGTTTCTTTCCTTTCTCTTTTCTCCGCTCTTTATTTTCTCTTTCTCTCAACTCCCTCCGTCTCTCTTTTTTCGTTTTCCCTCCCCTATCTCCCGTTTATCCTACCCTTTCTTTGTTTTTCTATGTACTCTCTCTTTCTCTTCTTTTTCTCACATTTCTTTCGTTTGTCTCCGATTTCTCTAATCTTTTGCTACTCATCTCATTCTCTCTACTTTCCTCTTTCGCTCCCTCTTACTTCTTTTCTTTTCTCTCTCTCTCTTTACTTTCTCATATACTAAGTATATCGAGAAAGCATTGTTATCGCGGAAGAATTCGACCTCGACATTTTGATGGAAATATACGTTTTAGGTGGTTTTCGCAATGCCGTCCGTGTTTGTGGGTCTGTCTGTTCGCGGCTCTAGAGCCTAAACGGTAGAGCAAAAATGAATGAAACCTGGTACGTAGGCATTTTATCATACTGAATAGAGGCTATGAAGAAATGGTTGACATTGCTCCGTAATTAAGGGTAGTTTATTCTACACATTTTTAACAACAATTTGATTTTCTCAAAAACGGCTCTTAACGATTTTGATCAAATTTCATACATTACTTGAGTTAACGTCTTCAATAATACTCTATAGTTAATATTTCTCAAAGAATTAATATAAGGCTAGTTTATTCTTGGGCAACTTTAATAACAATTGGATTTTCGAAAAAGACGGCTTATACGATTTGCATCAAATTTCGTATAGTTATTTAAGTTGATGTTTATAACATTCTACATAGTTCATATTTTTCTAAAGATAAGTAAACGACGAATTAGTATATATATGAGAAAGTTTGTACAATGTATGCTGTACCGATTTTTTCTATCTCTTCCACCTTCACTTCACTCCCTTCTTTTCTCTCTTCCCTCCATCTCTCTTTTCTCCCCTCCCTCTTCTCCTCCTATCTCTTCCCCCCCCCCCCCCCCTCGCTCCACTCGCTCCACTCGCTCATCCATTGTTCTTCCCTATCTCTCCGTTCTTGCAGAACCAGTTTGCTCCTCCCATCTCTCCCTATAAACCTTTCTCCGAGGCCATTATAGTTTAAGCCACGAGCTCATTCAGAAAAAGAGCGCGAAAAGTGCGCGATTTTTTATAAACGGAAAAAGGTGAACGAAATGTTGATGGAGAAGATGCGGGAAGAGGCTTAACTTACGGACGTAGTTGTGATTTTGTTAGGAATTGTGTGTTCTCATGATCGGACTATGTTAAATATTTTCGCAGGCATATTTTGATACGGGAAAGCGTTCAGGAATGAAAGTATGCATACACAGTGAACGGGCATGTCGTTTTCAGCCTTTCCTCTGGCTTTTTTCAGATACCAGTAATAATTTTGCATAATATCCGGGATATCAGCTCGCACTCGACTTTCATTTTGTTTTTAACTTTCCTTAGCAGTGCTTAATTTCTGGGGGAACTCAAGGGAACGGCGTTCCCTCACTTATTTGTGGGGAAGTTTCTAAAATGTTATGAATAAAAAAAATGTTGAAGTTACAAGAATGTAAAGACTGATGAATGTCTGTGCACTTCAACCTCTCCCATACGGGACAATATCTGATTTGTACAAGATTGTTTTCTTTTTAAATTTAAACTTTCCAAGTTACTTTATATTTATTAAAGACCATAGAACTCATTATGTATTCAGTTTTGTTCTGCGTGGTTCAGTTAGGTAAGGTTAGGCGTTCCCTTTCTTGTTTGGCTACAAATTAAGCACTGTTCCATAGTAATAATTTCAATATCAGAACGTTGGAGTACTGTAAATAAAATTATGAAATTAACAACCGATTTTAAAGAAATGTAAAGTAAAAGTTCCTTATTTTGCGCTATTTTTGTGTAATTGTATTTCCCTATGACCAGCTTATATAAAAGACTAAAAATGTAATGGTTTGTACCATTGTTATATAGTTGGTGAATACGCCGATAAACATTTTCACCATGCATTTTGTCTCTCCGCATTATTGGTAATATTGTGATAAGCATACCTCAGTTTACACAACTTCTGATTCATTTTTCGTATTACTATTTTTGCTCTTAGCAATAAAAAATCATAATGGTATAATTCAAATTTTCATTCACTCGAGGAACATTCTAAATTTCGGAATGACGACGCAGGCTCAAACGAATTGTGCGCATATGCTGACATTATCTTATTTTATTAGCGATGCTCTCAGGTGCATAAAAATAACTTCCGAATTCTAAGGTTGCGAATTCGAATACAACCTTGGAAAGTCGTGGCGCAGCACTTGGTTGATGGTAAAATTCGCCTTACCGAATTTGTGATCGATAGAGAGCTGTCGATTGAATGAATAAATTAATAAATCTTGAGAGGAATCCAGTGGTTTGTTATCAACATAACCGGACGCGTAGGGCGGATCGGGGCGACCTCTCGGGTCCCTCGCTTTGACATATTCTCAAGGAAAGTCTTACTATCATTTGGTGGTTTGTGTTACGGGAGTCCCGCATAGGGTTATTTGCCCCTCAAAGGATAATTTTCCCCGCTCCCAGAATCCCTCTACAGGGCTTACCCAGTGGCGTATTTACACATTCTGAGGCCCCTAGAGCTAAAAAAAATTTGGGGCCCTGCAGTCTAAATATACACTGAAACCTCAAATAACGGCTAACCTTTTATTTGACCCTCCCCCGTTTTAATAAATTAGTGTCGCAGTGCAAAAAAAATAAATTTTCCTTCGTGGATTTTAAAATGAAATATTTAATATCTATTATTATATATAAAAACATTTTACTTCAAGGGGTCCTTGGTGCGCGCCAAGTGCGACCCCCTTTAAATCCGCCACTGTGCTTACCTGCATGTGCGTTTTCATTTTATGGGGACGCACCTTTGAAAAATCGATTCTTCATCATCAGCCACCAGTTTGAAATATGAAAATGGCTAAACTGAAGAGATAAAAAAATAATTAAATCGCAAAGGAACTTTTTTATGCCTCGTATTTTATCCTCCTCCATCACCTGCTTTTCCCACCGTCGCAATACCTTCGGAATAACATTTATGTTCACTTCATCTCTCTCCTTCACGTCCCGTTCGATAAATTCATCTATTTTATCCTCTGCCTCGCTCCCACGAGCGGCGGGAGCATTTGCATGTGCAACAAAAGCCTTCTCTCGTCAAACAATAAGCCTTTTTATCCCACCCTTCCCCCTCCATATAACTCTACCTACCCTCTCTCCTCCGACCGCCTTACTATATCGACGCGCACTGTTTAATACCGGGAAAAGAAAAAAAGAAGATCTCGATGTCCGATCGTAACACAAAAGGACGATTGTCAGATTTTTTGCATTTTTTTCATGCGCGAAGAGTTCAAATTTCTCTCTCTCTCTCTGACCTCTACTCCTCTGGCCTTTACTCTCTTCATGCATACAGTTGATTCCCGATTGACCAGGTATCAAATTACGGAATTTCGATCGAACGTTATTTCGATTAACCGGAATTTTTAAAAGTTACAGTTAAAACGTTTTTTTATACTGCGTTACGTGGGTACATATATATATGCGATATTCTTTTATCCTGCACCTATTTACAGGTATCAATACTTATGTTAATATTACAGTATTACCTGAGTTACTAAATGTTATCTATTTTCTTAAAAGTTTTTTTATTTGCCTACTTAATATTTAATCAATTGTTGTAACCTGAGTGTATTATGGTACGTTTAAACAGGCCTATCCATCAACCGGAATGTCCGCATAACCGGGAAATCGGGAGTTTATCGAATTCTCTCTTTCTCCTTCACTTGTATTGCTTCCTCTCGTACATTATTCCTATTATGTTATCCTTTTCTTCCATTCTCCTTCGTTCCTTTCCTTTCCTCCCTCTTTTTATCTCCTACCATCTCTTCTTTCCGTTTTATGTCCCTTTTTTGGTTTTATTTCAATCTGTTCTCTCCCACGATATCCAGGGCAACCGAGAATGCGGGGATACCGGGGCATAATCCCCGTGCCCGGACTTCTGGGGGGGGGGTCCCGGTATTAGCAGCGATCATAAGGCTTTCATAAAGAAATACCCTGGCGGAAAACCAAATTAAAAAAACCCACGGCATATATACTTCGTAAAAAAATATAGCGAGGAAATGTCGACACATATCGACGGCAATTAATTTTCGTCGAATATTAGATTTTCACAGATTAATATAGATTTTCACAAATGCGTCCTTTATCGACATAAGGGACCCAGCTAGGATGTGTGCCCCAGGGCCCGCGCTTGGTCTCGGCGGCACTGGTTATCTTTCCTCTTTCTCTCCAAAGTGTTCAAACACACAATCCCTTTGCGCCCTCTGGCGTGAATTAATTTTCCGCTTCATCTCACGGTCTATAAATTAACTGTTTAGACATATGTTTCTATTTTTTTGTCCGGAGAGGCCAAAACTCCCGGATGTATTTATTTCGATCACGCTCGCGCCGTATAAGGGACGGTTTGCTCACGAGGAAGCATTACGAATGATAAAAATGAGTCGATTAAAAAAGACGAGATAAAGGGGAAGAAGAGAACGAGATTAAAACTTTACGCAAAATTTCACGGCTGTTTGTGAATGATTTCATTTTTCGCTCCGTCAAGGGAGTCCTCATTGTTTTTATCCGGAGATTTGCGAATCGGCTGTCCAAATATATCCACATTTCAAAAATAAATTCTTTTTGAGTCACAAAAGAAGACAGAGAAAAGAGAAAAATTTGAAGCAAGTAAGTTGCAGGTAAATACAGGCGTTTATTAGGTGAGATTTTTGTCACAGAGTTGAATCCTACGCATAATTTTGTTTTTTTACAAACGATGGGAAATAAAACACTTTCACCATTATTTTTAATGACTTGATGTAATAACGTATATCAAATGTGATGTCGAACAAAAAAAATCAAATACTAAAACTATTCTATCAATTTTTTATCTTTTTCTTCGTAAAATTTACTGTTGAAGGCTTAAGCCAGTAGTATTGATCCACGAGGTAGCACAGAAAAATCATATAACTAAATTCTACAGTTTATTATTTAAAAAGTGGAATTTAAAAATGTTATCTTTTTGTTTTACAATCTTTTCATTTGTGTGATTTCCCACCAAGTCACGTCTTTTACCCTTCGTATTTCTTTTTAATTCCCATCGTAACAGTTCTCTGCGAAGTTGTCCAGAAGTTTTTTTATCAATCATTCGAGTATCGAAGAGGTCAAGAGATTCAATCTTTTTTATTGAGCATACTATACTTAAGTTATTAAGCAGAAAGTCGACCCATGTTTCTCAAACTTCTCGCTTCTTCTTCGATCGAATTCCGCCCTCCCAATTTCTCAATCAGTGACCTTCGATTGGGTGAGGCTTTGTCTGAGGAATTGAGAGAGAGAGAGAGGGTCATGGCAAATTATCCCGTTCCTCGAGAGAAGGGAGCGACGTAATAACAGACGTGAGAAGGGTTGAGAGAGGGAGAGAGAGACCCCGAAGTTGTTCGACTTGCGTTCAGGAGCGAGGTCACCGGAAGTCGAAGACGCTTCCGGCGTCCCGAGGTTGCGGGTTTTCTCTTTTTTTTTTTAAATTCACCTTTCGGCGCCATCATCTTCCTACTGCGACCGGATGATGCTGGAGAGCGAGACGAGAGAGAAATAAAAACTCGGAGTCGCTGCCGGAAAAAATTACAGAGATGTTGGTATATAGCAGTGGCCCCCTCTAGGGGAATATTATAGCGAGCTGCCTATCTTGTGAATAACAAGTGAAAATTAAAAATGTTTTGCGTGTAAGGTGTTGTATTAATTTTTATTTTCACTTGCTCTTCCAGGGGCCCTATTTGTGGCCCCTCTCCCCTTACCCCCCTCAACCAACGAGTACCTATGTACGTTCAGTTAAAACTGAAACCCATTTTATACTCTTAACAAGTTGCACTTATTAACCATTTACAGGAATATGCTGAAAAGGTTATGGTATTCGAATTACTGTGTCCAACAATAATGCTCAACTGGAAATGCATTCAGAAATTAAGTTGAAAGAGAGAAATCGCTGAAATGTCTTGATTTCTTCCATATTTGGGAAAATTCGAGAGCCCTTGGGCCTGTGGAATTTATCCACCCACGCTACCCTATTGTTACGCCGCTTTTAAGGAGTTTTGAGGTTGTGTACACAAGGAGTTTGAGATTAAAAGTGCGTGTGCTGAAGGGTAAAAGTTGGTTTAGGATCGGGAAGAGATACGCTGCGCGGAAGCGATGTGGACAAGCCGTAAAAGAATAAGGTGCGAGGCAAGGCACGAAATAGGTAAATAATGTGAGAAGGTTGAGGGCCGGTCGGGATCGAAGTGGCGAGGAAAAAATAAAGGATGGGGGAGATTAGGTTAGAATGGAGATGGATTGGGCTGGAAATAGTAGGTAAAGCGGGAAAAATGGAGGCTCGGGTAGGAAGAGGATAGGGTACAAAAAAGAGGCAGGTATGGTCTTAAAAATGATGGGTTTTCTGGGAAATATAAGGAGCAAAAGAGGCGGACGGATTGCAAAAGAGTCGGGTAGGATGGAAAATAGACGAGTAGGTCGAAGTTAAATGTGAGATTATTATGGGGAAAAATGTATGTATGTATGGGGAAAAATGTATGCTTTTGGAAAAAGGATTTAGGTTGACGAAAGGAAGGTTAGGTAAAATATGTGGGTGGAAAAGCGGTTGTATCGAAATGAGATGGTTTGAGAGGGAAAAATATGTAGGTACAGTAAAGAGCCAGTTATCCTGATTAATTAGGGACGGATATAGTTCGACTTATCGGTTTTTCCCGATATTCAAAATATGATTTAGTAATAATTTAACGAACGTTATTGGCTGAGTAAATACGCGCATTTTGGTGTATTACTGCAGATAATAAGGAGCAGGGTATGGCAGCTTATCAATCACCCTTCATTCATATCCTATCACGCATTAGGGTATTGCCATGTGAATAAGAAATGGAACAAATTGTGAAAAATTTAGGATGCGTGAGCGGCAATCATTAGAGAAACTATGGGGACATGAAAGGCATGAAGGATTCGAGAAATTTAAATTACACTAGTGTTTCGTTTGGAAAACTAATTTCTAGAGATTGTTCGATTATGAGGACAAAGGATAGTAGAGCTCGTATTATCCGAACGGAACGGGCTTAAATCAAATTATCGATGGCTTCCTATAATAATGGAATGTATTAATGAATGGCCTCGATGTACATAACTGCATTGTATTTTTGATAATGAACTCACGTTTTAGGGAAACGCAGGAAAAATAGGAGCAAGTATGTAAACACCGAATTCAAAATAACAATTGATTTTTTAAATGATGAAATTAACTTGATAAAGACATTTTAACCGTAAAATATTGAAGTAGAAATGTCGTTTTATAGGCATTGATGTTTCCTTGTTTCGAAAAATCAACGCTTGTATGATCGAACACGAATGAGTACGAGGAGAAAAATACAGGGAGGTGAAAATTTGAGCGGGTTTGGAAAAAGAGAAGAGTGGGAGGGAGAGATAGTGAAAGAGAGAGAGAGAGATAGTGAAAGAGAGAGAGAGAGAGATGGAGATAGGAAGAGAGAGAGGCCAATAGTGGGAGGAGATGAATTTGACTGCGATCCCGGATAAACCAGTTTTTTCGCGCGTTCTTGAATCTTGTGATTGAGTGTAAGGAGGGGATGAAAAGGGCTGGAGGGTAATATGATGGAAAAGAAGATCGGAGGGAAAGAATAAAGGTGGGGAGGGGAAATGAGGGGTGGTTGATGGGGGAAGAGGTGAAAGATGGAGGGGAGAGTTAGAGGGCGGATTGAAGGGCAAATGTGTGGGTTGGGTTGGAGAGGGTGAGTGTGGGAAAAATTCGGCACGAGAGAATATGGCGAAAGAATGAAGAGAAAGAAAGGGAAGGAGAGCAAATAACACGCGACTGAAAGGTTTAATAGGAGTAAAAAATATATATAAATTCCTTTTTGATGAATGATGAAGTGTGTCTTCATTAACAATGACACCTTATGAGCTCTTTTTTTAATTAGACGCTTAAAAAATAATACATCTTAAGAATAGCAGTCGTCTTCTAGTGATATTAAAGAATGAGCGAGACACAGATTACGTCTTGGATAAAATAAACGATTCAGTCGTAATAAAAAGTGTAAAAAAACATATACTAAATATATGTTAAAGTTAGAGTAACATTTCTACTATTAGTTGAACTTTATTCTAATATTCGATACAATCATCGATGAGTAATTTCGATGGATAATTTGGGTGAATAATATAGTTTACTCGGTCGTTGTATACCTGTAGGAGATAACTGTATAATTTAGATTATATTATTAATAGAGGGAATAATCCCATCCTAGGGTTTTTGCGTCTTAGGAAAGCGGACCATTCAAATGACATGACTCATGCTAAAACGTCAGATTTCTATCTCAGCAGTGAAGGGAAACATCAAATTTTTATAAATATTTTATAATGTGAACATAATAAATATTATGCCTTGGTGAGGTCACTTTCACCGGATTAAGATGATTAGTTTTATCGAATTTAGGCAATTAATGCGGCGGTTATCGGTTACGTGTAGGATCACACGTCATACCATTTAAGCTTAACCTTTTACGCACTTGAAATTGGTGACGAGCAGATAGAGTGATTTTTTTCCCTAAGCTTTCGCGAAATAAATCGCACTGAAAAGAGAAGGGAAGTGCGTACGAATAATACATATAACAGCGGAGTTAACAGGATCCCATGAGCCGCGTAGGATGAGCAGCCAACTATTTATTCATCAAAAGCTTAAGAAGAGCAGCACTCAGTGGAAAATAAATTGAGGTTGTGAACAATTAAAGAAAACATCTAAAAAACATGACGCGTCCACATGGGGAGGACGGTATCGAAAAACTGGCCCCTCTAAATATCCTGGCATCAAGGAAGACGAATGACAAAGAGAATGGAAAGAGAATAAGTAATGGAGAGAGACCGGTAAGAAAAATAGCAGGATACCGCAAGGACGAAAAATGAACAAAAAGGAGATATTTACAAAGGAATTTCAGAATAGCGGAGAAGCATGAATTTACATGGCCGTGGACAAAATTGATAGCTTAAGAGAGAAGAAACTCTGAAAGGAATGACACGAATACTCGAGACGAGACGTGACAAGTAAGCAGAAAACAGGATAAAATCAAAGTGGAGTAGCCAGAATGAGGAGGGAGAAAATGATAATGAGATACTGAAATAAATGAGAGTTTTTGGTTGTAAAAAGGATAACAAGAGGGAAAAATATTGGAATGAGAGAGAATTGAGGTAATGATAAAAGGTTAATGGGGGAAGTGAAATTAAACAGATGAGTGTGTTGAAGAAAAGGAGGGTGATAGTGGGAAGAATAAAGAGAGAAAGGAGGAGGTAGTGTGAGAAGAGAGGCGAAGTAACGTATTTGGCTGTCGTCAACCGTACTCTTTATTGGAGGGAATGACATCGACAGAGGACGGTAAAAAAGATGGCCGCCGTGCGTCTGTTCTAGAGACGAAATTCCCGTAGGTTAGGATGGCAACGGGAACGTAACGCATGGAAGAAAGCCGTGGGATATTCGAAAAGAAAAATCAGAGCCAGATAACGAGTATCTTGGGCCTTAGGCAAATATGTATTCATGGAAACCTTACTTCAGTAAGCCAAAGGGAGGAAAATCGTTACAAATTTGCTCTTAACGTGTAAGCAGTAAGTTTTTAATGGTTTTTATAAAAAACTGATTCGAAAAGGGAAATAAATAAAACAGAATAAATTTTATTAAATATTTATAATATATATAAAGAATATAATAATTTAATAAAATATAGTTCTCGCACCCGTAAATCCTGTCCCCTTAAGTATTCGTACAGTGTGCCTGGGAAAGTTAATTTAAAAACAAAAGAAGCCACGAATAAATGAAGACGTTGCGAGGTTAAGTTAGCCCAAGAAATCGGAGTGATGTTTAACAAGGAGGAAGAAAGGACAAGGAGATGGCAGAAGACGACAAAAACGCGAAAAGGGAGAAAAGCGGAGGTGCCTGGAGGAGTAGTCGGAAGTGAATGAAGTAAGAAGAAAGATGAAGATTGATTGCGTCACCTTCTTTTCAGATCGTTAAAATCCCGCAGGATTTTGCGAGATGGCGACGAAGCGCGGTGGAGGAAGACGGGAAAAAACCACCGAAGGCGACGGATGTGCGAAAGAAGAGAAAGGGAAGCGGAAGAGGGAGAATATTAAAACGAGACCTTATCTGGAGAAGGGGAAATATGCGGGACGACCCTCCCTTCCTTAACTCCCTTCCCTTCGACCCAAATTCGGGCGAGGGAAGTTCCCAAAAAGGGGCGAAAGATGGCGAAGAAGAGACGGGAGGAAAGAAAGGGAATGAAATGAAAGAAAATAAGAGGACAGCGTCGTGGAAGATGTGAAAAAAAGAGGTATTGAGAGAAGAAAGAGAGCCCGCGGCGTGGAGGTGTTAATTATTTACGTTTTTCTCCCCCTTATTCCTCCCTTCCCTTCCCTCTCTCACTCACGCGAAAGTTGCTTAATTTTAACGGTTTCAGCGAAAATCCGCTTCAGATGATATTAAGCATTTACGGAAAAGTTTTCGAGGTTCTGTTTTTTTTTATTGCCGTTGCGAAAACGAGGGAAGATTTATGTGAAGGCATGTCTGGGAATCAAAATTCTCGAGCGAGATATTTTTTCCCCCGTGTTTAGTTTTGGGCTTTCCTCATAAATTTTTCATTCTCCCGATTTTTGTGCCTTAACTTCTGCGTGGTTTTGAATAATTCACGCTAAAGGTGGATGATGGAAGATATATTGATGGGTGACGCCGTCAAATTTACAATATTTTATTTTATCTTTTTAATGTGTATTTGATATCGATTTGGCGATCCATGAGAAATTTTAGGATTTTTTCGCGCCAGTTTCTTGGTAGGTCAAAGAAAGAATTGCGCGTTAAATTCGACCCGTCTGCCCGTCTTTTGTTTTATTTTCGTCTGGCATTTTTTTGGCCGTCCTTTATGAACACCCATAAATAGAAAAGTAAGTGAAACTTACAGTTTAATAGTTTGAGCCCGTCTGAAACTGATGAATATCTGAAAATGCTGTGAAGGCAGTGTGCGGGATATCAATTTGTTAGATGTACGTGGCACTACTTCACAACTCTTCATCTTAAAGAAATGCACAGGCACCATAACAAATTACGGTATTTTTAACACGGATTATTCCAGACCAAAGAAAGGAGAGGGATTAGAAAATTCACAACGCACCCGAGCTCTGTGAAAATCATATGTCTCATCCCTGGCCAAATAACCCGGAATTTTATAAGAGGAACTGCATTGTCTGTATGAAATATGAGCCACTTGTTCATACCAAATCTGTTTACACTCTCTGTAAGCAAAACATTGGTCGTGAACTCGTAGCTGTTGTTTCTTTGATTACAATTTTCAGATATGACTATCGCTGAATTGAGGGAGGGTGCTATCTAGGAAAATAGGCGTCTTAAGAAGAATCAAAGGTTCCTATTGTTCAATTCATAAAAGGCGAGCGTCCAGAGGTGGGCGAAAACAATCGAGTTAAGTTTGTTGGATGGGAAGAGACAGGTCATATCTCGCCGCCCGTTTTCGCAAATACGCATCGGAAAGGATGAGGGACCGCCCTGGGCGGTCGCCCACGCCTAGGACCGGCCCTGGTCACGATGAATTTTATTTTATACTTCTGCGTTGATTTGCGTGCATTTAAAATAAGGCCAAAAATCTTGTTTAATCCTAAAGCACTAGCTAGGAAATCACGTTAATCATCGGTTCGAATTCAGCTTCTGTCTCCAATTTAATATAATACGTATCTGAATATCCTGCCACGTCTCAACAACGCGTCAAAACGACGTAGGTAGCCATAGTAATCGAAAACAAGCTTTACGTCTTAATTTGAATTTCGTAAACTCGAAAAGAATAAAAATGTATACCTATGTATTTTGATCTTTGGATCCAATTTAATGGACTTTCAACAAGATCATCGATAAATGAATAAACCTTATTACAGACTGGCGTATCTGTTTCCTGTCACACAATTCTATCCGCGCTATTTTCAAACAGTTCTAATTTTAGTCGAAATTACACAAAAAGATAATTCAAGTTTATATTGCATCAGGTTTGCCTTGCTTTTCCGTGCATTATGTTCAATTATATTGAAGGACACGGAAATTGTTCCAACTAGGCTGCAGTAATTAGAGCGAACGGTGTCGTAGGAGTTCTGGGAGTCACTGTTTTAAGGGCATCTATTTCGAAACTACGCAAACTAAAATCGCACCGGAATTTAACTCAAATTGGCTAACATGGCAAAGGAGCTAAAATGTTTGCCAAAATAAAGAGCTCATTATCTTAACCTTATTTTCTTTCTGTGTTTCGTTTTCCCCTCTCCGTCTCACTAAATTATTGCTTAACATTATAAATATATAGAATAATGAATTCCCATGTTAATAAAGTTATTTATTTCCATTAATATGGGCGTAGAAAATATTTAAAAAATAAAACTTCTTCTAATTCTTCTGCCTACTGAGTCGAATTAAAGAATTTCGCATCGTAACTCTTACCAACTGTGTACTCAAAAGTTTTTCACTCATTTAAATATCATTCATGTTGAGCTTAGAGGCACTTAAGCACTCGAGAATTTTTAATTTGACTCTGAAATTCAATTTTTTTTCTTTTCGCTCTAGCACCCCGATTTCTAAAATTGCTCTCCATAAAAGAAATTTGCATGTTTGTTAGGCGCTTCCCGTCTCCTCGGCGAGACTCCCTAAATCTTCCCGGGGACTTGCGATTCAACAGACCATATAAGTGCGTCCTCGAGGAAAAAAATCACTTCAACCTGCTCCGAATTCCTTACCGCTCTCTCTCTCTTTTGAGGAAACGAAAAGTCTCCCTTTTATTCCGTCCTATCCTCTCCACCCTCGTTACAACGGCGAAGTTTTTGAGGATGCAGCCCGTTACTCTCCCATCCCTTCCCTATCATATCCCTGAGGCGGAAGAGAGAGGATTTTAGGAAGTGGGAGAGATGCAGCAGGGCCTCTTTCCACGGAGAAAGGAACTCATATGAAGGGCAGAAATAGAGTTGGAGAGAAAGAAAATCTTAGCGGACGTTAGGTACCTTTCTCCAAGCGGTCACGATCTGGCCGTCTGGACAACACGAGGGGAACTAGACGGGGACTATGTGGGACTCGGTCGCTAGCAAAATAAAAGGGTCTAAAGAGTTGTTTTTATCTTGCCTGCGATAGCATCTTTTGTGAGAGTGCGTGCGTCGGAGAGTTTTTTTTATACTGGATGAGAGGGAGAGAAAGGTTATGGAGTCCTGAGAGGGATTTTTTTCTTAGGGAAGTGAATGGAAGCCGTCGCAAAAGTTTTAGAATTGATCGACCTCTTGAAAATTCACTTTGCTTTCGGCTATTTCCGCTCCAGTTCGAGGCGGCGGAGGATGTGTGGACGATGCCATCTGTTTGAAAGATAATTAAAAATAATGAAGCTGTTTAGAATCACGGAAAGATATTATTAGGATGCTGCAGAATTTTTTCGCAGTTCTAAAAATTTTAAGTGGTATTAAATATTTTTTGATGAATCGACTTGTTAATTCATAATACCCGAGTTCTAACTACAGGATCTCCCAAAAGTCCTTTTTTACCCCCAGTTGTTAAGATTGAGCCACAAAAATAAAATAAGTTGTATTTATATTCACGTGTTATAAGCTGACAAATGAGTTGTCAAAGTGTTTTACCAGGTGTTAATACAAATTTTGTTAAGTCGAATATGTACCTGAGAAAAAGTGCAGTGCCTGACTTTCGCCCAACTTGATTTTGGCACACTTTGGCTGCGAAACACTCGTAATTAGGATAATTAAAATTTTCCGAGTGATTAATACAGCGGTGAACTTCTCAGCTAGAACCCAGCTCGGAGATGTGTTACTGTAAAAAAAATACTCCCGTGAAATTAAGCAAAAATAGATACTTTTTTGGAGAAAGTTTATAAATGGTAATTCATCATGTAATTACGTGGTAATTGACGAGCAGTAGCGCAATAATAGGGGAAGATGTCTAAGAATTCGGCTGGTTTGCGATATAAATTTAGAAAATAATTGGTTAAACGCTTCTTACGGTACACCTGGCTGGTATGAGATTCGGACATCGAGAAAATTGGATGAACGAAAGATTAGAAACATGGATTTGCATTTCTTTGGGAAGAGAACGAATGAGTTAGTACCTGAATACCATGTTCATTCGTGTAAAAGCTTCACTCGTATTACAGCCGTCCATGCTGGGCATAACGGTATTTTCTTTTTTTACGTAATAGGTTGAATACAAAATGCACATTTACCTATTTTTTGCATTGATCAAATGCGCATTCATTATCGAAACCAAGTATCCTTTGGTTAACATTAGAATAACAAATTAGCTGAGACTGAGTAAATACCTTTAACATTCAGAACTCTCCTTATGGAATCTTTTCACATGAAAAGACACCTGCATTTTCAATCTGAAAAATTTGCATGGAAATTGAGGCTATCAAGGGAATGAGTATAGTATTGTATATAAAAGGTTTTAATGCGTGCGATGGAAAAGAATCGGAGTAATCATTTGAAGGGAAGGGGAACGTCGAATGAGGTTATTTATAAGCTTGTGGTGGAGTCTAAGTGGAAGGAAAATAAAAGGTATTCTGCCCTACACGAATCAAAGGAATACTTAGGAATGAATGAAAAGACGGATTTTGAGGGATAAAGGTTGGAATATGGGCTTATTGAGAGACGGAAATCATGATAAACTGTTGAGGAGCTTAGGTTTTTTTGTTCGAATAATAAAAAAAATCGCCGTTGCGTAAATTTCTCCGCGTATTTTTAGAGAATCATTATTTCGTAGCGCAACGGGCTTGCTCTGATCGCCCGAGCAAATATGGCCTCTCGAAATCAAATATAAATTTTTTCAGAATTACGTATCGCGTTTCGAAAGAGAATTTCTGAAATAAAATACCATGTTTGGAAAGTGAATAGCGGCGTGTTGAAAGAGGTTGGAGAAGTTTCGGCCGGCCATTCGGCTATTTATGGACGGATTAGTAAGTGTTCTAGTTCGAATCAAACGTGAGAAGAATTGATTAAAATTCCATGAATGTCGATTTGGGTCTAAAAGGACGGGCGCGTTGACGGTGCCGAAAAATAAATTTCCTTCGGTCGGTCAAACGGGAGCCAATGAACTATCAAAGCATCAGGTCGGAAGTTTTAAGTCTGGACGATCCGTGACGCTTTATGGAAGGACACTTTCTACTTGTGAGTTAAAAAATTAATAGTAATCTGTAAAAAGGATTTATAGGTAGAGATTAATGAAAATTCGTGTCGAAAACCGAATTAACAGCCGTGTTTTTTCCAATCGTGGATTTGATTAATAGCTAAAGAACAATGAAACGAAAATGTATACGTAGCTATCGTGAATTGATGTGTTTATTTAAATTTAACCAAAATATAGACCGCCCGCTTACGTGTTTTAAACCAACACGATATATTCAAAAGTATATCAAGAAAAATTTCTCATTCAAACAAATTAAATCCATAGCAATACATTCGCTTTAACGCGTTTTACAAAAAAATCTTATTTATCCATGCTCAAGACTATTCATTCGCGGATTATTATTTTAAACGCTATTTCTCTGTGACTACTGAAAAAGCCTCAACTTTTGGACTTTACGCAAACATTCTATTTACTTAATCCGCCTCCCTTTTTAGGCGCGTTTCGCTTACAGCGTGAGCGCCTATTATCGTCGGTCCGTCCGTCTGTCCGTCCGTCCGCATGTTCGTTCTCGGCTTCTACCCAACGGATTTTTACGAAATTTGATATTAAGGACTTTCAATCAAATATAATAAGAAAATCGCAAAAATGAATCACGTACGCCAATCAGGGGTACCACTTTACTAGAGACAAAAAATTAAATTTTCGTCATATCTCGTAAAGTATTGTTCATATCAAAATATTTTTCAAATAAAAGTTGTAGAACTGGTAAAGTAGAGTATTTCCTTTTCTATATATTTTCATCGTAGGAGTAGCCGTTATTGAGAAAATCAAACAAGAAAGTCTTATATGGAGTTGAACTTAGAAAATTTCTTGCATGGTTACTTCTTCATTGTTGCTAACATAAACAATCTCCCAAACAAACGTTTAATTTCCTTACGTGTGCATGTAATACTATTAAATAGGAAGAAAATGGATTATTTATGATGAAGAAAAGGACTTTAAACGCTATTTCCCTTACGTACAGGTATATAATTGCTTTCTAATACTCCATTGCACGAAACGCGCCCCATTTGTGATACGTTGTACGCTTTCCTAACTTGTTTAACTGAAATAACTATCACATCGCTATATGCTGTGCCATTTTGTCATGTGAAAAGCAATGGATGAAAATAACCTTTATAAATATTTATAGGGACGACCATTACTTTACGTTAATACTATTTGTCGTTGAATATTAAATTCGTACTAGGGAAAGCCCGTTCCATGAAATACATAATTCTAAAATAAAAATCTGAATATGTTAGACTGAATGATATGTAATTTACTTATTCTATTTTATTTTTTCTTCATTTAATTTACATATGTATTTGCAACTTATGATACAGTTACATTCTGGTTATTTTGTATCAAAATCACATATCGTTTCTAATTAAGAACTTCAGGATAAACTACGTATGTAATAGTTTCATCTCGTGCACCGGTTACAATTTTTCTATTTTCCTGATTTCCACATCGAGACATTCCGACATTTATTTATAATTTATAATGTGTTTTCATAAAACCTTTCCATTATAAAATACTGAAAGGAATGAAGTGCTTATATTTTTTATTATTGTAATATGTATTATATTATATATCATAGGGTAAATTCTTCTCTTTTATGAATTTTTCACTACTGTAACTTCATCACAAAGAGAATTGACTGTATCTAAAGTTAATTTTCTAATCTGAAGACAAATACACTAGAACTCGGTTATAACGGCATTCAAGGAACTGTAAATGTATTGTCGTTATAACCGAGGTGCATGGGAACATAGAATTAGTTTCCAGATTCTAAATTTTATATTATGATCTAATAAGTACCTTAAAACATAGTATTATATTATGGCAAAATACATAGTGCATTATTCTTTGTCATAATAAGTACATTTAACATAGTAAAAATATTTTTAATGATTAGTAAAATAATCACATTTTTTTACCGTGTCGTGTGTGCCAACTTGAAATGTTTTTCGAGGTCCTCCTCAATGCAGTGAATAATGCTAAATGTATTTTTATTAGTCTCCTTCGATTCATAAAACCGTGGTCTCACTTTTATTGCTTGCATAGCTTCATGAACCGCTGGAACTGATTCGTCTTGATCAGTGTCGCGCCGTGCCTCACGGCCGCCCGTGTGCAAGTCTTTCAATTGCCCCACTTTTTATTATTTTCTTCACAAAAATTTAAACAAGTTTGGAAAGTGTACGGCGTATCACAAATGGGCGCGTTTCGTGCAATGGAGAATTAGAAAGAAATTATATATCTGTACGTAAGGGAAATAGCGTTTTAAAGTTCTTTTCTTCATGATAAATAATCCATTTTCTTCCTATTTAATAACATTACATGCACACGTAAGGAAATTAAACGTTTGTTTGTGAGACTGTTTATGTTAGCAACAATGAAGTAACCATGCAAGAAATTTTCAACTCGATATAAGACATTCTTGTTTGATTTTCTCGATAGCGGCTACTCCTACGATAAAAATGTATAGGAAAGGAAATACTCTACGTTACAAGTTCTACAACTTTTATTTGAAAAATATTTTGATATGAGCAATACTTCACGAGATATGACGAAAATTTAATTTTTTGTCCTCAGTAAAGTGGTACCCCTGATTGGCGTACGTGATTCATTTTTGCGATTTTCTTATTATATTTTATTGAAAGTCCTTAATATCAAATTTAATGAAAATCCGTTCAGTAGAAGCCGAGAACGAACATGCGGACGGACGGACCGACCGACCGACGATAATAGGCGCTCACGCTGTAAGCGAAACGCGCCTAAAAACGCCTTGTTTTGATAATTTTCCATAATCAATAAATATGAAAGAATATACGGCATATTATAATACAATGCGCATTACTGTTAAAAATACTGTATGTGCATGACGATTAATCGGCCGCCCCCGTTTTTTGGCCGCACACATCGCACATACCATACCCCTGCTCTTGATCCTCTACCATTTCTTCATCTTCTTCGCTACACTTTCCATGCTGCCCTTCCGTGACCTCCCTTACGATGTCTAGGACCGTTTGAGCTTCTGTTGTTATAACATCATGGTCGATTTCTGCATATGAATTGATATCTTCATAACTCTTAAAACTTTCTATGATCATCTCGGCTAACCATTCTGTTATAGTGTTGTTTCATTAAAATTGACGTCTACTGACTTGGTTTTAGAAAACGGCTCGTGCGAACCACACTGCATAAATAAGGAGTTTCCGCTGTTGGATCCCCCCACCCATCCGGGCGGTCAAGAGGGTGCCTTTGGTCCTTCAATGTATTAACGATCAGCAAAAATTAATAATAAAACCTGAATCATGTAATGACATTTATATGATATTAGTTCTCTTCTTCTCATCCGCACGTACAAAAATGTGTTGCGCTGACCCTGTGCATACGCATACAAATACTAACTTTCATTGTCGCTATAACCGAGTGCGTTAATACGTTATAGCCGAAGTGAATATATTGCAATATTGTAGAAACGGGGATGGGACCTGAAGAATATGTCGTTATATCCGAGTTGGCGTACTAACCGAGGCCGTTATAACCGAGTTCTACTGTACTTAAATATCCTATACTTATAATAAAATGTCTCGAAAGAACAAATGCAAATTTCGCGTTAACCAAAACAGATAACTTAAAAAAGATAAACAAAATAGATATATCATAGCTTTTACATTTTAAACACGTATGAATACGACAAGTGTTCTCAATAGTTGTTAAAGTTGCAATATTAATTTATTAATATAACTAAAAAACTTAAATGTCGTATACGTACTTTAAGATTGTTATAATACTATCCGTTCGCGTTAGATAAACAGATAACGTAACCTAGGTAAACACTTTGTATTTTTCAACAATGAAATCCCGACCTCTGATTGACTGGCCGGTCAACCAATAAAAACGCCGCTGAGCGTGACGGAGGTCGACAAATTATTAATAGATATATTTAACTTGAATAAATTGACTCGGATAGAAAATTGTCACCAAAGTCTCTAGTTAAAGGATTTAAATAAATATCGGAAAGTAATTATACTTGAGTACCGTAGTTTAAATTACTATAGAAATTTAAATAACCCAAAATATATGTAATTAATTGGCGCGCGTGAAAGAATTATAGCTGAATGGCTATTGAACCGCGAATTATCTCACCTGAGAGAGAGAGAAAAAAAGAGCGGAGTTCGTTAGAGCGAGACCCATTACACAAATGTAGGTTATCGCTAAGAAAAGACAATTTCCAGGTTTCGTTTACCATGAAAAATGTTCAAGCGCGTCTCGGTTATCCGAGCGAGAGTGCTGGTTGAATATTAAAGCGGCAGTGCATAGCTGAGTGCGTCGTTCGCCAACCATGCCGGTTCCATGCATCCCTTTCGCCGTGCTCGAATTGTGTCGTTCGTGCAGGGGCATTTCAAGGTTAAATGCACGGAGCTTTGTACCGTGCGGGTTCGAACACGCCCTCAGACGGCAATTTTGCCGGTAGCATTGAAAAAGAACCTCTCAAAAGCATCCGTTATCGTTTTGAATTCCGTCCCATGAAATCGTTCGATTGTTTTATTTTTTCGGATGGAGATCGTTAACGGTACCGAGAGGGATTATGGCATAATTTCCTCTCTCGAAAGTGAGCAATTTCCAGTGACTACGTTTTAGATTTGGAGAGAAAAAAGTTATAAAAATATCACCTAAAAGTTTCCGAACACTTTCACGAGTAGGTGATTCGTCATTATGAACAACTTTCGTAACTTTCGATTACCGAAAGAACCGTCGTATACTTTTAAAGATAATGTTACTTTTCAGTACATTTTTTCTTTTGAATTTTCACGTTAAGACATGCTTGCCCATATCGATTCCTCTTGAATAAATGGTGAAGAATATGCGTTCATAAGCTCATGAGGAAAACGTTGAAACGTTCTCAGCACGGAAAATTCCACTCTTTTTCCTGTATGTAAATCCAACTGCGGAGTTCGTATTATGTGTTTCGAAAATATGTGCTATTACTTAGAAACGTGCCATGACCTCACCACGAAAATATTATTTCTCTCTCTCGCCCAACCTGTTTATGGAAAAGTATCGAAAAGTATGAGCGTTCTGTGCTAAAGTTGAGCAGCCATTCTGATAACTTTTAAGAACAGTTTTACCGTCGTAATTTCCTTTTGTTCTGCATCCACTTCCAAAAAATAACGACCTTGCCTCAACATAATCAATCAACGTCGTAACCCCGAGCACTGGAGTCCTTAACTCACTTTCCGCGACTTATGGCGCCGTGGCCTTAGTTTCTCCAAAAAAAAAAATATCCTTGCCAGTGAATGGAAAGAAATTTTTCTATGTAAAGAGTTACGATCAACCCATAAGCAAATTAGCTAAGCAACGCTAGTGTTAGGGAGATATTTTAGCGGTTTTTACTTAAACAAATCAAACCTTTCAACATAACAAATTTTTGTAAGACATGGGTTCGGAACGATATGATGTAACGCCCCGATGTTAATTTTTGTTTCGCCGAATAGATTCACGTCACAGACAATACTCAGAAGCCGACATTTGGCACCAGTCATATCCACGCTTAAATACATGGCGCACTCTCCTTCCCACCCTCCCATTTCACTTACCGCTTTTTAATTGCTCAAAAGCCTTGCTCACAAAACGCGGCACACACACACACATCATATATATATATATATATATGTGTGTGTGTGTATGTATATATATATATATATATATATATATGGGTGAGGCGGCGAGACAACCGTCTCAGGCGCCTCTCTCATGGGGGCGCCAAAATTTGACAAAAATGAAAACCTATCAAAATAAATTCATAAGGCCAACGAGGCCAGGGGGCGGCATATTATATCTCGCCTCAGGCGACAAAATGTCTGGGCACGGCCCTGTATATATGTATAATATATTTCTCTGTCGAAAGTTTCAAGTTTCCAAACCTCTCTATGAGCTCGAATTTCGGTTGCATAACCACGTACGGTATAAATAGATTCGTAGTTTCATAATAGGTTAAAAACGTGTGTGGCATTTTTCGTCTATCTAGTTTAGTTGGGCAACGCCTGGGATACGGTCATCCACGAGAAGGACGGGTTTCTCCGGAGAAAAGGATTTCGGGCGGAATGTTACGATCTCGCGGTCTCGGCAAACTTGAGAGACAAGAAGTCGGAGGAGGAAAATGGGGTGGGGGAGAGGTGCATTCCAAACAGGTCAGTGGAGAGAACGCCCGCAGATTCCCTCCCATGATTGGACGCGGTCGTCGGTACAGCGGCCATGGTGTTCCAAGGACAACCGCCGCCGTTTAGCGGAAGGGCGCCACGTTGAGAGAGCCGCTCAAAGAAACGAAATGCGAAATCCGTATGGGATTCACACGCCTAAAATACATATATTTGTTAAAAAGAAGAGGACGTTTAGATTCCTGTCTCGGTTCCTTCCTGGTCAAAAATTGTTTTTTAAAAATGTCATCTGGTGAATCGGAGGAAAGCAATAATAAGAGGTTTTTTCTCAAGATATCGAATTGGTGGTTAGGGTAAAGAATTCGTTCTCGGAAAAAAAAATAGACGGCCAAGAGGACAAGTCCATCTCACCTCACTCTCCCCAAAACCTGATTTCTCTTTCTGACCTTCGGAAGGGTAATTTTTTAATCTATCTGCCAGCCTTTCTCTCAGCGACTCTCTTTGGGGGTGTGTCGACTTTATTGAGAGCGATCGAACGGTACTACCTCAAAATATCTCCGAGAACCTGATCTCGTCCGAGGTTATTGTACTTCTTTTTCTCGTTGCAGTAAAAACGCCCGCTTGTTGATGAATTTACGTCAATTTCCATTGCGTTACACCATTTTCATGAGCAGATGTTTAATTATATATATTATAGTAATAATTACGTTATAAGAAATGATATAATGTTATTGAAAATATAATATGTAGTGTATTATTAGGAGGGGATATTATATTTCTATTCATGAGTAAACATTCCGAATAATTAATTATAAATAAAGCAAGATAAATGCGATTCGGTTTTATCTCACTGAATTATTTAATAAATTCCTTGACGGCAGAAGATTCGTTCTGAAAGTATACTTGATATATAGCTGGATTTTCACGTGGAGCGGTTATAATCCCAATACGCTCGTATACAGCAGCGTGCAATTCATCACTTTTTTTTGTTAAATTATATAGAAGCAGAAGAATATGCGGCACTGTGAAAGCATTTAATTGAAGAAGCTGATTTAGATTATTGGAAATTTTCCACAAAAGATGTGTAATACCTGTAATTTAATTTAGGTATCTTTGTTAAGTTCTTATTATTTACAAATTGGAATGAATAATGTACAAATTAATGTGAAATCATCTCAATAAAATGACGCTAATGAGAAATTGAGACTTTTGCTAACGATTTCCTTCAGTGTCTTTACTGAGAAGATAGTTTCATCTAGATAGTGAATAACAGTTTCACCATTAATTATGAAGCAACAATTAATTAATTTAGGAATGATCTTTTCAAATTAATGAAGAAGTAGTAGGCAGTAATACGCAATAGGTGGATGGTAAAAAATAGAAGTCAATTATTTTTTTTTTAAATCCACCAAAGGTTTAGGCAATGCGTTTTCTAATGCCATCAATCTTGCATTTTGGAATACATTTTTTGAGAGAAAAGTTAGGGACATTTGATCAAATTCGGAATCGGTCGGGTGTAGAGGTGTGGCCGTTTCCTCCTCTCACGTCGGCCCTCTGTTTTCCCCTCTCTCACACGTACCTACTACCTATCCCCCGCCTCCCCCTCCCGCTTCTCCTCCTTACCCTTCCCACGCGTAACTCAACATTACCTCCGTTAATTCCTTACCAACTCCTCCTTCTCCTTGACAACGTCCTGCTAACTTCTTAAAACGTCATGAAATCAGCATTTCGAATACGGGAATTATTTATCGGGCTTTTCTCTGTCCTGGTGGTATCGTTTAGTCAGAGGTAGGATTATTTATGTATATCACGGTTTTATTTTTCTTTTCGTCAAACAATTTCGTGTTTTTTTTGTTTTTCTACTTGTAATTATCTCTCTGATTTAAAAGCGATCAACGCCCACACCCCTTGCAGGTTCAATTAAAGGAAATTGATCGTTGAAAAAAATGTTATCTGCCGAATCGAGGCGGTCTTTATATCAAATTGGTGGATCCGTTGCGGGCGACCGTTTATTTATCACGGCGATCCATTTTTAGGCGGAGATTCCGAGAGAGGTTTCTCCAATCACCGGGTGGGTAAATTCCTCTACAGGTTTTACTGCGACGGAATATCGGAGACATTCTATTGGCTTTCGAACCGTTTCTTCCCCGTTTTCGATAGAAATACTTTTATTTATTTTTTTAATGTATGAAATTTTATCGAGTGAACGCAAGCAAGTTTTTTTTCCCTCTCTTTCCTCTTCGCCTAAATTAACCGTCACAAAAGAAAAACGAGCGAACGGGTCTTGACAGTAACGATCTCTACCCGATCGATTTTTGTTATCTACTGACCGAAACCGGTAACTGACGTGCGGAGAAATTCCTTTGATTGCATCCATTCACCCAGTGTCGTAGCAAGGAAGAGGAGATAGGGACCAATACGGGAGTCTCGAGTCGATTTTAAAAAGTAAATTTGGAATATATTGTCGTTGAAGTGAAAACTTTTTAAACTTAAAGATTTTTTAGTCGGCGTATAGTTGAAAATACTCATTTTTATTCATTATTAAATTTTTGGAGCGATGTCTTTCTGTATTGCTCCCGTCAAACCCAGCTGCGACTAGTGTTTCCAAATTACTCGAGTTTTTGGTACCCGGGTATTCGATTAATATTTCACCTAGCTACCCGGATACCCGGGTAGGTCGAGTATTTAAAGGAAAAAATAAAATTTAAATAACTACTCATTTAATGGATATTTTATTTGTTTTTATTGATATACGAGTTATTCAGAGATTCAAAAAATAATATTTAAAAAAAGAGCGTTTAAGGTATAGGTTTTCATTCTGTTTCGCAATTTAGTGGTGACACTACCAGCTACAGAAAAAACACGCTCAGAAGCAGTAAAATTCGGCTTAACAGTCGGCAATGCTTGATAGAGTTTCTCCATTCTGTCGGTATGTTTTCCATTATTTGCCTCAATTAGTTTGAACTCTTTATCTACGCTTAACTCCTGAGATTCTTTTGCTTTTGGCGTGGTGAATAATGCAATGCATTTCTGCAACTTCAATCCCTATCTCTTGCTGCACGTGAATATCGTTTAATAGCTTCGTTACCTGAAACTTAAATTAATTTTTTTACACCTTGTCTTCCACAGTTAAAGTACTAACATCCAAAATAAAATCCAAGGAGTTTGGCAGAACTTTGTGGTAATTATTACTCATATTAACAAAGAAATAACAACTTTGTTAAATTACACAATTTTTTATTTCACGATTACTTTCGTAATTGTAATTTTACCTGTAATCAATCGACAATTATCGTAAATTATTTTAATTTTTCAAAAAGCAATGAGTACTCGAAGAAAACGCCTAGTACCCGGGTAACCGGTACTCGATATTGGAATCACTAGCTGCGACCCAGCAAAGTGCCAAATCAGATCTGCAACTGCGATCGCTCAATTACCGCTCATCATTATAAACGCAGAAATATATTACATTTATATGACATCAAGTTTATTTATTCCTAATATCTTTAGTTTAATTTCTGCTCATTTGAAAATTCCGTTTCTTTTGTTTCTTAATTGTCTTTACGCTGGTCTTCATCATCTACAAGGTTTGAAATGAGTGTTAGCTATGGTGCAAGTGTTGGTGCCGTGGCAATTAGTACTTAATAACGTGCTCCATGCCCTTCAGCGGTACAGACTACGCTAATACCTCACCTGCCATGTGTGAATGTAGTACCTGGAAATACCCTATCGTAAGACTTTACGAACATTTGACGCCCATTTACCGCCTTCTTAGTTCGGTGTGGTTAATATGCTTGAGTCAGAAAAGCACGCTTCCATATTTCCGTCGTCAGATGATCCTCGTCGCCACCCATAATATGCTCTAAAAAATAATAACTCTTTAGAATTTATTATCGGTGACTCGCCGCTGATGACGGCATCTGATTTCCTCAATCATTCAATGGCTGTTTGAGAGACGTTTATAAATTTCATTCCGCCTTTCTGAAAAAAATTCCATATCTAAACTGCCCAAAGGAAGACGGAATAAAAATCGATTACATCCGCCCAACAGCATTGTCGCAATGCATGGGCGTCGTCTCGTACGCGCAGCGATGTCTTTTTGTTTCTTATCCGATATAAGAGACGGAACTGATCGTCCACCTTTATAATGGGTTGGATACAAAGGCATCTCACGGCCTTTCAAGGTCGGAGATTTGCTAATAATAATTTGACAATATAATCAAACCTATATATACACATATACATATTTTCCTCTAAAAATTCGTCATCTATTTGCGTACACGATCGGAAGACATTCCTCCTGTTGACCTGGAAATATCACATTTAATCTTCCTCTCTCGTACATCTTTAGTCCTTTAAGAACTATCTATTCATTTTGGAACATGCCACGAATTTTAAGCAAAGATTTTATTCCATTCGTCTTTTGCATTATAGAAAACACCGAAGGAAGGAGGAAAACCCGGGATTAAATTACTTTTTTGACAGGTACCAAAGAGGCACTGTACTTTTTCCCTTCCTAAGTACTTTTTCGGGGCTATATATTACATTTAAATAGCTCAGCAATTAATTCTGGAGTTATTTAATTTATGGTTAAATTACCCTATTTTTGAATGTTTTATAACGCCGGAATGCACTTGCGAAAGCGTAGGCTATAAAATAAAACAGAAAAAAAATCGATGCTGCAAAAGTTTCTGGTTAAACTGCTGTAAGGACAGTTTGGCTGTAGGTGGGCCTAAAACTCGCTATGTTGTAACGTCTCCGGTAATAATTTGCACGATAACGAAATCTATAGCCGGATGTATTTTAATTAAAACCTTTGTAATAATTTATGAGTAAGGCGACATTATGTGAAAATCCATTGTTGTGCGATGTGGTTCATTTGAACTAGGTGTAGATTCAGGGAGACGCCCGTTATAAATGTAAAATTTATTCTTCTTCTGTTAGCCTTTTATGCCAGGGTCCTCGAACCGCGCCATATCCGCGTGCCGCATTTGATACTTTCCCATTCCTCACATATTATCAGGTCATTCACTCTACCGGTCCACAAGGGAAGCAATCGCCCCAACCCTATATTGCAGTCTTGAACCCATTATTTATGAGAATATTTTATTCGTCGTCGAGGGTTAGGTCTTTAGGACACGGATAGAACACGATGGCAGCGGGATGTGAACATTCTTCTGCCCACCAATTGCGCAGGGTGTTGTAAATGGTAATGAGCGATAAACAGCGTTTATTTTAAAAATTCAGATTTAATAAATTTATTAGACTTCTTAGATTGTTTACAAATGTTTGGGTGAAATATTTTGTAAGAAATTAATTTGAATTTGGGCCGTGTTATGTGTAATTTATTCGCGGGTCGCATAAATGCACCAAGCGGATTTCGAGTTTGAGGATCCTGGTTTATTGTTAGACCTGTTTAGAGCCGTGAACAAAGACGGAATTACGAAAACAGCTTTTACGGACTCGGGGGTACCAAAAACGTGCGTATAGTTATTTGAACGAGTGATAAATATTCAATTAGGATAATTCGACACGTAATTTTAACGTGCTAATTTGATAAAAAATAATTTTATTAAAAAAACCGGAGGCCGGATGTATTCCGCGGACTGGTAGTTGACCATCATTACTCTGTATACTTAATGTATGAGAAATTGAAAGATAAATCACAAATAATTAATAGTTTGGAAGTCTGGCAGTAAACGGCGCAATTCCCATGACTCATAGACTTCGTGATTCACAGATTTTTGGAACGGTTCCTTTCTGCGCAGTAGCACATTTCGGAATCTCCAAGGGGGAGAGAGAGAGAAGGAATCGTCGTTGAGATAAACACATAAAAATCGATACGAGCGCGAACGCATAAATTGGCCGTGATAATTGCCTGGACCAATAGCGAATCTTTTGCCACGGAAATCGGTCACTCCTCTACGTCAAGAATTAGCGGTATTCTTGTGACGCGAGGAAAATATTGCGACTCAATCCTTGGTTTCCGACCTTTTCCCTCCTTTAGTGGCACTTCTCAGAGAATAATAAAAAAATCCAACTTTTCGAACTTCTTTTACGTCGATCATACATTAAAAGGGGAAGTTAACCATCGGCTAATTGTTCCCGAGTTTAGAAAGGGACTGAATTTTAAACCCCGTCTTCCCCTAACTGGAGATTTTCGCGGGAAGACAAAAAAAGACTATAAATTACCTCCATCTTGCGGGTGGCAGGTGTAACTGCGTTCGCATGTAGCTTTCCCCGTAGATGATAGCAAATAGTCGGCTGAAAATTGGTCGCCTTTCCCCCAAAGCCCCTTGAACACATTATAGTAGAAAATTTACGAGCTCCAAAACTTATCTTTTGAACCAAGAGTTTTGCGAGGTGGGGGAGTTTCCAACCGTTTCCCCCCCCCCCCCACTCTCTTTCCCCCTCCCTCCATTCACCGTTGGGGAACCGAGAGTTTCAATAGATATTTTCGTGGAAATGAGAAGGTGGATAGGATGGAGAAGTATTGATATTCACCCACGAACTACGTTCTCTTCCTACTCGCGTTCCACAGGCGCCTCGAGTCTGTTCTTTCGGCGGTATTTTCCTTTATTGCCTAAGTTGATAATCTGGTCTCGAAAGTTAGATGATGACTCCCACGCTCGGCCGTAGACGTTTTATTAAGTTCGATATGTATTTTTGGGGTCGGGAAGGAATTATCGATCTTTACGTGGTGGCTGGAATATAACTCCGGTGGCCGCGAAAAGTTTGAGAAAGCCTGATGCGCATTTCGTGTACAAAGCAGACGTCCTCAGTGAGAATTTACCGATCGTTGGTTCTAAATGAGAACTTGAGGTTCATTGTAGTTAAGCCGCTTTGTATGTACCACTGTAACAGCAAAAATAATTTTTATTTGACCGTTACGCATACAAATAATTTGCGACATTTTAAATCAGCAGCTCAGAAAAAGAAAACGTGGTGGGTCATAGACGGATACCTTAAACAGTAGCGATTGTTAATGAAGTTCCTGTAAGTAACGCTAAAAAAATAGTAAGTTGTTAGTTGCCTTGAGAGAGGACCGGGAAAATAACCGCCGCGAGAGAGGGAATTGCAAGAGATCCTGCGAGATCTGCCCACATTTCATTGTCGTACATATGGGTCCATTTCACGTATTTTTGCTGTAAGCAGGAAATACAAGCCAAGTATCGTTTCTGTAAAAGTTTTTCTCGCATAACCCCTTAAGGTTGCAGTGATTTCCAGTTCTGTTGATTGGTAGATATTAATTGCATTATCTTTCGTTCACATCAACTTTGTCATTTTCCGATTTTGTTTCATTCCGTCTACCCAAAGAACTGAAGCTGAGAAATCAAATTTTCGCCGCCTTTCAAAATCAGTTTCCAATTCTTTTTAAACATCAAGCGCAAAAAATTATTAATAAAATTTGGCAATTAATTTCGCAATGGACTATGTTACTAGAACAGTTAGTGTTGTGATTATCGAAAAAGCAGTCCCTTGGCTACGCCTGAGTTACATTCTCGATCGCGTTGGGCGAAACCACGTTGTGCAGTACTTAATTGAAAAATCGCGTTCACGAGCTTACTCTCGGCAAAAATTAAAAATGCGGTAAGCGCCCTATTCATGATTAATTTTTAATGTCACATCCATTTTTATATATGTATAATCAAATCCGCTTTGGACAAGGACTTTCCGTAAACCAAATTTTATGAAAACTTTCCTTACCCGTACTGACTCGATGTTTATTTTTTCGGTGATTCATTGGAGACTCGCGTTGGCATTCGACGCGGTGGGCAGCCCTATTTACCAACGTTGGAAATTCTTGTCGAAACGCCCTGTACGAAGCAGGTGGCGGTGGACGTCCTTGGCGCGTTCTCCGAACAGGCGTAGTCCTCCGTTGGTATCTTCCGAACGAAGTGAGGCATTTTCAGTAACGCCTTTGTCTGCACATTTCATCAAAACGACGTTTTGAGTTCTCGATAACGGCTCAAAGGCACGCATGTGGCGTCGTCGTCAGCTTTAAAGGAGGAAACGGATCGGATAATAATTAGATAAAGAGTTGATGGGGCAAAATGGAAGGGGAGTCAGTTCCTGAATCATTTCGTTATGTTTTTGTTTTCTCGCGCTGTCCTATTTGATAGGAGGGAATAACCGCGGTGGCCGAGGTTTAAGAGAGGAAAAGCTGAGAGAAGAGAAAGGGTTTTTATCGATTCGGCGTTACGAATTCGGAGCCCCCCTTTCGACGGGTAGCCGAAAAAAAATACCTTCCTTAGAGGGTCAACAGGGAGAGAAGTAACCCTTCCTTATCTGAGGGAAAGGGAAAAGAGAACGACGGTTTTATGGCGATCCATTGTTGCCTCCGCGACCTAACACGATCCAAACCCAAATCGCTAAGGCGAAGGCTTTAGTATATATTTTTTCGAATAAATCTTGCTCTGGATTTCCGAAAAAGCTGTGGTATCCCGCGAAACCACTTCAAGCAATATCGTGGCATAAACCTTGAACATTTATCTCTTCATATTATCTTAAGAACATAATATACTGGCATGAGATGCGAAATCATGTAGTTGGGCGTGCTACGTTTACTCATGTTATTTGTGATTAGAGGAATTGCTTTGTCTTTTGTGTGTTACGTTATTCAATATCTCCTCACAAACGTTAGGAATTATAATATTCCATTATGAAGTAAATACCATCTCCCAAGGGAAATTCCCCGCTGTTAAGTCAGTAAAAGTGGGTTTCAATAACAAAACTTTTCATATAACTGTGGTTTATAGGTCTATTGTCTACTATACACACCAAGTGTATTGCGTAAAAAATAAGAGGAATAAATAATGACATATAAAAATATATAAATAAAGATTTGCACGTATGTTAAAATAAAATATAAATATAAAAACAAAAAAGATTATAAAAATAATAATGTGTATATAACAAATATGAAAAAGGATGCCAAATAAAACAGATTCGACTTTCCTGAAGAAAAGAGTTCTTGTCAATGCATACCTACATCAGTACTTTTAGATGCACGTGGGTCACATGAATAGCAAAGCCAAATGTTGTAAATATTTACCATGCTAGATGGTAGGGTAATGTCTCATCACCATAAACACCGTAGAATCGTGCTTAATCGCATGCCCCTATCTGCCTTGCCCTTGCGTTTCGATACTATTCCATCTTTACATTAAACGTTAGACCTGGATTTCTACACACACGAAAACACTTTCAACTCATCAGGTTGGAGGTCGCGACATGACGCCTGTCATCGTATCGACCATGGACAAATGCTGCGTTCGAAGGATGGATCTGCTGTGATCTCTCCAATCATCTGCTCGTATTCATAGAAAGAGTGTATCGTTCCATTCCCTAATCGACCTTTATTTTACGTAGATTTTAAGTTCGCATCTTCCCACGCAATTTTGAGTTTCTTTTGTTCCTAGGAACCGACCTTGACTACTTTTGACGTTTTATCTTTCCATTTGTTTTGTTTTACGAATTGATTCTCATCTCTTCCAATGCCACCCAGTATATGCTCCTTTGATAATCACCTCGCTCTAATTCGAGAGAGTATATATCGAGCTCACCTCACGATTGAAATCAAATTGTTATTGGTGAATTGCTAATGATGATGGCTTCTTTGTAACGGAAATGTGTCTGGTTTTCCTCACCTTTTTATGGCTATTATAAATGCATAGTTTGCTATAGTTCAATTAGAAATTCCGGAGCTATTCGTATCTTTAGTATGCAATTTTTTCAAAATATAAGCACTGCTCTCATGTCCATAAAGTTTACCGTGTAGATATTAGCAAAAAAAACAACAAAAAGCCACTTATGACGGGTACTTCGTTGGTGAAAGGTATCTAAGTTATTCTCCACCCTTTCATGTCTGTGAGAGTTAAACTGCATTATTTACATGATACCACCGAGGAATACGAGCGCCCATGACCAAGTAGGGCACGAAAACTCGATCTTGATCATAGAAATCTTCATCTAAAACTAGCAGAGCGGTTATGAATAAAAATGTGAGTTTCTGACTACACAGACTTTGAAATTCTGGCTTATTTTAAAAGTTAAATTGGAAGAAGTATTTTTAAATAGTTAGCGTTTCGTGCCCTAAGTAAGTTAAAACCTTTCAGGCAATGTTTTTGTGTACTTGAAAGTACCCCTAATAGCTGTATTTTCATAGTTGTATAAAATTTTGATATGATATCATAAACCAAAGGTATATTTTATACATTGTTTACTGAAAATATCAATACTGGGATTGCAGTGAGCGGTATTTTATATGAACGACAATATGTACTTTACACTTGAATACTTAATACATGTCATATTTATCAGTTAATTGAAACATTACATTATCTCACTGCGGATTGATGTTGATGTCTTCAAATGCTGGCACACCTTTCTGCGCACCATACAAATTTCTCAAAAGGCCAAAATTGTGTTTCAAAGACGTGAGTGGAGAAGAGTTGGTAGCCATTTGCACAGTTCATTTCACCCCTCAATTAAAAAAATCTCCGAATGAAATTGGGTTTACGTCCTTCTTTAGTAGCTTTTGTAATATAACGTAGATATCTAGATAATCGAGAAGGGATTCCAAAGTCGATCACAATTTTAAACGTTTGGACAGCTTTAGTTGCCGTGCGCCTTTTTAAAACGTGTTTTTCTATTTTTACGGACGAAAATTTCTTCGTGAATGACGCCCGTTAAAATCGAATTCCTTGACGTCACAACCTCTTCGATATAATAGTACGCGAGTTATTTTTAGTTCGAACCGTATGTTTCACTGGATGTGAAAGCCTTTCGAAGATGCTTGTGCGGTGAGAAACCGCCAAAGTGAAGGTAAAAATAATGGAATCATTTAGAGAGAGAGAGTGGGTGACAGAAAGAGGGAGGGAGAGAGAGAGAGAGTCATTCGGCCTCTTCAATTTCCAGTCATTCTATTTTTAAAATATGTGATCGATCCGTTTTCTACCTGCCGACTTTTAACTAACCACGCAACTCGAGAAACCGGTAACCTCGAACGCAAGACACAGACGGCAAAAAAGATATGAAACGCATACCAATCCCATATTTATAAGATTCTTTGACCGGTTCATAACAATAGCCTCTATCCAGAGACTGAGAAAATGTGCCTATTTTTCCTTAGTACTACAAATACTATCAGTGGTTTTGAGAGAGACATAAAAACATAATCTGACTTAATGATCGTAAATAAAGGTCGATAATTTATCAACTACGGATGTTAGATAGCGCAGGAATTTTGAATGTTAAGTGATAAACGTTGAAATAAAAGGTATTCAACGTAAACCGTTTAAATCGTGGTCGATATAAGTTTTATTTACTACGATTCGTTCGAACCGTTAACCGTTCGTACAGTTAGCATACCGAGAAAAACATTAATCATTGCATCAGGAAGGAAAGTTGGCAATCATTCAATATAATGAAGGCCTGTCACGTGCACCTGGGTGGACATTTATCTTCAGCAGGATCTTTACCATTTCTTGATTTGAGCGGCGAGAGAGTCGTTGTCTTCTAATGGAATCGTTCTATTTCAGGTGGGAAAAGACATTTTGGTTTCTGATGAAGAAGAGGCTGTATTTTTAACGCGCCTAAGCATAAACATAAATAACACTGACTCTTCTATGGTACAAATAAATTCTGAAATAAACTTTCCGGGAGGGGGAGTTACGTGGTTTTGTAAACTTTTTTAACAACATTGATATTAAATTTAGCTTTAGCGATTGGTGTTTGTGTGTATTGTGGGCGATGGTATCACTGAGTAATTGTGCTAACCTCATGATAAAAATTTAAATTTATTTTTCGTTGTTGGAACCACTTATACGCCTGGTATAAGAGTTGTCAACTAAGCTGTATTCTGTGACTTTTTCAGGACCGTTCCTGAGACAGCTGTCTCGGTACCTTCTACTACTACTCTACCGGTAGCAGATCCTATAATTTGACTATGCTTATAAGTATGTGAATACGTGTATTTGCGTGTAAGTGTACACACACACATACTTTGTCCCTACTTACACTCGAATCCACTGGATATAGAAAATTTTGCACCATGGAGGTTTGTATTTGGGAAGTTAGTCTGGTTACATTTTCTACAAAAGCGGTATTTTTGTTTTATAACCGAGGAATGTTTCACCTTGAAAAATATATATAAATGCACCGGGGAAAATTTTCCGTTCACATGTTCTGCGAAACTAATCAAAGAAATGTATTCCATGGATTTGAGACAGTCGCACTTTAGAAGCACGTCTTTATCGAGAGGGCTATTAATTATTGGGTTTTTGAATTTACGGAAGCAGGTTGAATTTGTAAAATTGATTAACTCAGATATGGAAGCTTTTATTACTCTTCTTTGTGGGAAACTTTTAAGTACAATCAACGAAGCAATGAAAAAAAAGTTGACCTAAAAAGAATTTTCAAACGTAGACCGATAAAAACATTGTTCATCAAGACATGTTTGAGAAAAACGTCTGCGGAATGTAGTTTCTCTACCATTATTTTTTTTCAGACGTCTGCGGCACGAGGTGAGGTCATTTGTCAAATGCGATCCAGCTCGAATCCATCACACGGGGAAAGTTTGTTTTTTTAAATGGCAGGAAAAAATGACGCGAGGAATTTTTTGCGTGTTATTATCCAGGAATGGTATATCACTCTCGCGGCCGGTGCCGAATTTGCGACGTAGTTAACTTTGGTATTTCCATGGAGTAAAAGGCGAATTTACACGATTCACTTAGGATGCACATCTTGAATGAATCATCCAAAGTGAAAACAAAATGAAGCGTGCAAACAAAAATAATAATGTTCACTTTCGATGAATTGCTGTTTACACGGTTCACTTTTCTTTCACTTCATCCAAGATGTACATCCAAAGTGAATCGTGTAAATTCGCCTAAAGTTTTGCCCGAGGAAAAGTGATTAGTGAATTTTTGTGCGAAACATGGGAAGATTTCATCCTCGTATAACTTCTGATGTTATTACCAAATTCTGTGAGCCATTAAATCTTTTTACCGATTAAAACCTGCGGTTTTTTCAATACACAATTGCCCGCATTGCACCTGCCATCTTTGTAATTAATGGAAATAATTTTTAATTTTCTCGGATTACGTTTGAGGTTTAGTAATTACGACGCTATCGGTTTTCTTCTTTTTTTCAGAATAGCTGAAATTTCTCGACAGCAATTAACTAACGCAGTCAATATAGGGAAATAATTTCCGGGTCCATTTTTTCTCTTGCAATGAGTAACCATCCGTGCATTTCCGCTCGCATCGCCTTTTTCTCGGAATCCTAATTGGGTGTGACGACTCTTAATTACAATTTTTCTGTGAGCCTTGTATGGTTTAAGAATGGTGTTCAATACCTTACATGGGCTGTCGATAATGAACGCGCGAAACAACGGCTTTCCAATCAAGCCCGATCTGGGAAAGCGCCTCTGAGAATTGCCTGTCTTTCCCTCCATTTACAATCAGTAATTAACTATTTCCTCGACATTTTATTCACCATCATCGATAAACTGTTCTGCTTTTTCAACGTTACATCCATTATTATTCTCAACTTTGCTGCTTTCCCTCCTTTAATTTGTTGCTAATCGTTTTTGCATATACCGCATTTACTCGTATAACACCCGCACTTTTCTCTCCAAAAGTTCCCATAATGAGATTTGCCCATTCATCTTTTGGGGGTAGGCCACCCGCGAAACGCCTACTCGATACTTCCCGCCTGACATGATGTATCGAGTCGGCGTATTTCGGTAGGGGCAATGTACCGTTCATTTTATTTCCCCAATTTTTAACCAAGGTTGTTTTTAGAATGCGTGGAATAATACAATCAACGTTATTTTTTAAAAATTCCTTGCCAGCTGTCAGTAGGAAACCTAATCACCTAAATATTCTATGAAAATAGAAGAGTGTCAGACAGAGTCCACTGTCATAGATGATAGGTGATAAAAGAGAAATAAACAACTGACTTGCATATATTTCTCATTAATATACAAAACGAATTCTGTAAGATTATCTTTTATTCGTGACATACTCAAATCACATTTTACCGTAACTGCATCTTTTGGGTTCCTTTGAAAATAACGCAGTTTAAATTAAAGAACTTGAAAATGTGTAATGAGAAAATGGAACCTTTCTGCGAGATTAAGGAGCTAGAATAGGTTTTCGAGTAGTCTCCGTGACATCGGATGTCAATTTTTCATGATTATGTACGTTCAAAAAAGTATTGAGTCATTTTTATAAGTGACTTCTTAAATATTTTCTTGTTGCCATAATAGTATCATTAAACTCGGCTTCAGACAGATTATTCAACCGATGTTGCTGTAAAATATCAAAACCGAAATTTTGGAATTCCATTTTTTCCGGATATTTAGCTCTATAAACGAGGTTGCGGGCATTACACACGTGCGGGTGTTACTCGAGTAAATAAGGTGTTATTATCTTTTAAAATATCGCTGGCTTTCAAAATATCAAAACTTAAAAATTTAATAACAAAATTATGCATGGGCCACATGATGGCAATTCTCTAAATCCATTTAAGAAAAATCTTCTGCATCCTAACTGCGCAGTGACTTTTAATTGGGTATGCAAAATAAACCGATATTTTGGATATGTCGATTTAGAATATTTTTAAATTTCCTATATTATTTAGAAATATATATGTACTAAATGAAACGCTTATTCTTCCATTCTGTGTGTAACGTTTTAACAAGTTAGGAAAGTGTACAACGTATTACAAATGGGCGCGTTTCGTGCAATGGAGTAATATTAGAAATAAATGATATACCTGAGAATTGCGTCTTTCTCTCCATTTACAATCAGTAATTAACTATTTCCTCGGAATTTTATTCACCATCATCGATAAACTGCTCAGCTTTTTCAACGTTACATCCATTATTATTCTCAACTTTGCTGCTTTCCCTCCTTTAATTCGTTGCTAATCGTTTTTGCATAGACCGCATTTACTCGTTTAATACCCACATTTACGTAATGGAAATAGCGTTTTAAAGTTTTTCTTCGTCATAAGTAATCCATTTTCTTCCTATTTAAAAATATTGCATGCACACAAGGAAATTAAAAGTTTGTTTGTGAGATTGTTTATGTTAGCAGCAATGAAGGCGTAACCACGCAAGAAATTTTCCAAGTTCAACTACAATTAAGACATTTTTGTTCGATTTTCTCGATAACGGCAACTCCTACGATAAAAATGTATAGGAAAGGAAATACTCTTCTTTACTAGTTCTACGACTTTTATTTGAAAAATATTTTGATATGAGCAATACTTTACGAGATATGACGAAGTTTTAATATTTTTTCACCAGTAAAGTGGTACCCCTGATTGGCGTACATATTCATTTTGGCGATTTTCTTATTATATTTTATAGTAAGTCCTTAATGTCAAATTTCAGGAAAATCCGTTCTGCAGAAGCCGAGAACGAACATGCGGACGGACCGACGATGATAGACGCTCACGCTGAAAGCGAAACGCGCCTAAAAAGCAATTTTTCTACGTGCAGGCTTTTATTATTTTGCATATTAAAGTGAGAAAAATTTCACCATCGATTTTTGGTTTAGAGCGTTTAAATTCATGTCCCGTAATTTTTATTAGAAATGCATTCGAGTTTGGACTACATCATAGTATACGTATAGCAACGATTCTCAAACTTTTTTTCGCGGAGTTATCGAAAGTTGCTGAGGGTCTCGGCGGACCACTTCCTCGATTTCATCACCATTTGTTCGATCGCTTATTGATTTCATTTTCAGATCAACTGTTTTCAACCAAAAATCCATTTCTAAGCGTTGACTGCTATAAATTTTAATAGAACGACAATTCAAAACCAGTAAATTTTTATTTGAAAAGGCACTACGGTTTTCTTCCCATGAAAATCACACAGATTGTAACATCGCAACTTCACGGTGACGTTTTTTTTCTGTTTTCGTATTTAATCTATAAATATTTATAAAACAGTTTGAAATTTTGATTTATTTTTGTCGTATTTTTTATGAATTTATTGTTATTGTATTGTTTTCTCGTTATTATTATGTATTCTCAATTGTTCTTCCCGGACCACCTGAATTAGTGCTCACGGATCACACTTTGGGTACCTCTCATACCTCGCTTGCCTCGTAAATGCTGTAGGCGTGTCTGATTACCCTGCTCTAGACGTGAATGTGCTCATTCGCACGTACATACCAAAAATTATTTCCTTTCCTAAATTTAACAAGAGAAGTCGTTAGTTATGCGATGCATACGCCTAGCAACCCTAAATTCACGTTTGACGGTGGAGAAAGGGAGGTTCCTTAACGCCAAACCAAGGGGCTTATTATGACGAACGCAAAGTTTTACTTCTTTTGCATCTCACCATTTCGCTTGTCTCGTAAAAATAAAATTCCTTATCATTTCGTGCCGTGACGTAACAGAGGAAGGGATTTATTTTCTCATCTTTTTGTATGTTTTTACGAACTCTTATTTTTATTCAGCTTACCTGAATATAACCATATTTTCTTAAAGCAAATATTTGTTACTGCATTGCATACGCTCAGTTGCTTAATTTGTATGCCGAACAAATTACGTTGCGCTACGGACATAAATCGCAAATTTCATGCCCGAAAAAGTTTATAAAAGTTAAGGTTGAAATTCCTTCGGGGATATTAGTTTCAATGCGCAAATTTACGCAGTTCGCTTAATTGTTAGTATTTCTTTAATCTATATATAATCTGTCTGTACATTTGTTTTTTTGTCGGGGTTTTACTTTTTTGTGTGTTTTGCATCACAAGAAGCGTTTGAACCGATTTGCACAATTGTTGTCTGTCTGTCTGTCTCTTTGTTCGTTACCGCATCACGCAAAAACGGCTGGTCGAATTTTTATGAAACTTGCAGCGTATCTTTAGACTGGTCTACCTTAAAATATAGGCTATGTGATGTGTCTAAAAAAATTTAAGTGGGGGTTTGGGGGGGCATCGATTTGGTTTTTCGACGATAACTCTCGAGTAAATTAACTTTGTCACTTTCAATACCAAGGAGAGGGGAGGTTGTGGGGAGGGGGGCACCCGTAAGAGAAATCATAAATAAACGCGTTACAAAATATGAACTACAACAAATGGTAAATAAATTTCCAAAATAATAATTGAATTTTTTTCTTTTCTGTACGCAACCTAACTACAAATAGATGTTTGTGGGTTACCATCTTTTTGCCTCACATCCCTCAATTATTGTAATTGCTGAGCTATCCTGAAAATTGTGCAATATTGCTTCAAGGCATCATTTACATTTAGCATTTCTGGATTTAATACCTATCTCCTATATATTTATAAAAGTTTGTTTGTTTGTTTGTTTATTTATGAATCTATACATTTCCACACCGTTAAAGTTAGAGTAATCAAACATTCAGCAGATACTTTCTTCATAAATAGAAAGGCCGTACGCTGCTTTTTAATCCTAAATGTTTTATATAGGTAATTGTACAAAAAGCAAAATAACTTTGTGTGCTAATGCTAATGGCAACCCATTATCTGTCGGCTCCTTTATGCACTCCCACAATCAACCGATTCCCACCAAATTTGGTTTATTAGTATTTGTATGTTCACTTCATTGAAAATGGCGGTCGATTTAAACATTAAACTACGCGTATTTTCCCAAGTCCTACTATTGATATGAATCAAATTTGGTACGATTGTGGAGATCTCACAGAAATAATTTATACGTGGTTTTCGTTTCTCTCTGCCCGTCTTATTCAAAACAGCGGCCGAGTGAATTCTTAAATAGCATGTATAATCTAGAATTCCAATCGGATTTGAACCAAATTTCCCCGGGCAACGCCGGGAATTTCTGCCAGTTAAATAACAATATTTCATTATCTTTAATTATTTGTGGTTTTAATCATTTCAAATATAGACAGGAACCGGAGAAATTATGGTAATGTAATACATTTATATATAAAATTTGTTATGTCACAAAAAACCCATTATATATGGAAATTTAATGATTTCTTTATACTTTGAATTATTTAAAAGGTAAAAGTTAAATTAAAGCATCTTTTATGACTTAGCGTAAGTTATGATGACATTATATATAAATACACATCGTTAAAATGAAAAAAAAAATTTATTAACTCAGCGACGGTTTCGAACCCAGGAACTTAGCATCCCACGTCCAATGCGCTAACCATTACACCAACAGGACCGGAAGTCCTATCGGCGCAGTTTAAACTTCCGGTTACGTTGGTGTAATGGTTAGCGTATCGGTCGTCGAACGCGAAGTTGGGTTCAAATCTCAAGATAATTTTTAAACATTTTTTTTTCGCTTTAAATGTATATATTTATCTAGAATATTTTCTTAATTAACTTTGCGTATATAATGTGGCATATTCAGCGAAGTATTTATCTTTAGAAAATTAATTTTCATTAAGTTGCATAATACGCGTTTAGTAACATATATACATTCATATATACGTGCATACGTACACACAAATACCTTCTTTTTCGATATCTATATAATTCGACTTTTATTTAGTTACATTTGAGTTCTTAGATTGACATTACTTTAAAATATTTCTATTAAATAATAATATTTCATTAACTTTAATAATTTGAGCTTTTAATCATTTCAAATATAGATAGGAAACGGAGAATTTATAGTAATGTAATGTAATGTAATGTAAAATGTGTTAAGTCACAGAGAAAATCCATTATATATGGAAATTAAATGATTTCTTTATATTTTGTACTAGCAGAAATTCCTGGCGTTGCCCGGGGAAATTTGGTTCAAATCCGATCGGAATTCTAGATGATACATGGTATTCAAGAATTCACTCGGCCGCCCTTTTGAATAAAACGGGCAGAGAGAAACAAAAATCACGTATGAATTATTTCTGAGTAGGACTTGGGAAAATACGCGTAGTTTAATCAGTCCCTGCCTTCCCATTACGGATAAGGAAGTAGTCGTTTCTCACCTTTCTCATTGTGTATAAGATGTAGAGTTACCTGTTCTTTTAGAACAGGAAGTTTATGAGAACATTTATTTTATTGAACAGTTTAGGCATCAGAACAGCTCGAAAAGAACTGTCCCGTTCTTTCTGACCCATCTTCAGTGTTAAAATATTTAGCATTAGCATACAAAGTTATTTTGCTTTTTGTACAATTAATATAAAACATTTGGAATTAAAAAGTAGTCTACGACCTTCCTATTTGTGAAGAAAGTATTTGTTGACAGTTTGATTATTCTAGCTTTAACGGTGTGGAAATGTATAGATGCACAAACAAACAGACTTTCATAAGTATATAGGAGATTGATCTTATACTTGTATTGAAAGTAACAAATATAAAATTTGCACTTCCTAAGTTAATTTACTCGAGAATTATCGTCGAAAACCCAAATCGATGCCCCCCAAACCCACACAAATTTTTTTTGAGATACACCATCTTATAAATAAGAGTGTTTGTGTGTGTGTGTGTATTTATGTATGTTCTTTATACTTTTTACACCGTTGAAGCTATCGAACTCAAAAGTTTCATGGGCCATCCTATGGACCAAAGGAAGAAGTTGGTCTAGGTTTGCAGACCGTCCGTTGAGTCTCTTATGCCCCATGGGGTCAACAAAATATTATTTCCATAAGAATGCATGGGAAATGGTGTGGAAAAACCCCAAAATGTCATGCAGCCCTTCACTGATGTGGATATAAATATACCTAAATATTATTTTACGATCACGGGAAATGGATTATTTTACGCACGAAAGACTGAATATTTTAATTTAGTTCATGTTTCATGGTATTACATGCTAAATCGCTCGAAAGTTTCCTTTAAGCGCAAAATTTATCGGTTTAGATGAACATTTCCAGGCGGCAACAAAGCTAAATTTCTTAATTTTTGTCCTCTTCAAAGGGAGATATACACCTACATATTAATGCAAGGAAAATCCACGCCGTGGCACGCCGTAGAGGAAGAATAGCTAACGCCAAGATATGCCTAAATATAGTCTATGAATACTTTTAAAGTGAGTCAAATGATTTTTAAGGAATATTAGAACATTGTTATATTTTATCATTAGCATTGAAAGATTTATCGCAACATAAATCGATATATCTACTTACATTTGTTCGGTAACCAAGATGTTGTTTATTGTTTACGTTTTGGCTAATAGTATTGACATAATCCACATAATTTTATTGCCGCTTTAATGGCTTAGGTGCATCTATCCATGTGAATATTAAGTAAGACTTTAATGAGTAAAATACAATACATAAAATAGTAAATGTTAATGTAAGCATCGCTTGCGTAATTAAGGAATGGGGAACATTTGCCCCGAGCAATGAAAATCGTTTGCCACTCTTTCCCGAGCGAAACCGGGCGTTTCAGCTAGTAATAAATAAAGTACACTAGGCTTACTCTTCCAGATCTCGCTATGAGATTATAACTTTCACTTCGGACATTGTTGGCTGTTGCGGCGAAATTTTTATTTATTTATTCCCAGTGTATGAAATATTTATACAAAATTCTTACGTTATTTATAAACAAATGCCTTGGTAGGAGGTTAAGTAGCGGATCCGAATCCGAATGTGCCTTGTCCTCTTTATTCGCCTTTGTTATTTTTAATGAGCTCGTTTTAACTGGCCATGAAATGGCCTTACTTATTTATTGGCAAATAAATCGATAAATTATGAAGCAAATTATAAACCGAAAGAAAAGCATCAATCGAATTAGCCGGCTCGTTATGTGCTTTTTACGTCATCTCGTTTATGTGAGACGCATTGTTGCACGTAATAAAAATCCCTTAAACAAGGCCTCTGTTTTCCTTCGTCAATGTTAACAAACTCGCCGAAAGGGACCGTTAAAATTTCCTTTACGTGTTAACGCTAAATAAACAAAAAAATCGATAACGATAAACGCCCGTCTTAACTGCCGCATTCACGCCCATGTGATTTTTACGCGGCCTTTCCCTGCACTTAATAAATTCCACGTCGTGTAGGAAATCTTTTTTTTTATTTCGATCACATTACCTTCATTCGAGCTGCATAATAGATGACCGATGACAAATGGGGCATTCACGGAAAGGCGACCTACTGATCGCCAGACAAGCCTTTCCACCGCACGTGGAGAATCGGGTCGAAAGGGAGAAAAATGAAAAAAGAACTTGTTCCGACCTCTTTCGCTCACCTCGAGGAGGGAGTCTTATGAACCGAAAGGAAACAAAGCAAGTGGGAGAATAGCCCCAGCAGTTGCAACGGGTGATGTAACGATCCGCGATGTTTAATCAACAATGAAATCGAAAAGAGACGGCCATTACTCGGAGATGAATAATGCGTACCATAGTGGGAAGATGGTAGCAAAAGAATCAGAAACGGAAATATATATATGGAATATTTCCTGCTAATGTAATCGACCAATCGACGCTTTTCTAGCTTTGGCAGGCCTTACTAGTTCAATGCTCCCGAAAACTCGACCTGTGCGCTTTCTCCGGGCCCGTCCCTTCTTTTCCGTGCAACCTCCGGTCTCTTCCTCCTCGTGTCTCTTTCTCTTCCTCTTGCATAAAAATACTCCGGTGACCTCCTTCGATGTTTCCTTTCCTCTCAAATTTTGTGACAGTTTACGTTTTATCACGATATTTTGTCCCTCTTTCCCAAAATTACGTAGTACAAACTTCAAGGGACTAAAAAAATGTCATTAATTTTGTATAGACGAAGTTTGTGACACAGAGTTCGTTATAACAAGGTACAAATACAGGTAAACCTCGGTAGCGCAAACTCGGTTAATACAAAATGCTCGTTTATAAGTAGTATAATTCAGTCCCTTGCAAAATACTTAATATAATATGTTCCTTGATATAACGAATTCCTTTGAATTCTCTTGAAGTTTGCACCTACTACGTTGAGCTGTATGTACTTGGGTTTTTTCATGGGACTGACTTACACTGCTTATAAACGACCATTCTGTTTGAATCGCGTTTGCACTATCGAGGTTTGACTTTATTTTCCCATTTTTACATCTAATGGCAAGTTTTATCCTATATTTTAAAGCTGTTCCCAAACTGGTGTGCGGAACTTTTTTAAAAGTAGTATGTAAGAAGTATAAAAACTTTTGTAGGATGCCGACCATAGTTATTTGTTATTCTTTTGTTATATCTGTCTTTCTTATTGTGTCATATATTGTCATTTTACTATGTTCGTTTTAAGATCACCACGTTAAAAAGATTCTTAATCATTTTTGCTGCACTTTCTATATAGGTGGTATCAGAGCCAGCAGGGCCTTTTGGCCCGGGCACAGAGGGGCCCCCAAAATTGATTTTTTATTGATTTTATTAATATATTTTTATGGCTTTCGGAGTGGGGTGGGACTCCACATTTGTGACTGGCCCGGGCCCCATCTCACCTCTCTCAGGCCCTGGGTTGTATAGAAAGTCGTATAAAATTTTGTAAGTGGTGCATAAAAATAGTTTGGGAACCGCTGTTCCTTTAAATCGTAAACTACGCACATGATATCGAACCCCTACAGAGCTAAGATTCGTATCGGACTTTGGCGGTAACGTGTCAAAGCATTCTAAGGCATTTCGCTTTAAAAATAAAAATAAACGCAGCGGAAAAGGGGATCTCAAACGGAAAAGTACTGGCATGGATTTCAGAATGTTACGAATTCTATTAACCCGATTAAATCGGTTGAATGGGAAGCGAATGAGTTAACGAAAAACCATTCGTCCTTCATCGCGATTTCTCTTACGAATTAAAGACTGAAAAATACGTATAATCTGTGATGAACATCTGGATACAACATTGCTTTAATTGTGTTTTAATAGATAAGCGACATTTTTAGAAAGAGAAATCCAGATAGATCGCTGAAGCCGGAAAATTATTTCAGGGAACTGGAAAAAAAACAAATGACTGCTTCGAAGCGAAAATGAAAAAAAAGAGCAAGCCTTTTAAACAACCAGCTGTTATAATTTAAGGGCGGAAAAGTCGGATGGGAGAACAAGAAAAAGTAGATGACCTTCGTGTGAGTATCCGGAATCCGAATCGGTAAGCGAGGTAATGTTTGTCGGACCATGGCGAAGGTGTCACGCTGGATTCCTTAAGTAATTGTTACGCTTAAAATCAAGACCAACTGGGGAAAATGCTTGAAAAGTATTTTTTCTAATTTTTCGGTCCGGAATGCAATTTTTTTAAATTTACGCTCGTACTCATTAAATCACAGCTTATGCAACAAGCAAATATGTAATTTTTATTATCTACCGAAAAGGGTAGTCTTATGTGCTATCCCGATACCGTTTGCGGTAGAAGGTGAAAAATATTTGGTTTTACATTTTAATGACGTAGTAATTTTCGATTTACTGTGACAAAATATCTGGATTAGAAAAGACTACAGGATTTCAGTTTTCATCGTCATATTCGTCTTTTGTTATAAATTATACATTTTTGCATATATCGTCTCTATTCGAGTAATTTCCACCTTATTCGTGCGTTAATATTCTAATATGTATTTATGTTTATCGATTTAAGTTTTCAAATTTTATATTAAAAATACTTATGGCTGCTAGACGTCGACGGAACTGCAGTTCTAATAGAAAATCTTACGCTCTATAATCGTCTACATTTTGAATAACCACCTTTGTCACTGAAACAAATCCTCTCACTTTCGCCGGAATATTCGTGTCGACACGGAGCTCCTAAGAGTCCTATTGCGTATACAACGGCGTCTTTCTCACCTCTATTATCTTGACATGTTTGGCATTTTGGACGGAGAGAAAGTCGTTCTCCGATAGGCCAGGTAGTTCTATGATATTAGTGTCACGACCCGACGGCAATTTACGTCGTGTTCTCAGAAGAGATAGACACACCTTTCAGTTCACCTAGAATTCATCCTCGTCGTGTTTATCGCAACCTCTGCCACGCGCTTTTGGAGGGCTCAGCCAGGTATAAGCTTTAATACAAAGGAAAAGCGAGCGTCATCCGCGGTTGCCCTGACAACGGCGGGAGACTGGAAAGGGTTAGTGAGTCGTACCTTGGGAAAGGGTGGTCAACTCTGAATGGATCGAGAGGGAGGGAGGGAGGGAGGGGAGAGGCATTCCAGTAGGTTTTGGAAGCTTCCAGAAGGAGAAGGGGATAGAACAGGAGGTGAAGGAAAAGAGGAGGGGAAACGAGAGGTACAGATGACTTGCTTTGAGCGAATGCGACACTTCTTTTTAATTTCCGTCTTTTTAGATCTTTTTTTATGTTCGGTCATGATTTAAATTTTTAATAGATGCGTGACGGAAGGGCTTACGCAAAAGCCGAACCATAACCGCTGTATTTATTATTCCTTGCGGTATATTTGTCCCGAGGTCTTTATGTCGTCGCTGCGCCTTGAAAAAAATAATCGTATGGTTACGCGTAACGGCTTGAAGTGTGTGTATGTACCTTTCGGCCGTCGATTCATGGAAACTATTTGTGAAAAATCCGTTTATTTATTTTTTCAACCTCTCGATGGTACACTGATACGCACTTTACTGTACTTTCCAAGCAGATTTCGCAATCCAAAGTATATCAATGAGATATCAACGTAAACGTAAACAAACAGAATGTTAGACACAACTGTTCACACAGCTCAGAAATAGGTTTTTACACACCGTCATTAAAATTGGGACAGTCCATTTTATCCCCTGTGTATCTTGTAAACCACCTAACCGATCGTGATCTCTCAAACACATGGCCAGCAAATGTTTATTATGAGTATGATAAACATGAAATTAAATTAATTCATGTGAATAATAATAAATTAATAGCCGAATAATAAATTAATAGCCGAATAGAGGGCTTTTATTGTTATAAGTAGTTATAATTTATGCACCGCAATTGGAATTTCTGAAATTTTGCTTTTAGTATTTCACAAACGACGTATATTGCGAAGCGACACAATTTATAACGAAACATGTTCCTTAATTGATTGGCGATGTACATGCGAAACAACGTATAGCGGGGTTTTACTGTACGTGGTGGAGAAGGGGAGGGAATGGAGAGGACAACCGAGAGGGGGAGATAGAAGGAGAAAGAGAGAGGTCAGGGAGAAGGATGCGTGAGGAATGAAAGGACAGGAAAGCGAGAGATAATGGGTCTGGACCGAGGCTTTACGTTTTTTATTTTTTTTTTGGAAGTTTGAATCCGTCGTGTTGGCTGCTGGACGGTGAGTGGAATACTTCTTCTCCGCGATCTTCGGATTGAATCTCCGAATAAGGAGATCTTCTCCCTCTTATGTACTTGATACGTACAAGGTCCGCGTCTATCTTACGATGGATAATAAACCGGTTTTGTAACGTGACGAGAAGTTCTGTTCTTTTAGCACGTGTGGATCACCACTGAGGAAGGATGGCTCGCGGCCGATATGCTCATCCGGTTTTCCCGAGTTGTCGTAATTGTTGAATCTCTCCGAATCGACGACGATTGATTATTATCTTCTCCTCTCCGTTTCCCCAAGTGATTAATTGGATAATCTCTTTAGCGGTGGCTTTCTTCGATCTACCTGTTTTATTTAGGAGTTCCTATCTGCGAATCATGAATGGACGCATCGAGGAAGGAATGATTTCCTTAGAAAGATAACGCTTTATACGTCAACTTCAAGCCCGCGTCTTAGGGCGTTAAAGTGTGTAAACTCTTTCGGAGAAACCTTTGAAGGGTTTAGATAATCCACTTCGAAGATATGAACTTTGTCCTAAAATAAGATAAAAACGTACTAATGTAAATAAACGGTCGCCTTTTTCATGGAATCATCGAGAGTTCCGTGGGAAAAGCGACAAGACCTACCATACGAGATAACTTATTATTTTCTGGGATCGGGTCCGAACACCTATAACGTCACTCCTGTGAATGGAGTGTAGTATTTGAGATAGAAGACGGACAAAGCGTAGCTTTGTATTGCTGCGAAATATTTGTTATTTTATTTACATTTGCTGAAGTTAAGTATTGGAGAAAATATTTTCCATGAGGCGTCTTTCCGGTTGCGAATCGATCCAAGGAGCACGAATTTTACTAAATACTCAGAAACAGGGTTTTTCAATCGTTTTCAACCTGATGACCCCTAATAGATCATCTGAAATCTCACGGAATACTTGAATACTTGGATTTGACATTCGACAACACCCTGATGTGTGGGAGCACGTATTATTTGCTTTGAAAGACCTGAAAACTGAGTTGTTTCCATGGCAATAGATTTATTTTAAATTATTACTAATTAATTAGTTATAACTTCTCTAAATTAATACAAAGTATTTTTTCTACAAGCGTCGCGGAACTCTAAGGGTTACTTTGGGAAATACTGCTCCATAAACAAATGTAATAACAATTCTCTGCAAGACAGTTGCTCTAGAATAAGGATGACAAATAATTAATTTCCCATTAATTCATGAAGTCATTAAAATGGAATCGTTTAGCCAGTCGTAAAATCACCCAGGTAGTAAATATAAACTGTGCGTAGCATTTGAGTTGAGCGCACGTAATTACGTCTCTCCAAACATACGAGTGTCTAGTTACATACACTGCAATGCACCAGCGCGTTAGGCAGCGGTTGTATCAAACCGCATGTTCCATCTCGTAGTTAGTGACCTGAATAAGGTTATCAAGACTTTCATGTTGCTCTTACCGCATAAGATAATGTTTTCAGAGCCGAACGAAGGCATCCTGTATTACATCTGTATCAAAATAAACGAACCGAACTAATTTTTATTGTTAAGGCCTAAATCTGTATTCGTTAGCCAAATACACCGCTGAAAAGATGTTTGCACTGAAATTTTATAATTCAGCACCTATGTAATTATGATTTAACATACAGCTTCTGTCGTTCGTAACTTTCTTTATTTTAACCTTCTCCGTATATGAATGTTTTTTTTTGTTGTGGTACATACCCTCCAAATAATTTATTTGTATCCCACGTGAAATCGCGACACATTACGAACCGTATGCTTTTAGAAGAAACGGCAACGAAGATATCTACGTCGCAGGATAAATATGTCGCATAGTTATTTTATTTCCAGAAATTAACTTTCTTAGTTTCCTTTAAGTGCACATTACGAAATTTTTCCTAATAATATATTCTTTTGTGTATAATAATCTTGCCCATTTTTGTCACTCACACAAAAACTTTTTTAAGAATATAATATGCTCCATAATAGAAGAAACGGCAACGAAGATATCTACGTCGCAGGATAAATATGTCGCGTAGTTATTTTATTTCCAGAAATTAACTTTCTTAGTTTCCTTTAAGTGCACATTACGAAATTTTTTCAAATAATATATTCTTTTGTATATAATAACCTTGCCCATTTTTGTCACTCACACAAAGACTTTTTTAAGACTATAGTATGCTCCAAAACCGTATCTCACAAAAAATGCTGAGAAAGTCCTTGTTAAAATTGTCCGCAACAGCCGTCGTTACAGTCGAGTTACTTTCTTTGACGGGATTAACCGAAGTGTTGCATTTTTTTTAAGAAAGCGCGCGCGCGGAATTTCAGCGATTTAATTCGTTCCATAATGCGCCATCTCCTTTGTTTTGTCGCAGCCTCGTTTTTCCTTTTAGTGCTAAAACCTTATGATGAATTATTTTTTTCGTCACGGTAACTTAAGTTCGAAAACCGCGCGGCGCAACACGAAATTCTGCCGAACACGTAAGTTTGCCAAACTATTGCATCAGAAAACACCGCAGTGTATTGCCTCCGTCGGAGGAACGGAAGAGTGACCTTAACTTAGCCTCGCGTGATTCGGACTCGGGAATTGTTTTCGCCACTTTTTCCCACTCGAATTTCTGTTGCGGGAATCTCGGGTGAAACCGATTTTTAAAAAATTCAAATTACGGAAGTTCGATTAATTGGAGTTCTTAATGCGTCGATTTTAATGGAAGTGAGTGGGGAGTCGAAGGCAGATGGTATAAGCGCTTAATGAAGTTCACGGGTTCATCTAAGAAGAGAGACAGACGCGTGAGTGAGAAAATTAGACTGGTTCTACAGTGGACGTTGAGCGCGCAAACATATACACTCATCCCTCGAATTGCGCGGTTTTTATTTACACGTTTATTTTTTAAAGCACGGCTGTCTTATAGAGAATTACATTAAATTGCGCTGCCATCAATTTCGTATGAAATTTTTATTTTTAACCGGTCTCAGGACATTTAAAAAAAAAGTATAAAACGTTTTATTGCGACTCGGGGGCTATGAGACAGGGTAAAGGACAATAGCCTAACGAGGAACGAGTGGGCTGGGTGCGGAACAGAGAAAAGGGCCCCGTCAAAGTGAAAAACAATAAAAGAGATCCGTAAACAAATTTTATTCGTATAGCAAAATTTCAGATTGGGCATTGAAAGGACAAACACTGCGCCAACATTTATTTCAGGCTTCAATATTGTTTATCGTGGTTAATATTCAGGACAAAAAACTTAGGCGGTCGTGGGCCCCAGTAATTACTCGCGCCCTTGCGCGGGCGCGCCCACTGCACCATTATAGTCACGCCACTGATCGCCGAATACAGTGTGACTAAATTACAGCAGCTCAAGACGACGCTCTAATGTAGCCCCATTTATTCCTATGAGAAAACCTACCCATTTTGCTGGATTTCGCTTTGCACGATCTTTTCCGGTGACGTATGTTCATTGTAAAAGGAAGTGTCGTATACTATATTACATTAGAAGATAATAAGCTAAGTATATGTTGCGAGTATAAACATGTGTTAAGGATATAACCGTAAGTTAGCAGAGTCTGAGAAGTACCTTCGATTCCGGGAAAAATTCTAAAGCAGAGCAGGGATGCGTTCCAGTTTCCACAAGGCGCTAAGACATCGGTGTTCTCTGCATAATGATAAAAGACAACCTTGGCATCGCCCTTACGCGCATAATTACCCGATCTGTTCTCCCGCAGGCACTTTGAATGGGAGCAAACGAAGGGCTCTACCTTCATAAGGAAAGAAATCTTTTGTTAAATAAAAAATACTGAATTATCACTCTCACCTTACGGTTTGATTTCAAAAGAGGTGTATAGCCAATCGGTAATTTTCCTTTGACTTAGTTTAAATATTACCTGAAATGCGCATGTGGTATATACAAATATGTTGAGGTTTCATGTGACAAAAGTAACCGGTAAGATATAAAATGGTTGAATAATCAATATGCACGTTTCAGCTGAAAAGTTGGCGTGGTCGTTGCTTATGAAAAGAGCTCACGTTTGTTTCTTTTTGTGGATGGGAGAAATGGAGGGTAAACGAACAAAATGAAAAAATAGTGTTCACATTGCCATCAGACATCGCTGAATTATGGGACTTTGTAGTTGTAGTGCGCTCTTTTTTGCTCATTTAACGATTCTATGAGCTTAGGAATTGACATCAATCTGGAAATTTTGCTGTAATTAAAATATGAATATAGATACGTTGGATGCGGGACATAATCCGATTTCTATAATTCATGATTTGAGTTTTCGCATCTAATATGCTTAACTCTCTATGTTACTTATAGGTAGCTTTCGATGAGCTAGTTTTTTGAAGAAACAATATTGCAACAAAAATATTTTAATGAAACGACTCTGTTATTTTCTAGACATTTTGATACGTTTTAGACTAGAATTAGTATTTCTCAGAAAAAGTTGAGCCATAAAGGATTAATTTAATTCAAGCTGGATGACGTTTTTTTTGTACGAGTCAGAGAGGCTGAGTTTTTCGAAAATTTCTCCTTCTGCGAGGCGTGGAAAACGTCACCGAGCCAGAGGAAAACGAGCGGAAGCTACGACCGAGAAATGAAACGAAAGAGGTGGAGAGATGATAAAGTAGGCACGGGCACGAATTGCATCGCGACACGCAAAATGCGTGCCGGTACCATAATTGGTAGGACAAAAAAGAAACAGGATTGCGTGGAGGGCGACGCTTTTAAGCCACGGACCTACGGCATTCACGATCGAAGTGGTCCACGACACGAATTCGTTCGGCACGCCACGTGCGTGACCGCTGTATACGTTTTTTTCTCTTCTCCCCACTGTGAATTTTTAAACTGCGAAGTATATAGCATATGTATGTAGGTATTTATTTATTTACTAATTTTAATTAGCTCACAAGCAGTGCTTTCACAGTCTTTTACAATGAGCATGCCAGCAATAACGAAGGCGTGCACATACGACCATTATACACGTAAGGATTGGAACCCGCATTGTGAGTCATGCACGCTAGCCACTCCCCCGACAGAGCACGAAATTAATCGGTAAGGGAACTAAATTTCCTACTAAAATATTTTGTCGCATTAAAAAGTTTCTGGTACTTTGTCTAAATAATGTTCTCCAATTTTTAATGATTCATCGAAAGCAAAGTATTTAATTAATGTTTTAAAAAGCGCAGTATATCGGGACACGCATTTTAGATCGATATAGCATGACCGTCAGTGTATAAATATACCCTAGGTTACTGTTGTTTTTAAATGATAGAACCGAAGATCTCTTGTGGTGCAAGACGTGCTCTTGCACAGTGCGGGGAGCTTTTGGAGGGCGGCAAAAATAAGCGTCAAATGCATAGAAATTTTTTTGATAAGCATTACGCTACGGAATTGAAATAAAACTGAACGATCCGTTGCTCCGCGGTTTGGATCTTTCTCTGCTCTTTTAAAACTTTCCAAATTAAAATCAGCATCGTCTAGACAGGGGTTCTCATGGAATAAATGGTCGTGGCCTCACGTGCGGCCACGGTGGATTTCCGGTGGCCGCACTTGTATTTTTTTTAAATTTTTAGTATATAGGTTTTCAAACTATCATGTAAGATCAAATTTTTTTTATAAATATGAAGTAACTCATTAATGTATGTACATACGTCTTATACTCAAAGAAATTTATTAAACGGAAATTCATCCACAACCGTGTTTTACAAATAACCGGAGAGCAGCTTCAAGATGCTCGTCCTTCAGTTTGCTTCGGTATTTACTTTTGGAGAAATTAAGTGCATTAAATAATCTTTCACATGTAAACTAAAGTCTAATAGCGTGTGTTGAGATTTCTCAATGATTTTGGCACTTATAATCACACTTATTATCACACTTATTATCACATTTATTATCATATTATTATCATAAGACAGACGCACTCCCACACTAAAATCCCATATATGGGAAGTAATATATTTATACATATATTTTAAAATATATGGATTCTATTAGAAGTTGGCCCATTTCATACATATTCACATATATTGAGGCATATATGGGCAATATATGGAAAATAAGTGGAGCCAAGAAAGCACATATATATGTTAAATATATGGATCCATATATGGAGACTATATGATGATGATGGAACCAAGGTAGGTCTTTGTACTGACTGTGAGACATATTTAAAGTATATTTTCATTCCAGATATTATGCATAAATAGTCATATACTGTAAGATATATAGTTTATATTTTGAAGGCATATATTTAGGTATGTGTTAACGAAAAAGTCTTATTTTTCACACATGGAGAATTATGAAATATTTCCGAAATTCACATATATTATTCATCATATACCTAAGAGTAAAGATATGGATTTCAAATATATATATTTATTCAACATGTTTCCCATATATGAAACAATATGAAATATTAAATATATTTACATATATTTTAAATCCGCATATTTATCCATATATGGAAGGAAAATATATTTTTTCCACATATTTCCCATACATGAAAAATATGTAAAATACTAAATATATTTTCATATATTTTAAATCCATATATTTAGCCATATCTGGATGAAAAATATATTTAAATCCTCATATTTCCCATATATGTAAAATATATGTATACAAAATATATGATAATTCCATATATTGTTGCATACATTTGACATATATTGACCGCTCATATATCATAAGCCCATATACAGCCCATATATCTACATATATTGACACTATATGTTTCATATATGGGGCTTTAGTGTGGGCTTGCAAGTTAATCAAATGTTAACGATAAAATGAGTGTAAACTATGAAAACGAAGCTCTCAGAGAACAACACAGAGATATCCAAATGTGAGGCCAACGTACTCCCTACTTTCAGATGTGCTCGTTTACGACCTACAGTCATTCCCTCTAGCTTAGTGAGTAAAAATTCGTTTGTTTTCTAGGAGGACCATTTTTACTTTCTCCATACGTAGTAATGGGAAAGTATCGTGATCACGAAAAAAATCGACTTCGAGATTTCAACGGAAATACACGTTTTGAGGTCCCTAGAACACGTTTAGACTATTTTCGGAATGATGCCTGTGTGTGTGTGTGTGTGTGATTGTGGGCGTTCTAACTCCAAAAGTACTTGCCATATCGTTACCAAACTTCATATATAACACTTTAGCATGAGCACAAAGAACTCATTAGTTTTTGGACGGTAACGGTTAACCGGAAGTCGAGGTTTATTCGAAACCCGATTCGGGTTTTGCGATATTATTGTATATAGAATTCTATACAAAAGTTATAGAGAATGTAATTTCCTACAACTTTCATTTGTAACAATTTTCCATAGCAGGTATTGTTTAGGAATTATTTATAAATAATCGATTTTTTCGGTTTCCGTCAAATATCTCCTTAAAAACGTCGTTATTGGTTATCTTCGTTAGGACCAAAGTCGTAGAGAATAATATTTCTTCCAAGTTTCGTTTGAAACAAATTTTCGTAGAACCCTCCATTTAGTAGATAATTAGTTTATTCGTAAATTTCCAGTATACAGCGCCACCATCTAGCGATGAAATCGGTAAACATATTCAAATTTACCTAATTTACCGCAATAAGGACGACTGTATTCTTTTACGCTACGAAATGATAATTTTGCCTCATAATGCTATTCATAATAATTTAAATATCTATACCCCAAATATGGAGAAAGTCATGTGTTGGCCACATCAGATTTTTCTTATTGCCGCCCCAAGAGAGAGAGAGAGAGGAATAATGAATGGATGCATAGCATTTTTCTAATAAGTTATGAGACGTTCTCGGCCAGCTGTTCAAGTCAATTAACTGTTCCTTTGCATATACAGACAGGCATCTGGATCATATCCCTATATTGTGAACAAGGGACTATTCATTCCGTCTGTTTATTCACAAAAATGCTCTAGAGGGTTTGAGTCGAATTACTGGGTTGAGGACCCCTTGTATGACGGAGAAATTAGTGGTGGCCGCACCGAAATTTCCTGGTGGCTACATGCGGAAGGTGGAGCATTTTTGTTGCGTGATGGTTTTAACAAATCAGGAAGGATAAATATCTTTGAATGAACAAAGCGATGGATTTAAAAGGATTCATATGCGTGATATTTCATGCATATTCTTCGATGAATATAAAAAAACTATTTTCTTAGACTATTAAGAAAAGAATTTGGATGTAACTTTAGTTATATTAAAATCGGAGGGAATCGTCTGCCAATAAAAATATGTAGATTGGGTGCCAAGAAGTTTAATGAAAACGGAAGTAGAGTAAAAATTCAATTTTTTATGCGACTGAAATACTTTCCCTCAGCCCACGAATACCGGACCAATCCTTTCTCATGGGGCTGTTGACACCTCGTTTTTCAATAAAATAAAATAATTTCGTAAAAGCGATATCAAATATCTCCGGCCTCGAGAACACGCCTTTAATTATTAATTTATTTTGCGTCGCCGCGTTAAAGCAAGGGGCACCGCCGAGTCCGTCGTACAATCTCCAGCGCAAACGCACGTTCCTCTCGTGAGCGTGCGTTCGCAAATTAGGAAGGATAAATAAAATGAGAAAACAAACGAACCAGCGAAACGGAACCGTCGTTGAAATTTTCTGCCTCCGAATGGTAAACCCACAAATTGAAACGATCGAGGGGGAAATCACTGCGTTTGCTCGATAAAGCAAGGACGAGGATAATCGAAAGTATCGGAAAAGAGCTACGGGGAGGTCCTTAATGGGATCGGAAATGTAATAGAGGGAGGATATTTTGAAAAGAGAGGGAGACATGGGGTGGAGGCGGAAAGAACGGGAAGTGTAAGGAGCAAAATGAAGAGAGAGAGAGGGAAGGAAAAGGCGGAGGGAGAAATTTGCGGGAAACCTTGAAAACGGGAGGAGAAAATGGAAATGGTAAGAGATAACGGTATGCGTGGGCGGGAAATGGTTAGAGAGAGAGAGAGGCGTAGGAGGATGCGTGGGCGGGAAATGGTTAGAGAGAGAGAGAGGCATGGGAGGAAGGAGGGGAAGAGAGAGGATATAGGATCGGAAGGGATGAGAGGGTTTAATGGCTCGAAGATGGCAATAAAGAGAGACCGCGAAGGTTATGAGGGTGGTATGGGATCGGGAGGGAAAAATCGCGGTGTGGGAGTGGGAAAATTTAGATGGGAATGGGTTTTAGGGAAAGGAGAAGTAGGAAGAAGCAGGTAGAGGGAGGGAGGGGGAGGAAGGAAGGGGAGAGGGAGAGAGATAGGAGAGGGAGAGAGAGTAAGGGGAGAGAGAGGAGAGGAAGGGAAAGAGAGAGCAAGGGAATAGGGAGAGAGATAGAGAAGAGGTAGACGGGGGAAGGGAGAGGGGGGTAGGGAGAGATAAGGGGAGATGGAAAGAGGGAGGAAGGGAGAGAGAGTTCAAGGGGAGGAGGAGAGGGAGGGAAAGGTGAGGAAGGGAGAGGAGTTGGAGGGAGAGAGAGGGGGGTAGGGAGAGAGGGGGGGGGAGTGTTATATAGACGGAGAGGGAGACGGGATTTCAAGAGGTCAATGGAGTGGGAGAGATATACGAGTACAGAAACGAAAGAGGAACGGAGACGGCATGTACGGATGCGTGGAAAAGAAAAGACGGATGAACTATTTACGAAAGAGGTCGGGTCGAGAAGGGAAAAGGAAGAGGAAAGCGCTGGAGAAGTATGCCAACGGATAAATATGAAGACGGCGCACGAGGAGGGGTGAGAAATATGCGATTAATAGGGATGAAAGGAAAAAAATCTGATGTGGCCAACACATGACTTTCTCCATATTTGGGGTATAGATATTTAAATTATTATGAATAGCATTATGAGGCAAAATTATCATTTCCTATCTTAAAAGAATACAGTCGTCCTTATTGCCGTAAATTAGGTAAATTTGAATGTTTACCGATTTCATCGCTAGATGGTGGCGCTGTATCCTGGAAATTTACGAATAAACTAATTATCTACTAAATGGAGGGTTCTACGAAAATTTGTTTCAAACGAAACTTGGAAGAAATATTATTCTCTACGACTTTGGTCCTAACGAAGATAACCAATAACGACGTTTTTAAGGAGATATTTGACGGAAACCGAAAAAATCGATTATTTATAAATAATTCCTAAACAATACCTGCTATGGAAAATTGTTACAAATGAAAGTTGTAGGAAATTACATTCTCTATAACTTTTGTATAGAATTCTATATACAATAATATCGCAAAACCCGAATTAGGTTTCGAATAAACCCCGACTTCCGGTTAACCGATATCATCCAAAAACTAATCAGTTCTTTGTGCTCATGCTAAAGTGTTATATATGAAGTTTGGTAACGATATGGGAAGTACTTTTTGAGTTAGAGCGCCCACAATCACATACATCCATCCATCCATCCACACGCACACAGACATCATTCCGAAGATAATCTAAACGTGTTCTAAGGATCTCAAAACGTGTATTTTCATTGAAATCTCGAAGTCGATTGTTTTCGTGATCACAATACTTTCTCTATATTACGTATGGAGAAAGTAAAAATGTAAGGATAAGTCGTAATAAGGTTAGGAGAATGGCAAGTAAGGGGGAGGAAGAGGATGACGGAGACGACGGGAGGAGAATATACAAAAGTGTGAGTGCGAGGGAAGGAAAGAGCGAAAAGGAGAGAAAGAGTGTGAGAGGAGAGGAAGAGCGGGAGAAGGGCAGAGAGGGAGGAGTGTGAGGAATGGAAAGGGTTGGAGAGTGGTGGAGTGAAAGGGGAGAGAGAGGATTCGCAGGGGAGGGGAGTAAAGAAAGAAAGAGAGAACGTGATGGTAAGGAGGTTGCATAGGGATGTAAAAACAAAAGAAGGGTAAGGCGCGCGGGAAGAGAAGCGGGGGACAGCGAACGAGACGGAAGAAGCAACAGGAGGAAGAGTGAAAGAGGTCGAGAGAAGTTGGAATACTGAAAGAAATATGGGGGGAGGTAACGAAAAAAAATATGGAGCGGCAGAGAGAAAGAGGAAGGAATAGATAAGGAGAATAGAGAAAAATAAATGAGTGGAGAGAAACCAACGAGGGAAAAAGAAAAAGAGAGAGACAGACAGACAGACAAACGACTTTATTTAGGGCGAAATTGCGACTGTGACGTCCCTTCTTACATTTAACCTTTTCGTTAGCTTTGAAAATTAGATATAAGATAATTAAAAAATTTCTCATACATATTGATTACAAATTTTGCTAGTTAAGAGAGGAGATAGAGAGGGGGGAGAGAGGGGGAGAGGAGATAGAGGGAGGTTATAGAGAGGGGGGAGAGAGATGGATAGGGTGAGGGAGGGAGGGGGAGAGAGAGAGGAGATAAAGAGTGGGAGGGAGAGGGGGGAGAGAGGGGGGGAGAGGAGATAGAGAGGGGAGAGAGGAGGGAGAGAGGGAGAAGATAGAGAGAATGGGAGGGAGAGGGGGAAAGAGATGGAGAGAGAGAGGAGATAGAGAGAGGGGGAGAGTGAGAAAGAGACAGAGGGGGGAGAGGGGAGACAGGGAGGTGGAGAGAGAGGGAGGGGGGAGGGAGAGGAAGGAGAGGGGGAGGGGGTAGAGAGGGGGAGAGAGAGAGGAGATAGAGAGAGGGGGAAGAGAGAGAGGGAGACAGAGGGGGGGAAATAGGGAGGGAGGGAGAGGGGGTGAGAGAGGAGAAAGAGAGAGGGGGAGAGAGAGAAAGAGACAGAGGGGGGGAGAGGGAGAGAGAGAGGAGAGAGATAGGGGGAAGAGAGAAAGGGAGACAGAGGGGGGAGGGAGGGGAGAGAGGGAGGGGGAGCGAGAGGGGGGGAGGGAGAGGAAGAAGAGAGAGGGGGGGAGAGGGAGAGAGATAGGGGGAAGAGAGAAAGGGAGACAGAGGGGGGGGGATAGGGAGGGAGAGAGAGGGGGGAGCGAGGGAGAGGGGGTGGGAGGGGAGATAGAGAGAGGGGGAGAAAGGGGGGGGGGAGAGGGGGTAGTAGAGAGGGGGGAGGGAGAGAGGGGAGAGAGATGGAGGGAGGGGGAGAGAGAGGGAAGGGGGATATGGGGAGGGAGAGAGAGGGGGAAGGGAGGGGGAGAGAGAGGGAAGGGGGAGATGGGGAGGGAGAGAGAGGGGGAGATATATATATATATATACGGATGAGTTCAGTCATTTTCTCACGATTGGTGGTCCTACCAACGAAAAACAAGAAGAGGAAGAAGATGAGAGAAAAGAGGTAACGAGGATAATAAAAACAGGTTGAACGACAGGAAGGGAGTGGGGAAAACGTAAAAATAAAGGGAAAGTATATAGGAAACGGACTTGGATAAAAAAGTGGAGAATAAGAGAAATAGGCGAATAGGAACGGGAGAAATGGATAGGAGTAGGGACAAAAACGCGGAGACATGCAGCGGAGGGAGGTGTACAGAGAGAGAGGAATAGGAGGAGGTGTAGAGAGGGAGAGGGGAGGGAGAAGGGGGGGAGTGAGAGGTTTGGAGGATGAGGACGGAGGTCGATGGCGGGAAACGGGAGAGGAGGAGGGGGAGTGAGCGAAAAAGTGAGGGAAAGGAGGGAGAGGGAGGAGAGAGAGAGGGAGGTACAGAGAAGCGGTGTGCGCCGAAGTGGTTGCGCGGGGAGTAGTAGAATGTATTTCAAAGGGGGAGAGAGAGAGGGGGGGGGGAGAGAGAGTGAGAGGAATCTAGGTGTGGGAAGAGGTAGGAAAGGATATAGTGGGGAGGGTGGGGCGTAGCAAGGAAGGGGGTAGAGGGCCGAGAGGGTAGGTTGGACGAGAAGACCAAGGTAGGGGTAAGGGCGGTGGATGGGGGTGGGGGAAGGAGGGGGATTTGGTGTGTGTTCCCTCCCCCACGTTCGCCAGACGAAGGGCGAGGCCGGAGTTAGTCTTTCCCCTTTGGCAGTCAGTTGTACGGCGTCTCTGATATCGTTTAGGCTGGTGTTTTGTGCTCCCGTGTCTTGCGGCTTCTTCTCTACAGTCTTTCTTCTCTCACGCACACACACGCATACGACGCTTGGAGGATCTCGCGCCGGTAAGGAACCCACGCAGCGGTAGGATCAACATTCTCTGAGGTAAACATATATAGCCGTGTCGGTGCGATTGCACCGGAATTTCCTCTTTCTCCCTGTGTGCTTGACTTTTTCCCCACTCATTTCGGGATATCATATACCGCGCGGATCGTGATTTCTTATTTTTTTCGGGCGAGAATTTTCTTTGTTTAGCCCCGGCTGGTTTGATTTTTCCGGTTCTTCGGCGTCGGATTTCCTGTCGGATTTTTTCCCGCTAGACTTCCGCGAACCTTTCACGGTGTAAAGGTTTTTGCGTATTTTTTTCCGAGTCGGTCGTCCGTACGTCTGGGATGCTAAAATTGTCGTGGTCATTCCCCCTCTCGTTACGCTGCCGAACTAGGTTTCGGCAAACTACATACGTACGCGGAAATGCATTGTTGTCACGGGGTCGTGTTTCCATGGTAAATGTAAATAAACAGCGGGCTCGTGGCTTCATTTGTTTGTTTTTTTTACGTGTTGCGGTTTTGTTCCGTGGTTTTTATCGGGTGATATTTAACCGCATGCACTTTGCCGTCGAGACGGTTAAAAATCGATGAGCCGAGAGATTATTGGGTCAAAGGGTTGTGCGAATTCGATTTATTAGATCGACCTCTCGATTGTCGGAAGAAACTTTTAAAAATTTCATCGACGTTTTTTTTAAGGCAACGGATTAGTCGGAATTATTGAAAAAATTGCCATCTTTTTTGGACCGCATTTGCCACTATGTTGCTTTCAGCTTACGTCGCCAATACTTATCGAAAATATTCGATCGATTCTTTGCAAATTTCGGCGGAAATGTAATTAATAGGAATTGATGAGGACGTTCTGGTCGACGACATATATATTCTTTAATATCGGGCGCACATTTCATAGTTGGTTTGGCAACACTTTGTACCCGGATTATGCTGAATTGGCAGAGTAAACAATTTCACAGCATACTTTTGTTTCTGTTGGCTCAACTATTAATCCAATTGGGCGATTTTTATATGCGGAATCATCATTCTTGGCGGAACGTCGACCAAAGTCACGAGTGAACAATGGCAAAGTGCGACACGTGCTTTTCCTTCCTTATTGGGAATCTTATATATAATTTTAGAAGCGTCCGTCCCCCCCTTTATCTCTTGAACAGTTTGTCATAGAGACATGCTGTAAACGTACTTTTGTTTCTGTCATCCAGGAGACCCAGGGAAAACTATTATCGTTTGCGGAATTGTCCTGAGTTTGATTCCAGGAGACAATTATATTTTCCCCTAAGTGTAAACGGGATTTTCGATTTTTCAGAGTGAAAGTTTTTTTTCCTTCATTCATCAAAATACCTAAATATGGACCGATTTTCTTCGTTTTTGCTTTATTCCACGGTTAAAATTGTACAATATTATTCTTGTAATGTTTACATGTTACATGGTCGAAGTTTTCAGAAATACGCAATTGTTTGGAAGTACTTTGGAAGTAGCTCTTTAACCGAAAATCTCGCGGTTATTAGCGACGATGAGCTATAAAAAAACCGTTTCTGTTTTTATTTCTCGCTTTATAGAGCTATGAATCAGCGGGAAGGAAGCGGCAGGAAATCATTTTCGTCCGCACTTTTTTTTCCGTCTCTCGAGGGAGGGAGAGAGGAGGGGAGGAAATTGGGAGATGGAGAAAAGGATATAACGCCCCTTCCCGAAAAGGAACTGCAGTTCTTAACCGCGTGTACCGGTGCGGCTCTCCCCTTGAGATTTGTCAGCTTTCACTTTCACCCCACAAAACCCTCAATAAAAAAGAAAAAGCCGAGGCGTATTTACCTTTACCCTCAAACGTAAGAATCTCTTTTTTTCGGTTTCTCACTCAAAAAATAAAACTGCAAATATTATCTCCACGCTACGACTCTCAGCTTTTTTCTTTCTCTCCCATGACTCGTAATGGTAAAAGACGTGCGTTGCGGCGCCCGTTAGGCCAAAGGGATTGGGTGACTCATGCGCCTGCGCAGAACGAATTTTCGTCACGCACGCACGCTCAACCGCGCGGGCGCAACACACCCACGTCTTTCTGCAACCCGTGTTTGGGTGCCTTCTCTGACCGCCCGACTTGGAAGAGCCGGAGCATGTGCGAGTTAGGACGAAAATAAATGAAGGTCGATTCCGAGAGATGGAAATATTAAGGGCACAAGAACGTAAATAAATGCTTCCCATTTTTATTAATGTTCATATCGTCGGTTTCTTTAGGTGTAAATATAATCGCTTTCTGTATATTAAAAAAAAACGCGTTAAGTGATTTTATCTCAGATTTTCTAGCGACTTGACGAGCGTCTTACGCGCAGTGGTGATGGGACCCGAAATTTTAACAGCTTCCAGTATCGTGACAAGGGAGGGGCGCAAAAAATATCCAAATAGAATCTAAATAAACTAGAGAGTAATTTTTTGAAGTGAATATTTAATTGTTTGTCCCAGGCGCTAAGATAGTTGCTGTGCTGTCGGCAACAACCAATTTTTTACCGCCTAAAAATCTTTCAGCCTATTCTCGCAAACGTTCAGGGTCCTTTCTAAGCATCACCTTCGCGAAACGAGATTCCGTGTCGGTTTTACGTATTTTTTCTCCCTCCGCCGAATAGTAATGATGCAATCACGACTCACGAGGTTATGTCGTTTCCCCTAAAAGAGAATAATCGTCACTCTCCAAGGCGATTTCTCCTCCCCTCGAACTCCACTCCGAAATCTCAATATTGATCGAGCGACCTGTCTCTCCCGCCGTCTTGATTTGGTAAAGGATTGGCCTTTAACAGGTGGTAAATAAATATTTCCCTCGGACAAACCTTTCTCCCAGTTCCCTGCGCCACTCGACTTGTCGATACTTACCTGTCACCAGAGAAGATTTTCTTTCTCATTCACACTTAGTCCTTCCGTCTCTCGGTCGAAGCTCGCGTTCTTTGCGTCAGGAAGACGTCAAAACCGTCGTCTTTTCTTTAAGTAACAGTTGTTAAATAATGAACGTTATCGCGTTTTGCGTCAGAGTAGTCGGGGAGGGGGGGGAGCCTCTTTCCTTAATTAACAAAGTTTTAAGATCAGTTTGAAATTTCCGGCCGTAAAATACTATAGGACAACTTAAATCGGCTGTTGCGGAATTCCTAACGGGAGAGATTTTTGGTTCACTTGTGTAAAATTTATATATCCGCCGATAGTGGGGCAGCTGTTGGAATCTCCAATGGATGCGATAATTTAAGTCCGTTATTAGGTATTGCTGTCACGTTATTTCATCACAGGCTCTACGCTTTCACGATGTAATTTTCTTCTACTTTCATTTTTTTATAGAAATTCGCTTGTGCTCCCTTGAAGGGGAAATCGCTAAAGACATTTTAAAGTACACATATTCTTGCAGAGATTGCGTTATTGTTAAGATGGATTTATAAGCACAAGATGTGTGAATGAAAATTATAAATTATATTTTAGAGCTAAAGAAAATATTCAATGTAAATGAGGAGTGGACGACCTATGTCCCGCGAAGAAATGGTAAAAAAGATATCCGTGAAATTTAACACCAAAATTCATATTTTTTCGTAAAATTGTGTTGATAAAACCTTGAATTTTAAAATTTTGCCCCTAAAATCCTCATTTACACTTGATTTACACATTACAGGCAACCCCCTACTTTCGTACATTCGACTTTCGTACAACTCGCTCTTTCGTGCATTATATATTCTCACGCATAAGCCGCCTTTCGTACGCCGAATTCGGACTCTCGTCGTCAGCTGACGATCAAACATTTCGAGCTATCTCATATTTTATTGCATTTTGCCCTATCTCTCTATATTATAAAATCGACGATTGTGTCTAAAAGGCCCCTGCTCAAAAAACTAAACATTTATACCGTAATTAGATATTTTATAATATTTTTTGGCTCTCTGGGAACGGAACCCCCATTATTACATATAAGTCTGTTGCTCAACATTCGTCATTCGACTTTCGTACGCGTTTTCAGGGACGTATGTTTACGAAAGTGGGGGGTTGCCTGTATAAGATCTCAGAATCTCAGAGTTACTCCAGATTTAAACTCCCACGCATTTAGATATTTCAATGCGGCCCAACGGGATATTCGCAGTCACAGATGCGGCCTGCCACGCAGAATAATATATAAAAATGTGTTTGTAAGTGACAGTGATTTTTTCTGTACAAACGTAAATATTTTCTTGTCGTTCATCCGTGTTCGACTTACGAAGATCACTTTACGTAAGTGAGAAAAAATTCCACTCTCAGCGCGTTGCCCGGTAAAAAAAAAGTCCCATTACGACTACCTCATGCCATCTTTTTTTTACTTCACGGTTCGGAAAATTCGCAAAAAGCAATTTTTTTCCACTTCCCCGCCTCCCTGGCATTTTCCGACCTCCCACGCTCTACTCTATCACTCTCTCTCCCTCTCTCTCTCTCTTTCCTTTTTTCCTCTCCCAAACTCCGCCTACGCGACCTTTTCATACGGACGCCGTCATAGACACGGGAAAGCATCTTCCGACAACATTTCTCTCCCTCCTCCTCACCTCTACCCTTTTCTCCCTTTCTATCTCACGATCTCCCTTTATAAGGGAGGGAGTGATATGGGGAGGAGGACGACAACCAAAAAAAAGAAGAAAAAAGAAAGAGGTAAAAGAAAAAAATTCCTTAAGGAACCCACAAAAATTGTCTCACCGCTTTCTACCCATTCCCTCCTCCTTCGCCTCGATTTTCGAAAACCTCCTCCTCTTCCAGTTTCCTCTTCTCTACGTCAGAGAGGAAAGAAGGGATTTGGGAGGTAGAGGGAAGGAGTGGATGGGAGGAGAGAGAGAGAGAGGGAGGGAGGGAGAGAGAGAAACGCGACGTAGGAGAGGCCCCGCTTCCTCGCACTTATCGACCCAAACAAACCCTCCTTTCCCCCCTCCCTGCCTCCTCCTCTTCTCTGCCTCTTCCTCCTCCTCCCTGCAACCATTCTCCCAGTCCATTCACATCCCACCCCACCCCTCATCCATCCGCCTCCTCTTTCACTTCCCCCTCGGGCGCTCACACCCTAACCTCTCCCTCCTCTGTAAACCTCCCTCTTCCTCTCTTCGAAGCCTCTCTCTCCTATGTAGTCTTTTACTCACGCTATACCGCCTCAATGAATTCCAAGTCCACGAGGACCTGCATGGCGGGCGAGGGAAAGGGAGTTGGCGGGCTGTCGGAGGGCTTGGAAGGAAAGCCGTTGTGATGTTGATGGCCAGAGGTTCCCAAACTGGTGCTCGCGAGCACTGCCGTGCTCTTCTGCGGTGCTTAAAATCCCGTTTCTTTTAACCAATAATTTAATATGCTCGGTTGCTTCCATTCCAAACGCATCTTCAAAGATTAAGACTAACTCTGACGTTGGTTTGGTGTTATTCACGATCATTAATATTTATTCAGAGGTATAGTGGTGCTCGCTTTATATTCTAGCATACAATTTGGTGCTCGCCACATCGAAAAGGTTGGAAATCCCACGGCTATGCCATGCTCTCCGACTCGTGCGATTCCGGCGGCCGTAATGGCGTACGGTTGTTTATCTTTGAAAGTATTTTATTTTCTGTAAAGGATTTGCTTAATGTTGACCGGAGAGATAGTAGAAACGAATTCGATATCTAACAAGTCTTATGGCTGAAATAAGCACTTACGGATAAACCATTGAAAAATATGTGCTTAGCTTAGGTATCTTCAATAGCCATAGCAACGTTATGAAAATCCAGATGCGCATTTCGGCTAATATGCAGCTGTCTGTGGTGATGATTCATCGAAATTAGATTCTGAATAAGATCAGCGTTTTTCATAAACTTGTTATGGCTATTGGAGATGCCTAATATAAGTATATACTTATTTTTTCAAGTTTTGATCATTAACTGTTTTTTAATAAGCATAAACCAGTCTGGTATTTGCGGCTAGAGTAATCGTATCGATATAGTATTGAAGACTCCGGCACATACTTAAGCTCAAAGAGGGGATTTGTAGTCCAGCGGTTTTTTCCATGACGTAAACGGAGATTTATTTATTAGTTTTAAAATCATTTGTTTGATAATGAAGGCCCAGGCAACGAGCTCATTGGTGGCAACAGCGAAATGCAAAAAATCTTCGCTTTCAACGTGGGATTCGATCTCGCATGGTATTGGAAGAGAGTCACTCCGGACTCCCTTCTCTTCCGAGAAGCAATAACCGGTCTGGCTGCATACGTTTGGTTAAATTAAGCACGAACGATTTGGGTAAGAGCATATTCCGTACAAGTACAGTCGGTTCCACGTAATGTGCTCAACTTAATTGGCGTCGTTAAGCGGCCCATAATGATAAACGCCAGACTTAGATTTGGTTTTAGAATTGCGCGTGTAATCGCGATTCCACTGTGCCACTGTGATAGCGGTAGACGGTGTTATATAATCATAATCGACGTCTACCGTAGCCATAGTTATTGTCTCTCTCCATATCTAATAGGGTCTCGTGTCTTTGGACCACTCCAACTTGGTAGCGTCTACCATGAATCAGATTGTATACTACAGAACTGAGGAAGAGGACACCGAAGTTGAAGCCATATTTGTCACACTCCGCTCTTTCGCCACATTGTACAAATGTTAAATCTTCGAAGGGCTTTATTGTCATGCTAACGTTCTGTACTATAATTTCAATGCCATAACCCCGCGTTTGGTCAAAATAACCAGCTATAATAATAAGCGGCATATATTGTATTATTAAAATACATCAAGCGTTAGAAATAAATTAATTTTTTCTCAGTTTCCCATTTTCATTCAAGCGAATCAACAAAGGATTCGCGAGCGTTGTATGGGGGACAAAGGGTTTGGTGGCTGATCGATTTTCATTAATTCGCGCCACGCTTTTGTGACATAACACGTGGATGCGGAAGAAACTTCTTTCGTCTCTCCTTTTCAAATTCGACGTCGTTTAATCCACTTACTTAAATTTGATGCCCACAGCCGTCAGCCTTTACCTTACCGAAGACGTGATAAGGTCGCCGGAAAATTTTGATCGATATTTAATAAAAAGAGAAGAGCGATAATTTTTCTCCGCCTCGGTGTTGCGGTGGGTTGCATGACGACCGCAAACCGCTTCAATATAGTTTATTTTTTCTTTCCTCACAGCTGCTATTATTTTCCCTAGGCCATAAAATTTTCCTTCTCGCCCTTCCTCCATCCATTCTATGTAACACGTCAGGGATAACCTTGAAAGAACGCTTTTTTTGGCGTGTCCGAATAAATTTCGCCACGGATTTTCAGTAGCGTTTTCGATTTTCCTTAATGGGAATACGGCCAGGAGTCTGGACTCCACGCCCTTCGGCAAGGTCGCTAGCAAACCGGAAAATTACCTCTACCTCCTATATTATTTTCCCGTTATTAATAGTAATATGTAGATCGAAGACGTGGACGATTGATTAAGGAATGCCGTTAGCTCGGAAAAGTTGTTTGCATTGATGTGAGGTCAGAACAGCATTGCCGTTTTCCGATTAGGGATGGGCGATCTAAGATCGATCTTTTACGGGATCGATCTTTTTACAAGGCCGATTCGATTTTTTTTGGATCGATCTTTTGTTCTACGATTTTTATGTGGATCGATTCTTTTAGCCCAAAATCGAGATCGTTCGAACCCACCTCGTGGGGTGCCTATGAAGGAGAGGGGCAGTGGTGATTGGTGAAAGTGGTGACCTCTAGTGGTGGGCATCAAACCTAGTCGGCAACGTAACCTTAATAGCTGTACCCGCGCAATGTTTGCACGTTTTTTTCAATTAATTAATGACAAATTAAGAAGTGTGTGAAATAAATTGATCTCAATAATTCACATTTTACTCTAATAATGCATTTCCCCGGTATAGGACTTTAAAGTATTTGGTTTCCAATGTAAGGTTCACGTGTTCGAATCTCGCTGAGGGCATGCCTGTGTGTGCATATTGGCAATTTATTATGCGAATAATAGTCAGTCAGAAATCTGTAAAATTAAAAATCATATTATAGAGGAAATTAATGCTACACAGTAGGTAATTGATCGCGAACTTTTGTTACTTATTTTCTTTGTTTCTTTTTATTACTTTATAATAATAAAATGTTGGTTCTGATGGCTTGAATCAAAGATCGATCTTTATTATATTAAAAAAATTGTAACACGAAAATTATTCTTTCAGTTTGTAACCTTCATTGTTGCTAGAATCGATCTTGCTTGAATCGATCTTTTTGGTTCGATCTTATCGGTAAATCGATCTTTTTTAATACGATCTAGATCGATTCCCAGAGTCGATATTTCAGTGTAAGATCGCCCATCCCTAATTTCCGATTCGTCATTCCCAAGGCGGGGATCGGCTAATTCGAAAATAAATTACAGAGCTCGGATTTGAACTATCTAATTCGGTGAATCTTGGAGAACGCCTATTGAACACCTTTTAGAAAGGCCCAGGAAGGAGGGTTTACCTGAGGAAGTTTTCGGAATAGCTGAAGCCTTCGTCTATATCGGAAGCCGATGACAAAATTCGTGAGATCGATTCTAGGACAGGGCTGTATTGAGCGGTAGTTGCCAGTATTTTTTTCAAAGACCTTCAGAATTACGCGGCTACCCTACCTTGAAACAAGGCCGTACATTTTTATGCATACAGGTTACACAACGTTTGGAAACCCTCACTTATCGGTATTACATCACCAACGATTAATTGAAGGAAAATTATTGCTCGATATTTTTTACCAACTTTTCCAAATCGTTCATTTATTTATCTAACAAGGTTTTTCATAGCTTCCCTAAGACGCAGATGTAGCCAGTATGCTCCTGACGCAGTTTTATATTGGTGTCCCGTTATAAAACATTTTGTATATGATTCTATGGCGCACCTACAACGTTTTACCGATATGATTCGTTTGGTAATCTACAAATATAATTCCTCATCTGCTCATAGAGACCTAAATTCCTCGTTACTTGGAGAAATGTCACCTCTCCGGGAGCATCCCTTGTCGCGGAGCACTAGCGCAAATGCCTCATGAAGTCCGGGATGGTAGTATAGGCAGCTTCTATGCTCATTGAAACAGCCGAACAAAATCTACTTCCGAGTAATCTTCCTTGTCGGTACACAGTTCGTCCTTTCCATACGATTGTCTCTAATAACAACCGACGATCGGCGATTTACCGTTGATTATTCCAAATTTGCGATCGATATGCGCCGATACTTGATGTCTTCAAGAGCTTCCAAAAAGCCATTTGCACGAAACGGGCACTTAATATCGGTGCGTCCATGCATGTCTGGCTTCTCTTCTCACGTCTTATGTAGCCAGCAAGCCACCCAGCGGGATCTTTTGTATCGGCAGAAAAGGCGAACGGGACCCCCCTGGGAAAGGCCGGACTGTTCGGATGTGTATGCAGAGGATAATACAATCTGGCGACGGAGAAAAAAGAATATTTTTAGAAAAGGGTTTCCCGAACAAAGGAAGAGGAGAAGGCGCCGTATTGTTCGGTAGGTAAAGGAGGAGGTTTTTGGAGTGGCTCGTGAACATAAAAGAGAGAGAGAGTGAGTGAGTGAGAGAGACAGAGAGAGAGAGAGGGAGATTGAAGAGGCTTTCGAAGAGCTCGCAAAGGGAAAAGGAGAATAACTTACGGTAGGAAAATGACCGCCATGTGGTTGTTTTTTCCCGTGGAAGAAGAGAGGGAAACGTAAACGAACTTTCTAAAAATCCTCTTTTTATTTTAAATCTATTATGCTTTCGACGGGATACTGAATCAAGTGATAGTGTAGGGATGACTCGCAGTTTGTTTGTTTTTAATTATTTTTAATTAGGTGATGATTATTCCCGGTGCGTATTCCTATTCCTTTGGAACATTTCATACCTTAGCAAAAGTCAGTGTTTGCCTTTTCGTTTCGATGCAAATTAAAACTAGTGCTTTAGATGACTTTCTCCTTAACTAATAAACGCCTCCCGTGTTGGAAACTGTGCGATGTACTTTTTTGCGGAACCAGTTTTTTCAAGTTGTTTGTTCAGAAAACAGTATATTTATTATGGCTAATTCTATGTTGATGCTTATCATTTTCGGGGTTGAGTCAGAATTAGAAAATTAAGGTTATTTAGGATAGTTTGGATCTTATTCTCTAGGAAAACATCAAATGTTCAGTTCAAAAATATTTACAGGACATATCATCGGAGAAGAATTCAAATGTTTTGTCGCGAAATGTACGCCAGAGGAAGAGTCGACCTTATTAAACAAATGCAGCGCTTCAATTGGACATAAAGCGTTGATGATTCTACTTGAGATCGTCCTTCCATCTGTTACAATAGGATCAGCGGAGAACGCCTGACGTAAATATCTGGATTCATTTAGTCGAAACATAGCGTTAACGGGTCATTTATTGCATCTAGACACGGCATCGGCCATTATCTCCTCGTTATTGTTAGCGCCTATTGCGCGAAAGCACGAGTGAATCGGCAAAGAGTCACACTTCGCTGTCATTGAACACCCCATTCGTGTTCAGATATGTGTGCAATACGCCTTTAGATGCGTGTAACAAATTACTAGTCTCATATATATTTATGAAAGTTTGTTTGTTTGTGCATCTATACATTTCCACACCGTTAAAGCTAGAGTAATCAAACTTTCAACAGATACTTTCTTCACAAATAGGAAGGTCGTAGGCTACTTTTTAATCCCAAATGTTTTATATTAATTGTACAAAAAGCAAAATAACTTTGTATGCTAATGCATTTCCATCTAGAGATGGGTCATAAGGTTCTTTTCAAACTGTTCTGATTAGTGATGTACCCACTAGTTCTGATGCCTAAACTGTTCCATAAAATACCTGTTCTCATAAAATTCCTGTTCTCAAAGAACAGGTAACTCTACGTCTTATACACAGTGAGAAAGGTGGGAAACGACTACTTCCTTATCCGCAATTGGACGGCGGGTACTGATTAAACTACGCGTATTTTCCTAAGTCCTACTATTGATTTGAATCAAATTTGTTACGATTGTGGAGGGCTCCCAGAAATAATTCATACGTGCTTTTTGTTTCTCTCTGCCCGTTTTATTGAAAACGGCGGCCGAGTGAATTCTTAAAGACCATGTATCATCTAGAATTCCTATCGGATTTGAAACAAATTTCCCCGGGCAACGCCGGGTATTTCTGGTAGTTCTCCATAAAAGCCACCGTTCGTCTTTCTAATTGTAGTGCAACAATACTTGGCACGATAAAATTGTTTTTTTTAAATACAAAAACGATATAAATACACGTAGTGTGAAAGATCCGGTAAAGCTTTTTGTCTTTTTTTTTAAATCGCCGCATGATGAAATGAAAATATTTATATAAAAATAGGGCTTGTTGATGAAAGTTTAATGTTCACCCAGAATAGAACTCGTTTCGAGCATTTTAGTTCGCCGATTTAAATTAATTCGATGGATGTTTAGTAAACTTTAAAATTATACGGTTTTCTAAATAATTCCGCGTCATTCTGTTATGGTTCCTTCGCTATTTATAAAGAAAAAAGTGGTTCTTCATTTACCCTTCGTGAAAAACTCAGAAATGAGCAGCATGCTGTTAGGCGCGAAGAATCATTGACTGCAATAATGCAATTTAAGTTTACTCAGTAGAACATGGAGAAATACGAGATTATGTGGTTAAATAAAACGCGGTCAATTTATCTCGGCTTCGCCGCGCCCGACTTTCACTCCGTAATTAAAAAACCTCGGCGCGCCGTAAAAATTAACGCGCAAAATTTCGTCGGGACGTGTAAGAGTCTCCTCTCTCGTTCATCATTTCCGAGCTTTAAAACGTTTTTCTCGCCGTCGGCACATAAAAAAAATATATAAGCGGGAAACAATTTTTTCGGAAAACACCGCTAATTAGCTCGAGAAACGAAATAAACACGACGAAGTTGACGGTGCCTTTAACAAGTACGGCTAACTTACGAACTCGAGATAATGTAAACAAAAGGAAGTCGTTTTTTTCTAGAATCCCGAAAAAGACCGTTTGTTTATTAGCGAAAGAAATCGCTCCGTAGACGTAGCGCGTAAAAAAATAGGTGCAGCGTACGCGGAACAAATATTGTCACATCCGTACAGTGTCGCTTTCCATATAAAAAAGCAAGCAGATGGATTCTAAGTAAGAGGTTCGTTGCTTGACGTCAGAGGAAAGGTTGGGGAGAGCCGAGAGTAAAATTCGATATATTTTATCTCACTGGGAACAAATTTATTTTTGTTTTTAGGCATATGGCTTATGCAGTTCTGTGTATGACCGAGGTATCTATAAGTGAATGGATTTTTATTAAAATCCTTCGCGCCACTTCTGAATAAATCGACATTTTGTTAAAATCCCTTTTGGTCCGATATGGTCCATTTCTACAAGGTTTCTATTCTCTATAGAAAAGTTAAATTTCGTCCGATTCTATGCTATCGTTAAGACATATAGACAACAGATTACCAACGGAATTACAAAAACAACTCTTTCAGACTCGGGGGCAATGAAAAAGTTCAAATTGATCAAAATTCGATTGATTACAGATACATAAAAACAATTTTTCTATAATAATGACAATATTCTTACGATCCATATAATAAAGTCTGGATGGCGCGCTTGCTTTATTTTCACTACGATCAATACATAGATTCAGTTTTTAACGAAATTTTCCTGTTTCCTAATTATTTCATAAATTTAATTCGGAAGTAAAACATTCCTGTAAAACCCCTCAGCTCTCATGGAACCAACTGGTACTAAAACTAATGGCTGGAAGTAATTATGTATACTACTGTCAGGGCCGATCCTAGTCGTGTGCGACGTGTGTCGCCTTACCCGAACACCTTCGGCTCGCTATTAGATCTATCCCACTTATAAACATATTGAAATTTGTGTTTTAAAGGTAAATGATATAAAATAAACTGTATCAGGGGTGTATTGGAAGACGCATAAACCAAACGCGCTGTATTTGGTTAAGCTATATGCACAACTCCGTCAAAAACTTAGCCCCGGACCCGACCACGTTCACATTACATTATACGCTTCTTACATTGTAGTATTAATCAAAGGTTGCGGAATGTATCCCGTTAGCGGCGGAAGGAGAGATTGCGGTTCCAAGAAAGTTTGCGTGATAAATACATAAGAGGAAATAACGAATTGCGTAAAAGATTTTTTTCTCTCTCTCGAAATTGTCACTCTCTCTCGGGCGATAAGCCCGCTGTAGATAAGGCAAAATTGGTGGCGGGCCAGATGGTTCGTGGCATCGCATCTCGAAAAAGTGTCGCCAGTCTCGGTCCACGAGCCCCCTATGTAATCTTCTCGACACTTCACGATGATCGAACGAAACGAAAAACGATTTTCAGCGTGTACCGACAAGAGATTATCGGCGTGTCAAGAGAGAGGGGAGGTTGGGGGGGGGGGGGGGAGTTTGGTAAATAAACCGGCGAGAAAAATGTTTAAGCCTCTTATTTTTTTATTGGTCGACTCCGGAGTACGTTTTTTTGTCGTCTTTTTTTGTCGTCTTTTTTTTGTAAGGTTCCTATCGGGAAAAAAAGTCTACGAGGAGGAAAAACTTGGTAATCGAAAGGTAGATAAAGTTGACGGGAGGAAGGAAATATTTTCATTTATCGCCTTCACAGTGTTTGCGCAAGCCACGGTCGCGTACGCCGCATGTAATAGTCGATTTTAGAATCGATTAGTTTGGATTAATAAAAAACACCCGTCGAAAAATCGATTTTGGTGCACGCCGTGTATGATTTGGTTGGCGGAAATGGTATTCTTTATAAAGCTGTGACTCGCGACGAATATATATGTATATCTACTATCCCTTCATTTCACCATATTGGTGAAATTGGAGGGGATACGATGTACTATTACGTTGATAACAATTTTAGTTCGCAGATTTGTCTCTCCTACTGTGAAAGTCCCAGGAAAAATTGGGTCTCTATATCGATCTTTCCTACAATCGATCTCGGGTATTTTATCGCCGTTATCGTTTCTCCCGATGTGCGTGGGTGTTTCGACTATTTTTACAACCTCAAGATCGATAAGGATCGATTATAAATACCCCCCACGGAGTAATCAAGGAAATATTGACGAGGCACTGTACGATTAAAAGATATCCTATGACCATAGCGGCAAAATAAATCATTCACATGCATATAAATTGCTTTAATTGCAGTATGACCTATTTTAATCAGAAAAAGTCTACAGGTAATCTGCTATTTAAAAAAGTATTTAGAAGTGAATGGTAGAGTGCAATGTAGAAAATTTAAATCGCGATAAATGTTGGGAATATTTACAAATGATTCAATTCGTAGTAAGAGTTATTTACGTCTACAGAACCCATTGATTTGTCATATAATTTTTTTTATCAATTGAGTCATTCATATCGCTTCCGATCGTGATTAAAAACATCAGTCAATCAGACGGAATTTCTCGTTTCATCTCGCAGATTGATACCAATGAGTTTGTTTGTATCAATGCGAGTTCTTAAAACTTTGAACGATTTTCATTTAAACTGTAATCGAATCGTATCAGTGATTTAAAGGCAAAAAGTAAATAGAACATCAGACCATTGCGAGATGTGTCAAAGTTGCGAAAAAAATTGATAAACGCCTAACCTCTTTTCGCTCGCAGTTGACGGAAAGGCGCGCGTATCTCCGTTTTTTATGGAAAAATTCGAATTGGCAAAACTTAGAATTTCAAGATTTCCTCCTCTCCGAACCGGATTTCTCGGAGATCATTTACTTCTAAAATAAACACGAGAAAGCCATTTCCGGCTTCGAGATAGAGTTCGGTGGAATTTTCTCCCATAAATAACCCAGTCATCAGAACGGAGAGAATAGCGTCATAAAAATGCAAAGAACCTAATCGAGCGCCCGATTGGAAGTTTTTTATTTTCGACGTGAAACAAGTCGAGTTGCGCTAGCCTCTTCCAATAATCAATTAGAAAAAAAACGAAATTACCATGAAATCGAGATTGAACTTCACATGAAATTTTCTTTTAATTTTTTTAGTCTTATCCTCCGCAGAAAAAATGATCCACTGAGGACCAGAAAGCGATATGAGTTGTTTTTCTGAATCTATTCTTGGAATGAGAATTGTCTCATAGCCTACTGGGGGTACGTCAAGAGTGTTGAAAGAGTACGCGAAAATGATAAATATTATAATTTTTCTTCTTACTTCGTCTTTCTTGCATGGCTTCGGAATCAAAATGTTAGTATAACGTCATAAAACAGAAAATCACGCCAAAACAGTGAATGTTAATATTATAAACATAAGTCTTGTATCTTAATGCAATTTTTATTAATTCATTATTACTTTAAATGTACTTAAAGAGGTACGCGACCATTAAAAAGATCTATACGTCAGCAAAAAAAAGGTTGAAAACCTCTAAGCTATTAGATTATACGTTGCCTCTGCGATTGTTTCGAAAATTATTTCTTTTCCTAAATCGGAAGTTGTAACAACAACACGAATGAAGAGTAAGTTTGGTAACTTTCTACGCGAAAATTTTCCGAGTTTAATCTTTTGTATATAGTAAGGTGTTGTTCTGCTAAGTTGAACTTTGTCTAGTTGAAATTGAGGAGTGCTCAAGGAGTTGAGTGACACGATCGGTTGGATGGAGTTTCGTTGTTCCTATGGTCTAGGCGGCGTCCTGAGTCCTAGGCACTTGTCCAGATGACTTCACTCGTACCAAGTCAGAAACACTGGCAAAAGATTACACTGCATTAACGTGATTGCATCCCCTTACGTAGATTGTTTCCACGTTCTTGCAGATGCAATATGTAATTGAAAAATAAATAGACAAAATAAGTACTTAATTATCTCCACTAGCAACGAGAAAGTTGTGCAGGTGCATGATTAAGTACTCATCTTGTTAAATTTTATTTCTAACTATTCATGATGAAGTCATAAGACGCAATGAATACGGTATACGTATTATATGTGAAATTTTCGCTTTGTTACAATGCGAATAGAATGTTATAGAAATTTTTCATTGCCACTTATAATTGCTATTATATGACCGCGTCTTTTCAGTTTTATGCATTTCATTTTAAATAAACAGTAACTACAAAAACCTGATGGTGAGGACAGAATAACCCTCCCTTGATGGGGTCGTTGTTACTTGCGTGCGGCCATCTCCCGGCCAAAAAAGAAAAAGACAACAATGTACAAAAGACGAGCCTGCTGTCAGAAATATGTCTGCGGCACAGTCGAAAAACTACCGTCTGCGAAATGACGAAGGGCGGAGTAACGATTTATAGAGATTAGCTAAAAATTTCAACGACGAATGCGCAGTGAAAAATGAAATCATTTTTTAAATATTTTGATAAGTAACATTTTTACTTTCAAATAAATAGCTGAAAACGATTTACTTAATCGATCTTTATTCGGTGAGCTCAATGCATCCCCGCCCTGATGTGACCTGATATTGAAACTGCCTTGGTATTGCGTGGTTTAATTCTCGATTGAGTAGTTGTAGTTACGATTTATGATCTCGTGACACCCTGTCGCCACTCCCTCCATGGGATATCCGACAGGGTCAAAAGATTGATTCACGATTTTACCACTTTCATAATATTCCGTTTTGTAGAAACAATGGTTGAGAACAAACATTATTTTATTTTATTCGAACGGCATTAAGAATAAAATACATAGCGTTGTTTGTGTTTGAAAATCGACGGCGAGGAAACATCGCGGGTGCGGAGAAACGAGCGCGAACATTAACAGAATTCGATTCATGCGACAAAGTAAGCTCGTTAAACTCGGGATTTCAAACGCGCGCAATTATTTTGTTGCGAAATCCGAATTCCGGCGACGGTCGTCTTTCATTGCCGTTCGTCTCCCTCTCGCCTCCTCTTACAAAGTGACGCGAAAAAGTCCGTTTATTTTACGAAACGAACCCCTCGGAAAATCCCGCGCAGTAACACCAGAAGAAACTACTACATCACCTGCCTCCGACGGAGAAGCGCTCGGAAAACGAAAATCGATTTAACAAAAAAAAAAACGAAAAACTCAATCTCAGCCAAAAAAAAAAATCTTCCCCCTTCTCCGACGACCTAAATTACGGGAGAGAAACGATCAAGGAGAGAAAAAAAAGAATTCCTACTCCGGCACCAACGACCGCCGCCAAATTAAAAAAAAAACCCTTTAGCGAGTGGGCGCGCCTGTGTCACGTTCGCTTTGACACGGTCACTTTGGACCGGAGGCGACCAATCGAATCCCACGCGCAATCAAGCGACGTGCACTTCTGACGGGCGCGTGTCAACTGTCACTGATGAGGTCTTCCTCGACTACTCCCTTTACGCCTCCCCCATCTCCCATTCCATCCCACCGTAGCCCTTGTGGATTCTCCACCTCATACATGGGATGCAATCCCTCTCTCTCTCTCCGTCCGTCCCCGGGTAACTGCGCCCCCTTCTCCTCCTCATTACCCCCACCCCACACACTCCTCCCCGCCCCCTGGCCGATACATAGTACACCCATCGTTGCGACCAAGGCGACCTCGGCAAAAGGATGCCGCTTATTCAGTGGGGTTGCATCGTATAGATCTGGGTGAGTGTATGCTATCATATTTTTGCATTCGTCGCTTCTTCTTCTTAGAGGCGCGGCCGTCGAGGGTGTTTCCAAGCCGGCAGGTATGATCCTTAAATCAGTTTTATATGTTTTGTCGTATTTTCCTCGGGAAATTCCGAGAATAAAATCTTACGGAGGGATTCGGTCCGGGAACGAAAAATTTTAGACTCAATTTTAACTCTTAAAGAATTTTGTGATTGTGCGTTGTGGAGAATCGCTCTCTATAATTGGAGGTTATCGTTCTTTCAGATGTGCAAAAATATCATAGGATTTGGCGAACTGCGATCAGTTTTTACTTAGGGTTCATGCTTTGTTTCATCGAACGAGCAATTTTCATGCGAATGTTATTTTAATTTCAGCGCACTTCCGAGGAAACCACGACTTTGAGACAAATGTAAGAAAAATAATTATTCGTAATCGATTCTCTTTTCCCTGTTCGGAGTGGAAATTACAACCGCCTAACGGACACGAGTATTACATGGATAAATATACGTATAATCGAATAAATATACTCACTATTTGGACAATCGGGTCATTATTTATTCCATTTGCGACATTTACGACCTTGAGGAAAAGGTAAAAAAAAATAACCGTGCTTAAGACTAGCTTTCCTCTTTTTCCTTCTATGAAATCCAAACAAGTAAGTCGCGTCACAGGACGACTTAATTTTTTATGATAATGATATCTGCAACAAGTTTCCTCAATTAACTCGAATGTCTCCTTTTTATCTTTTTCCTCATGATCCTCGTCAACATCCAGCGTGCCAGCAGAGCAGCTTTCACCAAGGAAACCGAAGGAGGTGCCTTTTGTTCTCTTCGAGGTGATCACCCGTGTAGCTAAAGAACCAAGGGCACCCAACGAAGCAGCCGCGTGTCCAACGTCGCACCAAGCGTTTCCAATAAACGCCCGTCTTTTTTAATCATAAGTGGTCAGGATAGGCCCCAGGCCGTTACCACCGTGGCGATGTCCGAGAAAATGTATTACTGGGGGCAGGAGAAGGAGCCCGTGGACCCGGAACAAACGTTTATTGAGTTTTCGGCCAAACCGGCCGTAGTTGTAGTGGAACCGGATGACCAGACCAAGGCTAACTCGGTCGAAAATGAGGCACCAGTGCCTGCGGTTCCAGTGCCCGGTGTTAGACCAGCCGTGGCCATACCGAGGAGGGTGCAACAGTTGCAGCAGCAGAATTTCCTGTCGCCTCCTTGCCCTCCTCGCACCCCTTCCAGTTGCAGCCTTCCAGGAGGACAGGAACCGGAGGTGATAGGGGAGGCGGCTTCCCTGGAGGAGGACAGGGGAGGTTGGGGCAACAAGCTGGACTTCCTCTTTTCCTGTATAAGCGTGTCCGTAGGACTGGGAAACATCTGGAGATTCCCATATCTCTGCTACAAGAACGGCGGTGGTGAGAATTCTCTTTCTTTGACCCTCTCGTTTTTTGTTTCTTTTTTTGAAAGAGCCGTGACCGTCTTTTTTTTTTATAGATAAGATTAAGGCGGCGGAACTTCCTTTTTAGAGTCACAAGCAGGAAACGGGGGGAGACATGTTGATTTTAAAAAAAAGATGTTCATTCATCTCCTTAGAAATCGCTTTTTCTTGTCCGTAAATATTCGAATCGTTCAATTTTTACTATCTCATATACGTAGTTTGCTGAGGAAGTATTGTAATCGCCAAAAACATTCGACCTCGAGGTTTTGATGGAAACATACGTTTTAGGTGTACCTGAGTTCGAAAAAGTAGCTTTTTATCTGTCTGTTCGCAGCTGTAGAGCCTAAACGGTAGAACGAATGAAATCTCGTACTTAGGCATTTAATCATACAGAATAAAAAATATGAAGAAATGGTTGAAATTGCACAATAATTAGGGCAGTTTCTTCTAGGCAACTTTAACAACAATCTGATTTTCTCAAAAAATTGATCAAAATTCGTACAATTACTTGAGATTACATCTGAAATGATACTATATATTTCATATTTCTCAAAAAATGAATCTAAGGCTAGTGTATTCTTGGGCAACTTGAATAACAATTGGATTTTCTAAAAAACGATTTTGATCAAATTTCGTACAGTTATTCAAGTTGATGTTTATAATGATTCTATATAGTTCATATTTTTCAAAACATAACTATAAGGCTAGTTTATTCCTGGGCAACTTCAACAACATACTAGTTTGTACAATTTATATTGTACCGACTTTTTAAACAATATCAGCACTCTTGCACATTTTTTGCTGTGGTATGGTCCACCTTTAAATGTTTTGTGTTCGACCTTTTCGGCAGTTTTGTTATGCTCTCATACCATCGTTTAATTGTTGTACAATTTACGTGAGGGAACACGTTCCATCAAAATATTATGTTCGGATGAAATTATTATGCGGCAGCCGACGTGAAATCCGTCAGCTGTTAATAATAGGAAAGTCCCATACGGAATCCACATGGAGACTTTCAGGATAATATGACATGTAATCACTAAGAAAAATGTTAATAGGACTGAAATAATATCATCTTAATATACGGGACCAGGGATCAGAGAAAGGTATGTATTTACTTGCTCCAAAAACAATCCATAATATATTTCAATTTATATAGCTAAAATGCAGGTGTTTTACATAATATTTTCCAAATTCATTCATAAATGATTATAGCATGCTATTATGGGTTCGAATCCGTTTATTCTAATATAGAATACGTAATAATAAAAAAATGTATCGTATCGATTATGTAATTGTCGCACGCCGGCATTTCAATTACCATCCAATCAAACGCTCGTAATGAATTGCTAAATCGAAAGTAAAAGTCTAATTTCAAGGCTTCGTGAAATATAAAAAAAACAATCCCGGGAAGCAAGGTATCATAACATGTAAATTTCTGGTTCGGGAACTACAAAGGGAATCACGCCCGTTTCATTGAAGCGGACGTGATCATATAGGCAGACGGACGTAACATTTCGTCAAGCATTCATTTCGGAGTAGAAATACGAAGGTCTCGACCCCCTTGGTCTGGGTTCGAAATTCTATTAGATTGAGGTCAAAAGGAACAATTCGTCGTTTAATAAAGCATAGGTCATCACTCTTCTCGCGTCGCATTTTTGTACGAAGTGGATCTCAAGGTTAGCCTCCGAGGGATCCGACGGAAGGATCACTGGCATCGGCCGTGACATGGTAAGAAATCTACAAGAATGCGTCTGGAGGCAGGGAGACAGCGAGGGCGTGTTAGAAAAGGGAAAGAGAGACATCTTAATGACGCACGCGAGGAGTCCGCGGCATTTATTTATCCTACGGACACAGCAAGGGGGGAAGAAGGGGAGCGTACAAATGCTTCTATAACTCTTGCAATGAAAAATGACGTTGTCCAATTCAATCGTTTGTCACTTGTCAGAGCGATCGGCGTTATGGAACGTAATATAGGTCTCACGAAGTCTCTTTCGTGCACCCACGCTTTTGGGGCACTTTGCACTGCGCATAAACGGTTTCTGTGGCTAGTTGCGTCAGGGTAGATTGTTGTAAAATAGACTGCGACTGATAGGTATAGGTAGATACAATTCTTTTGAAACTGGTAAGTAATTGTGTTTATGCCTCCGGCGATTATGCGTTGCCATATTATGCTGCTGATGTATTAAATTCAATTTTTATATAATAAAGATATTACTAATCAGTATAAGTATTTGTATGATGACCGTAAAAGTTGTGACAGTGTTGTTAGTAATGTTCATAAATAATTTCCGCTCATCATACTTAGCTTGTTTACTTAAAAAAGTGCATATGTGATCACTCTCTGTCCGGCCGTCCGTATGTGGACAATCAAATTTTTTGTTTTAAGATATATTTGGAAAATTCTTCTTGGATTAGATTACTCTTATTGATCTATGCATTTTTCCATGGATTGAATTTTTCAATTAGTTGATATTCGTAATATTCATAAATTTGAAGTGGTAACTACTGAAGCTGAAGGAGTGACGCTTTCACGCATGGAAAGATCTATTGAGGGTCTAAGTATCATTTTATCTTCCATTGACATCATATTTGCGTTAATGTAGCGTAAGAAGTTTTATTGTGACAACGATTTCCAATCTCTAATGAATCTTTCTCTTGTTTTCGTCTTTCACTACTCAACGAGGGGTTTTTTTAGCGTGTATTTTTTCGAAACAGCACTACATATTCATGTGTCGTTCGTGACGGAATGTGGAGGAATTGAAGATTTGGCGAGAGTTACAACCCCTTTAAAAAAACACACCAATTGCCCTTAGCCATGCGTTAACTGACAGGAGAAAAAAATTGGAAAAGATGATGGAGCCGCATGGGGTGACATCTGTCGTGATTGGCGTAAATCTGTCTTGCGTTTGTTGTCATTTGGTTACGACCTTGCCTACGTAACTGGGGGACTGAGGGGGAAGGGGGAACCTAACCAACCTAAAAAAAATGCATCAATGAAAATGTAGGAGACAAAGTGTGGCGGAGGGAATACATTGGTCTGTAGAATACAAAGAACGAGATAGGAACGAGACTGGCGTTGAGGAGTAGATCGGTTTAAATGATAAAATGTTCAAATGCGGTTAAACGCGATGAGGAAACATTTTTCATAAAGCTAGGAAATTAAATAGCGAGTTGTTCAATTGCGTTTTTTTTGTACTCTCTGCCGCTTTGGTTGCCCCAGTATGAAAAGCGTTTATGTGCTCCGTTCAGCCCCATTTTTAGTGAAATTAGTATTAATGATTTTTTAGGCCTTTGTGCATAGGTAATATGTATTTAATAACAATTAAAGGACAAGAACGTAAGTTTATGTAAAAGTTTTGCATTGATTCCACTCAGCTGTCGTCGCTATATAGCAGATATGTTATTTTTTAAAAAAGTTTTGGTTGATTCTGTTCAGTCTTCATTTTTATTATGCCATTTAAATATCTGTGTACCTCTTAGGAGGACGCGTCATACGTTATTGTTTCGTCCGCTGAGATGTAAAAACAACTCAATTTCTAACTCTGTTCTTTTTAGTATACAAAATGAGTTTAACTCCATATTTAGTGTGACAGATGTTGATATCGTCCATGACCCTCTTTCAACCTTTAAAAAGAAATGACGTAAATATTTTAAATTGTTGTAGACATTTTATTGTATGTATTGTATTTTATTGCATGAATTGTGTTTCATTGTATGTAATGCATATTATTGTATGTACTATATTTTATCTTAGACATCCTTTTTTTGTGACACAATACTCTGTATTTGCTATTTTATATTTTTAATGTTATCTATTGTTATGTTTAAATTTTTGCACATATTTATTATATCACTTGTAATTAGGGTTTCTTTCCCTGTAAGTGATTAATGTAATAATAATGATAAGAAAATCATTTTCTAAAGGATAGCTAAATCTTCCTATCATGGTTATCATACGAAACTTTCTTTGTTGGCGGTATTTTAGTTACATAAAAATGGAGTTTAAAGGGGACGAATGATGTTCTCTGTTATGTAAGGTAAGCATGCATTGAAGAGAAACAAAATCTCGTAATCGAGTTTGATACGATATCTCTTCCAAATTTTCCGATTAGAAAAAATAAACCTGTCTCTATTTACAACCAGATTACACAAGAAACCGGCGCCCCCTCTATATATCAATTAACCATGATGTGCGCTATCTTAATCCTGAGCGCCTTAATTTTTGCGCGTAATCTGTCGCTGCGATGCAAGTAAATGATTAAAAACGCTTCCTTCTTATCTGATGAGTGGAGAGCGGAACATTTTGCGTTGCAAAAATTAATTTGCGGGGGTGTGGTTCATTGAAAATTTTCCACTCTGTCGTAATCATTAATGTGTCCGCGCACACACACGCACACACATTAATTTTAGCTCGTTAAAGAGCTTCCATCAGATATTGTCGTATATCGAGGTTTTTAGGCGATAGCGCTAAAAAAAAGAAAACATTGAGGCGACCTAATTTTTATATTTAAAAGTTTTAGCTTAAACACCTCGCCCTTTCGAGATTCCATAATACGCAGTGGAAATGATAAACAAAACATTACGAGAATTCACTTGAGGATTATCGAGCTCATCTTATGGCTGGATTATTTTTTGGAATCTGCTTGGCCTTTGCCTTCATAATTAATTGTTAGTTGAAATAAGGAATTTATTAGAAATGCTAGAGATAGACGATGATTGAGGAGCGCCGCAGTTGCAACAGAGACTATCCTCAGGACTGGACGTTTGTTTTGCTATTAAAAACACTAATTTAGAAAACTGCTTTTGTTGTGACATAAAACAAAAGAAAAAAATCTTGTCTCCTTTTCAGGGAAAAATGTATATTTTTTAACCTTAAACGAGTGAAGTAACATTTTGAGCACATTGCTCCTGGGGTGCGGTATCCCAGACCGTTATTGTCTATTATTATTATATTTTTCCACTAGTTATACCTAAAATTGGATTTTACGTGTTTAATATTCTGCCAAGAGGAAATTATGGCAAAAAACTTCATTTCCGCTTTATTCTTTCTAAAAAAAATACAATAAATATAAACCAGTGAAAAGTGAAGTAGCTTGGTAATTTGACGCTATAAGTGGATTCTCCCAGACCGCGCTTCAATAGTTAAAAGGTTCAATTACGCGATTTTGTTTACACAAAAATTGATATTCCGGCCACGGAAAAGCATTTTATAAAGGGCCTCCTGTTTGGGATTTGGCGGGGGAGTTGTTAGGGAGCGGTGGCATGATACGGAGAGCCTCACGGGAAAGGTCGTAGGTGGTACGGATGACGAGATGGCGTCGGACAAACATACGGAGTCCGCACTCGCTCGCATGCATACAAACACCCACACGCAGTAAGCGAGGGATGCGACGTGGAACCGCACCTGCTGTCGGACTTCTGCAAACCCGCAATAACCCTCCTCCTACTCCTCCCGACACAACAACGGGGCTCCCCCTCACCGCTCACCCCACATCCCCTCTTCTCTCCATCTTACGCGCTTCGTGCCGTGTCCCTTATCTGCGCCGTGGAAGGCATGGCGCGTGATTGCTCCCGGTGAAGGGTAAAATGGGATGGGGTCAACACGAGGAAGGGAGCGATTTGCGCGCGGCGTAGGAGGTAGACAGAGGGAAGTAGAAGAGATAAGAAGGAGAAATGATAGGAGGATAGAGGAATAGATGTATTTTTACCGGAATATAAGTCGTTTTTTCGACGTAAGGTTGAGGCTCGTCTTATTTTCGTGAACAAAGAAATAAAAAAGAACGATACTAGTTTGGCACGGTTTGAAGACATTTATTTTTGCATTGCACATTTTGATGACGAATTTGAAAGATTTTAATAAAAAATAGCTCCAACAATCTGGTTTAATTTGTCTGCTTCGGAATGTCTTACAAAATATTTTTTCCTCAAGTTATCTTCTGTGAATAATGGGGTTCGTTTTATATTCGAGGTTGTCTTATAGTAGGATAAATACGGTAGATACGCGCATGTGCCGATGTAAAATACTTGGAGAGCTTCGATATGTGGGCAGAGAGAAGAATAGTGAAGATAAAATGGACAGATAGGATGAAAGACGAGGAAATACTAACTTGTAAGAAGAATGGGAGAAAAGCGAATGATTATACAGAATACATAGATAAAAAAGAGGAAGACGAACTGGATCGTGTATTATCAGAGGAGAGAGATCATGATTAAAGACGTGTTAGAAGGAAAACTGGAAGAAGAAAGAGAGGAAAAGGTTTTACATAGCTGATAGACGACTTGATAGGGAAAGAGATCTACCAGGAAATGAAGACTGCGGCCAGTATTTGGAGAACCAGATTCAACCTCGAATGTAACCAACAACCTTTATATTCCATTACACAGGGTCTGCCAGTAACAAAGGAAGCCCTACACTATATGCTTTAAAATGTATATGTAGTTGTAAAACGATTCTAATTTTATATTCTGTCAACATTTATAGTAAAACAGGCAATAAATAGTTTTATCGTGGATTTACGAGTCTTATAATAGCATCGCATTAAAATTTGAAGTAAATTCGTCATGTTAACACAAATTGTCAAACGTGTTTTTTATTTTCCTGACATTCTTAAATGAGTGTAGCCATGGGTTTCATATTTGCTCTTAAGAATGATAATTAAACACGTTTCAACTTTTAAAAATTAAATTCGAATCTTTCAACAATCACAGGTACTTATTGTAGCAAATAGAATAGGATCTTATTTTTTATTGGCAGATCCCGTATACGTACGTCTATATACGTATGCCTGAATAAATGGAAGAAAAATTGGAAATTGAAGGCCGAATAAAAAAAAAGAAGAGATCGATGGAAGGGAGGCATGATTGAAGAACGCATACACGATGTCATTCGTAGCAGGTAGATTTGAAGCGGGTAGGTAAGGTTGAATTGGATGGGCGGTGCGTGGGGGGAGAGAGGGAGGGGAGATGTTAGGGTTCTGCGACGTACGCGCTCACATACCAATTGCCGCGCAGGTGTCATTTACTGACCCGTGTTTGGTAAAGTGGTTTCGCCGAAGGGAGGAAGAGGAGTGGAGGGAAAAGCACGCATGCGAATTCTAAGAGGCGTGGCGAGAGAAAAAAAATAACCGAGGGTTTGGAACAATGGCCTCTTTATCTCTGATGTCATACTCGCTGCGACTTCCTCCTACATTCTTTTTAACTTAGAATGGCGATTTTAGCGGTCTTTCGAACCCTCTTACAGATAGCTGTAAAAAGAAATCGCGCGAGATAGGGAGTTAGCTGATACACTCTTCTTGAGTCGTTGTAAAATTTGTCATTAGTAATTGCGTCATCGTATTGTTCTCGTAAAACGAACGTGAGACGAGTGTCGCTTGGTCGAATTTATTGCTCGAGTTGGCGGGATTGAAAGGGGACAGGACGTATTTTATTTCTCGCTGTCGTAGCTACGGTAATAACGTCTTATGAAGTCGTGCTAATTTTTCCTTTTCGGTGCTCAAGATAAGTCCCGCGCCGTAGTTACACGAGGAAGTCGAGCGTCTCGTAAGAGATAAAACTGCGACACGCTCACTGACTCCCCCGTGACGCGTTATTTGGCGCTAAAAATCCAACTTCCTGCGACGTTACACTTCGTGCGTCATTCATGCCCCATTAAAGGCTTGAACGCGTTAGCGTATCGGTTCAAACTTTCTCACCCTCGTAAGTGCCGTTCTCAGGTGGCGCTCATTCACATTCTCCTTTTTACACCATTCAACATACCTTCGGCTTCCGTGGGCGTCTTATGTTTATCGACGGTTCACTAATCGAACAATAAGTGTTTTAGCACGTGTTGTTTCACAACATAGACATTAGATAAAGTGTCCACAAACTCCCTTTCATTGTATCTTGGATTAAAATTCCAATTGCGATTAAAGTATCTGGGATATGAAGTCCGAAACCTTTTCACCTGATTAAAATACGTTAATGTCGTTCATCACGATAGATAACATCCAATTTGGTGTTGGATGTTAAATAAATGTTGTAACAATCAAAAAAATAAAAATTGCCTTGTTTTGCTATATAAATATGTTTCTTGATTTGAAAATAACGACGCACATTTTATGAAATTTTATCAATTTCGACAATAGCCTTATTTCTTGAGTTATAATATTTGAGGTTAATTCCTGGTCTTTTTTTGTTCAGTAAAATGAAAACATATATGCGTTTAAATTTACGAGTCTGATATTATTGGTTCAATTTATCGTGCTCGATTCATGACTACTCCAGTAAAGTCGTCACGACAGCGCTTACCGAGTCAATGTCGATTTCCTCAGTGTTTTGCAATGCATGCCAATTCAAAATATATACGCAATAGTAACGTCGCCATTTGCCTGGTTATACGATTACGTAGGGCGAATTCCGTGCGCAAAATGGGAATCGCAAAAAATGCTCCTAATGCGGCGATTTTCGAACTTTATGTAGCTCTACGTCTTCTCCCAAGGTAGTATCAGTTTCGATTAACGCTTATGTAGATTGCTCTGTAGAGAACGAGAAAGGGATAGGCTAAGAGGGAGGAAAATAGGGACTTGGGAGAGCAGAAGAAAAGAAAAATGACTGAAAGGACTAGTAAAATGCGAGATACGTCTGACTTGACTGTCCGACGTACTATATCGAATCCTCCCTCCGGATATTTAACAGGAAATGGATATGTGAAGCCGGGCACCCCTCAATCCACTCGCTCAAGCTAATTTCCGCCTAATTTGACGCGCTGCTGGACGATTCGCAGATGGATAGCTCTGCCAGTCTCTTAATCGATTACTTAAGTGAGTTTTGCATCACTTCCCGAAGTCGCCTAGGACATAGTTTCTCAGCCAATGGTACGCGTACCACAGGGGGTACGTACACAAGAAACACTCAGAAGGTAGTTCATTTCCTATTTGTAAATAATATAATGGCATGCTTGTTTGAAAAACTTATAAAATTATCTAAAATATAATAAATCAGATATTCTGGATCATAGCGCATGCGTATTTTAATTTTATCAGTCTAAAACCTGTTTTTGTATATGTAAATATCAAGTTAAAAGGATCAGGTTGGGTACTTATTCAACATTTTCTGAAATAAGGGGTACTTGGCAAGAAAAGGTTGAGAAACGCTGGCCTAGGAGATTATTGATGTCTTCCTTTCCCATGGATCACTTTTTAAATATTTTAAAGTGGTCGCTTTCGCTTTTATTTTTTTAGAGTGATTATTTTCAAGAAGAGAATAGATTTTCATTGATCGAGTGTAATTTTTAAAATGTCTCCCCAGTATCCATAAAAACGTACAGGAGTTCAAATTGATGATGTCGGATTACTAGAGTAGTCCCTCAAGGATCAGTCATGTAACATCCGTTATTTATTGACGGCATACCACCAAAATTTTCCGCGCACTTCTTTTATGATATTACTGGCCACGTCGTGCTATTTACACCTTACCTCTTATGTTAATAGGTTGCTGTCTACTAATCAAAACGAATCTCTAACGTGCGTCACGGAATTATACTTTAACGTTTTAACATGAATGAGGAATTATGCACGCAGGGCTAATTATTCCCGTTTGATTTTCTTCCTGGAACCTTCTGAAGGAAATACGAGATTTTTAAACTTGTAAAATAACTAAGAGAATTGGAAATAGGATTTTTTAAATACATATATTGTTGTATTTATTTTTATACGGGTTAGGCGATGTTAATTGGCTTTTCCACAAAATGTTCAATATCACTGGAATTTATACGCTTTGTAAGTGGAAATTACAGCTGTATCTGTGATCCGAGGTTTCCGGACGCTGTTACTGCCTCGTCCGACATTCCGACTGTTTTGCTTTGTCGGAAGGGAGGTCATCCGTTAAGGTTCCACGCGAGTGCTTTTTAACCTGGCGCGGGTTGAATGTGCAGAGAGATGAAACCACAGAGATGACCAAAGGAAAACACGCGAAAAGAGTTGATAGAGTTTTCCTATCGCTCCTTTGGAATCCCTTCTGATGGTTTTCTATAGAAATTCGGTCGTAATAAAATAAATTAAGGTTTTTCTCGTCAAAGCGGCAATTAACCGAATTTCCGTAACGCTTTCAGTCCTCCTCGCATGTAAGAATTTTACGAAGGAAGTTGCGAGCGAGAAAACTTCCTTTTGGATTACTTCAGCCAGGTAAGAGATGGTAATTTATTCAAAGACAACTCTCGTTTTCAAGCGATGAAAGTATATGCTATAAGCACTTCCAGGTTGAGCATCGCTTTTATTTTTTCTCTCATATGCTTTTGGATGTTCCGAGGGCACTAAACATTTTTAACCGCTATTTTAATATAGTACAAGCGAAAAAACAGTTCGTGTCGTTAGGGAATCAAGATTTGATGATAATTTTTTAGTCGACGCGAAAGAAATAAAGCTGTTATCTTGAAGTGCACGAAAAAGTATAAATGTGCAGTAATTTTACCCTAATTAAATAGCGAGGCTAGAAAAGAAAATTGTTAATAATGTTCTACGGAAAGTTTTAATGAAACCTTTGAAATTACTAAGGTATACGTGCACTCATCGTGCTCGATAACAAATATTCTCGACTTTTTTTAATAACCCTTTTAAGAATGAATTAATCTCCGCAGTATTAATTTCAGTACTTAGGAAACATGACTTGAGAAAGCAGTGAATAATGTCCTGACGTTTAATTGGATGTCGGTCATTTTCCGTTGTTTAAATTTAAAGCTATCGCAAATTGGGTTAAGGCATTAAACGATCTACCGCATCACTAATGAACGGAAGTTAGATATTATACCAATTACCTAACGTCTATTTCCACATCGACTCCGGAATAACAATTAGATACTCCCCATGGAGTTCCTTCACGTCACCTCATCAGATTTAAAGTTACGTTTAAATAAAGGCGCGCGATGTGCACATCGGCGAGGCCAGGTTGCACCGCGTTGAAACACCGCAACGAAAAGCGCAATGCGTTAAGTTTTAATGGATCTCTTGATGGCTATTTCTAGAGCAGAGAGAATTTAGGGCAACGTGCAATGAACCCCAATTGCAAAACAACTTACATATCAAGCTCATAACATATATTATGTAGGTAGGGAGATGAAGAGAATTCGTGGTATTTTTACAGGTAATTTGTAAAATTATTCACAGGAAAGGAATTTAAACTGTATTGTTACTTATATAAATAAACGATATAAACGAAAAAAAAACGGTCGAGGACACCCACGTCGTAGCTGCATTGCGCATCGGTAAAATTCGATAGTTTTCGTTAATATTAAAGGAAAGAATATTGGACTGGTTCCGTGCCGAGTCCAACATTCATCCTAATTTTCATATAAACTCGTTTTACTCTCGTACCCATCTTCGTTCCACACATTCTGATCTCGCTTTTTTTTTGACGTCACAAGTCAACGCGATCCAAGGGGGGGGGGGGAAAAATTCCGAATGAAATTTTATTATTACCTATCGAAAATCCCAATCCGTCTCCATTTCCAGGCCCAGTCAGGTTTCTTTTCAACCCTATCCGAATTAAATTGCCGTCCTACTCCCTATCCCTCGCTCCAACTTCGTTTCCCGCTCCCTTTTTTGGGATCAACCCGGTATTTTTCTGTCAAAAATAATCCCTATTTCCCCCCCCAATCCCACGCTCGGTCCACGTATTCAGATGCACTCCATTTCCCTTTTCCAGTTCCGTCACAGCCCAGTTTTAATCTCGCCAGATCCTCTATTTTAAGTTTCTCTTTTATTTCAAACCGTCCTGGAGTCATTATCCCTCTTCCCACTCATGCTTCCATCGCTACTCCCCGCACTTCCTCTCCTCTTCGCCCTTTTTGCGTGTCGCCAAAAGCTCCCTCTTTATGATACCATTTCTCTCTATATATCTATCTCTCTCTCTCTCTCTCTCTCTCTGGTTAAATGTAAAAAGGGACTATGTAGTCTCAATTTCGCCCTAAATAAAGTCGTCTGTCTCTCTTTCACTACTTTCTCCTCTTTCTCCATATCTCCCTCACTACTTTCTCCTCTCTCTCTCTCTCTAAACCGGTGGTCTTCAACGTGGGCGATAGCGCCCATCAGTGGGCGTTTTAGGGTTTTTGGTGGGCGTTAAAGAACTCACCAAATGCTATTCTAATTTTTACACTGAAAAATACAATTCTATAATAAAGTTTAATGATACGCACACATATCCTCAAATGAGACAATGTACAATGGAAGCATGGATGGTTGCTCCATTCATCACAAATGTGTGTGATGTGGATTTTAAATACCAAGAGAAGATAATAGAATTACTTCATGATGAGGAGTGTAAAGCCAATTTCAATCAAGGTGGATATGTGCAACTTTGTCAACACTTGTGGAAGAAAATATCGTTGCTCTTGTTAGCTTTCCCAACCTTATATTCAGTCGATAAGGGATTCAGTGCAGTCAACAATCTCCTTTCCAAAAAGAGAAATAGCTTACAAGTAACAGAAAGAGGAGATCTTCGAATGACCCTTACAGGCTTGAAGCCTGACATTGATTCCCTGGTTTGTAGGAACCAAGCACAAAGTACGCATTGAACTGTCTGTCAAATATTTATTTAAATATTAGATTTGGGATTAATGAACGTGGTTAAATTTGATGTCTTTTTAAACATTTATTTTATCAAAAATTTTATTGTTAAGTTGACACGGAAGGTGGACGGTGAACTTATTTTAAATGGCAAAATATAGTAAAAGTGGGCGGTGAATGAAATAAGGTTGAAGACCACTGCTCTAAACCGTTCTTTCTCACTCCCACTCTCTGACCCTCCCTCTCTCTACCATTTCTTCCCAATAAAGACATTTATCTATCTATCCAAAGAAATTTATCTCTCCTCTCACTTATTTTCTCTCTCTCTAATATATCTCCCTTTCTCACTCCCTAAATAAAGTCGTTTGTCTGTCTGTCCCTCTCTCTTGCTTCCACTCTTCCCCTTTCCCACTCTCTCGGTTTCACTCCCACTCTCTACCCTTCTCTCTCTCTTTCACTCTCTCCATCTCTTTCACTCTCTCCATCTCTCTTTCAATCTCTCCATCTCTCTTTCAATCTCTCGTCTCTCTCTCCGCCTTTCTATCTCTCTCTCTCTCTATCTTCATCTCTCTCTTTGTCTCTCCACATTTCTCTCGATATCTCTCTCACTCTCACCATCTCTCTCAATCTTTCTCTCTCTTTCCGTCCCTCTCTCTCGATTTCTTCCCCTTCCCAATTCTCTACCTCTCTTCTTTTCTCTCTCTGATTCTCCTAACCCTCACATTCTCCACATCCCACTCTCTCTCTCGCTCCTAACCTCTAAACTCTCCCTCTATTCCAGGGAGATTATACCCTACTACGTCATATTCCATTTCTCTCCGCAGTGATTACTACATTCCGTCTCCATCCCTCTCTCTTTCCCTTTCATCCTCTCCACCTCCCTACTTCTCTCTTCTCTCTCTCTCTCCTTTCACCCTCTCCCTCCCCATCACTCATACCCCTATCATCATTCTCCGCGTGTTTTTTGTCCCCTTTCTGACTAAAGGCAAACTCCGGGGTCTTTCCTTTCATCCCGCGGGCTTTTCTAATTTCGGTTTCCCCCCTCCCCCTTCTCTTCCTCCGGACACCGATGTGGGGAGAAGGGGAGGATTAAAAGGAGTGGCGCTCTTTTCCACGTTGATTAAAAACCGAAAAAGGCCAAACCGATGTTCGCTTTTTTTTCCTTCGATTTTTTTTACCGAGGAGGAAAAATAAGGAAAAGAGGTTTTCGGGGGGGACGAAAAAAAAAGTATTAGTCCGAGTTTTATATTTTTTAAATTTCGGATTTTTTTTACTCCGTTTTCTCCTCTTTCGCATAAAACTCGAATCCCTCCGTGGCGAAACGGGCGAATTTGAAATTTAAATTCGACGGTAGGGGCAGGCGTGCACGGATGCAAATTTACGAGCTTTTTTTTTAGTCTCTCTCCCTCTCTCGGTCTGTTGGTCTACGGTGGTTTAACCTTCCCCTTTATACCAAAGGTTATCGAAGTGAAGGGTCGCGTAGGATCCAAGATGACCTTAATGGAGCGCCGTTGTAGTTAGGACAAAATTTTCCAGACTCGTCGAAAAAAAAAAGGTAACATTATATAAAGGTCATTAAACGCAGCGAGTTCATCGACATGGCAACATCTTTAGTCAAATTAATTTTTTTACTTATTTCTTTCGAGGTCTTAAATGGTGCCTACTTCTTATGACCCAGTGAATAAATAATTTAGCGTTCGCCCGCTAAACGAAATAACCTAACGGCACTAATCTCTCATGTCTCTCAGTTTTGGTTTGCACCTTTCCGGTTTGGCACGGATTTATTTTAAATAATTACCTCGAATCACGTGTTTTAATTGAGGAAAACGATTCGGAATTTATCATCCGGAGGGCGATAAAGAAAGTGTAAAATTAAGGAAACGCTCCGATTCGGTTTTCGCACGTCAAAACTACCAACTCCAACGCCGACTTACTCTGGACTAACAGTAAGTCCAACGCAAATATTTCCAATCCCGAGAGTTGCATGTTCCACAAAAATGAGCTCTTACTATTAGCGATTTTTCTAAGGGTGCATTCAAGCTCACCTAGAATGGACGTGGCAGGTGCCTGAGGCCACCGGCAAAAATACCAGCAGACTGTAACCATTACTCCGGAGAGAAATTTATTTAATCGAGATAAACTACCTTTGTACAATCGGTGAAAAGTGTATGGGTTTTGCTTTATTGTTTTGTTTTAGATAGAAAATATTTTAACAGCTAGGGAGTGGGTTCATTACTCTTTTAATATTGAAAAGTGAGTATCAGCTCGTAAAAATTATATATATATATATATATATATATATATATATATATATATATATATATATATATATCGTTTATGAATTATATTGATAGGCACGATATCTTAACGACGAGCAAACATTTTTAGCTGCACCTCTAAACCGCCGATCTTCCCGTCAGAAAATAAATTTTCCAGCTGTCAGAAATAAAAGGGGGTTTACGAGGACCAATCGGAGCCGATATGCGACCTTCACTTGTCCGAAAGGAATCTTTGAGAGTAAAACTAATCCACCCTCTCTCTCTCTCTCGCTCTCTCCTTTCTCCATCCCTCAGTGGCGCCTGCGGGAACCTAGGGAACTCTTTACTTCCCCCAAGTCTGGAGACTGGAAAAAGGATTTCTTTTCCACCGAAAGAAAGCAAAATAGGGAAGGGGTGAGTCGAGAAGGGGAGAGATAGGAATGGGATAAAGTAGCTAAAGTAGGATTCGAGAAAAAAAAGAAAAAGATGTTACTAAGAAGAATGACAAGGGGGAGAAAGATAGAGGGGGTTTCAGTAGGCGTAGGGCTTCGGGAACCCAAACAAGAGAACTATTCGCCTTACTTTTATTCGATCCAGGAAGGGAGGAAGAAAGAGGGGTGGGAGAATGTAAGGGGAATATACTTCTTTCTCCATAACCCTTGTTGTACCTCGTTAGAGAGAAAGAGAGATATAGGAAGAGGGAAAGTCAGGTCGCATGTGGGAATTGGATGAAGTGAGGTCGAATGCGGCACTGAAACTGGGGTAGAGGCAAGAATAGGTTACGTGGGATGCAGAGGTGGAAAGGGGGGAGAGGGAGTTGGAATGGTTGAATCGTTGAGGAGGGAAAGAGGGAAGCTGTCGTGGAGCTAAAAGGCGTCCCTTGTGACCCAGTCATCTCCAACTAATAACACACTGACCTGGTGATTTTCAACCCTTGCGCGTCCTTTTTATTCCTAACATTAACGCGAAACGCTGAGGCACGCGCGTTTCGTCCGCGGAAACTTTTGTTTTCGGTTCGATTTACGTACGGTTTTTTTTCTCCGTGAGATGAGAACAAAATGTTTTCTCATTTCTGAGGCCTGTTTAGGGTCAAATGTAAGAAGGGACTTTACAGTCTCAATTTCGCCCTTAATAAAGTCGTTTGTCTGTCTGTCTGTTTCACGAGGAAATTGGTTGGTTTCGCGTTGCAGCTGACGGTCGTTTCTGTCCATCGTAGTGGGTAATCGAGTTGTTTTGCAGTGACGTGAGGAATGTTTTCGATCAATATGTTAAGTCTGATGGAAATGTTCGTTCTGTATAATAGGAAAAACGATCTCCTCCTTGATTGAACAATTTAAATTTTTCTTAAAATCTTTGTCAGTAAACATCTTATGTGATTTATGGTCGCCGGTGACAAATAAGGTTATTGTGTCTATTTTATCCAAAGTTTCCATTTATCTAGGAAGCTAATGATCTACCGATGCAGAGCCATAAAATACAGCGTTAATGATAAAATACTTAAAAAATAATACTAAGTACATTATCCTAAGTAACTTATTTTTTGCCGTACGAGTCTGTTGTAATAGTCCTATATTTCATTATCATATGCTTTGGTAAATATAGATGTTGAAATAATGCTAAAATCGCCATGAATTAGTTTAGTCATTTTTTGAAAGTCTTTGTGTCTAAAATTTATTTTCTCTAGTACAGAAAGAGAGTTTGTTTGAAAAAAAATGGAATCGAACCTAATCTCTTACTACTTATTGGCGTGTCACTTGAACATAAAAGCACAGAAATCTGAATAGAATATTGGCAGATAACGCTTCAACCGGCTCTCATTCTCCGGGGAATGATGTAACAAAGGCCACGCTCTGACAAAAATAAGAAGCTTGCAAAGAAATTTCAAGGTGAAATTGGAATCGAAACGGATGAATGGAGGAGAAAGTAACCTAAACACAGTCGCCCCTGACAGCAGCATACCATATCCGCCGGCAAACAAAAACCATCTGGTTCGAAAAGGATGAGGCGATCGCCGTGACATCCAGTGTCGAGCGAGAGAACCAATTGGAGGCGATTTCTTTTTCGAGGCGAAATCCATATGTTCTAACAATCCGGATAAAAAAATTGAAAAGCGAGAGGGAAGGGTAAATGGGTAAAAGGCTGGTATCGTTTTCTAGACGATCGGCTGGAAGATGGAAGGGGTGAGATAGGCACGGAAATTGTGTAAATGATAACGACGTACCATATGTACATACGTCGCAATTTTTCCGGATCAATACCGAATATTGATAAGCCCGAATTTCGTGAGGGCTTCCGGTTATCGCTGCCCGTTGTTCCTATTAGTATTTCGCAAAATTATTTTTAAAATTTCCGCTATGTATTTAAACCGAATGATAAGGTAATTAATTTATGTATTTTTACAGTTCAAAAATTCACGAATAACAAATGGACTGAATATGGTTCGTAATCCACGTTTTTATCCATTAATTTTTACCCGCAATCTGGTCGGTGACCTTGTCACAACGAGGCGACCGTAACTTAAATGAGGAAAGGGCGAGAAAGATAACGGATGCCGTCAGGTGAGGAGGAGAGAGAGAGAGAGAAAGAGAATTTAGATGAGAGAGATAGCCGGGTTACGGAGAAGACATAGGAGAGAAATAAAGAAGTAACCGAAAGTAAGACGGTTCCTATTTTTAAGCGGAATGGCGTGGAGCCAAAGGAGAGGTCGAAAGGAAGGAATGGAGTAAGAGTAGGAGTTTTTGGACTCTATGGAAAACGAATCATCTCTCTCACTCTTTCACTCTCACTCTCTCTCTCTGACGCGACACATTTAGTCTTCTCGAAATACACGTGGGCATTCAGTGCGCGTGGAAGAGTCGTAGTGTGAGGTCCTAGCGTGAAAGCATACGAAGTTGGTTAGATGGAAGGACCTGGGCGACGATTTACGTAAACCCCGGGGAAGGGAATTAAAATAACCTATTTACTAGTATATAGGGGTAGTATATAGGGAAATATATGGAACATATGTTCCTCTGTGTCGGCGTTTCTTAACCGGTGGGTCGCAATAGGATTTTATGTGGGACGCGAAAAATCTAGAAAATAAATCTTTAATCAGGATTTAAAACTTTCCCGGCGAGTATTATTTGTGAATTGCTCTCGGGTTTCACACCGGGTGATGTCTTGAATAGAATTCCATTCATTCCGGAATTCTATTCAAGACACCACCCGGTGTGAAACCCGAGAGAACAATTCACTAAAAATCTTTAATCGGTTAACAATATTTAAAAACTGTCACACAAAAGTTTAGCGAGAAATTGATATTTTGTAAAATTCAAAGGTAATAAATAACTAATGGGCATTTTAATAAATTGCTATAGTTTTTTTTTAAATAACCCGATATTTTAGTCAATAAAATAGAATTTTCTCCAGCCTATATACGCCCTATATGTAGTCGAACTTCTGTAAGTGGGACGTCTATAACTCGAACTTTCCGTAACTCGAAGAGAATTCATTTTACAGGACAAAATCTTTTTCGTGTTATTTTTTTCTGTAAGGCGAAATTTTTTTTTGTTTCCCTTGGAGTTCGTCTCATAGAAGTTCCACTGTATATACGTATAGACATATGGGTAAGCCGCGGAAAATTTCTTGCAGTGTCATCAGAAATATTGAGAAACGTTGTCCCGTATATATTGCGTTCGTTTTCCAAGTCTTATTAACAATCGAACTGGAGCCTCTTAGAGAAGAAGAAAACGAGGTTCGTTCACCCACTCTCTCTGGGAAAAAATAACGCGGTCTCGAGTCGACGCTACGTTTATAATCGAAGACATTCCTGCCGCGCCGAAGGAGTTTCGCGATAAACCGTGGATTTATAAATAACCGGTGGGGTAGTATTTGTGAAGAAAGTTGGGAGTGATTCGCTCCGTTGTACGGGGGCGCTCGGGAGAGATCGTGGGGCGCACTTGGAAGTTCGCCCGGACGATGGTAATGATTTCTTTTCCGTTCGACCATCCAATCGTAGATATCGGGCGCCATCGAATTTTCATTCGTTCAGGCTTCCGAACCAGAAGCGCGTTTTATTTATTAAAAAAAAAGAAAAAGAACGTTTAATCCCCTTCCTTTTCTCGTACTTTTTCGAGGAAACAATGGAACATGATTCGCGGGTGCCGTTCGGAGAAAAGGATTTACGAGGGAGCTCGTAATTGCCTCGATCGGATTGCTATACGGCGGTGATGGAGTTTTTTATATTCGATGGTATATTTTGGTTGTTTTAGTGAGGGACTTGCGATGAGATATATATGTGTGTGTATGGATATATCTAAACATATAATATAGTATATATATAAATAATATATGTATTTTTATATATAATGAGATATATGTGGGCATGTCTATGTTTAGATTTTGAAATATATATATACTATATATGTGTATTATATATCATCATCATAGGTAGTCTGTCCGTTGACAGGTCCGTGATTATTCTAGGTTAAACTTGGTTCTCCAAGTATAACCAAGTATTATATATATATATATATATATATATATATATATATATATATATATATATATATATATATATATGTACATCTTAATGAGTCAGAAACCCCGGCTCTATCTTGGAACGAGAGTATGTACTCGACGTAGTAGTGGCGAAATCGCCTCTGACGAGGCCAGCCTCACTGAATGAGTTTATTTTCGTGTTACGAGGCGTTGAGGAGTAAAATAAAACATCTCTCTCTCTACTCGATCCAACTCGCGCAAGTGTTACAAAATGGAATCCTTTCTTGTTTTATTTTACTCCTTAATATAGTCGTTTTCGAGGCCGTATAAATTCTTTCTATATGAATTGCTCGCTAGAAATATTTCGCTTTGCTAAATCGAGGATTAGTGGGAATAGCTTAAAAAGAAAGGGGGTGGGCGGGGTGCGACGACCTCCGTTGCGAATTTGCGAAGTAATGCGTGTCGTTTAGTTTTTAATTGTCCTAGTTGATTACAAAATATAAAAATCATATTTGCCGATGTTGACGTGATCGTCCATTGAGGTATCTTCACTTGTTATTATAAACCGAAAAGAAATAAACAGTGGAAGTGGTCTAAGAAAGAACTTATTTTTAATTAGATATCGTAATTTCTACTGCTTGTAAACACTATTCATGGTTCTAATAAATTAAAAATTTAGGAGGAGATCGAAGATACCGTCACGAAAATATTTCGTATGATTATTTGTGGTTTAACTCACCTTTTCTTCTACATTCTGCTTTTACGTAAGCTTTATTTCATAGTAAGTAATGGAAACTTAGAATAACGTGAATATTTTTAATATTTTCTCCAGTGGTAATGTTCTCACGTCTTTTCGCTTTTTAATTGGTACTTTGTGAAATCATTGAGTCGGTTCCATATTTTAAGGTTTATAATTTCTCCATTCGTAGCGAGCGAGTTGCACCTAATTGATTGCTTTGATTAAGAAAGAATGCAGCGTCTTCACGTAGAGAAAAACGACTAATACTCGGCAATTAAGGTTCGTGACAGGCAGATGAAATTTAAAATTCAACGTTTTTTTTGTTGTTATCCTTTTTTAACGATTAAAGGAATATTTTATTTATGCTCTGTGCTAGAATTGGTGAGGAACGTTTGGAATTACCGTTTCAAATAACTCAAGACCATATCAAATATTGACCAATTTTTTCATAACTTCCTTCTTCATAAACGTATGTAATATTATTCACGTTCCGTAATAATTTTTCATAGAATATTTCCGATTTGGATTTATTTTCTCGTTTAAAAACATCTTGGATCGAAAAATATAAAATGTTTGCATATTTAATCCCGTATTAACTTCAAAAGACTGAACGGCTTAACAGAAGGAGGTTATGTTTAAAGAAATTGAATGCAGCAATGAGATTTGTTTATCACTCTAAAGAGCGGGGGCCTTTTAAGGTGAAACCTTTGGTATGGTCATAATTTCTCTTTTGCTTTCGAATGCTTATTTATGATGTTTGGGGCAAAGAAAAAAGGAAGACGTAGATGCACACATCGTTCTGACGCCTGGTTGTATATGCTTAAGACTTCAGCGGGAACTTAATTCCTCCTTATTCTCCATGGCTTCGTTTTTAACGACCGTTTACCGTATTTTTAAAACAAGCCCCGTTGAGTCATCCCGCCATCCGGACCAATGTATGCGAACCAATGGTATAGAACGTCGATATCGACTGACTCTATATAGCCCTCGGACAGTAAACTTGAGCTTGAAAATACGGGGGTTTCGATTATAAATATACGTTTTGGCAAGGGTCTCTCAGGAATTGACCAAAAAAAATGAACCCCACGCATTAGCTCTTTCGTAGCGTCTGTTTTAAAACCCTTTGTGATCCGAGGACTTCGCCCACGGCTTCCACTATTAGAGACGTTTAACCTTGAGAGGACCTCGAGGAAATCTTCCCCGGTAACCTTTCCCAGCCTCTCCCTCGCTTCCAAGGATGCTTCCCTTTTTGTCCCCTTTTTCGCGAACCTTTCTCCTCGTGCCAACATAAGCGGCGGGGCAGAAACATAAGAGGGATGCTGCACGATTGGCAAGTTGGCAAAGTCTGCGCAACTCGAGACACTCGAGGAGGAAAGCTCGACCCACTCTTTCTCTCCTTTGAAGGGCGTTTTAGAGCGTGTAAAAGGGGATGGTGACGACCGACCGACACGAATGCGGGATATGCCAGAGTCGCGGGCTATTATCTTTAAGGATTCGTCCTTCGGGCACCGTTTCGTTAACTGCATTCCCGGTGACGCAACGCCCTTCTCCGCGAGGGTCGCTAAACTGATGCAACGTTTTGCGATCGGAATTCGTTTTACGTCGAGTGGCGAAGGATGTTGGGTTTCGGAATTTGCTGAAATACTTTTGCGAATGTACGAATCTCGAAACGTAAAACGAGAAAAGTTTTGCGGAGTACCTGTCATTTTTGCGACTTTCAGTTTTAAAGATTAAGAAGATGTTTGGTGGTTAAAAGTTTTGAGACCCATCTGAAACTTTGTTTTGCGACGTCATAATGTTTTGAAGAGAAACTTTTTCGTTTGAAACATTTTCCAATTAAGTTTTTTGTTTCTTTGAATGATCTCCACGTAAGCGATTCGGTTATGGTAAGCGGGAAGATTGGGCGTATCTGAATACCAATACGAAGGTCGCGCACTAGAAACCGCCTGCATACTTGGACGTTTGCACTTATTATTGTGACTGCTAATTAGATAATTTTAATAGGCTGCATGCACTGTCTATGTTCTTACAATGCATGCCGTGTTTATCCGACCGTAAGACGACTTCGAACTCTAAAGAAACTAATTTGGAAGAAAAAATGTTTTGTAAGGAATCCTGAAGCGAATAAATTAAACTAAATTACTGTATGAACTTTTTTAATCTCTACAAATTGCCATCACGTTGTGCAGTACAAAGATGAATAGTATGATTTAACCGATGCTAAACTAGCATTAATCACTGTCACTATTATTCGTTTATTTCTTTCTTCGCGAATATTAGACTAGACTAATATTTAAGTGAAAAAAAGAATTTCTTCTTATAATAGGGTATAAACGTGTAATAAATTAATCTTTCCTGCATTAGTTTCTTATTTCTATCTCCAAAACTTTGGCAAGTATATTTCCGCGCGTCAAAATGCCGACAAGAACGAATCACAACGCGAACAAATTCGCTCGTTTTTACCGTGATTGGGTAATCTAAATTTAAGCCTTTCCTTAAGAATAGGAGATAATCGCGTTCATTATTCCGAAATAAAACAAGTGCATACTAAAGCCCGAGAGGAGATTCGAAGTACCGCATTCACATCCCGCCTCTTGACGTAAAGTGTCCTCGGGGAGAATGGATGCCATGCCGCTCGTTAAAAACATCCAGTTTATCGCCCTTCTGCGTCGAAAGCGGCGGAATAGTGATCGAAGAAAATCCACCGATAAAAATTCCGCGTTATTGCGTAGACGACTCCTCGGAGGCTAGCGAGCAGTAAAGAGGGAATAAAAAAAAAGAGATAAAAAAATAATAAAAGGATCCCGATTAAAAAAAATAATAATAACAACGGATGAAAGGCCGTAAAAAAAAGCATTCTCAGCGTCGCGACGTCATCGTTTGTTACGGCGGCGAAATGGTCTCTTTCGCGAAAATTCCGCGGGAATGATTTTCGCTCCGGCGACGGTAAATCGTGATTACATCTCTCCTTCCCATCCCTACAGCCTCTCGTCTCCGGAGGCTGGAGTTCGTTAATTAGCGAATCTTTTATGTGGTCGTTCCAGGCGGATTTCTCCTCTCCCACTCCGTTCCTTCAATCCCTGGCGGGGTATTCAACCGGGTTTCTCCCTCTGTCTGGCCCTCCCGCCTCCCTCTCTCAGTTTCGCCCTCCGATCCAGTAGGAAAATGGATGAGGTATGCGGAGAGTAGAGAGGTTGGGGAGGGAATGGGGAAAAAGGGTAAGAGGAGTTAGGAGAGGTGAAGGAGAAATGGTTTTGGTTGGTTGGGTTGGGATGGCAACGACACGTGCGGAAGGGTTCTATTGGGATGGGTTCTGAAGCTGGAGGCGATGATTTTCGTTCGATGGTAGCTAATGTGGTCTCGTATGTATGACATCGAGGATCCGATTAATCGACAACAGATTACGCGAGATTTGTTTTTTTTTTGTTTGCGAGATGGGATTGCATTCTCAAAATGCACAGCGGTCGCGTTAAAATCAGGTGTAAATATTGCGATGTCTTCGAAGCGTCGTTTTTTGGTTAACGGTACAAAATAATTTTGGATGCTTGCGGTATTTAACGTGCGGAAGTACCGAAAAATTGACATGAATAAGTGATGTTTGAATAACTAATGCCGTTTACTTAATAGGTGGATTGAATGCTATTAGTGTCTACAACGACTTCATCAATTTAAGTGGACAATAAATACACTTTACTTTTTATTACACTTCCTTTTGAGGAATTTGAGGAAAAGTCTATCAGCGACCGCGGAAAAAATCATAACGCTTTATTAATATAAAAAAATCATTCAAGAATTTTCCATCCGCAAAAAAAAATAAGTGTGCAAAATCGACAGTACACTACTCGTATATTTATACGGGAAACTTGAGCTCCACGAATAAAAACCGGTAAAACAGTTCGATAGAAAGACACGCAGATCTGCCGCCATCTATCTTTCGTCTCGGTTGAAAAAGATCCCTCCAATAAACGAAAGAGCTACGCCTACGACAATGTCTCCGGTGTCAAGCGCGCGTAACTTCCGTCCCGTTTCCCTAATCCCCGACGTGTATGAGCGCCTCCCCGGAAGAGCAACGTCCTTTCGAAAGAAAGGAAGGGAATAAAAAAAATAAGACTCGTTGACCCTATTGCTGGGGGCCGAGGAAAATCGACGCAATGAATCACTTTTCCGCGCATTTTAATTCGAGAGAGATATAAAGAGACATTCGTTCCTTTTGTCTGTGCGATTCGGATCGTGCTTAAAACACTCGCGTGGAGAGAGGAGGAAAAAAAAACGACTGCGATGCGGGGGATTTCGATTACGCAAGGAGGAATAGCACATCATCATCTTCGGGCTTTATAGTTGTGCTGAGTAAGGATAGCAAATGCTCGCCATTTCGCTGATATGAGCTGGATTCGGATTAACTCGTGCAGCGAGTGTGCTCGCTCGTGGATGGCGGGAGATGTCGGAGGAATGGGCGAACGGGATGAAAAATCACGCTGTCGTGAAAGAGGCTTTTGTTGACTTTTCAAAATGTCCGATCTCTTTCTCGAATAAAGGGAATTACCTTATTAGTGTTCTAAAACGCAGTCGATCGATCGCTTGTTATTATAGATGCGTAACCATTATTAACTTTGAAACCAGAAGAGAAGCGATTTTGATGCGATTAATTAAATCTTATTTGTAACCTGCATATTTAGTTTTGCGATATTTAATTTACATTTCTAAATGCATCTAAAACTTACTTATATGCTACGAAATAGGTTTAATGATGACATTAAACTCAACTTTTAACAAATATTTGTGATACAGAGTACAAATTGTAAAATGTTCGGCAAACATTACTTAAGTAAACGTTATTGCTATTAATTAAAAAGGGTTGGAGACTACGGCGAGATGGATATTATTGCTATTAGTCGATTTATTTTCCAAATAACAGAACAGGCAATTGTTGAACTAAAGAATTGGGTATGATTAATTTCCTCGTTTTCGAAAGGAGGATATTCATGTTTCAGAATAATATGACAATACTTAATGCTCTCAGCTATTATTTAGATTTCTACTTGAAATTTTATGAATATAATCGCATGAGGAAATGACTCTTAAACTGTAATAAACCTGCACAATTAACTTAAATTTAGTTTTAAGTAGAGTATTATAAAACAATGCAATTCTTCCCTTCAAATATTGTACGGAGAAGCAAACATCATTTCTTAATTTTTCCCGAAGTGACATTGTTTTTCACATATTCTGCGCCTCAAGTACCTTCAGAGAAGAACAAAAGAAAAAGTTAGTTGCAATGCGTTTTTCTTTATTAAAGTTACTCTAATATCAAGTAATTATTTGCCTCATTTGTCGCGTCAACACATAAACAATGCGCGCGACAGTTGTTCACTTTTTCGATCGTCTTTTTACTTTATCATATATGTACGAAGTATATTGAGAAAGTATTGTTATCGCGAAAAAATTCGACCTCGAGATTTTGTTGAAAATATACGTTTTGGGTGAATCTGACAATGAGTCCGAAAAAGTAGTTTTCGCAATGCCGTCTGTCTGTGGCTCTGTCTGTTCGCGGCTGTAGAGCCTAAACGGCAGAGCGAAAATGAATGAAATACCGTACTTAGGCATTTTATCATCCAGAGTAGAAGCTATGAAGAAATGGTTGACATTGCTCGATAGTTAAGGGAAGTTTATTCTACGCATATTTAACAACAATTTGATTTTCTCAAAAACGGCTCTATTTTAATCAAATTTCGTACAGTTACTTGAGTTTACGTCTTCAATAATACTATATAGTTCATATTTCTCAAAAAACGAATATAAGGCTAGTTTATTCTAGGCAACTTTAACAATAATTCGATTTTCTCAGAAACGGCTCTAACGATTTTGATCAAATTTCGTACAGTAACTTGAGTTTACTTCTAAAATAATACTACATCTTTCATTTTTCTCAAAGAATGAATATAAGGCTAGTTTATTCTTGGGCAACTTTAATAATCGGATTTTCGAAAAAACGGCTTGTACGATTTTCATCAAATTCCGTATAGTTATTTAAGTTGATGTTTATAACGATTCTACATAGTTCATATTTTTCTAAAGATAAACGACGCATTAGTATGTGAGAAAGTTTGTACAATGTATGTTGTACCGATTTTTTTTAACTGTAGGTAGATTCACGGACTCTGGTCTCTCGCTTGATTTCGACCATTATAATGGCGATTTTTTTGTTTCTTTCTCTCGCTCCATTTCCTCCATTCTCTACCTCATTTTACTTTCGCTCCTTCGCTTCTCAGAAATCTCTTCCTCGCTCGGCAGCTGTTTTGTGCCATCTGCGACCTCAATTTTGTAACGCCGCTTCAATTGAGCTTTCATTGCGAGGCGATTTCAGCGACGTTCGAAACCGAGTTTAAAATGGCCGACGGAGAGGGGGCGGTAGAAATTGCTTTTGTTTTTGAAACACGTGTTTGAAGTTAGTTCCGGAAACTATCGGCATTTTTGCCTCGCGAAGATTTTTCGACTAATGAGATTTTTTTGGAGAAAAAATAATATTAACCTTTTCTCAAGACTTTAATTTCCTACCAAACCGCTTGCTGATTTTATAAAAAAAGTAATGGCACGGGTTATTTTTTAACGTCATGGTATCGAGGAGGTTAATTTATTTCCGCCCGGGGGACATACAAATTTTTTTTGTTGTGCAGTGCAGCGCCTTTTTTCCGATTAATATTTACATGGAATAAAATGTTCAATATGAAAAGTTACGAGTCATTGCATCGTTGATTTTTTTTTGTTTCATCAGATCAATGGTTACTATGAAAACGAGCGGCAGTAGTTATACGTAAATGTTGCATCCGGCCGGTTTAGCAAGTTGCATAAGATTTAGGGGTCGCCTTATGTGCCAATTTTTGAGAAGTTGCCATTGAAACCTGATGTAACTCGGTGATATGTTTGCGTACGAGTGTGATTTAGTAAGCTTATGAGATCGAAAAGAATTCGCCTAATTCAACATTATCTATTTATTTAAAATCCGTCTTAAGAATGGCGTATCTCACAGACCATCGAACTATCATAGTTCAAGAATTATAATGGGTCTTTTGATGTCGATAAAACCATGTCTAAATATTATTTTTTCGATTATCCTTGCTGGATGATCGAAAAACACAATATTTAGAATTTTATTGTCAATTATAATATGGGCGATGAAAGGACAAAGATTTTCTAAAATTATACAAGACTTGCTCGACGCTTCGTGTCAGAGAGCAGATAGTAGTGTTGACAAAGCAAAAAAATGTAATACCTTTGAATTTAGTTTTTTTCATTACCGTCATTTCCTTCGGAGATTATCGAGCGCAGTCTGTAGCGTATCTGAAATATTCAATCAAATTTTCTTATTATAATCTCATAGTAAAAATCCACATGTCAAATTACGTAGAAAGATATGTTTAATTATCTCTGTAAACGCTAATTATTTTGTTACAAAACATGTTTTAACTTTTATGGCGACCTCAGATCTCCGCATTGAGAATGTCATAAAATTACACAGACTGATATAACACTCAGTCTGTGTTATTTTCTGACACTCCAACTCGTAATTAGTCTTATGTTAGATACGATTTTTCAACTAATCCTAATATTGTACAATAATCTTTCACATAGTTTTCCAATTCTGTCTTTCCTTCTTTCTGTGTATAACGCTCTTAGAATCTATCAATATCTCAGCACTGGAAGCAGATAGAGATATGAAATTTAGTGTATTCTTAGATGACCACATTAACTACTAGAAAATGTTATTACTTTTACATAAATTGTCCTAGGTTCGACTACAGGCATCTTTTCGTATTGCCATTTAAAAGCACGAGAAAAAACGATTTTGATTTGGTTCATTAAAATACCTAAATATTAACTTAGAAACTTCAAACAAAAACTAAAAGACGAACGAAATTCTAAATTTTTTATTGGGGCGGTCTATTAATTTATCTTGCCCTTTAAAATTTAAAAAATACGTAAAAGTGCTTTTTTGTCAGTTTAACGCTTAATCTAGCATGAACTTCTTTTCAACCTGTATTCTTTTGTTATTAATCAATCAAGTCACTATAATCTTCCAAAACTTATTTTTCTTTCTTTCTTGCTAGCAAGAAGAAGTGTATTCAGTGTTATCAATTAGAATAACCTAATTAAAGCATTTAACGAAAGGTAAAGTGCACAAAGTGTCATCTATTATTACGATATTAACATAAATATTATATAAAAATTAATTTTAATGTTTTCAGTATGTTATAATTTTTAATGTTACCCGTCATACTCGATTCTAATATAATAATAATAATAATAATTAATATTAATAATTAAAATTCAACTTGGATTATTTCGTCTTTCGTCATTCCGATTTCATCGCTTTCATTACTTCCTTATCGAAAACAGTCTACATATAATTACACCACGCACAATATTCTCCGTTTTTCACTTATCTACCTTAAATTCCTCTGTTTTTCTCGGAATCCACATTCGTACGAAATACCTTCGCCAAAGGAGCTTACGATGAAATATGTACGAGTTTCCTTTCTCGGCAACGCTTCTTATCCTTAACGATAAAACTTATGTCAGATATTCTCACTGCCAGACTTGTGTATTTTTTTCTTGAAGCACGACTTTCGCCTCTCGCGGAATCCTTCCGAGCGGAGACAAAAATTCATTTAATTAAATTTTCCCGCGAAGATGAAATTTTAACGATCCACTTCAGAAGGTAAGGGACTCACTCCATCTTACTTCAACATTTTTCATTAAGACGGCTGGCATTTTTCTATCTGTTTTCTTTTGTGAGATTTCATCTCGCTAAGATGTTATGAAACTTATGAAAGAGTCCTTCGGGGCGAAGATGTAACACATCCTGTTTGGCTCTTACTGCCGTCTTAATGCACCGATAGAATGCCTAAGGTCAGATTCGAGTTATGCAGGCGATTTTGCAACCTCTTTTTGCTGCAACGAACCTTTCGAGCCGTTGCACGCGCAAATTTTGCGTGCCTCGCGTGACAGAGCGATTGAAATCCGTGACGAATTATAGCGACGTGATAATCATTCTCGTATTGAAATTATATGGTTACTCTTTTCTGAAGTGACTTTGGAAAATGTGTTTTTCGTTTCGTCTGTGAAAGTTTTATCGTTCGAAACGAATGTAGCATATTTTTCTGCTCAAGTTATGTTTTGGAAACGGTTTGATCAAAAGAAGCATAATTGTAGACCCATTTAATGGTTTCAACATCAATAATGATATCTGTACTTCATAAGTTTAAGAGATTTTAAAGTTATCTAACAAATATCATTGGATGACAATTATTTTCGGGACGCTCTTTGAATGTGTGAATGTATTTATCCATCGGTTGGTTCACAATAATAGTGATTTATGAGCAAGTGTGCACTAGAATAATCCATTTGGAAAATGCCCCATCGCGCGAGAATAATCCACACTGGTTCGCGTTTATGAATTGTAATTTATATTAAAGATTACAACATTCTTGTAGTTAATTTCCAGATGTTTTAAATTTCTATTCGAGTTTCAAACTTTCGTTGCCGCTCTCTCGTTCATTATCTCTGTAACTTGTTATGTTTTCAATTATTTTTTTGTTAACTGAGACCCATTTCGGTTTTCCTACCGCCGGGTTTTATCTTTTTTGTGTTAAAAAAAATATATGAAAAATTTTGAGAGTTTTAGACAGTTGCAAGCGATGTTATTATTTGAAAAAAGAAACAATTGTCACAAAATCGATTTTGTCGGTTTCGTTCGCTAGCATCCACCTCTTCTGGTCCGCTCGCGCTTATAAACATCTGCTCGCATTCTTTCGCTCTCTCTCTCTCTCACGCCGGAACCTCGACTTTTTTCCTCTAATAGGAAAACCATCCAAAAATAAGCGCTTGTCTTACGGCATCCGGACGACTGGGAGATTTAAATATTTGGCAACGCTAATGATGTAGGCGGAAATACTCTCCCGGCACTCTCTCACACACACACACACACACGCCTCCCTCTTTCCGATTGGAGGCCACGATACGCTCTCGTGTCCGATTAAAAATACCCATTCCCTTCAAGACTGCGAGGATAATCACCCGTTCGGGACGATGGTACTCGTAAGGACCAACAGAGCGCGCCGTCATCGCGCGGGGGGGGGAATTGTATAATAGAAGGTTGTATGCAGGAAATCTAACAAAAATAGAAGAGATGAGAGTACACGTTCTTGCGTCACGGGAGAGCTATTCGGCGGAGAAAGGTTTTATTTTTACAGATATATATATTTATCGAGGGTAGCGTGTCTGGAATGAAAAAAGGGTGGGAAAGCGGTTACGCCATCTTTTCCCAGAGGGCGTGCATGTGCGCGCCATAATCTCCCGACCTGACGTTTCAATTTCACCCGGGGCAAGTCATTCGCTTTCCTCGTTCTCTTTCTCTCCCTATTTCACTCCCCGTATTTACAAACAAACCCGAAAGTAGAGGAGTGAGTGCGAAGAGGAGAGGTCAAGAGCGTTTCTCCTGTTTGGATGATGCGTGTCAACGCCACGTAACCGTTAGTTATGGCGTTCGCTACGCGGCGAAGGGGTCTAGGATGAAGGATTTGATAAAGGAATAAGGAAAAAGGCCATACGTTCTTTTATTTCGTCCGTGTTGACAGAAATGAGTTGAAACGTGTTACGATCGCTATGTCGGTGATTTATGGCTAGTCGTCTTTTTTGGTGGCTAAACTTATGTTTACTTGTACAGTTCTACGGATAAAGGGATAAAAACATTTGTAGTTCAGACAGAAATCTCGACCAAAATTAAAGAGTTAATTTCAAGGAATTATCAAACTCTTCTTATGGCTAAGATGAAAATGATGAATCAAAATTCTCCAAATGCCACAAAAATTTCTTCGAATCCCAAAACGGCACCTGGCTTGCGTGTTCATTGGGGTTTTATTAGCGTAATGTCTCCATCATTTCATACGGTTATCACCATTCTGTCATGTCGCATATATGCACACGTATATAATGTGTTTGCCAATCGAATAGGGATATGGTAGTTTCCAGGACGAGGGGAGAATCCTTTTGGGTCAATTCCCTACTGTTAACAGTTGATCAACACTCCGTTTTCACACCTGCACCTCACAATCTACGCGGGGGCGATTTTGGGACGCACGCAAACTCGGGTGGATCGATGCCGGATTACGAAATGTGGAACGTTCAATGACCCCCATTCCCTGAAAACCTGAGGTGCGTTTTATTCTTCCGAAAAAAAAAGTACCGAGATTAAGGAAACTGGCGTCGTGTCCTTTTGTCGGACTTTTCATTCGTGTTTGCCCCGAGAAAAAAAATCGCCCTGGAATTATCAGGGCAACGTGGAGAAGCACGTCTTTTTCGGTAGACTCAAATGTATGTTTCGAAAAGGAAGGAGGAAATTATTTTTTATCCGAAACGACACCCGTTTTTAGCGCCATTTTCCCGGGAGAGTCATGGAAAATTTCGTCCCGTGAGTCATCCTAACGATTTTCCGTTCCCTAGACGTATCTGGGGGAACCCGTATCCAGGAGACGATATCGTGTCACGAATTAAAAAAAATCTAAATACATTTAAATTCATTCATGCCTACACAATCCGTAATACTTTCATTGCGTTATTTGTTTGCGTTGTTTAATCATTCAATTTATTTTCATATTTATACAATCTATTTTATTTATGTGTCGATAGCTACTAAACAGCACACGTTCGGCTTTTTACAAAGAGAAAGTAAGGACAAACACAATCACAAGGACCCATTCTCGCAGCGGCTTTCGAACCGACGACCTCATTAACGGGAGGCAGACCCCTCTGCCGAGGACGTATTTTTCCTTTCCTACAGCTCGCATTCCGCTCCTCATGTTTCCAACGTAGCGGACAGCGCTAGCAGACCTCGTCCTTTCGGAACGTGTACATCTCAGGAGGAAAAAAGAAATGAAGAAAAAAAATCCTAGTCGGAATGCGAGTGGGTGGGGTGCGAGCGCACCGGCTAGTTTCACATGTCTGGGAGCGCCCAACACACACACACACACACACACACACAAATGCGCACTAGAACACGCGAAACACAAACCATCCCATCTCTCTGCCCTTCACTCGTCCTCCCCACTCTACTTTCCTGCTCTTCTCCCACCCATTTCCGTTCCTTCCCAGAATTGCCTAGGGTTCGCGCGCGCGCGTACTGTAGGTTGCTCCAATCTCACACCCTGCGTCCTTTCTCCCTCCCCCCCTTCCACCCCCTCGAAACCCTCTCTCCCTCTCGAATCCCAGACGGCTGCGGAATGAGGGTATGCATGCAGAGGGGTACGTGAGAGGGGGGGGGTGTTGGGGGGGGGGGGGGGGGAGAGGAAAGGGATGCAGATGCATATGAATGGGAATGTGAGGGGGCTGTCGGCGTTGGAGGTCGAAGAGGGCGTGAGGGAACTGGGGTGTGGGGTAGGGAAAGAATGAAAGGGGAAAAAAAAAAGAAAGCGGGATGAAGTCTGAGGGAAGAGGTGAGGGAAGGGGAAGGGCATCAGTATGGTAGGAAGGAGGGGATTAAAAACTCACGCAATCCGAAAGCCTCTACAAACGACCCGACTCCCTTCTCCCACCTTTCCTCCCGTTCCCTCCTCCTTCTCACTCCATCTTTCTTTCTCATCTCCCTCTTTCCTTCCCATCTCCCTCTTACACGGACTTCAATTGAGGAAAAATCGTGTTGTTGGAAGGAGACGTATCGCATGTACGTGTGGATTCTATTTGTCGTCTATTCCCCCCCTTCCCTCCTCCTCTTCCCACCTCCCTCCCCTCCTCCCAGCAGTCCTCCACCCTCCTCCTCCTCCTCCCGCCCACAAGTGGGAGCACCCTGTCGCTAAGAAGGATTATGATTGGGCTTAAGGACGTAATTCTTTCAAAAGGATGCAATCAGCTCGGCACGTCTTTTCTTTCTTCCTCTTCAGCGATGATAAGACACGTGTGTGTTTGTAGTATGCGTGTGCGGCACGTTTTCTCTCTCTCTCTCTTCCTTTCTCTCTATCTTTACAGCGCGTGCTTCGTATGCCTAAAGGCGTCTTTTTCTTATTAATCTCGAATGTCGGACCGACTTCCGTAAATGACTTCATTTTTTCGCGTTGGCTTAGTGGAAAAATTAATAGGTTCCGAGAAGTCGCTTCTATCGGATTACCTCCGCCTTTTCAAGTAGGTCAAATCGAAAATCTAAATGCCTGTTTTTTTTTAATTAAAAAATGTTTTTTTTTAATCGGAAGTTGAATGGATCCTAATTTGTTTCGCGATTCGCTCAGTAAATAGCGAGAGTGGAAAATGTCAGCTTTTTTTTTGACAATCGAATGATGGGTAATTGGAAGTAGCGTCGTTAAAAAAAACATGCGCGCTATCGAGCGATTTTATTCTTTGTATTTTTATAGCCATATCTCAATTTCCAAAATTAGTAACGCTATTTTTCTCGTAAAAGGCGACCCAAATACGCAGTGGCGGATTAAGATATCCGAAGGCCCCAGGCGCAAAAAGGTTCGGGAGGCCTCCAACTGACTGGGAGGGGGGATAATCTACGAAAAGATTTACAACTTACGAAAGGAAGAAAATGCATGCAACAAGTTAAATAAATTTAATTACAGAAATTCATAAATAGAAAATTTAATATTTATTATATAAACTTGCACGTATTGAAAAATAAACAAATAATGAATTATGACTCTGAGATGTGTTTTCGAATGATGCAAGGGATGTTACATTGTAACAAACCTAAGTTAAAACACGAGATGTTTACGTAAATAGTAGATTATACTGATTGTGAAATATTTTACAAAATAAAATATTGGAAAAAAATCGAGTTTTCACTGTTTTGAGGCCCCCATGAGTGTCTAGGCCCCAGGCAAGCGCCTCATGCGCCTGTGCGGTAATGCGCTACTGCAAATACCTACATAGAATCGCAATCCGAACTAATTTTGTTGATACGGAAATTATATCGAGTGTCAATTTGAAGTTATAATTTCATCAACCCCTCGCTTTATTGCATAAATTATTTTTATTTTAAAACTGCCTATTTTCATATTTTGAGTGAAGATTGAATTCCTGTCATGGGTGATTGCTTACTCAATATTTGCCACTTGATTAACTGCTCAGTTTTGTTTGCTGTAGTTTTCATTCGATGGCGAATAATCATTGTCGCGCAAATGTCACCCTGGATATCCAAACATAAAAGACAAGAGTGATATCCAATGTAAAAACCATTTGCCTAACAGGGTAAACTGCCGGAATATTTCATGGTCGGTTTGCGAATGAAAGAAGCAGTCGTCAAAAACCGAGCAGCGCATATAATTCCAATAAAAGGATGATATATGTGGTTAAATTGTAGGAAAGGATAATTTGGATTGATAATGATATATGCTCTTGGGTGGATTATCAGCAGGGGCGATGTGTGCGACGCTCACGGGCCACCAAACAACGGGGGCGGCCGATTTATCGTCAGACACGTACGGTATTTTTAACAGTAGTGCGGATTGTATTATAATATGCCGTATATTCTTTCATATTTATTGGCTACGGAAATTTATCAGACCATAAGGCGTTTTTAAAATTTTTTGTGAAGAACGCCTACAAAGGGCGGCAAATGAGAGACTGGTACACGGGAGGCCGTGAGTCACTAAAACCTCTGTTTTAATAACTATGATTCACCATTCATATTTTTCATGCTTTATCGCTTAAAACGATTTCATATGGCTAATATTTATTATGGAACTATAATTATGATCGTCAAATGTATTATCACTAATCATGTTACTAATTAAATTAATAAATATGCGTTGCATATTTAAATTATATAATGACACACAGTACGCTAAAATGATACATTTCTGTTGAAATATGTCTACGCCCCCACGGTTTGAACACAGGAAGTTTCTTTGATGTTGTTCGTTACGCATTCAAGAAACATTTTAAACTTATTAATGCATTAAACACATTGCTGATATTTTCTCAGAATTTCTGCGGTCAAACATTTGTTCAGAAAGCATGAGATGCGAATACTCGATGAAACTACGTCTTGACATTTCAGATTTTCCTTATTCGGTTCTGTGATATTTAGATTTGCGTTAAAAAGTTCTTGTTGCTATCACGCCATTCTGCCTCTCACTGTAATAGTAATATAACAGCAGGGGCGGATTGGAAGCAAAAATCGGCCCGGGAAAATACTCGGATATCAGCCCACCTAAAAATTAAAATAATGTTGCGGTCCCCTAGGAGGCCGCGGCCCATAGTTTGAGAAACACTAATTAGAATACGGAAAAGCAACTGCTCCTGGCCGAGGCAGCAACCACTCAGGCAGCCACGGCACAGGAGCAACATCGGCCCACCGGGAATTTTCCCGGTGTCCCGGCGGCCCAATCCGCCCCTGTAATAACAGACACGACAGAAGAATGGATGTCCAAAATGTCGCCAAAATACAATTGGCACTTCAATTTTATTTCATTTAAATTAAATTATAGTGTTGAACAAAGTTTTATCAGTACAAATATCCTACTCGTTTATAAAGAAAAAATGAAAGAAGCAGTAGAAATAGATGTATTTGGGAGGTAAGATCCATGGACTTTTCACTGAATTGCAATCAACGCGGCTTTTTCGAGATATCTACCAGCGTCGCATTGTTTTAATAATGTCCTCATATTCTGCATCGTGGTAATTATTCTATTTAGTTTATCCATGAATACTTAGGTTATATATTTTGAAACATTTGTCAATTTTGGAAATTTCCGAATTCGCCGATTTCTACTCCATACTTTTAGTATTTAAAAAAAAGTCTACAGGAAAAAATGAATAGATTGTTTTTGTTTTAATTACCTACATAAAGAAATGCCTTAGGACGAAATTGAATTTAAAAATTTTAATGAATTTATTTTTTGCAAACGAGAAGATTCATAAACAAATTGATTGTTAGGTATTTCAGATTAATTCCTTGTTCGCCTTCGAGATAGCTCTTCACTCAACGATTTTAGAATCTCTTCGCATTTAGTGAAATGAAAGCAAGCCGAATTCCTTCGGAGGTTGGCGTTTCCCCGCCCATCCACCTTATCTGCGGTCACGTGTAAAGGAAAACCCTACGCTTGCGATTCGCTGAGTGTGGTAAAAAGAAACCCTCGTAATGCACCTCGTGATAAATACGCCAAGTTCACTTTCGAGAGTAAGCCGAGACTCGTGGCTATTGCATAACAATAGAGCAGTCATAATGATAATCAGTCATTTATTTATTTACTTATGTGCCATGCAAACAATTGGTGGTCAAACCATCAAGTTCCTAATCGAAAATTAATATTTTTGTATCTACTACATATATCGATGGTCTAGTTATGCTATTCTTCATAAATATCAATCATTTATTCCGGTTCATCCTAGCGTGAGTGAGAAAAACGTGACTTTTCGCGCAATAAATTGAAATACGACGTTTAGTACGAAAATGTGCACCTTTTAAGAAAGAAAACCTCATAAAAAGTAGTGAATTTTGTTTACCGTTTTCGGAATAGATTCCCGAAAGTAACACGAGATCTAGTGCACTTTATACTTATACTTTATACTGAATTTGATCTGCTTGAATATTCGCACGGATCATTGCAACGTTGGAATTTTTAAATGCTTATCGGTACTTTATTTCCGAACCCGGAGCTTACTCGGCATGCGGTAAAGTTCCATGCTGAAGTTTTGCCTTTTTAGAGGCTATTTCACTATTATGCTATTATAACATCATGATGTTTTATTATTATGCTCTTTTAAACGCATTGCTGTTTATCGTCATTATGATATTTTGTTTTTTGTAAAAAGTCACGGATATCGTCATGCTTGTATTGGTTTTCTTGAAATCCCCTAACTTGCGAATCATTGCGGAGAGTCTTAATCCGTACATTCTCAGTAATGTTTGTCGACAGTACAAAAATATTTCCCGGGTAAAAAAATATTTTTTTCAACCCCTCCGTAAACTGCTGACAGTAAAATTTTTTCGTGCGTGGCTTAGTACGTGCTTTCCTTTGAACACGCCTCGCAGAAAACAGCTGACTTCGTTCCTGTATCTTCTCTTTTTTTTCCTCCCACGAAAGCTGAAGCATTCCATTTTCCGCCTCTTGCAGAGGAGAGAGAAATCCGCTAACGCGACAGTCTGGGTTTATCGAACCGTTTCGACGAACCCATAGCCGCCGTCCTATCCGCATGGGAAAAAGGGGGAGGCTGGGGAAGAGGGGAGGAGGAAGGGGGAACGGGCATCCACCCAGCTCCTTCCATCCACTCCATCCTCCTATCTTTCTTTTTTTTTTAACTTCTCTTTCAAAAAGCCATCGTGCAACCATAATATTAAAAAAAAAACAACCGCTTTTATATATATATATATATATATATATATATATATATATATATATATATACATATATCGGAAAGTCATCGCTTACTACTGATCCTCGGTCGCATAAAAAGACTGATTTAGATATGATCTCTGTCGGAATGGAATTGCAAAGGTTTCTTCTAATCGGGAGATACTTTTGTCTCCAGTTGGAATTATTCGGGCGAAAAATAAGATCGAAGAGTTAAGAAAAAATGATAATCAACAAGTTGAAAAGACGCTTGGAAATAACGTCAGAACGCACGTTTAAATTCCCGTTCGTATTACGGGCAAATTCGTAAACTATTTTCGGTTCTTTAAGTACCGAATCACGTAAGAACGAGCTAACGTCGATAAATGCGTCCTTTCATCGGCCTGTCGGTGAGGATCTACGTAAATTAAAATTTGGGACGAACTAATTAACGAGGCGCATGATTTAGAAATTACTTCGTTGGTCGGAACCTTTTTCCGGGAACACGGTTCGGTAATAAATTGATCGGAATGAGGGTCGATTTTCATCGTGGCAATCTCTTCTGTTTGAGAAAATCATCGAAATGACCAAAACGCCTGTCGGTTTCCTTTTTAAATCATAGGCATCTCAAAAATTTATCACTAACCTAGAAAGATGTTGTTTCGGTGCGGTTTCTGCATTGCGGTAAACAGGCAGATTAAAATTTCTTGAACAGATTCATATTGGTTCTTATCATTAAATTATCCAATTAAAAAAAACACAACTGCAAAGGATGATTTATGATTCGTGGCAAGTTTTATTTTTCCGTGAAAAATCTTTTAAAATTCTGCATACTTCGACTTTTTTCTGGCGTCACCTCCTTTATTTTCTGTTTAACTGCGCAAAAGAAACTTCTTTTAGTCAATTACTCTGAATTCATCTCGCATTGGTTATCTTCTTCCATTTGGGGTTTGGGTGCCACAGAATTCTATTATCATAAGGCATTTCCCGAGATAAAGAGCAACTTCAAATTCATTCCGTAATTCCAAAAATATTTTTTCCTGCTCCTGTCTGATTTTTTTTAGCAAGCCCTCTCTCGGAGGAAATTTTCTCTCTAAAAAAATAATAAAAAATTAGCACAGCGAAGAGGATGAAAAAAAATGTTCTTCCTAGCCCTCCTCATATCGTCCACCACCGTTCCTTCCCTCAAGGTATTATGGGAGTAATGCGAGAGAGGAGGCGGGAAGTGGGAGGAGAAAAGAGGAATAAAAAGAGAGATGGAGGAGGGGAAAAAAGATGGCTGCGAGTTATGGAGGGAGGATTTTGATCCTCGCGGGCGTTTTGGGACCTTAAGAGCGAGGGTGGTGTGTAGAGGGAGAGGAATATGTTGGGGGTTGGGGACGTCGACGGTAAACCTGGTAGTTTTGGAAGGGGGAAAGAGGGGAGGGGTGAAAGAGAGACGGTGGGGTGAGGTTTCATGGAGGGAGAGGTCTCCTCTCAAGAGCGGAATTTTCCGCTGGCGCCTGCGCATTGAGCTTTGGCGCCGATCGCGGTGGGGTGAGGGTGGCGGCGGAGTAAAATGGGTCCAGCGAGGGGGAACGCACGCCCACTTGCTACAGCGTGTGCTGTCTTTTCTCTCTATCTCTTCCTTCCTCGTGGATGCTAGGGAGGGAAAAGGATGGGAAAGCGTGGGCGTGGATGATACATTTAGTTGTAGCGAGACGAGTTAAGGAAAGAGGGGAAATGGAAGGGTTTTTTTTGGTACGGAACGTGAAAGTTTTTGGGGAGGGTGGGTGTAAAGGTTGAGGGTTTTGCGGAGAGCGTGCGTGTGTATGTGAAGGGAATTTGGTATCTCTCTCTCTCCCACCCCCTCTCTCTAGGGTTAACTGTAAGAAGGGACTATGTAGTCTCAATTTCGCACTAAATAAAGTCGTTTCTCTGTCAGTCTGTCTGTCTCTATACAATCAACGGAGGATGGTATCGAGTTTTCGTCGCGATAGTGATTGGAACCTAGTCTGCATCGGAGATGTAGTCCATGCTTGATATTCGATCGGAATCTGTTCTGGGAGATGAAACACGCGTCCCGAATTGGGTGCGGCGTGTGAGAAGGGAATTTAAGGATTTTTTTTACATGTTCGTCTATTTCGACGGCAATTTTGGTTGGTTTTGTTGTTTCGAAAATCCCCGGGCGAGACTGTCCAGGAAAAAAATTCCAACGCTTTAGAAAAATGTAGACTATAAAATATGTCTATTTTTGGAAAGAGAATTGACGGCGGATTTAACGACGTGATTTTCCGCACGAATTTTCAAAAAGATAAATCTTTTTAAAAATTTTGGAAGAGGACATTACATCCGAAAATTTCCCCCGGGGATGGAGCAAGCAGGTGAACTTTAGAAATTATTTTCGTGGATGATGGAATTAAAAGGTTTTTGCATAATATATCAACTCGGCCAGATAACGTTAGCTTTTCCTGGTAAAAATTAACTATTTTCACTTGGCACATTGTCTCTCCGACAGCCAATAAAAGCTCAGAGAAACTAAATGCGCATATTGGCTACAAAGGAGCCGACATCAGTTTCGATTTACTGATAGTAATTTATAATTCGATAATTCTTTATTGGTTTCCTTTTCACTGTCTTAATGGACTTGGCGATAATTTCTATCGTCGATGTAATCGATCGCTTTATCTTTCGTACAACTTTAAGCAGACTGAAGCGTTAAATTCGGCATAACTGCAATTTTTATATAGCTTTTTACTGCATTTCTAGCCTCCGTGTCGAAAGAACCCTTTGTCATCTTGTACATACATCTCGGAAAAATCTGAAATTCTCGGTGAAGGTTAACGCCGAAAACATTCTCATGCACGGAAAACTCGCAATAAACTAACAAGGTTGCCACAAAAGCGTCCTTTTGAGTGAAAAATAAAGTTTGCAGCTTTTCTCTCTTCCACAAATCCGGTAATCAAAGAAGGGTTTTCTCGAGTAATTTTAACGCATGGCTATTCTCCGGCAGCCAACCTAAAAGTAGGCGAGTCAATGTGGGGCGGGAATAATTATTCTCGCTCACTTCACCCTACTCCTCCGCGACACCGCTCTGCCAAAAACCCAGGTACAGAAGCCGAATGTAAGGTTTGGCACAGGATCTTGAACTCACCTCGACCTAGAGGTAGACTCTATTTATAACACGGCCTTTTATCATTTCCCGAAAGACAAGCGCCTTCTATCACCACCCTTTGGTGTTTCGTTTTTTTTTTTTTTAAAGAAAAGGATGCTGGGGAAATATCGGTTTCTCAAGAGGCGATGTCTGACATAAGAATTTTGTTTTCTTTGAGTAGGGTGAATACACTCTAGAATCTTCCAGGACGGTTTTGGATTCCCGGGGTATATTATTTATGTAAACAAATCGAATAAACTTCTGCTGTCAGTTGCGTGCCTGCGAGGATTTTTATGCGTGTATTTACTATTAAGCAATTTATTGTTTCAAAACGACTAAAATATCACTTTTCGAATGTGCTTTCTTGAAATAAAAAGTGTATTTTCTTTGAGTTTGAACCACGCACAGTTCGGAATTTTTTATAAATAAGATAGACTGATAAGGAAAGAAAGCTACGTGCTGATTCTCCTCGTGCTGGAAGGTTTTTGTGGGCACGCAACTGACGCGTGACACATATGAGTTTCCAGAATCGATGATAACACGTCTGCGAATTATATGGATATTGCGTGCGTTTGAACAAGTTAATATGTAGTTGTAATTTTTACGTCGATGGATTGATCCGACTTTACATCGATCGATAAAAAACGTATAGTAACCTGTTTGCGCCTAATGCCCTCATACTATTTTTTCCACTTTTCCAAATGTCATAATTTCAGCGCACTTTTTGGCAAATTATAAAATATAGGAAAAATATGTTTGTTTAATCTATGTTCATGAATGAGTATCATATGGAGCAATAAGAAAAACTGACATCTTTTTGACTCGATTCCATAGTACAACTGACACTGAAGGGGTTTAAAGCTGCTATGTATTAAACAAGCCACGGAGATACGCATAATGTGATCACAAATGAATGAACGGTGTAGTTTTCGTCAGGCTTTCGAAATAAACCACCGTTCGTCTCGTCCAACACCCAGTCTGGCGTCGAAATCACCCCATCTGCACGTGTTCCCACCCACGGCGTTAAAGATTCCCTTGGAATAAATCGACCGAGGATGAGTTAAATGGCGACGCGAGGTACACCCAGACCACTGGCACTCGAGGCAATTGAACGGAGTTGCATGATGGTGTTAGCCCGGTTTTGAAACCTTGAAACCCAGCGAAGGCGATCTATTCTTGTATTCTTTTAGTGGATGAGTGTCAAGAAATCCTCTCGCTACAAATGATTAGAGAGGATGACGCAAATTGGCCGCCGTCGAAGTTATCGCGGACGTTTCTTGGCTCATTCGTTTGTTTATGGTATTTTACGTTAAGATTTTTTTTTGGTGGAGGGGTTGTTAAACGACTTTTGAAATAACTTCAAGCCCTTAATTTTTACATTTGTATCTGTAAAGTGGTGTGGCATAGTGCAATAATCATTTTTCGAAAGATATAACCGTGAAGCATAGGTACTATACCGAGTTCTGTTTTCATAATGAAATCGTTTGTCTGTCTTTCTTCATAATTAAGTCGCGTGTCTGGTCTGCCTATAGGCAGGATTCTCACGGCTTGTAGACCAGTGGCGTACCGGTCACCCCCGCGCGGCCAGAGGAGGAGGGTGTGAGGTCATGGCCAAAGGGGGCCCAAATTTTTTTGAGAGGGCTTTAAATTTGTTTCGGAACTTCAAATTTGTTTTGGCGGGGAGTCTACACATTTTCCGATTCGCCACTGCTCATTGTCTCTCTTGTTTTGCCGAGTTTCCTAAATTTAGAAATCAACGAAAAGATCTGAATGTCTATATATTCTTTGACTCTTCATTTGGCAGTTTCCTTCGAACAACCCGAATTTCCACTTCATTTTTCTCGGGTTCTAATAACTTTTTCAGTGTTATCACCATTGTTGCATTTCAATATTTGGGGGTCCTGAGTGTTGATCATATTCCGGACCCGTTGATTCCTAGTTACTACATTTGACATTTGCTTTGGTTTCATAAAAAATAACAAAAAAATTACGCTTCCTACATTGGCACTGGATAGTGCAGCTAAAATTTGCTCCTGTCTGAAATAAATTATGTATTATTTTATTAATTTTCCGTAATCTTGATAATGCTACAAATATGTGGTGCCTGGTACTCCCTCAGTTAAATCCTCTTCTGGCTGTATCTCTCATTAAACTGGTATTAGACATATTTTATGTTGAAAACTGATCCTGAAATAATCTCAAGGTTATCTTTCGCTAAACTTTTAGCATTGAAATAAATAAAATAATTTTGCTCGAGGTTGACGCTGCCAAATAAAACGTTAAAGTTGTCAAACGAGGACGATTTTCTCTAATTTTCTTCTCAACCTCTCGAATTTTCGCAGGAGCCTTTCTCATCACCTATGGCATAGCCATGATCTTCTGCGGAATCCCCATCTTCTTCCAGGAAGTGGCCATCGGTCAATACCTTGGCGCCGGCGGTATGACTCTTGTGGGACAACTATGTCCCATCCTGCAAGGTAAGTGATCCTCTCCCGCCTCATCAAAAACCTTTGTCACATTCCCTCTCAACCCAACTCCCTACCGAAGGGGACACCTGTCCCTCCCGGATACACGCACGTGCCCTCAGCGATCGTGGCCACCTTCCCCTTCAAAACCTAACCCTATCCTCTCCCACCCTCCTTTTACAAACCCTCCCGCAAAACGCAATACTGCCGTTTCCCGCAGGTGTGGGCTACGCCACCATGACCATCGTGTTCTTCTTGGACATATACTACTGCATCATCATATCCTGGACCCTATTCTACTTGATCAACTCTTTCGTGGACATACCTGGGCTCCCGTGGCAGGACTGTGGTGAGTGCTACGCACAAGGACGGGTTTCATGATGTATTGGGTCGAAGAACCCGCCCCTTTATTTAAAAAAATCCGTCATAAAAAAACCTCCCGTATATATATATAAATATATATGTATGTATTAGGCCCATCCAAACCGCCCCCGCCGCCCCCTACGCTAATAAAAAAAAATAATAAAACCCGCCGACGCCACCCGACGACGTTGGGATGGGGTCCACGCGGCTGGCTGGGGTATTTTCGGGGGGCGGAGGGGCGGGGGGATACCACCACCATCTTCCTACTCTGACACCTCCGCTTCGATTCCCCACAGACAACTGGTGGAACACGCCCTCATGCTTCGCTCCGGGCATGGATCCCACCGTCGCCCACAACCGAACCGAGCACACGACAACTCCTGTGGAGGAGTATTGGGAGTAAGGATAAAACCCTACCATTTTTTACTTTTGTCTGTAAATCAAATGATACCCATGGTCGGAAAGAGGAAATGGAGAAAGGAGGGCGAGAGGGGGAGAGAATGAGAGGAAAACAAAACCTAAGATATTTGACGGAAAAAGAAAATAGCCAAATGAGAGAGAAAGAGAAAGAGCGAGAGAGCCGATCCGCAGTGGGTGTTGAAGCGAAAGAAACAATGAGAGAGAAAGAGAGAGTGACAGAGAGAGAGAGCACGTCATCTAAAGAAGGTACAGGTCTGGTGTTATGAGGGATACCGACCATTTTGTCTCTTTTTTGAGTGATGACCATGACGCCGAGTGACACCGCACCATTGGGTATGGATTTTGTGTTTGAAAGGAATGCCCATTATCTATTTTTGTTGTGGTCTATTGAATCGAGTAAAGGAAATGGTCTGTTGTTCAAGAGGACAGTTGAAAACATTTTGAATTTGTTGTTTTTGGACGTTGAAATTTGTTTCCAGGGGGAAGCACTTGGATTCATTTGAATACGATGAGGAGAGAAAAAGTCATGTATTTGCCAGAGTTCAATAAATAGATTGTGATTATTGATGAAGTACCTTAAAGATTTGCATACACTCTCATGTTTACTAAAAGAAAAGTTGGTATATTTTAAAATCATTGCTTGTTAAAGATGGATCTGGCTTCACCACAACAGATATATTAAACTCCAACTAATCATTTTAACTTTTCTCCTGCTGTATTGAAATAAAATTTACAATTTTCTGTTAACTTTTAAATGTTGTGCTTATTCTGAGAAAGTAAAACGTAAAAAAAAAACGCTTCATAGCTGTAATTAAATCAGAAGTGTTTCTCAGATTAATTAATATGGTTTAATTTTTGTGTTGAAAATATTTCAATTTCCTTCTCAATCAATATATTTCATCTATGCCTCCCCTTGACAAACTTTGAACAATATGTCCTATAATATTTAAATGATAATTAACTTAGCAATAGAATTTTGCCATCAAATTTCCTGTTGGCAATCAATTTGTTGTGCCTTTGTCTCAGACCTATCTTTTCTTGATTGAATATTTAATGATATTTGAGGCATTCATTTTGCTTGCTGAAAAAAAAACATCTAGCAGAAGAGGAATGCCATTCAAACTGGCTTGCTAACAGATTTGTGCTGAAATGAGAAGAAGGGAGTAAGAAAAAGTTTTAAGTAATTGATGTTATTGAAATTATGTAATTGCCTCTTTTTGTGACCACAGTGTGATTATTGCATCAGATAGTGCTCAATTTCTCAAACATTTCATTATAAACCAAACTTAATCACTTGTTCAATGTATTATAATTTATAGAAATGTTACAGCTAAAACACAATTATTTAATCTTGTTAAATTACTATGAGAGTTTCACTGGCAAAGTTTTTAAGCCAAATTTGAGTAAATGATGCACTATTTGAGAATATATTTTCAAGGTGTACTATGCATGTTTCTTGCTTTCTAATGTTTTTCTCTCAATAATGCTGCTATTTAGATAGATAGTCTTTTGAACTGTTAGATATCACAAAGAAGCATCATAATATAATGATGATAGGATATTGTAGATAAAATTTGCATTTGCTATTTTAAATAAAAATTGGAGATTACATATGTATGACAATTTTTTCAAATACTGTGTCACTATTGGATGAAAGACATTTTTTTCCATACCACTGAATTTCTTAAAGGCTTAAATCATTTGATAATTTAAAGAATCAAGACTAAAATTTATTCAGGGAATAAATTGTCTCAAAATGTGTACTGGAAAATATGAATTGCAAATTATATGTGGAGAAATCATATTATCATGAATTTTTAAAAATTTGTTGCAAGTTTATATTACGTCAATGCAATTAATGTTTACTAATATGCTGAATACAGCATAATGTATGAGAGATTTAATTGAATTTTTTTGTGTGTGTGTGCGAAAATTCATGAATGCTAACTGTCGAATAACTTCTTCTCGTAATTATTTTGGTTATTTTTTATAAAGTCTCTAATATGATTTTAATTAAAAATCCATCATGTAGATCTAAATCAAGCCACATTTTTCAGTGAAGTCATTGATTAAAAATTGAAACTGGAAAAAATAACGTATGTTTTGTAGATTACAAATTTACCTTTGATGTAAGCTAATGGTGAAAAGGTAAACCAAACATTTCCAAAGTTTCTAACATATCTCCGAATTTGCAATATCCTGTCATTTAAATATGAGGTCTATAATGTATGATAAGCTTTACTAGTATTTGATGTGTAAATAACTGTAGTTCCAAAGAAGTCTCCATAGCATTCATAATTTTGCCTTTGAAGGAATTTCATACTTTTATATTCACAATTTAACATGGCATTTCATTCATGATTAAGATATCAATACTGTCTTTATTCTTTTGGTTACATTTCAATAAATCAGTTTATATTAAATCCTTTATGTCAAAACTGAAACAGTACCTGATAAAGTTACTTTGCTTATTCTTTTCTGTGTCATAGTAGTTGCAGAAAATGAATGTATGTTCCCTCAGTTTGGGGGAACTTTTTTTTACAATGAACAGATCGACAGTACAACTGGTTGGGATTTTAAAAGGAGCTTGCCATTTAGATAGCAATGGAAAAAAGGTCGATAATGGATTTTTCTAATTCTGTTTCCCTATCTTGCAGTAAACGTGTTCTGCAAATCTCCACTGGCATTGATGATTTGGGAGGCATGCAATGGGAGCTGTTGGGATGTCTCTTGCTTGGTTGGGGTTTAGTATATTTCATCATTCGACGAGGACTTCATCAAAGTGGAAAGGTAAGATAGTATGTACATTTAAATTGAAAACATTCATATTTTTGCATCCACAAGTACTAACATGTAGTGAGGTTAAAGGAAATGGCAATAAAAACAGATGTTTCGCTCTTGTTAAATTAATGATTTTTAATTTTTATGTAAACATGTGAAGAAGAATTACTTGAATTTGGCATAGTTTACCTTAATAATAATAATATAATATAATATTGTTTATTGTCCAAGGACCATACATCAGTGTGTGGGTATAGGACTCGTCATAAAACAGATACATTAAAAAGGTAGTGGCAAAATACAGAATACACATTAAGATTAAAATATATTATACTACATGTCAAAATTTGGCTCAACATTTTTATCATTAGAAAGTATAAAACAACAGTTTAATAAATTGATTGTGATTACCGTATTTAATCTATTGTAAGCTGACACCGATTGTAAGCCGACCCCCACTTTTCACAAGACCACGCAAGGAATAATTTTGATTTTAAAGTGATTAGACAGCTGGGGTCATTTATTTCAAAATACCAACAAGTATGAACGCCTCAGATTTTCAGTTTGTAATTAAATAAAGAGTATTAACTAAAATTACGGCGACATAAAATACGTTTTATTCACTTATTCATAACAACTCCTACTAAAACAATAATTTGACCTCGTTATCCCCCGGGGATCTTATTCTTGTAAAAAAAAAAGCCGTTTCTCGTCAATCAAATACGGACACCATATTACATAACATACGTTAGTACTACACGAGTATCACCTGGGCATTCCTTTTCAGTTTCATTCATAAATTATTCTCCCAAGTTGGCTGCTATGCCGCTAATGCACGAGGAAGTGACTATTCGCTCGGGAAATCCCAATACGTGCATGCTAGACAATGAAACAAGATATGTAGAGGAGAGGGGGGGGGGGGGAGGTAGGAAAGGCAAATGTTTCGATTCACGAGTAAAATGAAACATTGTATACATATGTAGCTTCTTACACATACGAGCGTTATCGCTGCGTTTTTTACGACTTTGACGCGCCACGTATTATTATTTACATAATTTATTTCTTCGTAGGTGTAGTCATTTTGATACTTTTTTGCATACATTTAAAGTAGATAGTTTACTTCCACTTTAGTACACATATCTCGCGTTATACTGTAACTACGGACATAAATTCATTGACTACTTTTTTTATTCCGATTCTAAGCCGAGTGGCGATTTCTGCGATGGTAAAAAGGTAAAAAACGATCGGCTTACAATTGATTACATACGGTACACAGATGAGTCTAAGAACTCTTTGATACTATAAAAACACTTAGTGATGAGCATCTTTTTAAGATCTGACTGAAATTTATTAATGTTGTCAGTATCTTTGATGTATGACGGAAGCTTTTTATATAGTTTAGAACCCATAGTAAGTGGTGACCTTTGAGCAAGTGATTTTTTGTGATATTCTAAATGGATGTTTTTTTTGCCCTCTTGTATTATTATGTAAATTATTAGTTGTTAGAATACAGCCACTTTTGATATGGAAATTTCTTCTTTTGTGGAAATTAACAGTAAAGGGGAATTGTCATTTTCAAACTGTGCCAGCAGTGTCTTTCAAGTGTACTTTTTAAAAATATAACGGAGCTTGGTGTCGTCAGAAATCGCAATTCTGAAAAATGTAGTTAGAAATGGTTTGTTTGTCTTTATGATCATTGTTAGGTTATTGCAAAAAAATATTAATGCTTATCACAGCAAAAATGCTGAAAAACCCTGTTTTATAACTTTTGATTCTAAAAATTTGGCAAATTTCAATCAATTATGAAAGGTTGAATTGCTATCCTTGGTAGTGGGATGTTTATGTTGTCTGAATCCCAGTGTCATATATTTGAACCCTGCTGAGAACATGTTTGTGTGAGTCCATCTTTGTTATCATTCTTGCACTCAACATAAAAGGCTGAAATAAATGATGGCCACTCATCTCAGCCGTTATTCATACCAACAGAGAATTGCACAGTCTAATGGAGATATTATTGTGTTATCAGCCATAGGGTTGTCCAATCCTGCTTATGTTAAAAAGGAAGGTTAAAAAAAGTATGACTCATTATTACCTTTGACCTTCATTTCACAGATCGTGTGGTTCACCGCATTATTCCCATATGCTGTACTCATCGTCCTTTTGGTGCGAGCTGTAACCCTAAATGGTGCAACAGATGGACTTCTTTATTACATCACTCCTCGCTGGGAGGAACTGTCTGGATCTGGACCATGGATTGATGGAGCTACACAGATATTTTTTGCATACAGTATAGGAACGGGTGCTCTCCCTGCCCTTGGATCATATAATAAGTTTCATCACAACTGCTATAAGTAAGGCCAAATAAGATAATTCTCAGCTTCTCGTATGGGCATAGATCTATTAAGCTTGATATAGCTTAATATTCAGGAGAAAATGCAAAAGATTGAATATATATTCATTTACAAAAAAATCTAACATATTTCCTCCAGAAAATAGAAGAAAAGGTACACTAAAAGTATATGTGTCAAGATCTTTATTTTTAAGTGTCCAAGTTATAAATATAATAACTGCTGAATAAATATAAAGATCTATATTAGAATCAACTTGATACATACTTTCTAACTTTCCAATAATTATCTATACTAGATTATAAATGCAATTCATTGTTTTGCCATTGCAATATTATTTCCTAAACTTTTTAAAGAGGTCAAATGTTTTCCAAAAAGATAATAGCTATCTACAAAATTGAAACAGAAACTTGCTGTTAAAAAGCCATATTTCTCTAATTATATTTAACTAGCAGCTGGTCACATGCATAACTCATTGTTAGTCTCCAACAAATTAATAGCATTTCAATATTTGTCGAGTTTGCATAACACAGCTCAAATGACATTTTGTTTTGCACCAAAAGATGACGATTTTCAGGTTGGTAATTGCAGTGCTTATGCTCACAAAATTTATATTCCTTTCACAGGGATGCCATCATCACATGCATAGTGAACACCATGACGTGTTTATTGGCCGGTGTGGTTACCTTCTCAATCTTAGGTCACATTGCCCTTGAACAAGAAACTGATGTCTCAGAGGTGGTGAAGAGTGGACCAGGTCTTGTTTTCCTTACATACCCAGAGGTGGTGCTGAAACTACCTGGGTCAGTTGCTTGGTCAGCAATTTTCTTCATTATGCTTGTGGTGAGTGAAAAAATGATAATGCTATTACTAATATTATCCAACAACAATATTTATTATGTGTAATAATCTATTTATGGTATGTTCTTGATATATATTCCAAAATCAGATTGAGATAGTAAAAGAAAATATTTTTAAGCATTTTTTATTTATTTTGTAAGCATTTGCATGAAGTGGTTTCTTTTTCTGGTAAAGACTCATATTTTCATGTATTTTTATATGAAAGTTTTAGAAATATAGTTACTCATTTATAAAACATTTAACTGAATGATACTCACTGTTCTCATTGAAATCAGAAGCACTTACTTAATTTAAATGAATATTTGTTTTACCTTTTTACTTTCTCCATATACGTAGTATAGAGAAATTATTGTTTTCTTGAAAAATTTTGACTTTGAGATTTCTACGGAAATACATGTTTTGAGGTCCCTAGAACACATTTAGACTATTTTCAGAATGATGTCTGTGTGTTTGTGTATGTGATTGTGGGCACTCTAACTCAAAAAGTACTTGCCATATCTTTACCAAATTTCATATATAACACTTTGGTATGAGCAAAAAGAGCTGATTAGTTTTTGGACAATATCAGTTAACCAGAAGTTGAGGTTTATTCAAAACCCGATTTGGTTTTTGTGATATTTCTCTGTTAAAACATCATTATTATATATACAACTTGATACAAATATTATAGAGAATGTAATTTTCTACAACTTTTATTTGAAACAATTTTCCATCGCAGTTATTGTTTCGGAATTATTTATAAATAATCGGTTTTTTCGGTTTACGTCAAATATCTCCTTAAAAACATCATTATTGGTAATCTTTGTGAGGACCAAAGTTGTAGAGAATAATGTTTCTTCCAAGTTTTGTTTGAAACAAATTTTCGTAGAACCATCCATTTAGGAGATATTTAACTTATTCATAAATTTCCAGTATACAGCACCACCAACTAGCGGTAAATTCTGTAAACACATTCAAAATATAATTTACCGCAATAAGGACGACTGTATTCTTTTACAATATGAAATAATAATTTTGCCTTATAATGCTATTCATAATAATTTAAATATCTATACCCCAAATATGGAGAAAGTTGGCCACATGAGATTTTTTTAAGTGTATAGGAGTTATTTGTGGTGTTTAACTGTTATTAACATTTTTATTAAAATTAGTTGATCACTTTAAAGATCTTTACATATGTGTCATGCAGTGTGATTTGCTTATACAGTACCGACATGCGTAAAATCGTCACTCTGATTCAATAGCATACTAAGCTGAATCCTGACAAAATTTTCAAAAAATCTGATGTGGCCAACACACAATTTTCTCCATATTTGGGGTATAGATATTTAAATTATTATGAATAGCATTATAAGGCAAAATTATTATTTTGTATCATAAAAGAATACAGTCGTCCTTATTGCTGAAAATTATAAAAATGATCGGTGATTGCTCCCGGAGCGATTTCTGCCGAATGTGACCAATATGACGACAAAAACAGTTAAGTGTTTAACAAAAGAGGACTATCGAGGAGATTTCTGCTAGTACTGATATAAAGAGATCACCAAATAAATTCATCACGTAGGAGTGTGAAGATGTTTAACTTGAGCGTAGCATTTTTGAGAAATAGGAATTGGTGATTTAAAAAACTCTTTTTCGGCTCAAATAAATTTTTTCCCCTAGAGCCGAGCAAAAAACCGGATTGTGCAGGATATACGGGGGTGCGGCTTACACGAGCAAATACGGTATTATCCATCAGCATTATAACTTTAAAATTAAAATACACTGAAATTAAGGTCGGTTCCATGGGGGGGGGGGGAGGGAGGCAATGCTCCCCCCTCCCCTTTGGCCTGATTATAATAATTTTTTTAATTAAGAATTTTGCAAAATTAATGCTATTTATCAAAATTTGAATTTGAGTAAGAAATTAGAGAAACAGCCGATTAGGGGCAAGGTTATAACATGATGTAACATTGTATTGATATTTTGCTACCAAAAAATTCAAAATTAAATATACAAGAAAACCTCGTTAATACAAAACTGGTTTATACAAAGTTCTCATTTATACAAAGTTGATACCATTCCCCTTCAAAAAGGGTAGGCATTCCATTGTAAAAAAATTATTTAATATGAAATACGGTTAATATGTATTACGAAGTCATGGGCAGTATAACCATACTTTTCAGTGCGGTTAATACAGAGTATCCGATTATCCCGCATTACCCCACATAGAGAATTGTATGCGCATTTTTATCCTTTTATTGCCAGCAGACTGATGATCTATCCGCCCAGGCTGTGTGGCAAGGGAAAGTAAGTTTCTGAGAGAGGCAGGGATTTTCAAATATAGGGTCATTGGCAGAGGCAGATTCAATAGATGGAGGGGCGATCCCCCCTCCCCTTGAGAAGTTTCTGGATCCACCCTTGACTGAAATAGCATTAATCAGCATTTATCTATGTTACAGATTTTTAGTATAGTTATGAATGTACTATTGCTGAGTAGGTACTGTATGTATCCAAACTGTAAACAGTGTGTATAATATGGTTTAATGCTTTTGGTCAAATAAATGAACTGTGGTTATTTTGAATTGAAATTAAAAAATATTATAAATAACAAAATAAACTTTATGCGAAGGCTTTATAGTTATAATTTGAACAACAAATACAAAATTTTTATAATAAATTACATGGTCCGCTTTTTAGGTGTTTCATTTTAGAAGAAAAAGTGCTGGTTGTATCTAGTCAGTATAGTTATATTGTTGTTGAATATGCCATATAATTTTTAGGGATTAATATAAACATATGAGAAACATTTATTCTTAAAATATGTTTGGTAAATGCCCTACTTTAAATATTTTGTTTTTTACGTTTATGTATTCACATGCAATTTAATTTTTTTAAATTGTTTAAATTGTATTGCAGCATTTTAACCATTTTAAAAATTATAGCTATATAAACTAAATCCATTTAATTGTCTTTTGTAGATTCTTGGTATTGATAGTGAGTTCTGCATTGTGGAATCTTTTGTAACTGGTATGGTTGACAACTGGCCTGAAGTTCTTAGACCTCACAGAAAGAAGTTTACATTTGGCATTTGTGCTTTGATGTTTTTCCTTGGAATACCAATGGTCACTCATGTAAGTATAATAAAAATTACAGATATATTCGTCATTACATTCGAGCATATCTTCATATGCCATTGGTCAATTGCAAATCATATTTTATGATGAGAGTGATTGGATACAATTTTTACAAAAATAAATATTTATGTTACTGAAATTTAGCTTTTCATTCAGAGTCAATAAATTAATAATATTCTTAAACTGATGCATGGTCATTTTTATGTAATTTTTAGTCAAAATTACATGTTATCTTGGTTCTTGAGTTATATGCCCTGCATAAAAATGGGCACAAGTTTGAGTAAAATGCTAAATTCAGTTTTGTTGAAAATATTTTGTGAATTATTACACAAGACAAGTTTTGTGTTTATTGATGCGTATTTGTTTTGCACTTGTTCAGGAAATGTCCTGAGAAATACTTAAATGACAATTCAAATTCTTAAAACATTTAGGGTGGAGCATATATATTCCAACTGATGGACTTCTACTCAGCTAGTGGGACATCACTGCTTTGGGTTTGTTTCTTCCAAACGATTGCGATATCATGGATATTTGGGGCTCAAAAGTTTTGTGACTGCGTTCATCAGATGATGGGAATTCACCCCAATCGTTTCTGGTATGTCTGCTGGGTTGGATTTGCACCTGCAGTTATGGCAGTAAGTGTGTTAATTTGAATCCATAACATTATTGTATAGTATATAGGATATTACTTAGGTCTTTAAAGATGTGTTCTGAAGGTCAGTGATTATGATTTGTTTTTGTAGTATTTCACATAATAAGCATCTTATCAGCTATTTTTCGTTTGTATTTCAATGGTGGTGGTTATATTAATCTTTCTTCTTTTTTATGTAGTCCATCTTTATATTCTACTGTGTTCAATATCAACCAATAAAATATGGAAATTCATATGAATACCCTGACTGGGCTGAAATTCTTGGATTTGGAATGAGTTTAGCCTCAATGGTGTGGATACCTCTTTATGCTATCTACTATGTACTTTCTCAACCTGGTTCCATCAAAGAGGTTAGTTAAAATTATGAATAGCACTTGAAATCTCATACAATCCTGCTTATTTATATATCTTTTTAGGGGAACAAGTACTAAACGGGATTTTAAATTTCATAATTTACTTTCATATGTGACCACGTATTCATTATATGGAAAAATCATCATATGTCAACTTTGTGTTAGGCAATAAAAAATTCAAAAAGATAATTTGAGAAGTAATTTTAAAGTTGAATGCCATCTTGCCCCAATGATGAAAACCAATGGCTTTATAGATTGCAGATTATCACGTTATGCTTGAGAACTATTTTCACATTATATATTAATATTTCAATATGTACAATGTGCATCACATTGCTGTATACTACGGAGAATGGCTTATGATGTTTAGCATGTCAATAAAATAGCTAAAGTTGCATGTGCAGCAAAATAAGAATATATAATAGGCTTTCACTCCTTCAATATAATTAAAGAATTAATACAAATTTCACATTTAATAATCATAATAATAAACAGTTTAATTCATTATTAATTTGGTATCATAAGCCGATAGATAAATGTTATTTTGTGTAAGTATATGCAAGCAAAAATTGATGGTTGTAGTTTTTCTCAATGCACTATGCAGGCATTGCTTCATAGCTGACTGAAGTATTATTTGAAACAAGTTAAACGAAGTCCTTAAATTTTGTATGTACTTATGAATCATTTTTATTAAAGTCACATTTCATCAATTCTAGTATTTTATAGAAATCTGCACAACTACAAATATCAGATGAGTAATATATGGCTGAGCAATATTTATTGAAATATCAATTCATCAAAAGTATGCCATTTAAATCTAGTAAAATATAAACTCTTAGGTCAAGATTATTAATAAAAATCTTCTTGTTTATTCCATGAAGAATTTCTTGAATGGATTGAAACCAAACATCAAATCGAGAGCAAAGATTCCGAAGGGCGAGAAATCTGCTGTAATACCTATGTCGGAGAGCAGTGCTGGTCTACTCTCAAAGAACAACTCTTTCCTCAACCAGTGAACGTGACCAAATGGTGTTAGCCAAAGGTCTCTCATCCCAATGGGATGGGGATATTGACACGTGAGATTGTGGTGTCAGGTTGGCAGTTTTATTGCCAAATCTTTCCAGGGCAAGCCCTGCTTTCAAAACTCAATATTTTTTTGAGGATGCAGGGATGTGGATGAATCGTGACAACCAGTCAACTGACCCACAATAGCTCATGGTGCCGGTGCTTCATGGACTATTAATTAGACCATGAGCAATCCTGCGAGTTGGGATTCTAATCGAGAATGCCTGCAAGAAATGATCTTCCTCACAGAAAATTTTTTTTTGGGGTCGTATTACTTGTGTAAGCTTGCCACTTTGAAACGTAACAGTTCTTGAGAGGCAATTGAGGGTATATATCCTGTGATTGACAAAGCTCGATAAAAATAATGCCTTGCTCTGGCAAGGTTAACTTAACAGAGATTATAGATGAGAGAAAGAAATAATTTTTGAATTGCGACAGCTTAGATGGTGATAGAGTGCATTATATGTTATAGCGAATGAGTGTTGGCCTAAGGAATGGTTTTTATTAAGTCAATTTGCCTAAACTTTTGTTTTTAAAACTCTGACTGCAATCTTTTTATATCAAGAATACTCATTATGTATTTAATTATTTTTTATTTGTTAAGGAAGGTCTTGAAGCATGATAGGCAAAGTGATTATGGTTTTTAATAACGCAAGAAACTGCAGAATTGTTGCAACTATCTTTTTCTGTTTGAGATTATTAAATTACTAAAATTTGTTGCATTGTGAAAATATGAGGCCTACTAGGAAATGAGCATTTCCGTGGCGGAAATGAAAATAAAATAGTATTTATACATAAACATAAATAGTTTGCATTTCATGTGTTTAGAGCTTTTTAAAAGTGTTTTCTAACTGAAACATTTTATAAAAATGTTACTTGGAAATAATTCCTTTAGTTTCACATTACAAATGGAAAAGATAAACACATTTGTAGCATGATTGTGCTACTAGAATGAGAAAATTATTGATTGATAATGTAATATGCAGAAAAATTTATAATTGATCACTTTTTAGTAGCGCCTCAGGTATTTTTAGAAGGATGCATTTTTTGTAAAATACATGGGCAGATAATATAGAAAAGAAAAATCATTTAGTAACTAAGGAAGGTATGCAACACAATAAAAATATCCATTTAAGCTGTAAGATAGAAGGAATGTGATATATACCTAGTCCTTCCAATGTTATTTATGCTGGTAAAAGAAGTAAGAATCTAAACTAGACATCATGTTTACTATTAGATGGTATGGTTGCTGTGATGATATGTGAAAAGATGAGTATTTTCTGTGTAATTAGGAAAATTGCTCAAATTCAGTTTTTGTCTGTAAATGAAATAGTGTATTCTTGTTCTTAATTTGAGCACACGTGTGTAGACATTGTTAATGAGTCTGGAAAAACAATTTATTAACAAAATTATTCTTAGCAAAAAATTACTAATCTGTCCTAAATTGGTGTTGATGAAAACCTCTTCATGTCAGCTAACAGCACTTGAAGTTTCAGAAGATCTGGAGTGCATAAATGGATCATCATTGTTAAAACATAACTATTATTTTCAAATTTAGGCCTCTCATCAATGGAAATTGAATCAGCTAAAGTTATTACTGTAAGGAAAGACTATGTTGAAATCATTTCAGAAATAGAAAGGAAGAACAACTTTAATAGTCGTTAAAATTTAGGCAGTCATTTCAATACAAAACACCTGATATTTACATCATGTTCTAGAAAACCGTATGTGCAGCTATACTACCCCATAAGTTATTCATCATAGCTATGTTCATTCACTCAGTTTATTTTTTCACAGTTTGTGTGATATTTTTTTAAGAAACCAATCTTTAAAGCGCAGAGATAATAGTTTTCTTAAAATATGATAATTTTGATGAAATTGAATTTTTCTTTTCCAATTTTTATGTAGTATGATGACGAAAGACATTATCCATCTCTGTTTTAATCCCATAAGAAGTGTAAAACTATATGAAGAAGTTGGAACAGTATTCCTAAATCAAAAAGCATAGCAATGTGAATATGAATTGTTTTTTGTTATTGTTGGAATAAAATTTTATAAAATGCACAGCAGCAGTTGCCACAAAAATCAGTATGGAAAGGTGAATAAAATTTTGAATATAACCCAAAATTATTTGTTCATCTGGACATTTAGTGAGTCATCTTTCGAAAAAATGTTATATTTAATAAATGTTCTGTAGAATTTAGATATATAGCCTTTAATGCAGAAGAGGTATTGTAATTGTACATTTAGTTAAAAAATATGTACTCATATTAAGTTAATACTGAGATGTTTGTGATGAGATAAATATTTTATCAGGAATGAAGATGACTATTTTTAATGTCAATTCAAGATACGCAATTTTCAAATTGTAAAAGAATTGCATAACAGCATTGTTTAAAAATAAAGTTAATGAGAAGTTTTCCTAAGAAAAGAATTTGAGAAAAATTGACATTAATTTGTAGGATTAAAAAATATATGTTCCTGTTGGACATGTTACTACAGTATTGGATTATAGGCATAAGTCTTCATAACAAACCTTTCAGATTTGTGTTGTTTGTGCAAGAGTTATCTTGACCAGTATTGTAAAAATGTGACAAATCATGGTTATTATTTGCTCAAGTACTTAAATAAGCTTTTCATTACCTTTTCTGCGATCAGTATTTTTCCATTGTAGCATTGTACAATAAGTTTCTCATTCCTTAGACCTTTAAAGCATAACCTGAATTATTATATGTACTGTTGACATGAGAGTGATTGATGGAGGTTGATATGTATTTGTCATCTGTGAAAATCAAGGTACATACTAGCAAAAACCTGAGTAATGTATCACTGACATGAAATACCTAAGTTGTACAATATTCTTTGGTGCAAAAGAAAAACATGTTTTTATAGATATAATATTTCAATATTAATCTCTTTTGAAAAAGCACAAAGATGAATTAATTCTACTGGTTGTTTGAACCTTCACATTTCTTGTTATCTATGATGGATGAAAATATATTTTTACTGTGTAAAACATTGGCATATATTTATCAGAACTATTTAATATCATTTTGACATATTTAACAGAATAATTACATGCCAAAAAATAATAATTTTTAACGTATGTATAGATAAACATTCCAACTAAATTCCTTTTGTAAATAATACATTTAACCACTGACTATCTAGAAGGAAAAAATCAAGAAAAATTTTACGTGTGCGACTGGATTTAACTTGCAGTTAATTATGCTCAATGTATTTTATTTTATTAAATCTGTGGTATGCATTTGCATATCTGCTTTATCTGGATTCTTTTTGAACATTAACTTCAATTTTTATGCTCTTAGGAGCTCTTCGGGTCTGATCAATTTTGTCATGTAAAATTAAAAAATAAAGGTATACAAATCATAATGTGAATTTCATTTTAAGGAATAAGAATAACAAAGTATGCTATTAATCCCAGTTTAACTGTTGGACTGAATCCTAAATTCTCAACTAACGACTAATGCGTTCCTGAAAATTGCATCATGAGTTGAATTATCATAAGTTGAATATCAATTTTCCATGGACTTACATGCTATAAAATGAGATATGTTCCAAGACCTTTGAAAAAATATGTATCAAGCCATATTTAGGCTATATATTAATAGTTTAAGAAAAAGACCTGGGTTCGACCCCAGGAAGCAAATTATATTTTCTCATAGATTTACAAAGGATTTTTGATTTTTCAGAGTGCAAGGTTTTACTCCATTCATCAAAATACTTCAATATGAACCGATTTCCTTCGTTTTTGCTTCATTCAGTCAAAGCTTTCGGAAATATGCAATTGCTTTCGAAAGTTTGCGGATATCTTGTACATTTTCCGGGCGTAGTAATTACCTCTCTAATATGACTTTTAAAATGCAGATTTCTGACCGACATTACATAATAAACTATCAATATGCGTACACAGCCATACCCTCAGCTAGATTCGAACCCGCCAACCTTACATTGGGAGCCAAAAACATTAAAAGTCCTACACAGGGGAAATGATTTTAGAGATAAATGTGAATTATTGAGATCAATATTCCACACACTTCTTAACTTTTTATAAATTAATAGAAAAGATCCACGCAAACATTGCGCGGGTACAGCTAGTTGATTATAAAAATTGGAAAAAATCGGCGCAATAATTATTGTACAAACTCTGTTACATCCGTAACTTGTCATATTAAGAATGGTGATTAATTTCATTCTTATGCGCGGAAAATATTTTCTCGTTTTTGTCACGTAGAAACGGAGACAACGGTGCCCAGCACCAATGGCGTAGCTACCATAGAGCAACAGCAGGCAATGCCTAAAGGCCCTCGAACAAAAGTAGCCCATACGTTGTGTTGAAATTGTCAATATCTTCGCAACAGCAAGGAAAAAGATATTTTAAGCTAATTTCTTTAATCCTTACATATCCTATGCTGAGTTTGAATCTTAAACCGATCCTTCTTCATTTCTGCCCCGGATGGACGCTCGACTTGCTTCGGCCTAGCTATCCCATTCATCGTTACGGCAGTGCTTACGAATAATCACGCTTTCCTCCGTTTACGTTTGGTGCGGATTTGCATGTCCACTGCCATACCAGGAATGGCGAAACACCTGGGGCAAACCTAAATTCACCTACAATGAACATTCCTGATTACAGAAACGTAGTAATGTCAATTTATTACAAAATAATGTAAATATTACTCTTTAGATTCCATTCAAAAAAGAAACTTCTTTAAATGTTATAACGATGTGATATCTACTCATGACATGACCTTAAACCGATCCTTTTTCATTTTTCCCGGGACGGACGCTCGGCTTGCCTGGCATTCGCTGGTACTTTCCTCAATACGGCACTGATTACGAATATTCTACCGTTCATGCGGTCCTGTTTGTTGCTTATTTACACGTCCTCTGCCTTTATGAGAGTTACAGGAGTCACGGGTCATGTCCCAGAAGCACTGTCAGCACTGCCATAGAGAGAAAAGGGATACTGAGGCTGAGGGAAATCGAGCGTTCACCCGGGGCAGAAATTAAGACGGGTGGGTTTAAGGGTGAAGTAGTGACTGAATATCTCATAGCTATAATATTTAAAGATGTTTCGTTTTTCAGCGGAAGTTGTAGAGTAATATTTGCAATAATTACATTATTTTGCAATAAATTTAAATTCTTACGTTTGTCTGATCATGGATTTTAATTGTAGCTGCTTTTCGGACCTTCCATGCTAGTCCTGAAACTCCCGCAAAGGCAGAAGGTGTGTAAATAAGCAACAAAGAGAACCGTATGAACGACTGACTACTCGTAATCAGTGCCGTAGAATGGAAAGGGCCAGCGAGAGCAAGGCGTCCGTGCCGGGCCAAAATGAAGAAGGATGGGTTAAAGAGTCATGTCGTGAGTAGATATCACCTCGTTGTAACATTTAAAATAGTTTCTTTTTTGAATGGATTTTGTACAGTAATATTTGCCATTCTTACATTATTTTACAATAAATTGACATTATTACGTTTCTGTAATCATGTATGCTTATAGAAGGTGAATTAGGGTATTGTCCCAAGTGTTCGGCCACTCCTTCAACGGCAGTGGACGTGCTAATACGCACCAAACGTAACTGCAGGAACGTGTGATAATTCGTCAGCAGTGCCGTAGCGAGAAATCGGATAGGGAGGCTGAGGGAAGTCGAGCGTTCGTCCGATGCTGAAATGAGGAAGCGTCGGTTTAAGATTCAATTAGTGATTGAATATATCATGTCTATAATATTTATAAATGTTTCGTTTTTCAACGGAAGTTGTAGAGTAAGATTTGCATTCTTACATTATTCTGCAATAAATGTGCATTATTACGTCTTTATATTTATCGATGTTTATGGTAGGTAAAGTTACGTCTTTCCCTAGGTGTTCGGCCACTTCCTCAACGGCAGTGGACGTGCTAATACGCACCAAACTTAACTGTAGAAACGTGTGATAATTCGTCAGAAGCGCCGTCGCGAGAAATGGGTTAGCGAGGGTGAGGGAAGTCGAGCGTTCGCCCGGGGAAGAAATGAAGAAGGGTCGGTTTAAGAGTCAAGTAGTGAGTGAATATCTCATAGCTATAATATTTGAAGCTGTTTCGTTTTTTAACGGAAGTTGTAGAGTAGGATTTGCCATAATTACATTGTTTTGCAATAAATTTACTATATTACGTCTTAATAATCAGCGATGTTTATGGTAGGTGAATGTACGTCTTTCCCTGTGTGGTCGGCCACTCCTTCAACGGCAGTGGACGTGCTAATACGCACCAAAGGTAAGTGCAGGAACATGTGTGATAATTCGTCAGCAGTGCCGTCGCGAGAAATGGGATACCGAAGCTGAGGGAAGTCGTGCGTTCGCCCGGGGAAGATATGAAGAATGGTCGGCTTAATAGTTAAGTAGTGCGTGAATATCTCATAGCTATGATATTTGAATATGTTTCGTTTTTTAACGGAAGTTGTAGAGTATGAATTGCCTTACTTACATTATTTTGCAAAAATTTACATTATTACGTCTTTATAATCATCGATGTTAATGGTAGGTGAATTTAGGCCTTCCCCTAAGTGTTCTACCACTCCTTCAACGGTAGTGGACGTGGAAATACGCACCAAACGTAACTGTAGGAACGGGTGATAATTCGTCAGCAGTGCCGTAACGAGAAATGGGATAGCGAGGCTCAGGGAAGTCGAGCGTTCGTACGATGCTGAAATGAGGAAGGGTCGGTTTAAGATTCAAGTAGTGAGTGAATATCTTATAACTAGAATATTTGAAGATGTTTCTTTTGTCAACGGAAGTTGTAGAGTAGGATTCACCATACTTACGTTATTTTGCAATAAATTTACATTATTACTTCTATATAATCATCGATGATTATGGTAGGTGAATTTAGATTTTTCCCTAGGGGTTCGGCCCCTCCTTCATCGGCAGTGGACGTGCAAATACGCACCAAACGTCGCTGTAGGAACGTGTGATAATTCGTCAGCAGCGCCGTAACGAGATATGGGATAGCGAGGCTGAGGAAAGTCGAGCGCTCGCCCGGGAAAGTAATGAAGAAGGGTCGGTTTAAGAGTCAAGTAGTGAGTGAATATCTCATGGCTATAATATTTAAAGATGTTTCGTTTTTTAATGGAAGTTGTAGAGTAGGATTTGCCATAATTACATTATTTTTCAATAAATTTACTATATTACGTCTTTATAAACAGCTATGTTTATGTTAGGTGAATGTACGTCTTTCCCTGTGTGGTCGGCCACTCCTTCAACGGCAGTGGACGTGCTAATACGCACCAAACGTAAGTGCAGGAACATGTGTGATAATTCGTCAGCAGTGCCGTCGCGAGAAATGGAATACCGAAGCTGAGGGAAGTCGTGCGTTCGCCCGGGGAAGATATGAAGAAGGGTCGGCTTAATAGGTAAGTAGTGCGTGAATATCTCATAGCTATGATATTTGAATATGTTTCGTTTTTTAACGGAAGTTGTAGAGTATGAATTGCCTTACTTACATTATTTTGCAAAAAATTTACATTATTACGTCTTTATAATCATCGATGTTAATGGTAGGTGAATTTAGGCCTTCCCCTAAGTGTTCTACCACTCCTTCAACGGTAGTGGACGTGGAAATACACACCAAACGTAACTGTAGGAACGTGTGATAATTCGTCCGCAGTGCCGTACGAGAAATGGGATAGCGAGGCTGAGGGATCGAGCGTTCGTCCGAGGCTGAAATGAAGAAGGGTCGGTTTAAGAGTCAAGTAGTGAGTGAATATCTCATGGCTATAATATTTAAAGATGTTTCGTTTTTTTAGTGGAAGTTGTAGAGTAGGATTTGCCATAATTACATTATTTTGCAATAAATTTCAATTATTACGTCTTTATAATCGTCGGTGTATATGGTAGGCGAATTAAGTCTTTCCCTAGGTGTACTGCCACTCCCTCAACAGCAGTGGACGCGCAAACACGCACCAAACGTAACTGTAGGATCTGTGATAGTTCGTCAGCAGTGCCGTAGCGAGAAATGGGATAGCGAGGGTGAGGGAAGTCGAGCGTTGGTCCGATGCTGAAATGAGTAAGCGTCGGTTTAAGATTCAATTAGTGAGTGAATATCTCATGACTATAATATTTAATGATGTTCCGTGTTTCAACGGCAGTTGTAGAGTAATATTTGCAATAATTACATTATTTTGCAATAAATTTAAATTCTTACGTTTGTCTGATCATGGATTTTAATTGTAGCTGCTTTTCGGACCTTCCATGCTAGTCCTGAAACTCCCGCAAAGGCAGAAGGTGTGTAAATAAGCAACAAAGAGAACCGTATGAACGACTGACTACTCGTAATCAGTGCCGTAGAATGGAAAGGGCCAGCGAGAGCAAGGCGTCCGTGCCGGGCCAAAATGAAGAAGGATGGGTTAAAGAGTCATGTCGTGAGTAGATATCACCTCGTTGTAACATTTAAAGTAGTTTCTTTTTTGAATGGATTTTGTACAGTGATATTTGCCATTCTTACATTATTTTACAAGAAATTGACATTATTACGTTTCTGTAATCATGTATGCTTATGGAAGGTGAATTGTCCCAAGTGTTCGGCCACTCCTTCAACGGCAGTGGACGTGCAAATACGCACCAAACGTAACTGCAGGAACGTGTGATAATTCGTCAGCAGTGCCGTAGCGAGAAATCGGATAGGGAGGCTGAGGGAAGTCGAGCGTTCGTCCGATGCTGAAATGAGGAAGCGTCGGTTTAAGATTCAATTAGTGAGTGAATATGTCATGGCTATAATATTTAAAAATGTTTCGTTTTTCAACGGAAGTTGTAGAGTAAGATTTGCATTCTTACATTATTCTGCAATAAATGTGCATTATTACGTCTTCATATTCATCGATGTTTATGGTAGGTGAAGTTACGTCTTTCCCTAGGGGTTCGGCCACTCCTTCATCGGCAGTGGACGTGCAAATACGCACCAAACGTCACTGTAGGAACGTGTGATAATTCGTCAGCATCGCCGTAACGTGATATGGGACAGCGAGGCTGAGGAAAGTCGAGCGCTCTCCCGGGAAAGTAATGAAGAAGGGTAGGTTTAAGAGTCAAGTAGTGAGTGAATATCTCATAGCTATAATATTTAAAGCTGTTTCGTTTTTTAACGGAAGTTGTAGAGTAGGATTTGCCATAATTACATTATTTTGCAATAAATTTACATTATTACGTCTTTATAATCATCGATGTTTATGGTAGGTGAATTTAGATCTTTCCCTAGGGTTTCGGCCACTCCTTCATCGGCAGTGGACGTGCAAATACGCACCAAACGTCACTGTAGGAACGTGTGATAATTCGTCAGCATCGCCGTAACGTGATATGGGACAGCGAGGCTGAGGAAAGTCGAGCGCTCTCCCGGGAAAGTAATGAAGAAGGGTAGGTTTAAGAGTCAAGTAGTGAGTGAATATCTCATAGCTATAATATTTAAAGCTGTTTCGTTTTTTAACGGAAGTTGTAGAGTAGGATTTGCCATAATTACATTATTTTTCAAAAAACTTACATTATTACGTCTTTATAATCAGCGATGTTTATGGTAGGCGAATTTAAGTCTTTCCCTAGGTGTACTGCCACTCCCTCAACGGCAGCGGACGCGCAAATACGCACCAAACGTCACTATAGGAACGGGTGATAGTTCGTCAGCAGAGCCGTAGCGAGAAATGGGATAGCGAGGCTGAGGGAAGTAGAGCGTACGCCCGGGGAAGAAATGAAGAAGGGTCGGTTTAATAGATAAATAGTGAGTGAATATCTCATAGCTATAATATTTAAAGATGTTTCGTTTTTTAACGGAAATTGTAGACTAAGATTTGCCATACTTACGTTATTTTGCAATAAATTTACATTATTACGTCTTTATAATCATCGATGATTACGGTAGGTGAATTTAGATCTTTCCCTAGGGGTTCGGCCTCTCCTTCATCGGCAGTGGACGTGCAAATACGCACCAAACGTCACTGTAGGAACGTGTGATAATTCGTCAGCAGCGCCGTAACGAGATATGGGATAGCGAGGCTGAGGAAAGTCGTGCGCTCTCCCGGGAAAGTAATGAAGAAGGGTCGGTTTAAGAGTCAAGTAGTGAGTGAATATCTCATGGCTATAATATTTAAAGATGTTTCGTTTTTTAACGGAAGTTGTAGAGTAGGATTTGCCATAATTACATTATTTTGCAATAAATTTACTATATTACGTCTTTATAATCAGCGATGTTTATGGTAGGTGAATGTACGTCTTTCCCTAGGTGGTCGGCCACTCCTTCAACGGCAGTGGACGTGCTAATACGCACCAAAGGTAAGTGCAGGAACGTGTGATAATTCGTAAGCAGTGCCGTCGCGAGAAATGGGATACCGAAGCTGAGGGAAGTCTAGCGTTCGCCCGGGGATGATATGAAGAAGGGTAGGTTTAATAGTTAAATAGTGAGTGAATATCTCATAGCTATAATAGTTAAAGATGTTTCGTTTTTTAACGGAAGTTGTAGAGTAAGAATTGCCATACTTACATTATTTTGCAATAAATGTGTATTATTACGTCTTTATAATCATCGATGTTTATGGTAGGCGAATTTAGATCTTTCCCTAGGAGTTCGGCCTCTCCTTCATCGGCAGTGGATTTGCAAATACGCACCAAACGTAACTGTCGGAACGGTTGATAATTCGTCAGCAGTGCCGTAGCGAGATATGGGATAGTGAGGCTGAGGAAAGTCGAGCGCTCGCCCGGGAAAGTAATGAAGAAGGGTCGGTTTAAGAGTCAAGTAGTGAGTGAATATCTCATGGCTATAATATTTAAAGATGTTTCGTTTTTTAATGGAAGTTGTAGAGTAGGATTCGCCATACTTACGTTATTTTGCAATAAATTTACATTATTACGTCTTTATAATCAGCGATGTTTATGGTAGGTGAATGTACGTCTTTCCCTAGGTGGTCGGCCACTCCTTCAACGGCAGTGGACGTGCTAATACGCACCAAAGGTAAGTGCAGGAACATGTGTGATAATTCGTAAGCAGTGCCGTCGCGAGAAATGGGATACCGAAGCTGAGGGAAGTCGAGCGCTCGCCCGGGGATGATATGAAGAATGGTCGGTTTAATAGTTAAATAGTGAGTGAATATCTCATAGCTATAATATTTAAAGATGTTTCGTTTTTTAACGGAAGTTGTAGAGTAAGAATTGCCTTACTTACATTATTTTGCAATAAATGTGTATTATTACGTCTTTATAATCATCGATGTTTATGGTAGGCGAATTTAAGTCTTTCCCTAGGTGTTCTGCCATTCGCTCAACGGCAGTGGACGTGCAAATACGCACCAAACGTAGCTGTAGGAACGGGTGATAATTCATCTGCAGTGCCGTAGCGAGATATGGGATAGCGAGGCTGAGGAAAGTCGAGCGCTCGCCCGGGAAAGTAATGAAGAACGGTCGGTTTAAGAGTCAAGTAGTGAGCGAATATCTCATGGCTATAATATTTAAAGATGTTTCGTTTTTTAACGGAAGTTGTAGAGTAGGATTTGCCATAATTACATTATTTTGCAATAAATTTACTATATTACGTCTTTATAATCAGCGATGTTTATGGTAGATGAATGTACGTCTTTCCCTAGGTGGTCGGCCACTCCTTCAACGGCAGTGGACGTGCTAATACGCAACAAAGGTAAGTGCAGGAACATGTGTGATAATTCGTAAGCAGTGCCGTCGCGAGAAATGGGATACCGAAGCTGAGGGAAGTCGTGCGTTCGCCCGGGGCAGAAATGAAGAAGGGTCCGTTTAAGAGTCAAGTAGTGAGTGGATATCTCATAGCTATGATATTTGAATATGTTTCGTTTTTTAACGGAAGTTGTAGAGTAAGAATTGCCTTACTTACATTATTTTGCAAAAAACTTACATTATTACGTCTTTATAATCATCGATGTTAATGGTAGGTGAATTTAGGTCTTTCCCCTAAGTGTTCGGCCACTCCTTCAACGGTAGTGGACGTGTAAATTCGCACGAAGTGTACCCGCAGCGTAATGAATACGACTTACTTCTTATGGGAGTATGTTAAAGATATGCTTTATTTGTTACTAATTCTAAAATGTTTGTTGTTGCAAGTAGCAGCTTCTGCAAGTTGAAAAGTAGAAAATCCTGACGAGAGGAATACGGCGAGAGAAGAGCTATTGTGTTCCTGCCAGTCTTGCTACGTTATATAGTGTAAATAAGATACGAAATAAAGGACGAGTCAGCTAATTCGACACCTGGGTTTTCTGAGAAGTCTTTTTGGATTAAACTACCAAAATCTTCACGAATATCTTTGTAAATTATCTGCCAAGCGTCTGAGAAAGACCGAACTTAAATCGATCTTTATTACTGTATGTATATCAATAAATTAATGAAGATGTTGCTAAATACGTGTTCTGCTTGTTTCATTATCACCAACGAAGTATATGAAGTCCATAACCCTGCTATTGTATCAAATGTTTGAGTATAATACCCTATAAGAAGGTATGAAAACCCAAGAAATCAACAGGGTCGTTTAAAATCCCGCCGTCTAATATGACGCGGCAGTAAGTATGACGTCTAGAGGGGGAAGGGGGGAACTATTACGTCAGGAAAGTGTCCTTGAGCAGAAGGCCACTTTCGCTTTCTAAAATTTTATGTGATTTTCTGCGAAAATCCCGACTTTTCCGTATTTGGCCTCCAAAACGGCTAAAAACTCACCCCACTCAGGTTTTGACCTACATTTGTCCTTCAGCGAGCTCAAAAACTCACACCCCACCGTATTACCCTCGGTTTCCGACCTTCATGCCGCAGTCGATCAAAAGGGGTTAGCTGAATGGCATTGCTATGGTCCTTCACCGGTGGGGACGTTTAATTGGGAAGCTATGCTTAGCGCCACTCAACGGGGCCGGAGCTACCAGCCCGACCCTATATGGAAACGACGTTTAAAAGAAGTTATCTGGGCGTCGATAATATGTATAGCCAGTTAGCTTGATGACAACGTATCGAGCTGCTAAATGGAAGTACGGGGTTCAAATCCAGATGGTGTTCATAATTTTATTGTACTTTTTTGGGTCAAAGCATGCGCTACATATTAAACACACTCGTATAACTCTTGCATTTTTTATGAATTATATTATTATTATATTTTTGTATCAGTTTTTTTTAACAACAACGCTTAAAATAAAATAGAAAGAAATGTGGATTGATAGAAAATGTTTATTTCCTTTTCGAAAATAAGACGTTTGAATTTATACTGCATACAACAATGTTCAGAAAGAAGTACAGTTTGGTAAGAAATTGAGGCGTAGACAATTTCAAATGCAGGGTTGCTGTGGTTGAGTAACAAGAACGATGGTCTTCCACGCAGCGGTCCTGGGTTTGGATCCGGCGGAACTCGGGTACTTTAATCAGGAATCACCCAGTCCGTTCCTTGTTGTTTAACCAAAAATACGCGCATACACTTCCGAATCACAAAAAAAATTAGTTCTAATACAGTAGCGTGTCGAATACAAAGAAATGATCAATATGTTCCCAGATAGCTCTCGTCGAATGGTCGTCCCGTCGCCCTCTCCTCCATTTCTTCTACATTGGCAATCAGTAGACGATCAGGAAATTCTGAAATAAGAAAGAAAAGTGCATACTTAAATAAATAGAAACGTAAGATAATCGAGTAGGTTAACTTAACAATAAATTAGTCTAAATAAATGCATTCGGTATCCTCTCTCACAATGCACAAACTTATTTAGTCTGTAAATTGTTCGTATCCTTACAGATTTACTCGTTCATTCTTCAGCCCTGTCGTTTATTCGTTCTCTATTTCTGCATTTACTCACGATATCTATCTTCTTCCACGTTAACTCGCACTCTCTCTCTCTCGCTACACCAGCCGTGTCCACTCTCTCTCTCTCGCTTCTTCCCCATTTACTTCCTCACCCTCTATACCAGCGTTTCCCAAACTTTTTAGAGTCGCGGCACCCTTAAGTGACTTTTCAGAATTTGGCGGCACCCCTCCCTCTATCCACCGTCAGTAATAATCGTGGTGAAGTTGGACCCCTAACCCCAATCTCCATGCCTCCTTTCATTTCGAAGTGCCTTTGCGACGTAATGAACGTCGACTTACTTAACTCTGGTTTGCAATTTTGAAATCCGACGATACAAAATGAGACTAAAAATGCGAAAACGGAATCCTTTTCCGCGGCACCCTTCAGAACAATTCACTGCACCCAGGTTGGAAAACACTGCTCTATAGACACACCGGGTCCTCTCTCTCTCTCTCTTCTTCCCCATTTAATCCCTCTCTCTCTACACCCTCCCGTGTTCGCTCTCTTCTTCCACATTTACTCCTTCTCTCTCTATACACCTATCCGTGTCTGCACTCTAATAGAGAATATACCCTATATAATAGGTAATTGAAAAATAAATAGAAAATTTTCTTGACAATATATTATTTCACACAATTTTATTTATGCAGTTATAATGATGTAACCTAAAAAGTTTTATAACATTTAAGTAATAAACATAAGTTTTTATGCAACAAAAAGGAAATCAGTATACAAAACTTTTATTAGAACAGCTGGCTGGTCAGGTTGAAGATACTATGATCCAAATTACCCCTTTTTTTTCCCGGTAGCCATTTGGAATTCTCTTCAAATTAGGCATTCGCCTAATTGCATAAAATAATAACTGAAGGGTGAAAGTGATTGGAAGAAAATCAGCAACTTCCACGGTGCTCATCACGATGGATCTGAAACAAGAAACAGAAATCAGCCCAAGAGGTCACCCGCTCCTCCCACTTCAATTATAACGGAAAACAGACTGATGTCTTTACTTTTCCATCAGCAAAAACAATCTTGTTTATGATATTATTACAATAAAACCAATTCAAAAGAATTTCCCTTTACTTTGAAACGTGAATATATCTTACTCGTACATTGGTTTCCAATATATTTTCTCAACTCCAAAACATTTAACGGATTTCTTTCTACTTGAAAAAGCTATCCATATTTGCTAAAAAGTGAATTAATGGTATTCAGAAGACGGGAATCTGAATAACATTTCGTTCGTTTTTAGTAACTTAGAACTTATAAATATAGAAGCATCACTTTACACAAACATTTTGTATTTGTCATTTGAAGTCCAGCAAAAACTTTGCCGTATTCTCTGTATATTAATGAAATCCATGAAGAATTTCCGTTTCTGCTGTAAGAAAGTGATAATTGCGTACTACTAATTCTCTCAATAAATCAATACCTTCACGTAAAACCGCTACTCATCTGGCTGATATGCGGCTATTTTGGCAGTCGCTCGGGTAATTTTGAGACTATTACAGTACACCCCTTCGTCGTTCACGTAAGACAGGTATGTCGAACTGCCGGCTGCACTTTCTATGCCTTAGTGCGGCCCGAATGCGAATTTTTGTTTCGACTAAATCGTTAGATTTTACATAAATACAGGTCTCCGACTTACGAGCATCCGTGGTATAATCGGCAGGTTAGGTGTGCCCTCAGACACCAAAGAAAGCTTCACTCCAAATTTAAACGCATCCATAACTGTAAGTCACAGGAGGAAGTAATTTCAATTTCACTTAAGTACAAAGATTGCCGAACTAACAATAAGATCAAAAAGGTTATGCGCAAAGCACTAACGGACTTCAAGAAAAAGACTCTTAGTGAACATCTAAGTGAAAATCCCAAATGCTTTTGGTCATATGTTAGAGAAGTTCAAGGTCGACGCCCAACCGTAGCCCCGTTAATAAACGACCAAGGAGAGGTAGTTAGCGATAGCACAGATAAAGGAAATTTGTTAAACTTATTTTTTCAGAGCGTATTTACTACCGAAGACGTGAGAGCGAAGGTCGTGGCGCCCGAACCAGGCAAGAAAAAAAAATGAACGGTATAGTCATATTAGCGAAAGGGATTGCTCAACAGCTTAAAAATAGCAAGTCAAATAAATCTCCGGGTCCAGAAGAGATACCAGCTACAGTATTCAAAGAGTTAGCACTGGAAATAGCACCTTATCTCGAAATAGTTTTCAGTAAGTCACTTAGTCATGCCGTTGTACCTAAGGAATGGAAATTAGCCTTTATAACGCCGTTACACAAACGTGGGAAAAAAGACGAGAGAAAATTACAGGCCAATTTCGCTTAACTCCCTATCTTGCAAGGTTCTCGGGCACATTATCGTTAGCTCCGTGATGGACTTCTTAGATAGAACTTGCTACGTAAATATCAGCATGGCTTCAGGAAGACGAGATCTTGTGAAACACAGCTCGCTCTGTTCGTTCACGATATACTAAGATCAGGAGACCGTAAGACTCAGTTAGATGCGGTTTTCCTCGACTTCAAGAAGGCTTTCGATAAAGTCCCGCACAGTAAGTTAGTGAAGAAATTAAATGACTGTGGAATAAATCGAAAGATAATCGAGTGGATCAGGGACTTTCTTAATGACCGTGAACAAATAGTAGTTATAGATAGATTTAAATCAGATTCAGTCAACGTACCCTCAGGCGTTCCACAGGGAAGTGTAATCGGCCCACTACTATTCCTTTTATATATAAACGACTTAGATAAGGTTATTAATAGTAAAATCAAGTTATTCGCGGATGATGCAGTAGTTTACAGAGAGATTAAGAGTCCTAATAATCAATTATTACTTTCTGACGACTTAAATGCAATTCTCGAGTGGTGTAAAGTGTGGCAGTTAGAACTGAACTTAGGAAAGTGTTCCTTTATGAGATTCTGGGGAAACAAAAACATTGACACGACAAATTACACTGTTGAAGGCGTCCAGCTAAAACTAGCCGATTCCCTCAAATACTTAGGCGTTACTTTAACAAGCAACCTCTCATGGGATATGCACATACGAAATATATGCGGGAAGGCTAAACAGAAACTAGGATTCATCAAACGCATAGTAGGTAAAAGTGAGGAAAAAGTCAATGAGACATGTTACTTCTCGTTAGTAAGACCGCTATTAGAGTACGCGTCGAGCATATGGGATCCGTACGGGAAAGGATCAATCTCAGAGCTAGAAAGAGTGCAGCGAAAAGCCGCTAGATTCGTCAAAAATTGTCACGATAGAAACAAAAGTGTTACAGGCTTGATACAGGACTTAGGACGGGAATCACTAACTGAGCGCCGATCACGCTCTAGGTTAAAACTTCTCGAAAGATTTAGAACGCATATATTCTCCAGCGATGTCGAAGAAATAATAAGAGCGCCAACTTATATTGGTAGAATGGACCATCCTCGTAAAATAAGAGAGATAGCCTGTAGGACTGAGAGGTATAAAGGCTCGTTTTTCCCTAGAACGATAGCTGAGCAGAACAGAAGTTACGAAAATAAATCAGCCGACGTAGAGTGATACTATACATTATTATGCGCTTTACCTTGGTGCTATTGCACCCCCTGCCACACACCATTGCGGTGGCTTGCAGGGTGAAATGTAGATATAGATATACTTACAAACGAAGCAGGTATTTTAATTAACAGGGCATACGGTCTCCAACTTGCACGTACGAAAATTTTTCTTTCGAGAATCGGAAGGGTAATGAAAGACAAAACGAATGTCTGCAACAATATTGTTTTCTACTATTATTCAGAGCAAATATAATGTTTAATTTTGGGTTAAATAGGCATTTGTGGAGTGATTTGGGAATCTAACCAATTATGAAATATTGTCTATGGTTCCCAGTTCCGAACAAAAGACTAACTTTTGGAACGCAACCCGTTCCTAACTCGGCGACCTCCTGTAGGTACTTCATTTTTGTGAAAAGGTGACAATTTTTTCATAGCTACTATGGTACAGTATAACGCGTTTTCTAAATTGTGGTTTTTTTGTAAAACAGACAATCTTCCTGAAAAAGTCTTATTTATTTACAGCTCTGGGTCTAATTAAACAACTGTAATCCTAATGAGGCCCTGATGCATCTTCGAGTTTATCATGCCTGGCGAATGTTGTTCCGGATAAAAGTAAAAGGTAACGACACAAATCACTCGTTGAAACGAGGAAATTTAACATAAGATCAGTTTACGTTCTCTTGAGATGATACTGTAACTAATAAAACACGCAAAATTCTACCGCATGATTATATAAAAATAATGAACTCAACACTTATGCAATAACATTTTTTAAATATAGCCTATTATGATGGATTGCCACTACGATTAACACAACCACCTCAAGCGCGAAAAAAACTTCAACAGGGACTCTGAACGAGAAATAACCCGCAGTAACGTACTGGTCGAGTAAACAGAGTTTATCGGAAATGCTCGATGCCTTGGACCGTATAGGAAAATCGCGGGGCCCGGTGCCAAGTGAGCGCGCGAAGCCTCTTACGCGACAAAAAATTTTAATAAAGCAATCTCTTTCACTATGGCAGTGTTGATATTTCCCCGAGTTTTTTTTTAAATGCGTGGGCTCAATAACTACAACAGATTTTTTTTAGCGCGAGGCCTCTGTAAGTACCCGGCACGGTTAGCACCGCTATCACACAGACCCTGTTAATGTCTTACTAGCAAGGGCGCGCACATGCAGAAAGAAATGAGATAGGATAGCGGATAGCCGTCCGCTTTTAAGGGGCGTTTCGCTTCCAGCATGAACGCCTATTCGGTTTGCCCGTCCGCATGTTTGTTCTCGACTTCTACCGAACGGATTTTCACGAAATTTGTTATTAACAACTTACAGTCAAAGATGATAAGAACACAAACGAATCACGTAAGCCAATCAGGGGTAGCACTTTACTGGTGACAAAAATGAAATTTCGGTCATATCTTGTAAAGTATTGCTCATATCAAAATATTTTTCAAATAAAACTTGTAGAGCTAGTAAAATAGAGTGTTCCTTTATCTACACATTTTTATCGTAGGAGTAGCCGTTATCAAGAAAATCAAACAAGAATGTCTTAGATCGAGTTGAACTTCATTGCTGTTAACATAATCAATATCAAAAAATACGTTTAATTTCCCTACGTGTGCATGCAATATTTTTAATTAGGAAGAAAATTATTTATGATGAAGAAAAAGAACTTTAAAACGAGCATGAATATCATACAATTCCAATACTCCATTGCACGAAACGTGCCCATTTGTAATACGCTGTACACTTTCCTAACTTGTTTTCTACTTATGAGAACTTCCTCTCCTATGGCTATATTAGCGCTTTCTGAATTTTTCACAACCCCATCGCACCGGATTATAAACTCTTGTATTGTCAGAAATTTATCGGAATTCAATCAAAATCTCAAATATCGCTGGAATGCTTAAAAAATAATGAAATCAACATTTATTAAATGAAAATATTTGAATGAGGCAAAATTGCATTTATCGTTTCGTTACCTATAGTAAATTAAGCAAATTCATTGTAAAACTAAGACAAAAATGGAATATTAAAAATGCCAATCCAAATAAAAGAAAAACAAAATTAACAATACTTTCTAATTTTTAATTCCTATTTATTGAATTGGAATAATTATAAAATTCAAGTCACTTTACGACAGCCTAATTTTTATGTAAAATTACACAGGTATAAGAACAACACTTCAAGAGGTCACCTAGAGCTTGGTCCAATCCTGTCTCCAAGTGAGAGAACTAAGTAACAAGCCGAGAAAACGATTAAAGGAGAACTCGACTCAGTATAATAAAATTGAATTTCAGTACATTTAGCGGGTTTACATGAAGATTTATTACGCACCCAATTATTTAAAAAGTATAAAGAATATTTGTTTAAATTCTATAGCATTTTAAACGCGATTCCAGTCACATCGATACTGCCTGGGCGAAGCCTGTGGGCCCGGAAGAGATTGAATGTTGAGACCAAAATGTTAAGAGTTAAACTCTGACGTCCGTGCATTTAAATCAGGCATGTAAAACTCGAAGAGATAGCAGGGTCGCATTAAAGCGATGGATGTTATAGAAGGGCTGCATTAGGATTGAAGTTGCTTTGAGAGAGCAAGATTTGGAAAAAAATGATTTTTTCTGGAAGACTGGATGCCTTTTTTGGCATTAAAAACAGCAATTTATCAAACGTGTTCTATACGATCTCAGTAGCAATGACAGAATATTGTTCTTTTCATAAAAATAAAGCATTTATATAAAATATCGAGTGCTTTAGTTCAATGAAATGACCTTTGGTGTTGTAATTAGGGAAAGAAATGGACTCATGTGGCCCACAGGCCACTAGTTTCACATACCTGTTTTAAATTAAAAACTCACTAAATTCTTTCATACACATCATATAACAAACTAAATCCCTCTAAGAATAGGAAGGAGAAAACTCAAATCTAATCACTTAAATATAAAGTCACCACAAGTTAATATCTTTCCCTTTTCTCTCTGCCACAACTACTTACCATCGAATGGATACTGTAATAAAACAAAATATGAACAATGAGATTGAACAAAGTGAATCTGGAAAGTTATGTGAAATAAAATCATAAAACAAGAAATTATTGCATAGATTTTGTTTACCTTTCATTATGGCCAGCTACCATGGTCAGGAAAATTCCATAGTCCGGCATGGCCTAATTCCCAAGGGCACTGGATTAAAGTGCTTGTACTATATTAGCTTTTCTATTTCATCTGTTGTATTGCTTAATTTCCCTCCAAATTGTTTGTCTTTTTCTATTACTCATTTCAAAAAGTGTTAATGTGGGTTTGGATCAGCATTTCCCTACCTTTTGAACTCTGTGGACCACTTCAGCAACCCTTCCAAGCCCTGCGGACCACCTCATTTCTTACGCTAACCTTCTTACTGTATCTATGTTTAAGAAAAGGAGTTACTTGGTTACGTATTTTATTTGATCATTTTAAAATATATTACACATGCTTCAGTATGTTTGACGATCACCTGATTATTTTTGTTTTATTCAAAGAAATATTTTCAACATTTGTGCAGGAAAAATTTTTGAAATATAAAATAGTTTTATAAACATAATTAATAATAATATTCAATACGTTATAGTGTAAAATTTGCATAACTTTTCCCAAAAAAGTTCCAACTAAATATGAGGTGAGGACTAAAGAAAAACTACATTTTGGAAACCTCCACGGACCACCAACAAAACCTTGATGGACCATAAGTGGTCCATGGACCATACACTGGGAAACGCTGGTTTGGATTGTATGCAGTGTGTTTCATTCTGATGTTCAGTATAGACATTCCCGGTCAGTACCGTAACGACGGTGGAGCAAGCAGGGCATCTGCCCCAGGTGCAACTAAGTAAGGGGTGCAAAAAGTAAATAATAAAATAATAACTAAATCAACTATAGAAAATAATTTTTTAAATGAGGAGAGACTACGTATTTAGTAGTTTGCTCTGGCTAATAAAATATCTAGTTACGGTACGGTTCCCAGTAAGCCATGTAGAAGTTGCCTGGTTGACGAATTATTCTGTACTTGGATGATCCAGGGAGTTCTTACTCAGTGCTATACAATATAGCAGTTTCTCAACAGAGGATCAGCAGAAAGTGATTAAATAAATAAATTAACACTTTAGAAATGAGGATAGATCATTAAGCCAACAATTTCCCTCTAATAAATTGATAATGATGTAGCACTAAGGAATGAATGTGTCCAAACATTGTGATACAGTGGGCTTTGCTTATTAGAATCAAGTCGGGAATCCGTTATTTGATTCAATTAAATGGCTGATTCAATAATCTGGAGTCTGCGTGTTTTAGTTATGGCAAATAAGAAAATGTTAGAATAAAGTTCATGTCTCTTTTGTATATATAAAAATTTCATAGTTATGCTAATTATGGCTAGTTATGACAAATAAGAAAATGTTAGAATAAAGCTCATATCTCTTTCGTATATAAAAATTTCATGGTAATGCTAATTTTTGAGAGATATAATATAAAAAGTTTATAACAAATAAAATTTTTAATGCAGATTTCACTTTCGTGTTTTGACAATGTCATCTTCTGTCAATAGGAGCTTCAACAATATCGTCATCTATCGAATTCAATCTACTGAACTCTTCCTCAACTTCCTCCTCTTCGGTTTTCATTTCTGCTCGATGTGATGAAAATCCGCTTTTCTGTAGCATTTCGCAACTTTAGGTATACAACCCTGCATTCATTCACTGCTGAGCAATTCAATAAACCGAAATAGGTGATTCCAATAAGGGGAGGTTTTTTAAAATGTTAGATATAAAATGGTTTTGGTTTTCCGGTTTTGATTCAATAAAGCGGCTGATTCAATTAACCACTGATTCTAACCTTTTTTCAAGTTGAAGATGCCATGAAATTCTACAGAAAGTTGGAAAACACTGCTATACAGTATCTGCAAATGATGGTCTGGTCAGTTTTTAATCACTATAGTCGATCCGAGGTCGGAAGACTCCTGGCCTCGAAAAAGGGGCGGACACCAGTTAACAGCAGCCAGTAGGAAACTGTTTGTTTGGGAAGGTAGTGGGGAGGAAACCAGTCTCACTCCTGCTCTCGAAGAGATCGCATCGGACTGCGTTGCCGTTTCTACCGCCGTTTCCTTGCTGTGGATCAAAAAGAAGGATGGGAAGTATTTTATTTAGAAACTGCGTAGTATATCAGCTGAGCAAGAGCTGGCAGCGCGCACTGACATCTGCTCTCCCGCACGAAAGTTGAGAGGGGCGATGGAAGGGGAAACGTTCGTGATTGGCTACTTGCTCTAGGTAGGCCAGGAGTCTTCCGATTTCGGATCGACTATAATACAGAAGATTCAACATGCATATTACAAGCTTATTTAGAAAATGAGCAATAGAGAATATGGGAATCAAGACTTCTTTTAGCCTTGCAATTCATTTTCTGTTGCACGTGAGAGAATTAGAGTAAACATTGAGACAAGAAACGTACATCAGTTAATGTTAGTTAGATCACAAAATACCGACTTTTACCTAAATAGGAGTTTCCTTAAATTCAATGTCATCTTTCTTTGTGGAGAATATGGCATATTCCAGTGATGGCAGTTTTGGCTTGCATACCAAAATTACAAAATTTGGCTTTTCTTTAACCTACTAATTAAAAATCCACCCAAAAAGAAATAATTTTATGGTTTAACCATAATCATATTTTCTCAGACTAAGATCTCAGAAAACAATGCATTGATTACATAAAATTCAAGTTATCTAAAAAGACACATTGCTCAAGATCATTTATGAACAGACTACAATTATGGAGCAACTAGCTTCTCCACCCTGGGCAAAAGGTTACTATTATACAGTAATTTATCAAAATAATTGCAATCTAGCTAGAAATAGCCTTTTATATTTAGTTGGAAATGGAAAAATATTAAGTAGACAGCAAATAAATGTTTTTTTGCTGAGTGCCAAACAAAATCATCCCACATACCTAAAGTGGCATGCATGCCACAGATTTGCCATCCATGGTACATTTTAATCCAAATCCTAATTTTCATGAAAATTCAAGTCATTTTACTTTACTCTATTTTCGACAATTCTTGAATCAATTCCAATTGAAATAAAAAAATAATTCAGCTAACACTTCCAAAGATAAATAATTACTATAAATTTTGTCTACATCGATCCTGATAAAAATACAAGCTGTATTTAAGTGTAAATTTGGTCAGCACTACTTTATTAGAGGCAATGGTAATGTTCAGAATGAAAAATGTAAATTAACCACGTCATACAGGAATTGCAGTGTGCATGAAACCCCTCTAGAAATTTCTCAACTTATGGCTTCTTATCATGAAAGTCTCATTGTATTTCTGTGCATTTTCTCCTAGCATGTCTGTTGATCAAGTACAACTGAAACATTCATATTGTAGTATTTTACAAAATACAGTAAACCCTTGCAGTTCTCAAGGAAACATAGTGAATGACAAGACCATGATTAAATGAGAAATAGGGAGTAAGGGACTTGAATTAGCAGCCCCTATTTTTTGTTAAGAGATTACCTTTTGTGACAAACATATACATAATCCTGAAATCAGGCATGGATGATTAACCAGTTATCTACAATATAAACTAGACATCATCATCTCACTGCATGACACTTATGCATTGGTTCAAATTCCTCTAATCACATTTAAACTTAATGAATAATCACTGTGGTATTATTAAAGTAGTTTATAAAGAAGCAAAATCATTAAATGCTTAAATTATATTATTGTGTCTTTGATTAAACTAGCTAACAGAGAAATACAAAATGAAACACAGTAGAACTGCTGAGAACGTTGAAGTATGATATATTGTTATACATACATCAGCTCTGCCTATTTAAATACAAATTTGAAGTTTTTCTTAAGGAGGTTTTATACCAACGTGATTGGTGACAGTGATCTGATTTGACGGCAACTGAAGTTGCCATCAAATCACTGTCACCAATGTATTTATACCAAAGCAACTGATTTTTTATGGTGATATAATATTTATTTTTCCCTAGTATCAAACATGTCCTAAAGCAAAGAGGATATACTCTTTTACTGCACATTGCGATGGTAGCATCACCGTGGTAAGCAGATTGATAGAAGATTTAGTATTCACCCACTTAATATTTTTTATTTGCCACATAACTCTTTTATATTAAGTCGTGAGTTAAACCAACAACCTAAAAAATTTCACTTGTTTTAGCAAATGAGCAAAGAAAAAGGAGACAGGGATTACTGTTTTAATAATATGTTTTTGGAAAGCTTTAACCAATATTCTACGAATATGAACTCGTATTCAAACACCCTTCTTGAAATTGCCTACTCCAGGGGCAAAAAATGTGTGTACAGGTTTAGCTGATCTGAAAACTGGTCACTTTACCCAAAGCAAAAACAAAAAGTATGGCTTATAAAGAAGTATTGGACCATACATTTTAAAATATTATTATTAAAATTTACTTAAATTTGTATGGTTTTTAAATAATAAAAAGTTAAAGAAAACGTTTTTAGTAATAAATAAGAAACCTGCTAGTACATTCGTAACTGTAATACCTATTTTGTTTAATTATGGTGTTGAAAGTTTCAGCGTCCACATACAGGAATTAAATTTTTACAATTTTTTCACTTAGAAAATATCATGTCTATGCTGCCATCATCTGGGTGGCTTTCAGAAAAGAAAATTTTTAGTAGGCAAAATTTGACAAGGATAGATTATTAGGCTAAAGTTCAGGTTTGAAAAATGTCTTTGCTTTCCTTACAGCATAAGCGGTAGTGAAATAATAGATACTGGAAGTTTAGGTGACTATATTTTTGAAGGTGATAATAGGTGACTGGCAGGTGACTAGAATCACGAGTGATTGGCAGGAAAAGTCACTCAGTGACTAGAGTTGCTGAGTCGCTTCCAAGTTGCGTCACCATCACATTTCTGTCAACTTGGTATAAATGGCTCCATTTAAATGTATGTGTTGTCCAAGAACAACTGAAGTTACCATCAAATCACAATCACATCACCGTCACCTTGATATAAAACCTCTCTTAGAGAATTGAACCTCTTCTGTATGAATTCCTAAATCAGATGACTGTCTTAGAACATATCCTTATCTCATTCTTTCATTTCAATATTTATGATTCACTGCATTGATTGTTTCATGAAAGTTGAATTTTAATCTATAAAACTAGCCTTACAATGTTAAATCAAGCTTAAGAAAAAGACCAAAACATTCAATTGAAACTGACAAACAATGAACTAAAAGACTGGCAAATGAAGTTGTAAGAAAATGAGCAAGGTATGTTGATGGCATAAACTAACATAATACAAAATGCTTATCAAATGCTTAATTGGAATATTCAAATGTAACAAATTACAAATGCTGCACTTTCTGGATGATTTGAATGTTCATAATTGTAGTTAATTTCCAAAAAGAATAACAATACATCTAAATTCAAATCCTAAAGTTACTATTTAACAATGGCTATACTCTTTTAAAAATGACATTGGGGGTGGCTCTTCGGAGATACTCGGAACACGTCGTTCGCTTTCACTTCGAGGGGGTGGAGAGACATGCTTGCGTGAGAGAATTCGGCACCGATGTTGTCAGATCTATTTTACATTGGGCTCTCTCTCTAGGCTAAGGGAACGAGAAAGATGCTGAGGTGGACAAACGCTTCATCATACGCGGACACGAAATACAAAGAAAAATATAAATAACAAAATTCACCAAATATTAAATGTATTTATGTATTTTATTATTTCCTATTACAATTGCACAAAATATTTTATTGCAATGGAGTGACTAAATTTTCTTCTTCCTTGTTATCACTATCGTCTTCATCATAGTAGGACTCATCGTCACTATCCATCAGATTAATCATGACAGGATCAATCATTTTGTCCCACTTTACGTCTTTTTTGAAGTCCTCTTCTTGAAGATTTTCTGCATGACGAACGCACGTGGCCCAGGCCTCTTTTGTAATTCCATCGATAGCCTAAAAAAACTGGTTATACCTTCGGGTAATTTAGTGAAATGTATTTTTAAATTATGGAACTACGTTCTTACCTCATGAGTAATGACTTCTAGGTCTTTTAATTTAAATGTTCTGTTTTCCTCTGCTATTTTTCTTTTAACTTGTGACCAGACAAGCTCGATTGGATTGTATTGGCAGTGGTACGGTGGCAATCTCACCACCGCGTGCCCTGCAATAGCTGCCTTTCTATCCAAATTGTAACTTTTTATTGCAGGCTTCATTACGTTGACCAAGGTTAATAATTCCGGTCTTGTCTGGTCAGGGGTACATGACACTCCTCTGGAATGGAGCCAGTCCAACATTTCCTGTTTCCTTGAATTGGATGAAGGCGGCTTATCGACCACCACCGAATGATAACTTGCGTTATCCATCACGATTATGGTGTTTTTAATTTCTTGTTCTCTCAGCGCATCGAGAAATTTTTCAAACCTATTAGCAATTAATATTAATAGAAATAGAATCAGACAAGAAAGCAGTCCTTTCAAATGGGAAAATAAATTATATGAAAAATATCAAAAATTATGAAAAAATATATATTACCATTCCGTAAATACAGCCGCATTCATATCTGTATGGTAGTCTGTATTCTTTTTGCCTTTTGACCGGAATACCAGTTTACATTCTGGCAAAAACCCAGTTTCTGTCGATCCTACATGGCAGATAATCAGTCTTGATCCCTTTCCGATCGGAACCTTCAATCTGCCTTCTTCTTTCGGTCCTATCCACGCAGCATTGAGGGAATAACTTTGATTGACCCATGTCTCGTGGATCTTTCCCCAGCACTGCATAGATCTCTCATCTTTCGAAGAAACATCGTCTTCGCTCCGACAGTATCATTTCTTTCCATAAGGAATTTCCGTCCATCAACGGATCGCTTATATCTTAAACCAATCTCTTTCATCGAAGACCAAAGAGATACTATGCTTCCATTGAAGCACTCCTTCTCTATCATTCTTTGACGAATGTCCTTCAATTTTGGGAATTTACCTTCGTCATAGAATTCAAGGATAGTCCTCCTCAGTACGTCCTTCTTAAAACTGTCCATATTGGTGACTGTTTTGCATCGTGGTTTCCTCTCCTTAAACGGAGATCTAAACGAAGGCGAGCCCGATTCCTTCCTAGTCTCCCTCCCTATTAATAGATAAAATATTTATGTAAAAAGCAGTGACGACGTAGGAATGAATTTCTTACCATTATATTTGTTAAATCTATTGCTATAATAACAAATGTAGGAATGCATAATTAGAGTAACATCAATACCTTCACGAGCGATTGCCTGAATTTTCTTTACAGTAAGGCAATAAGTCTCAGCTGCCCTCTCTTGAACTTTCTCAAGCGAAATAAATGGCCTTCCTAATTCCTTCTCCTTTTGGAAGAACATTAATATGGAATGCACAACCCTTTTTGTTTGGCTATGCAGAACAGTGTACTGCCTCTTCCTTTCCATAGCTTGTTTAAATGTATAAAAAAGCTATACAAATAAGCAAGACGCCGAACGAAGAACGGGATGCAACACGAATGAAATGCTAAGCAACACGAATGAAATGCTTGGCAACACAGCACTCGCAGACACGATGTATGCACAAAGGAGGTCTAAGAGACAATGAGCTCCGCCAGGTTAAGCCTTGCAAGAGCCGTCATCTATTGGTTCCCAGAAAATCACGTGAGCGAGAGCTCTCTACTTTGCTCTCTCTCTAAACCCCAATCTCACTTTTAAAGGAGTATAGAATTGAGGCACAAAAATGGCACTGGGACAGACATGCCTAAGTTCTCAATGGTATCTATTTTCCAAAAAAGCCAGTCTCATATGCATTGAATACTTGCTGGAGCTTATATTACCATTCTTCTATGATGCTCTTGTTCATAATAATGGGATTTTGGCAAGACTATTTGAAAAAGATGCTTTTGAATCAATGCAACATCTTTTGAATAAACATTGGTCAGTATGGAGGCATTTTAAAATTAGATCACAATAAATGAATTGAAAACCATGTAAACTGCATAAAGAAAGGGTTAACTGCACATTTAATTCATTAAATATTATTTTAATATATGCTCTTTCTTTTCAACTAGTTCAAAATTTACCTATAAGCAAGTCAAACTCTTAGTAACATTCCTTATAAAAAGACTGGCATCTAAATGGATTTTTGAAGCCATCACACTGTCCTTGGATAACAATATTTAAAGATATTATTTTATCGTAGTTTCTATATCTCAATGTGTTTTGTTTGGCTCTAGTTTCAACAAACCTGACCTGCTAACCATTAAGGCTGATAGCTGGGTCCCTGAGGAAGGAATTATTATGAATAAATATATTTGGAATAAGATTATTACCTGCATGCCATTCAAATTTTAGTCCCCACTTAATGTGGCACTCTAAGCTAACAAAATTTATAAAAGCCTGAAAACTTCTTCACCTCCAGTGCAGCTTTCCTTTCCTCCTCTGCTGTTGACAGAGTCTGAAAAAATAATCAAAATACATAATTAATTTAAATTGACAGCCTTACTAACTCATTGCTAGCATAAAAGCAAGGAATACTAAATTAATTTATATTGAACAGGAAAAACATATGCTGTAGTCATGTTTATCGAATTTATTATGTCTGAATAATCGCATTACTCTTTCAATTCCGTTAAAAATTGTTTTATTATATTCTGAACCATCTCCTGAGAAACTTTTGCAGGACACTGTTTGATACATAAATAATTAAAAATAAGCCTCGAATATATATGCATAACATTTTTTCAGTCTAGGTGTACAGTTATAATTTTCAAATCTCAGTAATAACCATACCAAACTACTTCGTGTCTCAGTGGTAAATTTAATGCAAGTCAATATTCAAACCAGTGCTCGAAATGAGCCGGAATGCCTCTCTGGCTGGTCATACAAACCGATGATACCCTTCCATTTCGTCAGACATTTAGAAATACCGTCCCTAATAAAAATGGTTCCGTTTTGTAAAAATTTCCGTTCCATTGTGTAACATTTTCCATTTCAAGCACTGATTCAAACAGCCTTGGCCCTCTGAAACATTAACAACAATAGGTCATTTTATTTCCAAACTATTCTTTTGTCAGAGTTTCCAAACTTAAATTTTCTACTATCATGGAAAGCATTTCAAACGTTAATTGGCTGAGAATAAGAACTTCCTCTTTATTGAAAAGTGTAGTTGACATAGCTAAATTATTTATCAATCTTAATCAGATAAATTGATGGAGCAACGCTAAACCACATGGATTTTTAAATTAACTTTTTCATGGGACTCCAAGTTTTAAATAGTGATACTCAAATTCAAGAAAAAACACTAAAAAAATACTTGCCTCCAGTATCACCAATAGCCACAGTAAGTTACAAAAAAAACGTGCATTTAAGCTACAAAAAATCGATCTTCAGTGGTAATACACCATCGGTTACTTTAGCCGAAATGCACATCTTGTTTTTTTTTATAACCTTGTTGGGGATATTGGAAATACCTGAGATAAGTATTTTTTTCACCCTTTCAATGCTGAGTTGAATGTTTTGGCAGTATGTGCCATTTTGAAAACCATTCTCTTAAAGTCAGGAGTTTTCGCTATTCTCTGTAAAAGCACACTGCTATAATATGATGCAAAACTAATTTGCTGCGGTGAGACTAAGCAAGTGACTAATCGTTTTGTCAATAGCACTGAAAGGGTTAAAGTGCTTGTTCTTGAATTTTTTTCTGCCACAAGACAAGCTCAATAATTTTGTTGAATTAGTTATAGCCAAAAGCAAAATACTTTTTGAGAATACAAATGACTAAATTTTACCAATAAATTTATAGCTATGGTTTGATTCTTTGTAACTACCATGACAATTTAAAAGCTCAGCTCTTAGAATTCATTTTCCAATTAACACTAACTTTTGTTATAATTGTTTCTTTTATTGAATTAATGGGTTTAAAATGATTTTTGTTGACAATGAATTGAATGTCGTAAAATCATCAGCATTAATGAGGAATGTAGAACTTTGAATTAATAAAAATAAAATACCTACTGTTACCTAATTCCATTTAAAAAAATATTATGAAAAAATATATCCTTACCTTGGTGCTGAAGAATCTCGATCAATATGGAAGGCACAACCTCATAAGAAAGACAACTCTATGGACACCAAGATGGAAATATCCCATTATATTTGTTTCGATCTTCTTTACTCTTCTGGTAATTTCTGCAAATTAAGATTATCTTGTTTACATTGGAATACAGGATATCTTAAGGTGACCGAGTTATCTAAATAAAATGCGGTACATATTTACTTTTTATTAACAAAATGGAAGGATAAATTTGATGAGCAATATACTTATAATTACATGGTTTACTCCATATTTATTTTAATAAAATGATTATAAATGGGTCCATGTACTAAAACAGGCTTAAGGCATTTGTACTGCTCATTTTATAAAATATTGTATGCTTACAAGAAGAAATGAATACCATTTGGATTGACAGACGTTCGGAAATACATCGTAATTTACAGCATAATGTGTAGCATTAAATATACTTCACCTTTCGGTGAGCGATTTCCATTTTTAAAATTTCACCCACTGACCACAAATTTTCCTCTTGGGGCTAATGAAGTAAAATAAATACAGAATAACTACGATGATTACTCCATCCGCACGCCTCTACAACTTCAAATACAACGTAAGTTTCCTATTTCTGCCTGTATTAGCGCTGTAATCAGTAAAAGAATATCGGAATGCGTACACAATTTGTATGAAAATTTTAATATCAATTGTGTTTTAGGAATTTTTTTAAATCTGAAAAGTGTAATAATAAATCTACGCTACTGATATTTTGTGGGATTTATTGAAACGGAAGAAGAAACAGCTGCAGGAATATAGGAAAAAGAGAAGTATTGAATAGTATCACGTACGAAAGAAGATAGTATGAGAGTAAGAAAGGATTGAACGCGGTAGGTGTATAGACAGCGAGAGAAAACGCTCGAGAATTAATACGCTGCGAAAGAAGGAATCCTGCTGACGGGATGGTTGCTCATTTTCTTGGCAATATAATTATGTTAAACATGCGTTTGGATGCATTTTTCCATGAAATAACTTAATCTTAATTCGAGTTATTAAAAAAAAATGTTCAACTCAATATGATTGGAAGTTTGGAAATTTAAGTTTTCTATCTTACTCCATTCGAAACAAAATGACTAACTTATGTGTCAATTTAAATATATCCAAAAGAAATAATTTTATGACTTAATTATGATTATATTATAATATAAAAAGTTTTTTCTGTTGCATGTTAACCTCAATTGTCTTGCGTACAATAGGTTTGCTATCCCACTTAGGAAGGATTTTATTTTACCAAAGTATAGCACAGGAATAGATAGTGGAAGAATATCGGGCAATCATGAAGTTTAGTCACTTTTATTATGAAGGGGTTATATCCTCTTGGTCGTTACGCCGTAAAGGAACCAATGTAATTTATTTGGCGAAACGCATTTCGTGATTCAGATCTTTTTAATAGGTTTTTACTTTGTGTTATTGAGGAGTATGTTTTGTGATTCACTTGAATTTATATTAAACAAAAGTAATAAATGTTTTAAAAATTGAAATAGGGTGTTCCTGAGTGCTAAAACCTCCTTCAGAACTATCTTGACCAATATATTGTGTTTTTTCTTAAGACAAAATTTTTACTTTGAAGAAATTGGGGTTATATCAATTGACAATCGTTCCACCTAATAGTAAGAGCATAAAGATTTTTGGAAAAAGTGTCATGCAAGCGTTAATGGTAGTAAGCTAGTCCTTGATAAATGCCTCCTTTTGGCAGAAACATAAAGGTCCCGTTAACAATTATTTAAGATGTGGGCAGGCCATCTATTCTAATCAACTGCCCAAGTTAAATGAAGTCCTTAAATTTTGTATGTACTTATGAATCATTTTTATTAAAGTCACATTTCATCAATTCTAGTATTTTATAGAAATCTGCACAACTACAAATATCAGATGAGTAATATATGGCTGAGCAATATTTATTGAAACATCAATTCATCAAAAGTATGCCATTTAAATCTAGTAAAATATAAACTCTTAGGTCAAGATTATTAATAAAAATCTTCTTGTTTATTCCATGAAGAATTTCTTGAATGGATTGAAACCAAACATCAAATCGAGAGCAAAGATTCCGAAGGGCGAGAAATCTGCTGTAATACCTATGTCGGAGAGCAGTGCTGGTCTACTCTCAAAGAACAACTCTTTCCTCAACCAGTGAACGTGACCAAATGGTGTTAGCCAAAGGTCTCTCATCCCAATGGGATGGGGATATTGACGTGTGAGATTGCAGTGTCAGGTTGGCAGTTTTATTGCCAAATCTTTCCAGGGCAAGCCCTGCTTTCAAAACTCAATATTTTTTTGAGGATGCAGGGATGTGGATGAATCGTGACAACCAGTCAACTGACCCACAATGGCTCATGGTGCCGGTGCTTCATGGACTATTAATTAGACCACGAGCAATCCTGCGAGTTGGGATTCTAATCGAGAATGCCTGCAAGAAATGATCTTCCTCACAGAAAATTTTTTTTTTGGGGTCGTATTACTTGTGTAAGCTTGCCACTTTGAAACGTAACAGTTCTTGAGAGGCAATTGAGGGTATATATCCTGTGATTGACAAAGCTCGATAAAAATAATGCCTTGCTCTGGCAAGGTTAACTTAACAGAGATTATAGATGAGAGAAAGAAATAATTTTTGAATTGCGACAGCTTAGATGGTGATAGAGTGCATTATATGTTATAGGGAATGAGTGTTGGCCTAAGGAATGGTTTTTATTAAGTCAATTTGCCTAAACTTTTGTTTTTAAAACTCTGACTGCAATCTTTTTATATCAAGAATACTCATTATGTATTTAATTATTTTTTATTTGTTAAGGAAGGTCTTGAATCATGATAGGCAAAGTGATTATTATGGTTTTTAATAACGCAAGAAACTGCAGAATTGTTGCAACTATCTTGTTCTGTTTGAGATTATTAAATTACTAAAATTTGTTGCATTGTGAAAATATGAGGCCTACTAGGAAATGAGCATTTCCGTGGCGGAAATGAAAATAAAATAGTATTTATACATAAACATAAATAGTTTGCATTTCATGTGTTTAGAGCTTTTTAAAAGTGTTTTCTAACTGAAACATTTTATAAAAATGTTACTTGGAAATAATTCCTTTAGTTTCACATTACAAATGGAAAAGATAAACACATTTGTAGCATGATTGTGCTACTAGAATGGGAAAATTATTGATTGATAATGTAATATGCAGAAAAATTTATAATTGATCACTTTTTAGTAGCGCCTCAGGTATTTTTAGAAGGATGCATTTTTTGTAAAATACATGGGCAGATAATATAGAAAAGAAAAATCATTTAGTAACTAAGGAAGGTATGCAACACAATAAAAATATCCATTTAAGCTGTAAGATAGAAGGAATGTGATATATACCTAGTCCTTCCAATGTTATTTATGCTGGTAAAAGAAGTAAGAATCTAAACTAGACATCATGTTTACTATTAGATGGTATGGTTGCTGTGATGATATGTGAAAAGATGAGTATTTTCTGTGTAATTAGGAAAATTGCTCAAATTCAGTTTTTGTCTGTAAATGAAATAGTGTATTCTTGTTCTTAATTTGAGCACACGTGTGTAGACATTGTTAATGAGTCTGGAAAAACAATTTATTAACAAAATTATTCTTAGCAAAAAATTACTAATCTGTCCTAAACTGGTGTTGATGAAAACCTCTTCATGTCAGCTAACAGCACTTGAAGTTTCAGAAGATCTGGAGTGCATAAATGGATCATCATTGTTAAAACATAACTATTATTTTCAAATTTAGGCCTCTCATCAATGGAAATTGAATCAGCTAAATTATTACTGTAAGGAAAGACTACGTTGAAATCATTTCAGAAAAAGAAAGGAGGAACAACTTTAATAGTCGTTAAAATTTAGGCAGTCATTTCAATACAAAACACCTGATATTTACATCATGTTCTAGAAAACCGTATGTGCAGCTATACTACCCCGTAAGTTATTCATCATAGCTATGTTCATTCACTCAGTTTATTTTTTCACAGTTTGTGTGATATTTTTTTAAGAAACCAATCTTTAAAGCACAGAGATAATAGTTTACTTAAAATATGATAATTTTGATGAAATTGAATTTTTCTTTTCCAATTTTTATGTAGTATGATGACGAAAGACATTATCCATCTCTGTTTTAATCCCATAAGAAGTGTAAAACTATATGAAGAAGTTGGAACAGTATTCCTAAATCAAAAAGCATAGCAATGTGAATATGAATTGTTTTTTGTTATTGTTGGAATAAAATTTTATAAAATGCACAGCAGCAGTTGCCACAAAAATCAGTATGGAAAGGTGAATAAAATTTTGAATATAACCCAAAATTATTTGTTCATCTGGACATTTAGTGAGTCATCTTTCGAAAAAATGTTATATTTAATAAATGTTCTGTAGAATTTAGATATATAGCCTTTAATGCAGAAGAGGTATTGTAATTGTACATTTAGTTAAAAAATATGTACTCATATTAAGTTAATACTGAGATGTTTGTGATGAGATAAATATTTTATCAGGAATGAAGATGACTATTTTTAATGTCAATTCAAGATACGCAATTTTCAAATTGTAAAAGAATTGCATAACAGCATTGTTTAAAAATAAAGTTAATGAGAAGTTTTCCTAAGAAAAGAATTTGAGAAAAATTGACATTAATTTGTAGGATTAAAAAATATATGTTCCTGTTGGACATGTTACTACAGTATTGGATTATAGGCATAAGTCTTCATAACAAACCTTTCAGATTTGTGTTGTTTGTGCAAGAGTTATCTTGACCAGTATTGTAAAAATGTGACAAATCATGGTTATTATTTGCTCAAGTACTTAAATAAGCTTTTCATTACCTTTTCTGCGATCAGTATTTTTCCATTGTAGCATTGTACAATAAGTTTCTCATTCCTTAGACCTTTAAAGCATAACCTGAATTATTATATGTACTGTTGACATGAGAGTGATTGATGGAGGTTGATATGTATTTGTCATCTGTGAAAATCAAGGTACATACTAGCAAAAACCTGAGTAATGTATCACTGACATGAAATACCTAAGTTGTACAATATTCTTTGGTGCAAAAGAAAAACATGTTTTTATAGATATAATATTTCAATATTAATCTCTTTTGAAAAAGCACAAAGATGAATTAATTCTACTGGTTGTTTGAACCTTCACATTTCTTGTTATCTATGATGGATGAAAATATATTTTTACTGTGTAAAACATTGGCATATATTTATCAGAACTATTTAATATCATTTTGACATATTTAACAGAATAATTACATGCCAAAAAATAATAATTTTTAACGTATGTATAGATAAACATTCCAACTAAATTCCTTTTGTAAATAATACATTTAACCACTGACTATCTAGAAGGAAAAAATCAAGAAAAATTTTACGTGTGCGACTGGATTTAACTTGCAGTTAATTATGCTCAATGTATTTTATTTTATTAAATCTGTGGTATGCATTTGCATATCTGCTTTATCTGGATTCTTTTTGAACATTAACTTCAATTTTTATGCTCTTAGGAGCTCTTCGGGTCTGATCAATTTTGTCATGTAAAATTAAAAAATAAAGGTATACAAATCATAATGTGAATTTCATTTTAAGGAATAAGAATAACAAAGTATGCTATTAATCCCAGTTTAACTGTTGGACTGAATCCTAAATTCTCAACTAACGACTAATGCGTTCCTGAAAATTGCATCATGAGTTGAATTATCATAAGTTGAATATCAATTTTCCATGGACTTACATGCTATAAAATGAGATATGTTCCAAGACCTTTGAAAAAATATGTATCAAGCCATATTTAGGCTATATATTAATAGTTTAAGAAAAAGACCTGGGTTCGACCCCAGGAAGCAAATTATATTTTCTCATAGATTTACAAAGGATTTTTGATTTTTCAGAGTGCAAGGTTTTACTCCATTCATCAAAATACTTCAATATGAACCGATTTCCTTCGTTTTTGCTTCATTCAGTCAAAGCTTTCGGAAATATGCAATTGCTTTCGAAAGTTTGCGGATATCTTGTACATTTTCTGGGTGTAGTAATTACCTCTCTAATATGACTTTTAAAATGCAGATTTCTGACCGACTTTACATAATAAACTATCAATATGCATACACAGCCATACCCTCAGCTAGATTCGAACCTGCCAACCTTACATTGGGAGCCAAAAACATTGAAGTCCTACACAGGGAAATGATTTTAGAGATAAATGTGAATTATTGAGATCAGCTTATTCCACACACTTCTTAATTTTTTATAAATTAATAGAAAAAAACCACGCAAACATTGCGCGGGTACAGCTAGTTGATTGTAAAAATTGGAAAAAATCGGCGCAATAATTATTGTACAAACTCTGTTACATCCGTAACTTGTCATATTAAGAATGGTGATTAATTTCATTCTTATGCGCGGAAAATATTTTCTCGTTTTTGTCACGTAGAAACGGAGACAACGGTGCCCAGCACCAATGGCGTAGCTACCATAGAGCAACAGCAGGCAATGCCTAAAGGCCCTCGAACAAAAGTAGCCCATACGTTGTGTTGAAATTGTCAATATCTTCGCAAAAGCAAGGAAAAAGATATTTTAAGCTAATTTCTTTAATCCTTATATATCCTATGCTGAGTTTGAATCTTAAACCGATCCTTCTTCATTTCTGCCCCGGATGGACGCTCGACTTGCTTCGGCCTAGCTATCCCATTCATCGTTACGGCAGTGCTTACGAATAATCACGCTTTCCTCCGTTTACGTTTAGTGCGGATTTGCATGTCCACTGCCATACCAGGAATGGCGAAACACCTGGGGCAAACCTAAATTCACCTACAATGAACATTCCTGATTACAGAAACGTAGTAATGTCAATTTATTACAAAATAATGTAAATATTACTCTTTAGATTCCATTCAAAAAAGAAACTTCTTTAAATGTTATAACGATGTGATATCTACTCATGACATGACCTTAAACCGATCCTTTTTCATTTTTTCCCGGGACGGACGCTCGGCTTGCCTGGCATTCGCTGGTACTTTCCTCAATACGGCACTGATTACGAATATTCTACCGTTCATGCGGTCCTGTTTGTTGCTTATTTACACGTCCTCTGCCTTTATGAGAGTTACAGGAGTCACGGGTCATGTCCCAGAAGCACTGTCAGCACTGCCATAGAGAGAAAAGGGATACTGAGGCTGAGGGAAATCGAGCGTTCACCCGGGGCAGAAATTAAGACGGGTGGGTCTAAGGGTGAAGTAGTGACTGAATATCTCATAGCTATAATATTTAAAGATTTTCGTTTTTCAGCGGAAGTTGTATAGTAATATTTGCAATAATTACATTATTTTGCAATAAATTTAAATTCTTACGTTTGTCTGATCATGGATTTTAATTGTAGCTGCTTTTCGGACCTTCCATGCTAGTCCTGAAACTCCCGCAAAGGCAGAAGGCGTGTAAATAAGCAACAAAGAGAACCGTATGAACGACTGACTACTCGTAATCAGTGCCGTAGAATGGAAAGGGCCAGCGAGAGCAAGGCGTCCGTGCCGGGCCAAAATGAAGAAGGATGGGTTTAAGAGTCATGTCGTGAGTAGATATCACCTCGTTGTAACATTTAAAGTAGTTTCTTTTTTGAATGGATTTTGTACAGTAATATTTGCCATTCTTACATTATTTTACAAGAAATTGACATTATTACGTTTCGGTAATCATGTATGCTTATGGAAGGTGAATTACGGTATTGTCCCAAGTGTTCGGCCACTCCTTCAACGTAACTGCAGGAACGTGTGATAATTCGTCAACAGTGCCGTAGAGAGAAATCGGATAGGGAGGCTGAGGGAAGTCGAGCGTTCGTCCGATGCTGAAATGAGGAAGCGTCGGTTTAAGATTCAATTAGTGAGTGAATATCTCATGGCTATAATATTTAAAAATGTTTCGTTTTTCAACGGAAGTTGTAGGGTAAAATTTGCCATACTTACATTATTTTGCAATAAATTCACTATATTACGTATTTATAATCAGCGATGTTTATGGTAGGTGAATGTACGTCTTTCCCTAGGTGGTCGGCCACTCCCTCAACGGCAGCGGACGCGCAAATACGCACCAAACGTCACTGTAGGAACGGGTGATAGTTCGTCAGCAGTGCCGTAGCGAGAAATGGGATAGCGAGGGTGAGGGAAGCCGAGCGTTCGTCCGATGCTGAAATGAGGAAGCGTCGGTTTAAGATTCAATTAGTGAGTGAATATCTCATGACTATAATATTTAATGATGTTCCGTGTTTCAACGGCAGTTGTAGGGTAAGATTTGCCATACTTACATTATTTTGCAATAAATTTATATTATTACGTCTTTATAATCAACGATGTTTATGGTAGGTGAATTTCCGTCTTTCCCTAGGTGTTCGTTCACTCCCTCAACGACAGTGGACGTGCAAATACGCACCAAACGTCACTGTAGGATCGTGTGATAATTCGTTCACAGTGTCGTACCGAGAAATCGGATGGTAAGGCTGAGGGAAGTAGAGCGTACGCCCGGGGAAGAAATGAAGAAGGGTCGGTTTAATAGATAAATAGTGAGTGAATATCTCATAGCTATAATATTTAAAGATGTTTCGTTTTTTAACGGAAGTTGTAGACTAAGATTTGCCATACATACGTTATTTTGCAATAAATTTATATTATTACGTCTTTATAATCATCGATGTTTATGGTAGGTGAATTTAGATCTTTCCCTAGGGTTTCGGCCACTCCTTCATCGGCAGTGGACGTGCAAATGCGCACCAAACGTCACTGTAGGAACGTGTGATAATTCGTCAGCAGCGCCGTAACGAGATATGGGATAGCGAGGCTGAGGAAAGTCGAGTGCTCTCCCGGGAAAGTAATGAAGAAGGGTCGGTTTCAGAGTCAAGTAGTGAGTGAATATCTCATGGCTATAATATTTAAAGATGTTTCGTTTTTTAACGGAAGTTGTAGAGTAGGATTTGCCATAATTACATTATTTTTCAAAAAACTTACATTATTACGTCTTTATAATCAGCGATGTTTATGGTAGGTGAATGTACGTCTTTCCCTAGGTGGTCGGCCACTCCTTCAACGGCAGTGGACGTGCTAATACGCACCAAAGGTAAGTGCAGGAACATGTGTGATAATTCGTCAGCAGTGCCGTCGCGAGAAATGGGATACCGAAGCTGAGGGAAGTCGTGCGTTCGCCCGGGGCAGAAATGAAGAAGGGTCGGTTTAAGAGTCAAGTAGTGAGTGGATATCTCATAGCTATGATATTTGAATATGTTTCGTTTTTTAACGGAAGCTGTAGAGTAAGAATTGCCTTACTTACATTATTTTGCAAAAAACTTACATTATTACGTCTTTATAATCATCGATGTTTATGGTAGGCGAATTTAAGTCTTTCCTCTAAGTGTTCGGCCATTCCCTCAACGGCAGTGGACGTGCAAATACGCACCAAACGTAACTGTAGGAACGGGTGATAATTCGTCAGCAGTGCCGTAACGAGAAATGGGATAGCGAGGCTCGGGGAAGTCGAGCGCTCGCCCGGGAAAGTAATGAAGAAGGGTCGGTTTAAGAGTCAAGTAGTGAGTGAATATCTCATGGCTATATTATTTAAAGATGTTTCGTTTTTTAACGGAAGTTGTAGAGTAGGATTTGCCATAATTACATTATTTTGCAATAAATTTACTATATTACGTCTTTATAATCAGCGTTGTTTATGGTAGGTGAATGTACGTCTTTCCCTAGGTGGTCGGCCACTCCTCCAATGGCAGTGGACGTGCTAATACGCACCAAAGGTAAGTGCAGGAACGTGTGATAATTCGTCAGCAGTGCCGTCGCGAGAAATGGGATACCGAAGCTGAGGGAAGTCGTGCGTTCGCCCGGGGCAGAAATGAAGAAGGGTCGGTTTAAGAGTCAAGTAGTGAGTGGATATCTCATAGCTATGATATTAGAATATGTTTCGTTTTTTAACGGAAGTTGTAGAGTAAGAATTGCCTTACTTACATTATTTTGCAAAAAACTTACATTATTACGTCTTTATAATCATCGATGTTAATGGTAGGTGAATTTAGGTCTTTCCCCTAAGTGTACGGCCACTCCTTCAACGGCAGTGGACGTGCAAATACGCACCAAACGTAACTGTAGGAACGGGTGATAATTCGTCAGCAGTGCCGTAACGAGAAATGGGATAGCGAGGCTCGGGGAAGTCGAGCGTTCGTCCGATGCTGAAATGAGGAAGCGTCGGTTTAAGATTCAATTAGTGAGTGAATATCTCATGGCTATAATATTTAATGATGTTCCGTGTTTCAACGGAAGTTGTAGGGTAAGATTTGCCATACTTACATTATTTTGCAATAAATTTATATTATTACGTCTTTATAATCATCGATGATTACGGTAGGTGAATTTAGATCTTTCCCTAGGGGTTCGGCCTCTCCTTCATCGGCAGTGGACGTGCAAATACGCACCAAACGTCACTGTAGGAACGTGTGATAATTCGTCAGCAGCGCCGTAACGAGATATGGGATAGCGAGGCTGAGGAAAGTCGTGCGCTCTCCCGGGAAAGTAATGAAGAAGGGTCGGTTTAAGAGTCAAGTAGTGAGTGAATATCTCATGGCTATAATATTTAAAGATGTTTCGTTTTTTAACGGAAGTTGTAGAGTAGGATTTGCCATAATTACATTATTTTGCAATAAATTTACTATATTACGTCTTTATAATCAGCGATGTTTATGGTAGGTGAATGTACGTCTTTCCCTAGGTGGTCGGCCACTCCTTCAACGGCAGTGGACGTGCTAATACGCACCAAAGGTAAGTGCAGGAACGTGTGATAATTCGTAAGCAGTGCCGTCGCGAGAAATGGGATACCGAAGCTGAGGGAAGTCGAGCGCTCGCCCGGGGATGATATGAAGAAGGGTAGGTTTAATAGTTAAATAGTCAGTGAATATCTCATAGCTATAATATTTAAAGATGTTTCGTTTTTTAACGGAAGTTGTAGAGTAAGAATTGCCATACTTACATTATTTTGCAATAAATGTGTATTATTACGTCTTTATAATCATCGATGTTTATGGTAGGCGAATTTAGATCTTTCCCTAGGAGTTCGACCTCTCCTTCATCGGCAGTGGACTTGCAAATACGCACCAAACGTAACTGTCGGAACGGTTGATAATTCGTCAGCAGTGCCGTAGCGAGATATGGGATAGCGAGGCTGAGGAAAGTCGAGCGCTCGCCCGGGAAAGTAATGAAGAAGGGTCGGTTTAAGAGTCAAGTAGTGAGCGAATATCTCATGGCTATAATATTTAAAGATGTTTCGTTTTTTAACGGAAGTTTTGAGTAGGATTTGCCATAATTACATTATTTTGCAATAAATTTACTATATTACGTCTTTATAATCAGCGATGTTTATGGTAGGTGAATGTACGTCTTTCCCTAGGTGGTCGGCCACTCCTTCAACAGCAGTGGACGTGCTAATACGTACCAAAGGTAAGTGCAGGAACGTGTGTTAATTCGTAAGCAGTGCCGTCGCGAGAAATGGGATACCGAAGCTGAGGGAAGTCGTGCGTTCGCCCGGGGCAGAAATGAAGAAGGGTCCGTTTAAGAGTCAAGTAGTGAGTGGATATCTCATAGCTATGATATTTGAATATGTTTCGTTTTTTAACGGAAGTTGTAGAGTAAGAATTGCCTTACTTACATTATTTTGCAAAAAACTTACATTATTACGTCTTTATAATCATCGATGTTAATGGTAGGTGAATTTAGGTCTTTCCCCTAAGTGTTCGGCCACTCCTTCAACGGTAGTGGACGTGTAAATTCGCACGAAGTGTACCCGCAGCGTAATGAATACGACTTACTTCTTATGGGAGTATGTTAAAGATATGCTTTATTTGTTACTAATTCTAAAATGTTTGTTGTTGCAAGTAGCAGCTTCTGAAAGTTGAAAAGTAGAAAATCCTGACGAGAGGAATACGGCGAGAGAAGAGCTATTGTGTTCCTGCCAGTCTTGCTACGTTATATAGTGTAAATAAGATACGAAATAAAGGACGAGTCAGCTAATTCGACACCTGGGTTTTCTGAGAAGTCTTTTTGGATTAAACTACCAAAATCTTCACGAATATCTTTGTAAATTATCTGACAAGCGTCTGAGAAAGACCGAACTTAAATCGATCTTTATTACTGTATATATATCAATAAATTAATGAAGATGTTGCTAAATACGTGTTCTGCTTGTTTCATTATCACCAACGAAGTATATCAAGTCCATAACCCTGCTATTGTATCAAATGTTTGAGTATAATACCCTATAAGAAGGTATGAAAACCCAAGAAATCAACAGGGTCGTTTAAAATCCCGCCGTCTAATATGACGCGGCAGTAAGTATGACGTCTAGAGGGGGAAGGGGGGAACTATTACGTCAGGAAAGTGTCCTTGAGCAGAAGGCCACTTTCGCTTTCTAAAATTTTATGTGATTTTCTGCGAAAATCCCGACTTTTCCGTATTTGGCCTCCAAAACGGCTAAAAACTCACCCCACTCAGGTTTTGACCTACATTTGTCCTTCAGCGAGCTCAAAAACTCACACCCCACCGTATTACCCTCGGTTTCCGACCTTCATGCCGCAGTCGATCAAAAGGGGTTAGCTGAATGGCATTGCTATGGTCCTTCACCGGTGGGGACGTTTAATTGGGAAGCTATGCTTAGCGCCACTCAACGGGGCCGGAGCTACCAGCCCGACCCTATATGGAAACGACGTTTAAAAGAAGTTATCTGGGCGTCGATAATATGTATAGCCAGTTAGCTTGATGACAACGTATCGAGCTGCTAAATGGAAGTACGGGGTTCAAATCCAGATGGTGTTCATAATTTTATTGTACTTTTTTGGGTCAAAGCATGCGCTACATATTAAACACACTCGTATAACTCTTGCATTTTTTATGAATTATATTATTATTATATTTTTGTATCAGTTTTTTTTAACAACAACGCTTAAAATAAAATAGAAAGAAATGTGGATTGATAGAAAATGTTTATTTCCTTTTCGAAAATAAGACGTTTGAATTTATACTGCATACAACAATGTTCAGAAAGAAGTACAGTTCGGTAAGAAATTGAGGCGTAGACAATTTCAAATGCAGGGTTGCTGTGGTTGAGTAACAAGAACGATGGTCTTCCACGCAGCGGTCCTGGGTTTGGATCCGGCGGAACTCGGGTACTTTAATCAGGAATCACCCAGTCCGTTCCTTGTTGTTTAACCAAAAATACGCGCACACACTTCCGAATCACAAAAAAAATTAGTTCTAATACAGTAGCGTGTCGAATACAAAGAAATGATCAATATGTTCCCAGATAGCTCTCGTCGAATGGTCGTCCCGTCGCCCTCTCCTCCATTTCTTCTACATTGGCAATCAGTAGACGATCAGGAAATTCTGAAATAAGAAAGAAAAGTGCATACTTAAATAAATAGAAACGTAAGATAATCGAGTAGGTTAACTTAACAATAAATTAGTCTAAATAAATGCATTCGGTATCCTCTCTCACAATGCACAAACTTATTTAGTCTGTAAATTGTTCGTATCCTTACAGATTTACTCGTTCATTCTTCAGCCCTGTCGTTTATTCGTTCTCTATTTCTGCATTTACTCACGATATCTATCTTCTTCCACGTTAACTCGCACTCTCTCTCTCTCGCTACACCAGCCGTGTCCACTCTCTCTCTCTCGCTTCTTCCTCATTTACTTCCTCACCCTCTATACCAGCGTTTCCCAAACTTTTTAGAGTCGCGGCACCCTTAAGTGACTTTTCAGAATTTGGCGGCACCCCTCCCTCTATCCACCGTCAGTAATAATCGTGGTGAAGTTGGACCCCTAACCCCAATCTCCACGTCTCCTTTCATTTCGAAGTGCCTTTGCAAACGACGTAATGAACGTCGACTTACTTAACTCTGGTTTGCATTTTTGAAATCCGACGATACAAAATGAGACTAAAAATGCGAAAACGGAATCCTTTTCCGCGGCACCCTTCAGAACACTTCACTGCACCCAGGTTGGAAAACACTGCTCTATAGACACACCGGGTCCTCTCTCTCTCTCTCTTCTTCCCCATTTAATCCCTCTCTCTCTACACCCTCCCGTGTTCGCTCTCTTCTTCCACATTTACTCCTTCTCTCTCTATACACCTATCCGTGTCTGCACTCTAATAGAGAATATACCCTATATAATAGGTAATTGAAAAATAAATAGAAAATTTTCTTGACAATATATTATTTCACACATTTTTATTTATGCAGTTATAATGATGTAACCTAAAATTTTTTATAACATTTAAGTAATAAACATAACTTTTTATGCAACAAAAAGGAAATCAGTATACAAAACTTTTATTAGAACAGCTGGCTGGTCAGGTTGAAGATACTATGATCCAAATTACCCCTTTTTTTTCCCGGTAGCCATTTGGAATGCTCTTCAAATTAGGCATTCGCCTAATTGCATAAAATAATAACTGAAGGGCGACAGTGATTGGAAGAAAATCAGCAACTTCCACGGTGCTCATCACGATGGATCTGAAACAAGAAACAGAAATCAGCCCAAGAGGTCACCCGCTCCTCCCACTTCAATTATAACGGAAAACAGACTGATGTCTTTACTTTTCCATCAGCAAAAACAATCTTGTTTATGATATTATTACAATAAAACCAATTCAAAAGAATTTCCCTTTACTTTGAAACGTGAATATATCTTACTCGTACATTGGTTTCCAATATATTTTCTCAACTCCAAAACATTTAACGGATTTCTTTCTACTTGAAAAAAGCTATCCATATTTGCTAAAAAGTGAATTAATGGTATTCAGAAGACGGGAATCTGAATAACATTTCGTTCCTTTTTAGTAACTTAGAACTTATAAATATAGAAGCATCACTTTACACAAACATTTTGTATTTGTCATTTGAAGTCCAGCAAAAACTTTGCCGTATTCTCTGTATATTAATGAAATTCATGAAGAATTTCCGTTTCTGCTGTAAGAAAGTGATAATTGCGTACTACTAATTCTCTCAATAAATCAATACCTTCACGTAAAACCGCTACTCATCTGGCTGATATGCGGCTATTTTGGCAGTCGCTCGGGTAATTTTGAGACTATTACAGTACACCCCTTCGTCGTTCACGTAAGACAGGTATGTCGAACTGCCGGCTGCACTTTCTATGCCTTAGTGCGGCCCGAATGCGAATTTTCGTTTCGACTAAATCGTTAGATTTTACATAAATACAGGTCTCCGACTTACGAGCATCCGTGGTATAATCGGCAGGTTAGGTGTGCCCTCAGACACCAAAGAAAGCTTCACTCCAAATTTAAAAGCATCCATAACTGTAAGTCACAGGAGGAAGTAATTTCAATTTCACTTAAGTACAGAGATTGCCGAACTAACAATAAGATCAAAAAGGTTATGCGCAAAGCACTAACGGACTTCAAGAAAAAGACTCTTAGTGAACATCTAAGTGAAAAGCGATAGCACAGATAAAGGAAATTTGTTAAACTTATTTTTTCAGAGCGTATTTACTACCGAAGACGTGAGAGCGAAGGTCGTGGCGCCCGAACCAGGCAAGAAAAAATGAACGATATAGTCATATTAGCGAAAGGGATTGCTCAACAGCTTAAAAATATCAAGTCAAATAAATCTCCGGGTCCAGAAGAGATACCAGCTACAGTATTCAAAGAGTTAGCACTGGAAATAGCACCTTATCTCGAAATAGTTTTCAGTAAGTCACTTAGTCATGCCGTAGTACCTAAGGAATGGAAATTAGCCTTTATAACGCCGTTACACAAACGTGGGAAAAAAGACGAGAGAAAATTACAGGCCAGTTTCGCTTAACTCCCTATCTTGCAAGGTTCTCGGGCACATTATCGTTAGCTCCGTGATGGACTTCTTAGATAGAACTTGCTACGTAAATATCAGCATGGTTTCAGGAAGACGAGATCTTGTGAAACACAGCTCGCTCTGTTCGTTCACGATATACTAAGATCAGGAGACCGTAAGACTCAGTTAGATGCGGTTTTCCTCGACTTCAAGAAGTCTTTCGATAAAGTCCCGCACAGTAAGTTAGTGAAGAAATTAAATGACTGTGGAATAAATCGAAAGATAATCGAGTGGATCAGGGACTTTCTTAATGACTGTGAACAAATAGTAGTTATAGATAGATTTAAATCAGATTCAGTCAACGTACCCTCAGGCGTTCCACAGGGAAGTGTAATCGGCCCCCTACTATTCCTTTTATATATAAACGACTTAGATAAGGTTATTAAAAGTAAAATCAAGTTATTCGCGGATGATACAGTAGTTTACAGAGAGATTAAGAGTCCTAATAATCAATTATTACTTTCTGACGACTTAAATGCAATTCTCGAGTGGTGTAAAGAGTGGCAGTTAGAATTGAACTTAGGAAAGTGTTCCTTTATGAGATTCTGGGGAAACAAAAACATCGAGGCGACGAATTACACTGTTGAAGGCGTCCAGCTAAAACTAGCCGATTCTCTCAAATACTTAGGCGTTACTTTAACAAGCAACCTCTCATGGGATATGCACATACGAAATATATGCGGGAAGGCTAAACAGAAACTAGGATTCATCAAACGCATAGTAGGTAAAAGTGAGGAAAAAGTCAATGAGACATGTTACTTCTCGTTAGTAAGACCGCTATTAGAGTACGCGTCGAGCATATGGGATCCGTACGGGAAAGGATCAATCTCAGAGCTAGAAAGAGTGCAGCGAAAAGCCGCTAGATTCGTCAAAAATTGTCACGATAGAAACAAAAGTGTTACAGGCTTGATACAGGACTTAGGACGGGAATCACTAACTGAGCGCCGATCACGCTCTAGGTTAAAACTTCTCGAAAGATTTAGAACGCATATATTCTCCAGCGATGTCGAAGAAATAATAAGAGCGCCAACTTATATTGGTAGAATGGACCATCCTCGTAAAATAAGAGAGATAGCCTGTAGGACTGAGAGGTATAAAGGCTCGTTTTTCCCTAGAACGATAGCTGAGCAGAACAGAAGTTACGAAAATAAATCAGCCGACGTAGAGTGATACTATACATTATTATGCGCTTTACCTTGGTGCTATTGCACCCCCTGCCACACACCATTGCGGTGGCTTGCAGGGTAAAATATAGATATAGATATACTTACAAACGAAGCAGGTATTTTAATTAACAGGGCATACGGTCTCCAACTTGCACGTACGAAAATTTTTCTTTCGAGAATTGCGACGGCGCGCCGCGGCGGAGTGTAGCGTCAACCCTCTGCGGAAGTGTTCTTCGACACAGCGGCCCGTTACGTTCGACGATCGGAAGGGTAATGAAAGACAAAACGAATGTCTGCAACAGTATTGTTTTCTACTATTATTCAGAGCAAATATAATTTTTAATTTTGGGTTAAATAGGCATTTGTGGAGTGATTTGGGAATCCAACCAATTATAAAATATTGTCTATGGTTCCCAGTTCCGAACAAAAGACTAACTTTTGGAACGCAACCCGTTCCTAACTCGGCGACCTCCTGTAGGTACTTCATTTTTGTGAAAAGGTGACAATTTTTTCATAGCTACTATGGTACAGTATAACACGTTTTCTAAATTGTGGTTTTTTGTAAAACAGACAATCTTCCAGAAAAAGTCTTATTTATTTACAAGTCTGGGTCTAATTAAACAACTGTAATCCTAATGAGGCCCTGATGCATCTTCGAGTTTATCATGCCTGGCGAATGTTGTTCCGGATAAAAGTGAAAGGTAACAACACAAATCACTCGTTGAAATGTGGAAATTTAACATAAGATCAGTTTACGTTCTCTTGAGATGATACTGTGACTAATAAAACACGCAAAATTCTACCGCATGATTATATAAAAATAATGAGCTCAACACTTATGCAATAACATTTTTTAAATATAGCCCATTATGATGGATTGCCACTACGATTAACACAACCACCTCGAGGAAGCGCGAAAAAAACTTCAATAGGGACTCTGAACGAGAAATAACCCGCAGTAACGTACTGGTCGAGTAAACAGAGCTTATCGGAAATGCTCGATGCCTTGGACCGTATAGGAAAATCGCGGGGCCCGGTGCCAAGTGAGCGCGCGAAGCCTCTTACGCGACAAAAAATTTAATAAAGCAATCACTTTCACTATGGCAGTGTTGATATTTCCCCGAGTTTTTTTTAAATGCGTGGGCTCAATAACTACAACAGATTTTTATAGCGCGAGGCCTCTGTAAGTACTCGGCACGGTTAGCACCGCTATCACACAGACCCTGTTAATGTCTTACTAGCAAGGGCGCGCACATGCAGAAAGAAATGAGAGATAGGAAAACGCCAAGGTAGGTATTTGTAGCCGTCCGCTTTTAAGGGGCGTTTCGCTTCCAGCATGAGCGCCTATTCGGTTTGCCTGTCCGCATGTTTGTTCTCGACTTCTACCGAACGGATTTTCACGAAATTTGTTATTGACAACTTACAGTCAAAGATGATAAGAACACAAACGAATCACGTAAGCCAATCAGGGGTAGCACTTTACTGGTGACAAAAATGAAATTTCGGTCATATCTTGTAAAGTATTGCTCATATCAAAATATTTTTCAAATAAAACTTGTAGAGCTAGTAAAATAGAGTGTTCCTTTATCTACACATTTTTATCGTAGGAGTAGCCGTTATCAAGAAAATCAAACAAGAATGTCTTACATCGAGTTGAACTTCATTGCTGTTAACATAATCAATATCAAAAAATACGTTTAATTTCCCTACGTGTGCATGCAATATTTTTAATTAGGAAGAAAATTATTTATGATGAAGAAAACGAACTTTAAAACGAGCATGAATATCATACAATTCCAATACTCCATTGCACGAAACGTGCCCATTTGTAATACGCTGTACACTTTCCTAACTTGTTTTCTACTTATGAGAACTTCCTCTCCTATGGCTATATTAGTGCTTTCTGAAATTTTCACAACCCCATCGCACCGGATTATAAACTCTTGCATTGTCAGAAATTTATCGGAATTCAATCAAAATCTCAAATATCGCTGGAATGCTTAAAAAATAATGAAATCAACATTTATTAAATGAAAATATTTGAATGAGGCAAAATTGCATTTATCGTTTCGTTACCTATAGTAAATTAAGAAAATTCATTGTAAAACTAAGACAGAAATGGAATATTAAAAATGCCCAATCCAAATAAAAGAAAAACAAAATTAACAATACTTTCTAATTTTTAATTCCTATTTATTGAATTGGAATAATTATAAAATTCAAGTCACTTTACGACAGCCTAATTTTTATGTAAAATTACACAGGTATAAGAACAACACTTCAAGAGGTCACCTAGAGCTTGGTCCAATCCTGTCTCCAAGTGAGAGAACTAAGTAACAAGCCGAGAAAACGATTAAAGGAGAACTCGACTCAGTATAATAAAATTGCATTTCAGTACATTTAGCGGGTTTACATGAAGATTTATTATGCTCCCAATTATTTAAAAAGTATAAAGAATATTTGTTTAAATTCTATAGCATTTTAAACGCGATTCCAGTCGCATCGATACTGCCTGGGCGAAGCCTGTGGGCCCGGAAGAGATTGAATGTTGAGACCAAAATGTTAAGAGTTAAACTCTGACGTCTGTGCATTTAAATCAGGCATGTAAAACTCGAAGAGATAGCAGGGTCGCATTAAAGCGATGGATGTTATAGAAGGGCTGCATTAGGATTGAAGTTGCTTTGAGAGAGCAAGATTTGGAAAAAAATGATTTTTTCTGGAAGACTGGATGCCTGGCATTAAAAACAGCAATTTATCAAACATGTTCTATACGATCTCAGTAGCAATGACAGAATATTGTTCTTTTCATAAAAATAAAGCATTTATATAAAATATCGAGTGCTTTAGTTCAATGAAATGACCTTTGGTGTTGTAATTAGGGAAAGAAATGGACTCATGTGGCCCACAGGCCACTAGTTTGACATACCTGTTTTAAATTAAAAACTCACTAAATTCTTTCATACACATAATATAACAAACTAAATCCCTCTAAGAATAGGAAGGAGAAAACTCAAATCTAATCACTTAAATATAAAGTCACCACAAGTTAATATCTTTCCCTTTTCTCTCTGCCACAACTACTTACCATCGAATGGATACTGTAATAAAACAAAATATGAACAATGGATGTGAACAAAGTGAATCTGGAAAGTTATGTGAAATAAAATCATAAAACAAGAAATTATTGCATAGATTTTGTTTACCTTTCATTATGGCCAACTACCGTGGTCAGGAAAATTCCATAGTCCGGCATGGCCTAATTCCCAAGGGCACTGGATTAAAGTGCTTGTACTATATTAGCTTTTCTATTTCATCTGTTGTATTGCTTAATTTCCCTCCAAATTGTTTGTCTTTTTCTATTACTCATTTCAAAAAGTGTTAATGTGGGTTTGGATCAGCATTTCCCTACCTTTTGAACTCTGTGGACCTCTTCAGCAACCCTTCCAAGCCCTGCGGACCACCTCATTTCTTACACTAACCTTCTTACTGTATCTATGTTTAAGAAAAGGAGTTACTTGGTTACGTATTTTATTTGACCATTTTTAAATATATTACACACGCTTCAGTATGTTTGACGATCACCTGATTATTTTTGTTTTATTCAAAGAAATATTTTGAACATTTGTGCAGGAAAAATTTTTGAAATATAAAATAGTTTTACAAACATAATTAATAATAATATTCAATATTATAGTGTAAAATTTGCATAACTTTTCCCAAAAAAGTTCCAACTAAATATGAGGTGAGGACTAAAGAAAAACTACATTTTGGAAACCTCCATGGACCACCAACAATACCTTGATGGACCACAAGTGGTCCATGGACCATGCACTGAGAAACGCTGGTTTGGATTGTATGCAGTGTGTTTCATTCTGATGTTCAGTATAGACATTCCCGGTCAGTATCGTAACGACGGTGGAGCAAGCAGGGCATCTGCCCCAGGTGCAACTAAGTAAGGGGTGCAAAAAGTAAATAATAAAATAATAACTAAATCAACTATAGAAAATAATTTTTTAAATGAGACTACGTATTTAGTAGTTTGCTCTGGCTAATAAAATATCTAGTTATGGTACGGTTCCCAGTAAGCCATGTAGAAGTTGCCTGGTTGACGAATTATTCTGTACTTGGATGATCCAGGGAGTTCTTACTCAGTGCTATACAATATAGCAGTTTCCCAACAGAGGATCAGCAGAAAGTGATTAAATAAATAAATTAACAATTTAGAAATGAGGATAGATCATTAAGCCAACAATTTCCCTCTAATAAATTGATAATGATGTAGCACTAAGGAATGAATGTGTCCAAGCATTGTGATACAGTGGGCTTTGCTTATTAGAATCAAGTCGGGAATCCGTTATTTGATTCAATTAAATGGCTGATTCAATAATCTGGAGTCTGCGTGTTTTAGTTATGGCAAATAAGAAAATGTTTTCATTTCTGCTCGATGTGATGAAAATCCACTTTTCTGTAGCATTTCGCAACTTTAGGTATACAACCCTGCATTCATTCATTGCTGAGCAATTCAATAAACCGAAATAGGTGATTCCAATAAGGGGAGGTTTTTTAAAATGTTAGATATAAAATGGTTTTGGTTTTCCGGTTTTGATTCAATAAAGCGGTTGATTCAATTAACCACTGATTCTAACCTTTTTTCACGTTGAAGATGCCATGAAATTCTACAGAAAGTTGGAAAACACTGCTATACGGTATCTGCAAATGATGGTCTGGTCAGTTTTTAATCACTAATACAGAAGATTCAACATGCATATTACAAGCTTATTTAGAAAATGAGCAATAGAGAATATGGGAATCAAGACTTCTTTTAGCCTTGCAATTCATTTTCTGTTGCACGTGAGAGAATTAGAGTAAACATTGAGACAAGAAACGTACATCAGTTAATGTTAGTTAGATCACAAAATACCGACTTTTACCTAAATAGGAGTTTCCTTAAATTCAATGTCATCTTTCTTTGTGGAGAATATGGCATATTCCAGTGATGGCAGTTTTTGCTTGCATACCAAAATTTGGCTTTTCTTTAACCTACTATTAATTAAAAATCCACCCAAAAATAAATAATTTTATGGTTTAACCATAATCATATTTTCTCAGACTAAGATCTCAGAAAACAATGCATTAGCTTCTCCACCCTGGGCAAAAGGTTACTATTATACAGTAATTTATCAAAATAATTGCAATCTAGCTAGAAATAGCCTTTTATATTTAGTTGGAAATGGAAAAATATTAAGTAGACAGCAAATAAACGTTTTTTTGCTGAGTGCCAAACAAAATCATCCCACATACCTAAAGTGGCATGCATGCCACAGATTTGCCATCCATGGTACATTTTAATCCAAATCCTGATTTTCATGAAAATTCAAGTCATTTTACTTTACTCTATTTTCGACAATTCTCGAATCAATTCCAATTGAAATAAAAAAATAATTCAGCTAACACTTCCAAAGATAAATAATTACTATAAATTTTGTCTACTTCGATCCTGATAAAAATACAAGCTGTATTTAAGTGTAAATTTGGTCAGCACTACTTTATTTGAGGCAATGGTAATGTTCAGAATGAAAAATGTAAATTAACCACGTCATACAGGAATTGCAGTGTGCATGAAACCCCTCAAGAAATTTCTCAACTTATGGCTTCTTATCATGAAGGTCTCATTGTATTTCTGTGCATTTTCTCCTAGCATGTCTGTTGATCAAGTACAACTGAAACTGAAACATTCATATTGTAGTATTTTACAAAATACAGTAAACCCTTGCAGTTCTCAAGGAAACATAGTGAATGACAAGACAATGATTAAATGAGAAATAGGGAGTAAGGGACTTGAATTAGCAGCCCCTATTTTTTGTTAAGAGATTACCTTTTGTGACAAACATACATAATCCTGAAATCAGGCATGGATGATTAACCAGTTATCTACAATATAAACTAGACATCATCATCTCACTGCATGACACTTATGCATTGGTTCAAATTCCTCTAATCACATTTAAACTTAATGAATAATCACTGTGGTATTATTAAAGTAGTTTATAAAGAAGCAAAATCATTAAATGCTTAAATTATATTATTGTGTCTTTGATTAAACTAGCTAACAGAGAAATACAAAATGAAACACAGTAGAACTGCTGAGAACGTTGAAGTATGATATATTGTTATACACGCATCAGCTCTGCCTATTTAAATACAAATTTGAAGTTTTTCTTAAGGAGGTTTTATACCAACGTGATTGGTGACAGTGATCTGATTTGACGGCAACTGAAGTTGCCATCAAATCACTGTCACCAACGTATTTATACCAAAGCAACTGATTTTTTATGGTGATATTATATTTATTTTTCCCTAGTATCAAACATGTCCTAAAGCAAAGAGGATATACTCTTTTACTGCACATTGCGATGGTAGCATCACTGTGGTAAGCAGATTGATAGAAGATTTAGTATTCACCCACTTAATATTTTTAATTTGCCACATAACTCTTTTATATTAAGTCGTGAGTTAAACCAACAACCTAAAAAATTTCACTTGTTTTAGCAAATGAGCAAAGAAAAAGGAGACAGGGATTACTGTTTTAATAATATGTTTTTGGAAAGCTTTAACCAATATTCTACGAATATGAACTCGTATTCAAACACCCTTCTTGAAATTGCCTACTCCAGGGGCAAAAAATGTGTGTACCGGTTTAGCTGATCTGAAAACTGGTCACTTTACCCAAAGCAAAAACAAAAAGTATGGCTTATAAAGAAGTATTGGACCATACATTTTAAAATATTATTATTAAAATTTACTTAAATTTGTATGGTTTTTAAATAATAAAAAGTAAACAGTTAAAGAAAATGTTTTTAATAATAAATAAGAAACCTGCTAGTACATTCGTAACTGTAATACCTATTTTGTTTAATTATGGTGTTGAAAGTTTCAGCGTCCACATACAGGAATTAAATTTTTACAATTTTTTCACTTAGAAAATATCATGTCTATGCTGCCATCATCTGGGTGGCTTTCAGAAAAGAAAATTTTTAGTAGGCAAAATTTGACAAGAATAGATTATTAGGCTAAAGTTCAGGCTTGAAAAATGTCTTTGCTTTCCTTACAGCATAAGCGGTAGTGAAATAATAGATACTGGAAGTTTAGGTGATTATATTTTTGAAGGTGATAATAGGTGACTAGAATCACGAGTGATTGGCAGGAAAAGTCACTCAGTGACTAGAGTTGCTGAGTCGCTTCCAAGTTGCATCACCATCACATTTCTGTCAACTTGGTATAAATGGCTCCATTTAAATGTATGTGTTGTCCAAGAACAACTGAAGTTACCATCAAATGACAATCACATCACCTTGATATAAAACCTCTCTTAGAGAATTGAACCTCTTCTGTATGAATTCCTAAATCAGATGACTGTCTTAGAACATATCCTTATCTCATTCTTTCATTTCAATATTTATGATTCACTGCATTGATTGTTTCATGAAAGTTGAATTTTAATCTATAAAACTAGCCTTACAATGTTAAATCAAGCTTAAGAAAAAGACCAAAACATTCAATTGAAACTGACAAACAATGAACTAAAAGACTGGCAAATGAAGTTGTAAGAAAATGAGCAAGGTATGTTGATGGCATAAACTAACATAATACAAAATGCTTATCAAATGCTTAATTGGAATATTCAAATGTAACAAATTACAAATGCTGCACTTTCTGGATGATTTGAATGTTCATAATTGTAGTTAATTTCCAAAAAGAATAACAATACATCTAAATTCAAATCCTAAAGTTACTATTTAACAATGGCTATACTCTTTTAAAAATGACATTGGGGGTGGCTCTTCGGAGATACTCGGAACACGTCGTTCGCTTTCACTTCGAGGAGGTGGAGAGACATGCTTGCGTGAGAGAATTCGGCACCGATGTTGTCAGATCTATTTTACATTGGGCTCTCTCTCTTTCTCTCTCTAGGCTAAGGAAACGAGAAAGTTATAGATGCTGAGGTGGACAAACGCTTCATCGTACGCAGACACGAAATACAAAGAAAAATATAAATAACAAAATTCACCAAATATTAAATGTATTTATGTATTTTATTATTTCCTATTACAATTGCACAAAATATTTTATTGCAACGGAGTGGCTAAATTTTCTTCTTCCTTGTTATCACTATCGTCTTCATCATAGCTGGACTCATCGTCAATATCCATCAGATTAATCATGACAGGATCAATCATTTTGTCCCACTTTACGTCTTTTTTGAAGTCCTCTTCTTGAAGATTTTCTGCATGACGAACGCACGTGGCCCAAGCCTCTTTTGTAATTCCATCGATAGCCTAAAAAAACTGGTTATACCTTTGGGTAATTTAGTGAAATGTATTTTTAAATTATGGAACTACGTTCTTACCTCATGAGTAATGACTTCTAGGTCTTTTAATTTAAATGTTCTGTTTTCCTCTGCTATTTTTCTTTTAACTTGTGACCAGACAAGCTCGATTGGATTGTATTGGCAGTGATACGGTGGCAATCTCACCACCGAGTGCCCTGCAATAGCTGCCTTTCTATCCAAATTGTAACTTTTTATTGCAGGCTTCATTACGTTGACCAAGGTTAATAATTCCGGTCTTGTCTGGTCAGGGGTACATGACACTCCTCTAGAATGGAGCCAGTCCAATATTTCCTGTTTCCTTGAATTGGATGAAGGCGGCTTATCGACCACCACCGAATGATAACTTGCGTTATCCATCACGATTATGGTGTTTTTAATTTCTTGTTCTCTCAGCGCATCGAGAAATTTTTCAAACCTATTAGCAATTAAGATGTATTAATAGAAATAGAATCAGACAAGAAAGCAGTCCTTTCAAATGGGAAAATAAATTATATGAAAAATATCAAAAATTATGAAAAAATATATATTACCATTCCGTAAATACAGCCGCATTCATATCTGTATGGTAGTCTGTATTCATCTTGCCTTTTGACCGGAATACCAGTTTACATTCTGGCAAAAACCCAGTTTCTGTCGATCCTACATGGCAGATAATCAGTCTTGATCCCTTTCCGATCGGAACCTTCAATCCGCCTTCTTCTTTCGGACCTATCCACGCAGCATTGAGGGAATAATTTTGATTGACCCATGTCTCATGGATCTTTCCCCAGCACTGCGTAGATCTCTCATCTTTCGAAGAAACATCGTCTTCGCTCCGACAGTATCATTTCTTTCCATAAGGAATTTCCGTCCATCAATGGATCGCTTATATCTGAAACCAATCTCTTTGATCGAAGACCAAAGAGATACTATGCTTCCATTGAAGCACTCCTTCTCTATCATTCTTTGACAGAGATCTAAACGAAGGCGAGCCCGATTCCTTCCTAGTCTCCCTCCCTATTAATAGATAAAATATTTATGTAAAAAGCAGTGACGACGTAGGAATGAATTTCTTACCGTTATATTTGTTAAATCTATTGCTATAATAACAAATGTAGGAATGCATAATTAGAGTAACATCAATACCTTCACGAGCGATTGCCTGAATTTTCTTTACCCTTCCGTTTCGTCAGACATTTAGAAATACCGTCCCTAATAAAAATGGTTCCGTTTTGTAAAAATTTCCGTTCCATTGTGTAACATTTTCCATTTCAAGCACTGATTCAAACAGCCTTGGCCCTCTGAAACATTAACAACAATAGGTCATTTTATTTCCAAACTATTCTTTTGTCAGAGTTTCCAAACTTAAATTTTCTACTATCATGGAAAGCATTTCAAACGTTAATTGGCTGAGAATAAGAACTTCCTCTTTATTGAAAAGTGTAGTTGACATAGCTAAATTATTTATCAATCTTAATCAGATAAATTGATGGAGCAACGCTAAACCACATGGATTTTTAAATTAACTTTTTCATGGGACTCCAAGTTTTAAATAGTGATACTCAAATTCAAGAAAAAACACTAAAAAAATACTTGCCTCCAGTATCACCAATAGCCACAGTAATGTTACAAAAAAAACGTGCATTTAAGCTACAAAAAATCGATCTTCAGCGGTAATACACCATCGGTTACCTTAGCCGAAATGCACATCTTGTTTTTTTTTATAACCTTGTTGGGGATATTGGAAATACCTGAGATAAGTATTTTTTTCACCCTTTCAATGCTGAGTTGAATGTTTTGGCAGTATGTGCCATTTTGAAAACCATTCTCTTAAAGTCAGGAGTTTTCGCTATTCTCTGTAAAAGCACACTGCTATAATATGATGCAAAACTAATTTGCTGCGGTGAGACTAAGCAAGTGACTAATCGTTTTGTCAATAGCACTGAAAGGGTTAAAGTGCTTGTTCTTGAATTTTTTTCTGCCACAAGCTCAATAATTTTGTTGAATTAGTTATAGCCAAAAGCAAAATACTTTTTGAGAATACAAATGACTAAATTTTACCAATAAATTTATAGCTATGGTTTGATTCTTTGTAACTACCATGACAATTTAAAAGCTCAGCTCTTAGAATTCATTTTCCAATTAACACTAACTTTTGTTATAATTGTTTCTTTTATTGAATTAATGGGCTTAAAATGATTTTTGTTGACAATGAATTGAATGTCGTAAAATCATCAGCATTAATGAGGAATGTAGAACTTTAAATTAATAAAAATAAAATACCTACTGTTACCTAATTCCGTTTAAAAAAATATTATGAAAAAATATATCCTTACCTTGGTGCTGAAGAATCTCGATCAATATGGAAGGCACAACCTCATAAGAAAGACAACTCTATGGACACCAAGATGGAAATATCCCATTATATTGCATTTGTTTCGATCTTCTTTACTCTTCTGGTAATTTCTGCAAATTAAGATTATCTTGTTTACATTGGAATACAGGATATCTTAAGGTGACCGAGTTATCTAAATAAAATGCGGTACATATTTAATTTTTATTAACAAAATGGAAGGATAAATTTGATGAGCAATATACTTATAAATACATGGTTTACTCCATATTTATTTTAATAAAATGATTATAAATGGGTCCATGTACTAAAACAGGCTTAAGGCATTTGTACTGCTCATTTTATAAAATATTGTATGCTTACAAGAAGAAATGAATACCATTTGGATTGACAGACGTTCGGAAATACATCGTAATTTACAGCATAATGTGTAGCATTAAATATACTTCACCTTTCGGTGAGCGATTTCCATTTTTAAAATTTCACCCACTGACCACAAATTTTCCACTTGGGGCTAATGAAGTAAAATAAATACAGAATAACTACGATGATTACTCCATCCGCATGCCTCTACAACTTCAAATACAACGTAAGTTTCCTATTTCTGCCTGTATTAGCGCTGTAATCAGTAAAAGAATATCGGAATGCGTACACAATTTGTATGAAAATTTTAATATCAATTTTGTTTTAGGAATTTTTTTAAATCTGAAAAGTGTAATAATAAATCTACGCTACTGATATTTTGTGGGATTTATTGAAACGAAAGAAGAAACAGCTGCAGGAATATAGGAAAAAGAGAAGTATTGAATAGTATCACGTACGAAAGAAGATAGTATGAGAGTAACAAAGTATTGAACGCGGTAGGTGTATGGACAGCGAGAGAAAACGCTCGAGAATTAATACGCTGCGAAGGAGTATGTGTATGACACATACAGTAAAAGCTGTGCTATCCGGCTATTTAGAACCGGCCAGCCTTAGATACCGGCAATTACACAAATACAGTTCATTTTGTATTTATTTTTCTTTTTTTATGAATTTTTGTGTGAATAGTATATGTGTAATACCACAACTTCCACTTAAAATATAAGATGTATATATTACGTATTTACTCCGCAACACTCCGTATACTGCTGTGGCTGCCGAGTAAGCATGGCGTTTTTGGTTACGTAAGCCATTTTCATTGTCTAGATGTTTTGGTGTACTTCTACAATTTCCAGTTTTATCGCTTTTTATTATTTAAAAAATTACCCATCCATTGAATAAGGCATCAAAATAAATACCTAAAAGCAAGGAACAGGAGAGAAAAGGTTGGTTTAACGCTAACACAAAAGCTGGAGCTGATCAAACGAATTGAAAAAGGAAAAAATAGAGCAGCCATAGCAAAAGAATTCAATATCGGATCTTCCACGCTCTACGTTATCAAGGCTCATAAGGCTAAATTAATGAAATTTGTGTCATCTTCTGAGAAGAGTAAATCAATTAATAAACATCATACGCTTCATAAGCCAAAAATTGAGGAACTGGATAAAATATTATATGACTGGTTTTCACAGAAATGTTCAGAAGAATTAAATAATTTCGTCCTTTTCTAATAGAGTAAATAAAGATAAATAAGAAAGATATAATCCAATAAATTCAATTTTGGGAACAGGTTCACTGCCGTAATCCCCAAACTTCCCGGACGCCCTAAACTTTTCAATAGTCTTTTTGTTTTGCATGTAAGGGTAGCAACGTATTAAATAAGAATGGGTAAATACTATTTACTAAATAGTGTCTATATCTAACTACGTGTGGAAGAATTAAAATAGAAAATGCAAACCCCATGCATAGTTGTGTTTGGGGAGTACGATAGTGAACCTAAGCCCAATTTTGTTTGGTTATCGCTAAATTTGCGATGTCAAAATCGCTCCCCTAACCGGATATTTCTCCTAATCGGCTTTCCACAATCCCCAAGATAGCCGGATAACACAGCTTTTACTGCATTTGCAGTGAGTCGACTTCAATGCCGTACTTACATATGCAAAGAGATGCTTATCAACTTCGCGGCATGTAAAATGTTCGACTGCTATTACATACGATTTTTAAATGGTCAGTTAATATTATTGTTATGGTCATTAATTTACATAAACATTTCACATTTTTAATATCAATTTCAAAATAAAGGGTGCGTGGAAATTCGTATGGAAGGGGTAGATGGAGGAATGGGACCTCTACGAACAAGTGCGCGGTAAACGGGCGGAAACTATTCGTTACTTGTCGCTCTGCTCGCCAAAATTCGTTATACATGGGACATTTTTTGCCACGGGACCAAACATTTGTTCGTTACAGCCGAGAATTCGTAAACTGCGTGTTCGTTACATCCGAGAAATTTAACCAATGCCCTTATGGAGAAGTTCAAGGGACCGAGACATTTCTTCGTTATAACCGAGATTTCGTTTTAGGTGTGATCGTTATAAATGAGTTTCACTGTATATGTAACATCATATTCAATTTTACTTTTTGTTAAGTGTAGTGAGTGTGGTGCTGATACTTGGTTGACAATAGCTTCTGTCTTATGTTAGTTCTGGCTGATGAAATTTTAGTAGCTACCTTAGAATCAGCAAAAACGTTTGCTTGTAGCTTATTTGTGCAATCCACTGAAATTATGGCAAACTGTATGAATGCATAAAGTAATTTCAGCCTCCTTGCTGTTTTAAATAACAACAGTATTTTTCATGATTCATTGTCAAATATACTATTTTTCTTATGCTTGGCTGAATTCAAATGCTGCTCCAAAGCTACTTTTCCCTTCACTGCTAAAGATATTGTTTTTTGAAAAATAGAGCAATATGCTTCATGTTCATTTTTGGTGCTTTTAAAGGTTTTATGTGTTCTTTGCAGATCCTCATTAAGTTTTACATTTTTATTTAGGGGGAGGCATTTAAGAAAGGGTTGATCTGAAAAATATTTCATTTCATCATAGGATTTGTAGGTATGGTGATGTTTCAATATATGAAATGCTAAAGTAGCTTCTGCAGCCAATGTATTTTCTTCAATTTTTGTGTTTTGAGTAAGAAGAAATTGTGTAAGTTTAGAAGAGCTGTGAGCCTGTTCTACTTGACTATTTTTTCTGTGCTTAGATGATTCTAAATCTCTTCACCCTTTATTGGCAATTGAAACTCTCATATTACAGGTTTCACACAATGCTTCAAAGTCATAAATACTCAATATACTGTCCCCAATTACTTAAGCTTTTATTAACTCTCAATCCGAGGAATGACATTGCATCAGCATGCTTGACAGATAATCCATTCTATTTCAGATATGGTAGTTTGTCAGGAATGACTTATGGTGGATAGATATATAAGAATTTTGCTTTGTCTTTATTAAGCCTTAATTCATTACCTTCACTCCAAGCAGAGACAACATCAGTTGCACTCAGAACTGTCTTGACCAATATATTGTATTTTTTTCTTAAGACAAAATTGTTACTTTGAAGAAATTGGGGGTATTTCAATTAACAATACATCACATCCTTTTATTTGAACATTATTCTCTAGGTATTTTAGTCCTACATAAAGAGCCCTATTCTGAAGGTATGGTTTTATGAAAGTAAAGGCAACCCCTATGGCACCCAGGGCTTCCAGCTTATGAAATAAAATTTCATGGTATCAAATGCTTTACTAAAAATCATAGAATAGTCGTAGAGTAGATTCAGATTGAATTATAAATAGCTGTTATTAAATTATATATTGCCAAATTTATTGATTTTCCTTTCAGAAATCCATACTGGGACTCGGTAAGGTAGTGAAACGTGGTTCGGTAGTTGATTAATCGGGTAATAAATATATTTTCTATTATCTTAGAAAAAACTGAAATTATTGTTATTTTTGCCAATGGTTTGATAGGTCAATTTTGCTACCTTTTCTGTGCGGTGGTACAATTTTGCCTATTTTTAGAACATCAGGAAACGCATGTTTCAAAGCACTTGTTAATTATCTCACATAATGGCCCTGAAACTATATCAAAATGACAGTAGAAACCTCACCACACTCTGCTGAATAAGAATTTGGTAGTGATTTGGTTGGAAACAGATACATCTGACAACGAATCATTGTTGTAGGCCCAGGGACAGATTGAGAAAGTTTACTAGAAAATTTTTTTTGTAAATTATTTTAGAAAAGTGTCTGCAACTACAGAGAGAAGAAAACCTCCACAAATGTTGAGGGATGATTGTAAAAAGTTTTAAAAGATTGAATGAATAGGTATTTGTGATATGTATATTTCGTAGATGGAAAGATCCATTTCCATGAGAATGGTGGCCAAATCCGTAGCTACCATGAAGCCCACAGAATTTATGCGGTATTGTGTGAATTTATCAATATGCTTATAAATGTTAGCTTCTCAGATCACCTTAAGTAAAAATATTTCTGATATACTTTTTCAATTGGTATGATTTAAAAAAATATAAAACCATTCATAAAATAATTAAAAACATTGACTAAAATTTTATTATTTTATATATATCTTAATATATCATACATTCTACATGTAAATAGGACAATAAATAACGTTTTGCTAACAAAAATAAATACAGGCAGTAATTTGTACAAATATTATTGGTATGTTGCTGAAAAAATAATAAATGGTAGATGAAATAGACAAATACTAATGTGTAGTAGTTCTGATTTGCATGAATGCCCATGATGTCTTCACTCATAATTATGATATGAATGCTATCACACACAAACTCTGTCTTATGCAAACAGGTTATGTAAGTTCATTCTTGATGATCTAAAATTGAGAGTTTTTCATTCCTGGTAAAGAAAATTGAAAAATAAAGTGTTACAATTTGGTAGGAATAATTATGTATTATGGTTGCATATGGAGATGCAGGTGGAACTTTTCCTCCACATCTGTGACTTAGAGTTTTTCATTGTTTACTCCTTGGGGTCAAAGAGACAATTTGCTAAGTACAAAGAAATAAAGTTTTTCTGTTGCCTTTAGAAACTACATGATCCTATGCACTGTTAAACAAGTCGAGGTATGTAATCTCCGCAAGTTGGGAAACCATGTGGTGTTGGAACCATTTCACTGGGCTCGCCGACTTGCAGGACTACTGCCATGCCTGTTGCCAAGTGGAAGCCAAAGTGGCAGTGGAATAACCAGAAGCCTAAACGAAATTCAGTAGAAAGAGAATTAACAACATTTACATGGAGAGCAAAAATTTATCTTGAGTTTGGATACTAGAATTGACTTTTCATTGTGAATTTGATGTAAACAATGAAATCTTGGGAAATTTTTCCCCATTACTCTTACATATTTAAGTGCACATACAGATAATAAAGGTTAAAATGAAGAAACTGTTTGAAAAGAATCTTTTGCCAATCAATGAAACTTTTCATTACTAATTTTGATATAAAAACTTGAAAGACTAGTTATCATTTACTGAATAAAAAACTTAATTCTTAATTTATTTTTAACTAGGGCCTTTGTTCCTGAACCTCTAATGTGACCCAAACCCAGTGGCCTTGCTTCACTTGGCTTTTTTACATTGGTTGTTAAAAATAATTTTTTTTGCACATTTAACCTTTATCATATGCTCATGCACTTAAGTGTACACAAAATATAGGTGCTCTTGGCCAAGCATGTACTTAAGTGCATGCCTGGGAATTTTTATGTCTAGAGGTGGACACCCGGGATTTCTGCCTTGAACACTGTCTTTACAAATTTGTTCAACACCACTCACCTAACAACACATGGAGGTAGTGTGTCTTGTTAAGCTTATCATCGAGATAGTTTGTTTACTACTTTACATTGTAACTAAGTGGAGGCCCATTTAAATGTCCCAAATAAATCCAGCTGCCAATCCCTATGGCAGAAATTGAAATCTGTACAATAAAGGTTAATTAATAAAAATAATTTATAAAGCAGAAATATATCAAAGGAAGGCCAATTTTTTTTATTTTTCAACTCCTTAATGAGGAGTGAGTGATTCAAATTTGCCTCAAACTGGCTGAAGATTTGCTTGGACAAAATATTCTTGGAAATGTATGTTGCAGTTGAGGTAAATTTGCAACATTTGTATGCTCAATGAAATTAGTACTGGTACCTACTGTTGGCTTTGTGAAGTGAGTTTTATACAGGCAAATATTTCTTAAGCTCAAGCGTAAGTTCAAAAATTTTGGAAAAACTATGCACAAAAGTTCAGTTTATAATAACAAAAATTATCATAGTATTTACTTAGCTTTAAAAACATCCAATGATTTATGATTCATATTTTGTAACTTCAACTTAAAAAAATATTGTCTTTGTAAGGTATGTCACATTTTTGTGACATTTGTCAATTTGAACTATTTGCAACATTCATTTACATAGGGCAGAGATAGCAAACCTTTTTGAAAGAGCGTGTCACATTGTATCATGCGACTTTACAAATAAAGCTTCGCGTGCCACATCGGAATAATAATAATAATGATCATAAAAAGGACTTTATTTTATCCTATAATGTAATAATAATGATTATAATAAAATGTAATACAAATGAAATATATTCATGAATATAACTTGACAAAATGGATTATTTTTGCTATGTAGGTACTTGAATATTTTTGTCAATGTGACACTTGTTGTCTGGTCATTGCTAAAGCATCAATTCGCAGAGTATATACTTTGTGGCTTTAAATCCTACAAATGCATCAATGAAATCATTACAAAGGCGATTTTTGGTACTAGATATGATAACGTTGTATCCATTTGATGAAATTGATAAAAGCTTTCCAAAAAAATTTTCTTTGTATCTTCTATTAAGGAGTAC